>JANTQA010000010.1:0-1200000 GCA_027625915.1 Anaeramoeba flamelloides | reverse complement strand
TCTAGACACCCCAAGTCACTCACAGACACTTTCATTGTTTTTTTAATTAAAAAAAATTGTATAACTTTTTTGATTTTGAATTGATATTAGAAAATAAATTTATTTCCAAAATTTGAAAACATAAATCATTTTTTGACATTTTTACACATTTTGCACTTATCTTTTTCTATTTTTTTTTATAAAACACATGATTCATTTACAATTATTTTTTTAATATTAAGATCAATAATCACTTGGTAAAGATTTGTTATTCTAAGGTTATTAAAACAGTAAAAATGATTGTAAAAAATAATATTTATTTCGATTGTAATTTTATTTGATCTTCATTCAGAGATCAAAATGAATATGTGTTTCTTTTTCTCAATGATGCCCAAAGAATTTCAGTTTTTCAATTTTTACGAAATTATATTGATTTATTGGTTTTATGACAAAAATCAACTATTCTTCAGTGTGTATTTTTCTTTTTTTTTCTTATTTGTCCATTCAAAGGACAGTTATAAAAAAAATAATTGAAATTTGAAAAAAAATATTACCCACTTTGAAAGAAACAGAGTTTAATTTTATTTGAGATTGTTTACATGAGAATTGTAAAAAATCTCAAAATTATTTTTCAAATTCTTATATGTATTTATTTTTTATTAATATATCCTGTTAAATATTTTTTAAAATTACCATAATATCAAAAAAGTATATACTTTAGAAAGTTATGTATTTTATTTATACTTTCAAAATTTTAACAAAATGTATTTTCAATGTTTTTATTATTTAATTATTATTTGTAATTAGAATATTTTTATTTAATATCTTTTAACACCGTTTGAATAGTTCAGTATTGAAATCCTTTGTATGATTACAATAATTTTTATTTTTTCACAAATAGAAGTCACTTTCAGATTATTTTTTTTTTGGAGAGTATGTAACCAATTTAGTTAGAAGAAAAATATTTTTATTCTGATGGGATTCGCATCTAACGTGGAGAAGTCTAAGATTAAAGTATATTGTCATTAGGTGTTTATCGCATTAGTGCACCATCATTCGAATGTCTCTAAAAAATTGATTAATAAAGTAGTAATACTTTTGTTATCCAATCAATTAAAAAAGACAATCCATGTATTAGTTAAAAATATCAACAATTTCAGTCTAAAAATATAAATTTCACTAAAAATTTAAAAGCTGAAACATCAATTTTCCAGACCATCAAAGGACCAAAATATCTTTCTTGAATTTATGGCCAAATGTAAATTAATTGTTAAAAAATAAAAGGTTAATAAATAATTAAATTATTGGCTAATTGATTATTTTAACTAATTAATTCTCAAATCTTCAATATAGATTGATGCTACCACTGACTTTCCAAAAAGATAAAGAATAATAATCATTTATTGCATTTTTATGTTGATAATTATTGAACTAATCTTTGAAAACAAAAAATTGGAAAAATAGTTACATTTAAAAGTTGTAAATACGAATTATTAAATACCGTAATACTATTATTTTGAGGTTTTATTTTATAGATTTAGGAAAAAGAATTTAAAAAAAAACTTTCTAAAATGAAAATTCTTAAGGGTCTAGTAATTTACCGTGAAAATGCACCAACCCAAGGGGTTACCCGAGACCAAAAAGGGTATTGTGAAATAGCCCTTCTTTTGGTTGACAAAATTCAAATAATAAAAAAAAAATCCATTGGATCTCTTTGACAAAAAATTCAACGAAGAAAAAGAGTTCTCAATTTTAAAAAATCAAAATTTTTAAAAAAAAATTCATATTTTCTCATTTTCTATTTTCAAATGAGTAAATTTCTTTAATTTAAAACAAATTGCTTTCTTGTATTTCGCAATCAATTTTATTCGACTTAGTCTGATTTGTGGTTATTTTGTAACCCTCTAAATTTGACCAAGTAAGGATTATGTAATATTCTTTCAATAAAAATAACTTATTTGAAAAATAAAAAAAATGAAAAAAAAAATCACTGAGATCTCAAAAAGCGCCCAAGAGCGACACTTCAAAACGGACATAGTTGTTTTCAAAATTGTATATTCTAACCATTCTAATTGGAAATTGAGTGTCGCTCTTTGGCGCTTTTTTCTAAAAATGTCCTCATTTTTGGTTGTTGATTTTTGGAGACCGATCGTACATCATAGGTTGGTTGGTTTTTAATTGGTGTTAGGCCCTCAATAAAATTACTAAAAAGTTTTTTTCCATTCCAGAATAAAAAATTTCACCGTAATTACTCGACCTTTAATTGTGATCTTTAGTAAAAAATCCAATAATTTATTGTTCAATAAAAATTATAATGCAGTGACCAGAATAATGAGTGCCAAAAGACATAATCCGTGTTTCAAAATATTACCCCTGCTTTTTTTTCTTCTTGTTCCAAGACAACATCCAATCGACTATCAAATAGTATACCTAAGTAAAAATCTATTTTTGAAGGTAAAATCTGGATTCTTTCAGAAAATTATAAAATTTATTCATGCAAATAGTTGAAAATTTTTCAAAATATTCACAATTTTTTTGAATTTTTTTGTTTTTTTGATTTTAAAACTTTTCAAAAAAATTTAACTCTATTTTTTTAAGATAAATTTTATAATCTGATCCTTTAAATTTAGTATTGTTTTTTACATAATCGAACTTTAAGAAACCAATACCATATTTAATTAGGATCTATTATCATTTTCTTTGATCAATTGATGTATAGGTCTTCTATAACAAAAAATCAAGCTTGTTATTTTGAAACACTGATTAAATTTTTTTGCAAGCTTTATTTTGATTACATTAGATTTTTTAGAGAGTGAACCTGTAACACTAATATCATTTAACCCCAATTACAGTCTACTTTTATTCTAGACGGATCTAATAGTGACATTTATCATAAAAGCCTTTACACCGAAAAATAATTTTAGAAAATTGGATCAATTACATTGAAAAAATTTTCACTTCTAATTCTGTTTTTCTTTCATTTTTTTAACCAAAATAGCTTGCAAAGAAATAAATTGAATTTTTCATACTTTGTACAATTGATTGATCCTTTTCTTTTAATTTAATAATCTTATGTAGGAACTCAAATTCTAAACTAAAGAAATTTAGAATGGTAAAACAATTCTTAGTTCAAATTTTACTCTATTTAAATGCTAAATATCTATGTCACATTAAATTAAAATAGACTTTCAATTCAACATAAAATCAAATTTAAAAAAAGTGTTACAATTAAAAAATCAATTCAAATTTTTTAATTTTACCCCATAATATGGAAAAAATATTTTGACATTTTTTGATTTTATGAAATCCCAAATAGTTTTTTCTTATTTCCTTTTCTCACTTGTTGTTCTCTTCTGTGTCAAAACAGAGTCTGAAATTGAAAATGTCATCGAACTAACAGAAGAAAATTTTGACTTTGAAGTTGATGAGAACGAAAAATGGTTTATCAAATTTTATACTGACTGGTGCGGTAAGGAGCAATTAATTAACCCTAGTTTATTTTAAATTAATCTTTTTGATTTTAAAATACGATCTTTTTTTTTTTTTTATTGTTTTTTCTTTTTCGAATAATTTCTCTTTTTTGTTTTTTCCAAAAATTATTTGACTTTTTTCTTTTTCTTTATTGTTATTTTTTCAAACCACCAACAGGACATTGTAAAAAACTCAAACCAATCTTTTCCAAATTAGCAGACGAAGAATCTGCTATTAATTTTGGAAGTGTCAATTGTGAAAAGCAAAAGAATTTATGCAAAAAATACAAAATCAGGGGTTACCCAACATTAAAATTTTTTTCAAGTTCACAAGTTTGGGACTACCACGACGCACCCACTGAAAAGAATATGAGGGAATTTTGTGAAGCCATGACCATGCCAGCAATTCTTCCCATGACAAAAGCTGAAATTAAAAAAATCTCCACACAAACAGAAAGTACCGAGTCTTATATAATTGCTCTATTTCCCGAATCAGACGATCCTACTGACGAAAGTAATGAGGTGTACCAAGAGATCCATCAAATTGCTAACAAAGCCCGAGGGTTCTCAAAGTTCTATTATCTTGCTGCCAACGAAGTCAAGGGGGTTTATGATAACTTTGTTGACATTGTTTCAGAATCTGGTCCAATTTTAATTTCCATTCGCGACCCAAATTACTCACCAAGCTATTTCAAACTATCTGATGCAGATAGTGAAACTTCCCTCGAGGAATGGGTCGACGCGAATTTATTACCTCTTTTACCAGAGTTTAATCAAGAAACTTATATCAAAATTACAAGATCAAAAAAATTAATTGCGCTTGCTGTGATAGATCCTGACAACGAAGAAGCAAATGATTATTTAGAAATTGTTAAGAAAGTCTCCAGCCAAGAAAGTAGGTTAGTGTTTTCCTGGATAAATGGAGTTGAACATTTTAACTATGTCTCACAATTCAAAGTCAAACAAAAGAATTTACAACAGGTTGTCGTAATCGATTTTGAAAATGAAAAATACTTTCGCCTTCCTAAAGAGGAAGATCAAGAGGAAGCAGAAACACTTTCCGAACAAGAGAAAATTACCAAGTTGATTGATGGTGTATTTTCTGGCGAAATCAAAGCACAGGGGAAAGGCGCTGGGTTAATAGGAATGATCATGCACATTTTCCATGTAATTCCTAACTTGGCAAAACAAAAGCCTATTTACGCTGCAATTTTTGCTGCTATTTTAATTTTCCTTATAGCTTCTTTATTTTGGTCTGGCCCAAAAGCAACAGAAGAAACCCCAGAAAAGGAGAAAAAAGAGGAAAAAGAAGAAAAGGGTGGAAAAGAGGAAGAGAAAGAAAAAAACAAAGACAAAGAAAAGAAAAAAGACAAATAAGAAAATTATCTTATGACAATATTAATTCATAAAAAGAGATTACATAGCAAAAGTTGAATCCTATTTTAACTTTCAAAATTTTTTTGAAAAATTTTAATTATTCTGTATTTTCAAAAGTAGTCTCTTTCTTTTTATTTTTTTTTTGAATACTTGTTCGTCAACACAGTACAAATTAATTAAACACTACAGAATTTCATCAATAAACAATCATCTTTAACTAAAAAAAAAAAAAAAATTATTTATTTATTCTATTGTTGTTTTTGTTGTTGGGGAAGTGTAAATTGCACTCTTGTTGTCATTATTATTTTTTTTTAATTTAAGGAATAAAAACAAAATTGAATAAATTTTCTTTTTATTTCTGAAATTAAAAAAAAAAACGACCTTTCGCTTTTTGGGAATTTCAGTTTTGATTAAAAAATTATATGATTTTCGAACCAAAACAAAAATTAAAAAAAAATACTTAACTTTTCAAGATTTTATTGTAATATAGTCTAAACTTTGATCATACTCTATTCTTTTGAAAATCTATTGGTTTTAGTAATATACAGAAAACCCAAGAAAAGCTAATGGGGTTTTCTAGAATTCAGAATAAAAAAGAAAACTTCAAGAAGCGCGCCGTAACTCTTTCAAGAATTTAAAAGAATAAAGTAATATATAAAGATTTTACTCCATTCTGTTGAATTCTAGTAAATCGCCCTTAGCTTTTCTTGAGTTTTCTGTTTATTTATAAAATCAATAGATTTTCATTAGGTTTTTTTTTACTTTTTGAAATAAACAGAAAATTTTAATAAATTTTCGGTTTATTTCAAAAAGTAAAAAAAACCTAGAACACCTTACAAATAAAACAGAAAACCTCAAGAAAACCTAGACACTTGACAAATAAATAGAAAACCTCTAGAAAACTGACTTTGGGTTTTCCAGAATTTAAAAGAATTGAGGAAAATCTTTGATTTTTCTCTATTCTTTTGTGTTTTGGAAAACATAGGCACTCTGCGGCAATATAGGACATTTTATAATTTTGAAATTTTTGTTTCAAAATTTCAATTAAGAATCATAATTTTCTATATCATTAAGAATCATATGATTTTTATTTTCATTTTTAAAAGAATTTTCATTATTGTTATAGAAAAAAAGTAGAAATATCATTTTAATTTCTCTGAAAAACACAAATCTGATTTCAAAATCAAGGAAAATTTCAATTATATTTTTTGTTCAATATATATTAAAATGGTGAATAACATTGTGAATTTAACTTTTTTTTTTCTTTTAATCGAAATTTCTTCTTATTTTCATTAAGATAGTCAATTAAAAAATTATTAATTTTTTCAAGTAAAGTGAATCAAATAAAAAACATCGTAAAAAAAAAAAAAAATAGTATAAAAATGCTATTATATTAAATCCTCTATTTAAACTTTAACCCTCATTTTTTTCTTATATTAATTGATATTACTTTACGTTTTTCATGACCTTACAATCAAAAATTGTGTTTCATATTTTTTTCAGCAAAGGTTGAACAAATTATTATAATTATTAAATTCCTATTTTCATTAATTTCGATTTTGAGAAGTTATTGGTTTTTTTTTCTAAAGATTTATTTATAATTTGATATTTATGGAATGTTATGGGAAGATTGTTTTATTTCAATTTATTATAAATTCGAGTAGTATACTTATTTCATTATTAAATTTAATTAAAAAATAATTGGGACAATGTGTTAATTTTTACTACAGAAGAATAGAACTTAAAAAAAAAAGAAAAAACAAATTATTTTGATTAATAGTAATAAAAAATATTTCATAATATTTTCAAGGAGTAGATTTTTATGTATAAGAGTACTATCTATTATAACTAATTTTTTTCCAGAATTCTTATTACTTTGATATTTTTTTAAAAAAATTAAGTAAAATATACAAAATAAAAAAATATATTTTTTCTACAGTATTTTAAAACTTTATATTAAATAATTGAAAATAAAAAATATTAATTAAATTTTTGAAGATATGATCATTCCAATACTGTTTTAAAATTTTATTATATTGAAAATACTTTTTTTTATCACGAATTAGACTCACTTGTTTTAGTTGATATTATATATCAAAAACAATATTATTTTCATGTTATCTAGCAATAAAATATACTTTTTATAAAAAAAAAATTAATTTTCAATAATGTTAACATAAATAAAAAAAATTATATTGAAAAAAGAAAATTTCTTCTTGTTTTGGTTTTTCTAGAATTTTATTGGAATTTTTAGAATAATTTCTTCCACAAAACAAACAAAAAATCTTAGTATTATATAACTTATTAATTTATAATGAAATATAATTCAATTCATATCATTTAATCGAAAAAAAATATTTTTATATTTAGAATAAAAAAATATGATAAGAATTTCAATATAAATGGTTCAACTGCTACATGTAAAACAACATTTCTTTGATATGATCAACAATCACTTTATTTTATGATAAAAATTATTAAAAATAACAAGAATGAACCACAAATTTAAAAAGTGTGTCTCCCCTGAAATAATAAATTCAAAAAAATATACCCTTTAGTATTCAATAATTGCTAATAATTAAATCAAATTAATAATTCACTTTAAATCATTCTGATTATCTAAATAACCGATATTTGTAAAATTCAATATAAATAAAACCAAAAACATAAAAAAAAGTGATTCGCAATTTTTGAAATGAGCATTACGATTTTTTATAACTGAACTTTTAATGAAAAAAAGTTAAACAACGAGATTTTTTATGAGAACCGGTATGGGCAAGTGGCAACACAGCCTAGTGTACAATCTGAAGACCGGGGTTCTATTCCCTTAACCATTATTTCTTATTGTTTGCCATTTTCTCAAATAGCCACCACGGTGTAATTTTAATTAAAAATCGGCTTATGCTTCTTAGAACCACTAATTCTTTGAGGAAATCGTTTGACCGAATTGAATCTTTTTGACTATTATAAAACTGAACGGAATTGGAACAAAATCCCTCTCAATTTATGGAGCGGATCCGATTTTTGGGAGAAATGACCAGCTCTCACTTGGTTCAACAATATCTCTAATTCAAATTAGGGATTCGGGCAAACAGGTGGACTTTTAGTACCCACTCTTTAATGGAAAAAAAAAAAAACAACGAGATTTTTTACTAATAATTAAATTCATTTTAAAAAACATATTATAAACCTGAATTTTCTTAAAGATTATTTGACTTTTCGAAGATCTTTTTTTTTCCACAAGATCTTTTGAAAAAAAAAATAAGAAAAAGAAAAATTTTTCAAAAAAACAGAAAAAGAAAAAGAAAAACAATAATTTGAAAAAGCAAAACTAAAAATTGACAAAAAAAAATAAAATTTGAAAAATTAGAAAAAATGATTCTGATCCGAAAATTTGAAAATATTTTTTTGATAAGAATACTGTAAAAAACCCTCAAAACAACTTTCCTGAAACATTATCAAGTGAGTCAAAATTTTTAAAAAACAGTTTAACTTGTTTCTAATTTTTTAATGTATCACTGCTATTTATCATTTTGGTATAATATATAATCAGTGGAATTAATATTCACATTGTTATTTAATTAAGAGAAAAAAAAAAAACATGATAGAAAAACACAAAAATAGATAAAACTTCTTTAATTTCAATTTTAAGCAAATTAAATATTTTATTAATAAAATAAGAATTCTAAGAATAATAATCTCAAAAGAAAAAAAATAAATAAAAATTAAAAAAAAAAAAAATTAATTGTTATGGATTGCTATCCTATAAATACAAGTGTAGTCATGATCATAATTTGATAAAAATTGGAATTTAATAACTTTAAATTGGGAATTCCATTCTGAATTTAATGTTTGGAAGGTTTGGTAAGGGGCATTTAGGTTTATATCATAAAAAAAGGTACCTAATAAGACTCCAATTTGATAAGAGCTCAACACATCTTTTTGGTCTTGATATCCCCAAACTGTAAAATGTTTCGGTGCACTTTTCAGGCTCTGGGATTTGGCCTTTTCCTTGGTAATATGACCAATTGTAATTTTAGTAACGATTGTTGGTTGATTAAGTTCTATTACGATTTGTCCAGAATTCCCGGAAAAGGGCCAGCATTTACCACGTTTGAGGGCTCTCTCTTTCAAAACAATTTGAGGGTTATTTTTTTCAAAGCCAAAGTGCCTTGCCATCCACGAATTTCCCTTATAGGGGGGACTAGAAATATGAGATAAAATTTGGTTAGAAATGTCTTTAGGTATTTGCTTTTCATTTTGATAACTTTTTATGGATTTAAAGATTAATTCCTTTTCTCTATTATGGAATTCTGATTGTACAAGTTGTGAAATTAATTCTGTTAATTCTGTTTTGGAAATAAATTGACTTTGATCGCCAAGGATTATTTCTGAATATTTTTCATTTAATTTTTTTCCTATTGTGTTTTTTGTTTGTAACCAATCATTTGCTTCATATTTTAACAATTCGTCATTTAGCTGTTGAAATACTTTATTTAATAGCGATTTCCATATTTTATATTGTTTGCTATTTTTTAAATTCATTTGATCAACGTCTTTGAAAAATACAATAGAATCCAATAATTTTAAAATATTTGTTTTTTCTTCTTCTTTTATTAAGGAATTTATGCTCTCCATATTTTGTTCTTCAGTATATTGATTATCATCAAAAAGATTTATAAACGATTGATCGACTTTTGAGATTAATAAATCTAATTCCTTTATTTTATTGTTAATTTCATTTTCAAGCCTATTATATACTCTATCCTTTGGTTTTACATCGTTTATTTGACCACTTTCATCTTGATCATATCGGTTATTGTTCTGGATAAAAAATTGATTTTTTGTAATATCCAAATATTCATTTTTCAAATTATCCACTTTATTATTAATAACGTTTAATCTATTTTGCGAAATTTCAATATCCTTTTGGACCTTTTCACATTTTGTGCTAATATCGTTAATTGAATTTTTTATTTCAACAAGTATTTGGAAATCGTTTTTAATTAGCCCGTCACTGTTTTGTGATAAACTTGTTTGTTCTAAAATATTTTGTGACTTATCTTTATAGTCGTTACATAATGTGATTAATGAATTTGTTTCAATACCAATTTCATTTCCAAAGGCATTTATTTGCTCATTTAATTTCAAATGGTTCTGTTCGATAGCATTCAATGCATTGATTAATTGTTCGTTGCTTAGGCCATGTCTAATATCATCAATATATTGGTTGCAATTGTTTATTTTGATATCTTGTGATTCGATCCAGGTTTTCATTTTTGAAGCAGAAGTTGCTAAATTTGTTTGTACAGTGGCCCTTGGTGATAAATAATCTGTTAACCATTCAATAGTATCTTCAAATTCTTTTAATTTCTTTCCGAATTGGAATAATTTTTCATTTAAATTATCAACCTTGGGAATTCGTGTTAATATCAATTCAACACTTTCAACGGATTTTTTGATTTGTTCAGAGGATGTGGTAAGTCCCCTTATCCTCGTTGAATATTGATTTGATTTTGATTCCATTTCCAATATTTTGTTTTCAAGTTTTAAATTATTGTTATGCAGCATATTTAATTTTTGTGTTAATTTTGAAACTATTGGATCAAATGTTTCAATTAGTTCTAGATTTGAATTAATGTCCTTTGGATTAAGAACAATTCCAAAATTCTTTTCTAATTTTTCTGTAATTATTTCTTGGATCTTTTTTGAATACTTTATATTATCCAAAATTAAATATTCAAGCAATTCTTCTGTTTGATTATAACCCTTTAAGGTACTTTTTAAGTTTGTTTTAATTTCAATTAAGCATAATTCTTCAAGTTTTCGGAATTCTAATGGTGATATTTTTGGTACAATATTTTGAAGATAATTTCTTACAGTTTTTTCTAGAATTTGTTTTGTCTCAATGGAAATTGTATAATCTAAAATTGTATTCCGATTAATATTATTTGTTTTAATATTTATGTTTATTGGTGGATATCAAAATTAAGGAAGATATTATTCAAAAAAAAAATATGGAAAGGATAAGGATAAGGAAATGGAAAGGGAAAGGGAAAGGGAATTAGAATAGGTGATATAATTCATAATTTATTTTTTTTTCAATAAAATGGAATGTGAAAAGTGAAACGAAGGTAAAATTTTAATATTTATTAATTTTAATTCCAATAAACAATTTTCAATTTTAATTCCAATGAATTACCCTCCGGTATAAATTATAAATTTTATACAATTTCAACCATTTCCATATGGATAATTTTATTGGTTGATATACTTTTCAAGCAAATTGATAAAAGTAATATTTTTTTGAAAGTAATTTTTATTTTGTTATCCTTTTTTTTTTTTGAAATTACACAATTATTTTGTTCCAATAAAAAATTTGTTTTTAATGATTATTTGTTGTATTTCAAATTGGCCTTGTCAATATATAAAAAAAAAAAAAAAAAAAAAAGATTCATTCTGAAAAAGTAGGATTTTGTTAATAATTTTTGTTAATTATTCCAAAAGAAAATTTGAGTATTGGTTGTTTTAAAAAATTTGAAATCAATTTTTATTTTTCAAATTGTGCCGTTTTTTAATTTTTAATTTGGAATTTAATTTTGACAATATCAGTGATTATTAATATTATATTGATACACACAAGGATTAATTTTTGGTTGAAATATTTGATAAAAAAAGAATATTGTTAAATATTCAAAATAAAAATGGTTTAACATTTTTGTAAATTTCTTTTAGTTTGTAAATCCTTAAAATCCATTAAAATAAATCAGATACTAATACGTTTAAGTTTAATAGAGAAATTGAATATATATATATATATATATATATATATATATTGTTGTAATTTAAGGGAGGGGTTATTAATTCCTCTGGTTTGCCGTTAACTTTTCCAGAATTCAAAAGAATTGAGTAAAATCCAAGATTTTTCTCTATTCTATTGAATTCCGGAAAAGCTAGGCTCTCTATGGCACCATACGGACTCTTTTGGTTTGGTTATTCAGAATAGAAAAGAATACAAAATAAAAAAACATCAGATTTTTACTCGATTCTTTTGTTTCCTGGAAAAACTTATGGAAAGTTCCTTCAAGTGTCGTCAAGTACCTATGTTTTCTTGAGTCTTGATTTTTATTTCAAAGAATGTAAAATTTATTGATTTTGCAAATAAACAGAAAACTCAAGAAAAACTAAACGCGGTTTTCCAGAATTAGAAAGAATAGAGAAAAATCATAGATTTTAATAAATTCTTTCTAATTCTGGAAAAGCTAATGGCAGTTTTTTTTAATTTGAGAAATAAAACGAAAATTTCATCAATTTTCTTTTTATTTCTCAAATTAAAAAAAAACTAACGGCACACAGGAGAAAAGAAATTTTCTCTCTTCAAAAATAAATAAAAATAAAATCAAAAGATTTTTACTTTATCTCATTTTTTACAAAAAATCTGATATCAAGAAAAACATTAACTTTTTTGTGTAATAATTTTTGATAAACCAAAAGCAAATTGCAAAGCATTTTGTCTGAATAAAACAAAGTAAATTAAAAGTGCGTATCTTTTAATTAATCCAAAGTAAGTTCATAAAAATAGTAAATAGGTAACACAGAAATGATTATTTTTTCTGTATTTTTATTTATGTAATTTATCATTCCAATAAAACTATTTTGAAAAGAATCTTTTCGATTTTACAGCAATGTGTCATACTCAAAAGTACTTTAAATAGTTGATAGGCTTTAATATTTATTTTTTTGAAAAAATATATAGCAAATTATCTAAATAAATTGCAGACTTTGTTGATTAATGGAATTAAAAATCAATTTTAAAATGGTTGATCCGTCTCGTTAATTCCATATTAATTATCCAAAATTTACAATCAGAAATCACAATATTGAATAAAATCATTTGGAAAAGGGTTTATTGGGGTTTGTCAATAGATCTATTTTAGTTTATCAGCTGTATCTTCGGGATACTTTTGAAAAAACTATTTTTGTCACACTTTTTGGAAATTACTCTATGATTAAATACTTGTGTTTGATAGAATCATTTTTAAAAGGAAGCGAAAAATCAAAATACAGCAAATTAAAGTCATTTTCAAAAGCCGTCAGAATAAAAGTTTTTAATACAGACCTGAAAAAAGCACTCTTGAAGTTGTTCGATATATTTTTTAGATACACTTTGGAACACTTAGTTGCAATATTTTTTTAAAATGTCTTAGATTTCTCATAAATTCAACTTTGAGATAAATTAAGGGATTTCAAAAATGAGAAAAGATGAAAAAAGGTACAGCTGTTTTAAAAAAGTGTGGGTTAAAAGTTCTTAAAAAGTCTTGCTTAAACTATTTGATTCACTCTTTTAAACCACTTAAATAACACACTTAAAAATTTTAATTAGATACAAGGACTTTTTAGTGCACATTATAAGATCACATAGTATGCACAAAATAATCAAATAAGGCACATAAAAAAAAATAATAAGTTACAAAAAAAAAATTTTTTTTCAGGAACAATTCCTGGATATAAGGCACATAATTTTTTTTTATCGTTTATTGTTTGAAAATCAAAAAAAGATATTTGAGTGTTTTATTATGTCCTATCTTTTTTTGTAACTTATTATTTTTTTTTATGTGCCTTATTTGATTATTTTGTGCATACTATGTGATCTTATAATGTGCGCTAAAAAGCCCTGGGACTGTACTAACTTTTTGAAAAGTGTTACTTCAAACCATGTGGCTCACTCTTTTAAGCTATTTTAATAACACTTTTTGAAAACTTAGATTACTCACCTTTTGAAAATATATGTAAGAATGGTTGTAATTATGGTTTTCAATTTATGTTATTCTTTCCATTTAAATTATACTTGCAAGGTATCATTTATTTTAAGGTTTTAATTGAATTTTCTGGGTTAGTGGTCCGATTTTCTTGTAAACATCATTAGAAATTTTGTGAAGTTTAATTAATTAATGACTTTTCTTTCTTTTTGTTTGTTGGCTTTTTTGGTTTTGTTTTTTGGAATTGTTTGGTTTTCTTTTTTTTTAATTGGTGACAGACGATCGTATTTATTAACTTGTTTTACTACTTCCATTTGTGAAAGGGTATACAAAGAATTCTTTTTTGAAACGAGACAAAAAATTGTGAAGGAAATTAACAACAAAAACAGATTGTCTGAAGTAACAAAAAAACGAAGTTGTGTATTAAGAATCAAAAAGAATATTGCATGCCAATTCCACAGTCTTTAATTTAAGAGGTGAAAATTCTTGTTTGAAGACAGTTAGTGTCGAAGAACTTGTTGTTTTTTATTTTGCTTTTTAATTTTGTTGTTTTTTTTTTTGTTTGTTTTGTGAAAAGTTTTAATATTTTAAAGGAAATAAGAAACTTACCACTTTCAGTGTTGTGAAAAATTACAAAGGAAATCGAAGAAATGAGAATAATTGAAAGGACTATTAAGCCTGGTGGCTTTATTTTTTTCAAATTTCTTAAAATAAATAAATCCAAATGCATAAATTTCAAAAAAATTGAAACTAAAAACATAAGAATCCCCCAAAAAAAAGTTGAGATGCACGTAACAAAAAACCCAAGATCATTAACCACTTTTTGTAGAAAATTTGTTTTGTTATTTGGTGGATTATTTGTCATCTGTGATGAACAAATAAGTAAGAAAAAAAAATTAATTGAAAGAAAAAAGTAACAAAAACAAAAAAATGATTTTGTTTGTATCAAAAAAACGATATTTCCCAAGAAAAATTGAATCTGGTACAAACCATTAGATGAAAATTATTATGATCTGTAAATGTACTTTTATTGTAATACTGTCAAAAATCGAATAAAGTCAATGAAATATCTATCTCAAGTTCTTCAATGAAGCCTATTTAAATTTGAAAAAAATTTTTCTTTTGGAATTTGATTTAAGATCTTTTGATTTTTTCCGATTACCAAAACTTTGAAGATACTACTGAATAGCAAAAATGTTTTAAATTAAGGATCGTATTCAAAAATTTTGACTGAAAGTTCTTCTATGAACAGTTACAATTGAAAAATTTATCTCAAGCTTCTTCAATGAAGCCTAATTTAATTAGAAAACAATTACTTTTTTTTTTTGATTTTTGGAGATCATGAGATTTTTTCCAATTATCTTTTACTACAAGATTTTGTAGACTTGATATCATTATTTTGGTTTGTAATCGTAAAATTGAAGTAATAGTTTTTCAAGAACGGAAATAAGAGTCTAAGAAAAAAAGTGAATCACAGTTTTTAATTGTAAATAATTACTGTGAAAGAAAAGATAAGATCAATTAATAAAAGAAAAAATCAGCAAATTACCACAAAATTGCGGACTTAGCACAAAAAAAACAGTTTTTAATTGAATGTTTTTTCAGTCAGAGAAAAATAGTTAATCATGTTTATTAATTGGCAAACTTAATAGAACCTGAAAATGAAAAGAAAGATTTATTTATAAAAGAAAAGCAAAATCAGTTTATAAAAGTAACAAATTAACTTCAAAGAATAATTCATCATATTATTTACAATCAAACCTGCAAAAAAAAATTAACTCTCTTTGATTATCAAAATCTGTGGTTAGTGGTTAAGAAGATCTCAAAAATAGTCGATTTTTTTTACAAATTTTTAAAAAAAGAATCAAAAAGAAAAACCCTAAACCAAAAGATATTATTAAAAAAGTTGTTATTGTGTCTAAATCCTACATTTTGTTTTTAATCATTTTTTTTTTTTTTTTTTAATTGATCTTATTCTGAATTTTTCAGTTTCTATTAATTTTACCAATTAAAAACCGTGTTTAACTTTTTTCCCTGCTTCACTTTTTTTCCTGGTGGTCCAAGTAAAAAACTGATTATTATAAAACCAAACTGACTTTAAATATTATAGTCAGAAACGAGTAATTGTTTTGAAAAGTTTCTTCCATTTTTCCTATTTTCAGAAAGTTCAAAATTCCTCATATTTTCAAATTATTGCAAAAAAGAATTATTTTCTTTTTAAGAAGAAGAGAGAAATATTATTGCCATTAAAGGAAGTGTACCAAAATATACTTCAAAAACGAAACCACTGAGTTCTAAAATAACATAGTAGAAAATATCTACTTAATTAAAAAGAAATTACAATAAGTATTTTAAACTTGAAAAAAATATATAATTTTATTTATAACAAATCCGAAATCTGAATCATTTTTTTTCAATTTATTGAACAAAAAAATATGATAAAAAGAGCCAAACTATTGAATGAAAAATTATCCTAAATTATTTTTTTAAAACCTAGAAAATTAAATATTAATTTCAAATTGATAACTTTTTAATTTGATGGTTTTTAATTTATAATATACAGTATTCTAATTATTTTGGTGTGTTATTAAGAACATATATATTTAATGTAGGGGTTGATTTTACAATTATTTCTCAATTTTTTAAATATTTTCAAAAAATAAAATAAATTCCAATTAATAAATGTAAATTAATAAAATTGATAATATGTCCCTACGACCCAAAAAACACTAAAAATGAAAAACTGATCAAATATTTTCCATTAATACAATTAAAAAAACAAAATGATAAAATAAAAATAAATAAAGTTTCAATTTAGCTTTTTCTTGAAAACATTTTTTGCCAAAAACATTGAATTCAAACTTGAAATTATGTATATTTTTAGATACGCTATCTTGTTTTAACTCATTTACAAAAACAAATTCTAAATTATGGGGAATTTTCTTTTCACAAAAGGCACTAATTTGGTCCTCAAATGTTTTTTTTTTAGTTTTAAATTGTAGAATAAAAAAAAAGTTAAACTAAAAGGATAAACTTTCTGGAAAAGTATTCTAATTTAATATATTAACTTATTCTTTGATTTCAAAATTTTCTCAACCCCATTTTTTCAAAAAAAAATAAAAAAGTGCACACTAATTCCAAAAAATATTTTCGATATTCAAAAGTTGAGAGTGTTTTTATTCTAAAAAAAATTATCACAGTGTTTAATTGAATTAAGTTATGTTCTTAATTTCGAAAAATATTAATCAGAAAAAAATAGTGCTTAATTTTATTAAGGACATATACATCATCAAAGAACTGATTTTAATGATATCAGTTTGTTATTTATACTCTTTGGAATTGAAAAAATAAATTACTCGATTATTTGATTTTCAAGATTAGATTCTGACTTTTTCCACAAAATTGACAATAGTTCCTTTAGTTTGTGCTTGTCTTAAAATGGGTCTAGGTAATTTGACGCATAAGAACATGTGTTGGAGTCTCTACTACTTTTTGGAAAAAGGTGTAACTCTTATATAATGATTTGATAATTCCAATTGGGATGGTGGTTTTAGAGTTTTAAACTTTCTTTTTACAGACACCCCATTTTCTTAAGACCAAAGTATTATTATTGAAAATTTCTTGTTAAAATAATTTTTGGTAACTTTTGACTTTTTAATTTTTCAGAATTTTTACTGGTTCATTTTTCAATCTTTACATCAAATTTCTCCCAGAACCATTAAAGGGGTCTCAAAAATGAAAGATAAAGAAAACAAGTTTGTAAATTCAAAATCTCTTTATATTTTTGATACTGGTATTTAAATTTAAAATGGGTGAATATTTTCACTTCATTTTCCATAATTCTCTTTTATAAAAGAGTTACCAAAGAAGTAGGTTGAACTTGGGATTTAATAACTATATTTGATAAAGGGAACTGAAAATTTTTCTCAAATTTATTATCCAAAAACCAGTAGAAACCTTTTTTACTTTTTCTTTTCAGATATTCTGTGATTTGATCTCATTATACAAAACATAACACTCTAGGCCCCTGTCCTAGTAATTTTTCACTCTTAATTATGATAAAAACCCAAACAGATTTTAACTTACTTCAACAAAAGTTAATAAAAAACTTCTCCAAAAATTTAAGAAATCTATTTTCTGAATTGAAATCAATTGCTTAGATAACACAGTTTTAATTTATTGTCTATTCATTTTCTAATCATAAATTATCTCTCACTATAGTAATTTTCTCAGAATCATACCAATAATTTTAAAAAACTTTTTTAAAAATCTCTATCAAAAATAAAAAAAGAAGAAGCCATCAAGGATTTTTATTTAAGGAACAGAAATACTGAACCCAAACTTTTCTGGTTTTTTTTTTTTTAAAGTTTTAAGAATTTCAAAAAGCCCTATCAATCTTTTTCAAAAATATTTAAAGACAATTCAAATTGTAAACCTAAACTTTCATTTTTTTTCAAAAAAAACTACATTCTAAATTTTAATAATTGTGTTTTTCAAATGACTGGTTTAGGATACGGAGTATGTTTTTTTTCCCAAAATTTTGAACCTTTTTTCTTGTTGTTGCTGCCTTTTCTACTATTTTTTTAAACAAAAAAATCACACATTACCAAAAATCGCGTCCACTCTAAAAAATAATTAACACTTAAAAAAAAAAACTAAACAAAAACAATTCATTCCGTGCTAAATTTCCTTCTCTTTCTTTTCCCAAAATAAAAAAATCAAAATAAAAAAAAAAATTTACTTTTTTTAAATTCTCTTCCAAAGTTTGGAATGGGTAATCTTGGTGACGATGATCAAGATGATTATTTTGATGACAGTAGTAATCAGACATCAAGCGAAGATGAAGAAATCTTTAATTATGACGATGACGATGATGATAACTTTGATTTTTTAAATGATTTGGATGAAGACGATGATGAAAACGAATTTGGTTGGAGCCAAAACAACACAGACAATATCCGCTCAGATGAACAGTCTGACATAACAGCTAATTTTAAATTCCCATCTTGGGAACAAGATGAAAAAATCAATTTGAATGATTCTGAAAAAATCAACTCTACGGTTGAAATAATTCGTGAATTTTTGGATATGAAATTGTCAATTATTGCAGGTGAAATGAAATCGTTTTTAATGAACGATGGTAAGTGTTTTTTCTTTTTCTTTTTTGATTGGCTTTTTTTTTTTATTTATATTTTTAACTCTTTTTTTTGAACCAAGTTGCTCAAAACTCCTTTTCTTTTTTAATGTAAAAAAAAAAAATAAAAAAAAATTTCAAAATTTGTACATTTCCTCGAAATACTATTACGTGAATTTAAAAGGACCCTGTAGATTATTCATAAATTTTCTTTCTCTCGTTCCCTTAGAAAACGTCATTCAAAACCAATCTAAAGAAAATGAAAAAGACACACAAAAAGTAAAAGAGGTGGAAAAACAAAATAATAATGAAAAGGAAAAAAAAGAAAATGAAAAGAACACACAAGAAGTAAAGGAAACAGAAAATCAGAAAAAAATGGAAAAAGAACAAGAAAAAGAACAAGAAAAAGAAAAAGAACAAGAAAAAGAAAAAGAACAAGAAAAAGAAAAAGAAAAAGAACAAGAAAAAGAAAAAGAAAAAGAAAAAAAAAAAAAAAAAAAAAAAAAAAAAAAAAAAAAAAGAAAAAGAAAAAGAAAAAGAAAAAGAAAAAGAAAAAGAAAATGAAAAAGAAAAAGAAAATGAAAAAGAAAAAGAAAAAGAAAAAGAATTGGAAAAGGAAAAAGAATCAAAAGAAAAAAAAAGTTCACCATTTACACTTTTGGAGAACAGAACTATTGATTTAAAAATGGCCGATGCTATCAATACTTTGGATGAAAAACCTGAAAAAGAAATAAATGAATTAAACCTTGAGAACAAAGAAGAATTAGAAAGGGAATCAAGTGCTGTAAAACGATCACACAAAATTACCGTTTTACTTGGCAAACAATCAAAACAAACTTATGACTTTGTTCGTGAATGTTTTCGACCTATCTGTATGTTCATTGTTTTTTTTTTCTTTGTTTTTTCTTTTTAAATTTCTTTTTAATTTTTTTATATGCTGGAATTCTTTCAAAAAAACCACTTTAACTTTCATTTTCAAAAGAACTTCAAAAAACTAATAAAAGAGGTTGAATTGAAAATTATGAACGATCTTGAGATCCAAAGAAATTCGATATTTACTGTGAGAGAAAAATGTTGGACACAGAAAAATAGTTGTACAGCAATTTTAATTTTGGACATTAACTGAAAATGATTTTTAATTTCTTTTGTTTGTGAAATAACTAAAGAAAATAACAATAATCTACTTATTAGAATAACAATTAATGTAATTCTACTTTTTCAAAACCCAATCTCTTATAATCCAAAGCAAGTTTAAAAATTACCATTTTGAGAATTAATAGTAAACTTTACTAAAACTATGGATTTTTGTTAAAATAGCATGATCTACTTTAGTTATCAATCATTCAAATGAGTATTCTACACACAACACAGATTAATGAACTTGTAACACCTTTAAACCTGGATTTATATAAAAGACACTTAGTTATCAATAGGATTTGATTTTCAATTTTACTAATGTTTCCAATTAAAAATGGTGTCCAACCATTTTTCTGTGTCCAACATTTTTCTGTCAACAGTTATCACCTTTTTACTAAAAAAAAAAAAATTCTTAACAGTTATCAAAATTAGACTATTATTTAAATTTTGATTGGGAAAATAATTACACTTCCTTTTCTTTTGACTTTGCTATCTTGTTTTAATTTTCAATAAAAAAGCAATAAACCAAGTAATCCCATTTTATTTGAAAAAATTCCGACAATAATGTGAAAAAATTGATTCATTTTCCTTGTTTTTGTGAGAAATACCAATCTAAAACATTACTTAAAGATAAAGAAAACGACAGAAGAAACTTTTAACCTATTTGAAATTCAAGTGCCAGTATTAATAATTATGGTGTGTTGAGATTTATTTTAATCAACGCTTCAGGATTAATTATTACTCAAATTAAACAATAGAAAAGCAATCAGATGAACCAAAGTAACCAAAGTAACCCAAGTAACCCAAGTAACCAAAGTAACCAAAGTAACCAAAGTAACCAAAGTAACCAAAGTAACCAAATTAACCCAAGTAACCCAAGGAACCCAAGGAACCTAATGAACCTAAAAAAGTTTACTATTTCTTTAAGGGTTAAACAAAACAAACAGAAGAGAAAATTATAATGAATATAATTTCCCATCTGAAATTAGATAACATTAATTGATAAATACCTGAATTTCTAATAATGAGATTTTCCGAGGTAATTTAATAAATGAAAAAGAAATTATATTTTTTACTTGCATAAGCAAAGAATTTCTCTAATTTCTTTTATTGTTAAGAGATTTTCTTTTAAAATAATTGAAATTTTTTTTAAAAAAATTTACCAATATTTATCATTTATTTGATCATAATGGTTCTTATCAAAATTGAATAGTTTTTATAACTTTAAATTTTTCAAAAAGAAATTGATTGAATTTTGGTATATTCAACTCACTTTTAAAAAATGATTAAACAGTAAAACAAAAAATTATAATAAAAAGAAATAAAAAATAATTTTAATTATTAAATGGATATGTCACAACAAACCAAAAATTAGTAAAATGATTTTTTTGTTTAATATTTATATTTCATATTTATTATCAAATTATGAATATTCAAGGAATAAATTTTCTTTTAAAACAACGAAGAAAGAAATAATAAAGGTTGGATCAAAAAAAGAACATGAACAAAAAAAAATATTTGATTTGCCAATGAATTGTGAAAGATTTTACAATGATAATTTTCAAAATAACGAATATAAAATGGTTTATTCCATTTATTACAATTATTAAAATTTGTAAAAACATATTTAAATTAGAATTAGATAAACCCATTGAACTGTTTTTTGCTAAATTGCTTCAAATGTAAAATTTTGAATTTTTTTAATTGCAATAAAAAATTTTTTTTAATTCCATTCCTTTAGATTTTTGGATGTATTAATCTTCAATAATTTCTGAAGGGATGTAACTTGTAATAAGATATTGCTTTAATTTTTTAAAAAATAAAATTTGTGATCCTAAAAATCAAAGTTAAAAAAATGAAAAAAACAACCATTAATAAAAAATTATCAATATTACACAAAAAAATTTAAAAAATAAAAAAAAACTAATCACAAATAAGAATTTCTAAAATTTTCATTAAATTAAAAACAAATCTGTAGAACCAGTTCCATCTTGTTTTTTTGTAATTTAAAAGTGTTAAATTCATTTTTTTTTCGTAAATACGAATTTGGTTTGTTCTGTCCATTATTCAAAAAAATAAAGAAACTTTTCACCAGTAAACTGAAGTTTGAAAACCCCTGATTACAAAAATTTGAAATGTATAAGTTATATTGTTTAAATTTAATGTCCATTCTTCTCAAACCTAAAAAATTCAAAAGAAAAAAACTTTTTACATCATTTTAAAATTTGTATAAACCTTTCACAAAATTCACAAAAAATTTGAAAAAAAAATTTTTTCCTCAATAAAATGAAAAATCAATTTTGTTGTTCTGAACCTCTAGAAAAAATATTAAAAAAAATATAAAAAATGATGCAATATTTTTCAGATCTACATCACTTAATATATTTGTTATTTACTTGATATAATATGTCCCTACGACCCACAAAACACTAAAAATGAAAAACTGATCAAATACTTTCCATTTAATACAATTAAAAAAACAAAATGAAAAAATAAAAATAAATAAAGTTTCAATTCAGCTTTTTCTTGAAAACATTTTTTGCCAAAAACATTGAATTCAAACTTGAAATTATGTATATTTTTAGATACACTCTCTTGTTTAAACTCATTTACAAAAAAAAATTCTAAATTATGGGGAATTTTCTTTTCACAAAAGGCACTAATTTGGTCCTCAAATGTTTTTTTTAGTTTTAAATGGTAAAATAAAAAAAAAGTTAAACTAAAAGGATAAACTTTCTGGAAAAGCATTCTAATTTAATATATTAACTTATTCTTTGATTTCAAACTTTTCTCAACCCCAATTTTTCAAAAAAAAATAAAAAAGTGCATACTAATTCCAAAAAATATTTTCGATATTCAAAAGTTGAGAGTGTTTTTATTCTAAAAAAAATTATCACAGTGTTTAATTGAATTAAGTTATGTTCTTAATTTCGAAAAACATTAATCAGAAAAAAATAGTGCTTAATTTTATTAAGGACATATAAAGCCTTGAAAATAAATATTTATTTTTATTTGAATCACCAATGTGATATATTCTGAGATCTATTTTTCAAAAATGAGTAACAAAAACAGGAACATTTTGTCACACGATTTCACAAAAATAGTAAATTTGTGGATTTTTGAAAATAAAATTTCTTTGGAACCTTTATTGGTTTAATCGAGTGCTTAAAGTAATATCAAAAATTTCATTTTTACTCTCGTTTTCACAAGATTTTTAACAAATAATTTGTTAGTTTGTAAAAAATTCCACAAAATTGAACAACGATTGAACGTGGGTAAAATTATTTGTGCTTTCAATTACTAAAAAAATTAATTTATATTTTATTTTATTTTTGTGAATTTTTGTAAAAATATATTTTTTTCTGAAAAATCAAAATGGAAATGTTGTGTTTTAAAAATACAAATTTTGGAAAAGGAGAAATATTTTAATTTATAGAAAAATTCAAAAATATTTTTAATTCTTACTCTTTTTAATCAAATTTCAAGAAAAAAAAATTTCAGTATGGTAAAAAAAAAAATTAAGTTTAAATATGGGAATTAAATACAAAAGCTATATATTTTTTTTTAAATTAAACCTTTTATTTGTAAAAATTACAAGTATATAATTCTAGACAACTACTGATAAGACAGTGATTGTTTCACTAAAAAGTTTAGGATAGCATTGTAGTCACTGTGAAAAGATTTTGGGAAATCCTTTTGTAATTAGACAAAGTTTGAAAATTTTCTGATCTTCTAATTTCGAATTGTATTTGGATAAAATAGGAAGCATTTTACAAATAAATTAGACTTTAAAAATGTTATTTAAATTTATTTTAGAAGAGTTTAACCAATTTTTTTGCGACATTGTTAATCTCATAAATCCCAAAAGATCGCCGTGCTCAAAAATTTACGACATTGGAAAATTTATTTGGTTCAAGGAATCCAATTATTTGATCAATAGAAGACAAACAAAAAAGACCTTCATTTATTCCTTAAAGGTTGGAAATTGGAATTAATTCCCTTTCTTTGTTTAAAAACAATACCGAAAACCAAACAGTGTTTTTGGTTTTGATTCAAAAGAAATCAATATCATTTTTAAAAAAATAAAAAACTTTTGATCTCTTTTTTCTTTGAAAAAAGGAGAAAAGAAACTATTAATAAAAGATTTTGAAAATGAGAAAAAAACATAATTACAAATTTAAGAAATTAGAAAAAAAAATAAAAGCAATTTTTTTTTGCTATTTCAAGTCAAGAATTTTTAGAGAGGAATGGTTCAAAATTAGTCACTGTTAAGAACACACAATATATGAGGAGTTTTAAGTTTGATCGCCTTCAGATGTTTCTTAACAATTTTGGAATAAAATGGGATAGAGGCCCATTGAAAAGATTGACGATCTAGTTTGTCTATGTGGGAATTTAAACCAAGTTTTGTCTTCAATGATGAAAATATAAAATTTAACTTTAATGCTTTCAATAACTCCATTGAGAGAAAAAGAAGCTTTGAAAAACAAGTTATTTCAAAGTACCATTAAAAAACAACAAATCAGCTTTTTTGGTTTAAATTTGTTTTTGTTTGTTTTTTGTTGTGTAGAGTTAGATCACGAGTTTAAAAAAATAAATAGCTGTTCATATTGTTTCATTTGTTCAAAAATCACCTTTTATTATTCCTTGTTTTGTATCCCCTTCCAGACTCAAAATATGAAATTGTTCTGGTGCAAAGATTATATTAATAGCCGTTCTTCAAACTCTTCAATATCATCTTATATCACTTCAAACAATATCACATTTCTCATTCTTCCAGGCCAAACTCGTAACATAACAGAGGAGATTGTTTCCAAATCGAACCAATAAACAATGAAATAGAACTTTTTCCAATAATTTTTTTTTTTCAATATTAAAACTTAATATATCTTATCAACACACACACCACACGCACACATATAAATATATCTATTAATTGATCGATTGAAAATATATAATCATAAATTTTTTCGTTAAAGAATAATCTTCTTAAAAATGTATTAAGTTTTGAATTGTATTTTTCTTAATATTATTTATTTTCTATTATTTTTTAATATAAATTACATTAAAAAATAATAAATTTCCAAAAAAAAAAAAATAAACAAATAAATTCAAAATAATAATAAATCTCTTAAATAAAAAATTTATATTTAATTCTTTTGCTTTTATTTTTTTAATTTAAATATTTAAATTACATAAATTAATAGGTTCACAATTATTTACAATATTAAATCCCGTTTCAAAAGGAAATTTTTTTCATTTTGAAAGCATTTTTGAAACTTTATTAAAATTGGATCCAGTAAAAATGTATGAACTAATACTTGAAAATTCAATGGAATACTTAATTTTATTGTTACATTATACTCACAATCAATGCATTTCTAATTGCTTAATCAATTTATTATCATACTCGGAAATTAGAAATGAATATCAAACTAATTTTTATCGTTTAAAAGTTACATTATTTAAAAATATGAGTTCAAATGAAGAAATACATTTTGTAAAGGGATTGTTTCGACAAATTATGAATTCAGATGGTAAGTATATCATATTATTAATCTCTCTCTCTCTCTCTCTATATATATATATATATATATATATATTGAATTATTAAATTTATTAAATTATATATATACACTATCTTATTTTTTTATTGTTATTTATATTTATTATATCATAATTTTAAAAAGATGAAATTTATATTACAAATATTTCTGATTGTATAATTTTATTATTCGATACAATGTGCACTGTAGATTTCACTGATTATTTACTTCAAAATACCTTTGATGATCCAAAATTTATGAGCGAAATTTTTAGTTTTACAACTTCAAAATCAGATTATGAAACAGCAAAATATCAAAAAACAGAATATTTAAGAATATTTACCCACATTTTAGAAAAAAGTCAGGAAACATTATATGACTTTTCCAATATCTTTGTTGGTCCACAAGTAATTGAAAACAGGCTTTCTTTTGTTTTTGATCAGATTTTAGATAATTTGTTACCCAATATCTCAAAAATTTTTGAATCGATCGAAGCCGAAGAAAAACGGTTTCTAACAGAACAAAAAAAATTACGAAAACAAAAACAAAACAATAAAAATAATCATAATCATAAAAAGATTCTGAAAAAAAAAAGAGGCAAAAATAAAAAAAAAGGAAAAAATAACCATATTCTTGAACAAAAACTCATAATTGAAAAAATGCTGAGCAAAACAAAAATAAATTCCATCAAGCAGAATTATCAACAAAAAAATAATCAGAATAATCAGAAAAATAATAATGGCCATAGCAATGGACAAATGCATACAACTACAAGAAGATTAGGCTATCACCAAATTATGCTAATTCAAATGGTTTCCTTCCTTTTTGATCGTACTTTGAAAAGAACTGAATTTATTAATGATAAAAAGTTTGAAGAGGAAGAAAGGAGAAGTGAAGATTCTGAATTCCAAAGTGATTTGGAGTTTGAAAATTCATTTTTAGATGAAGAAAAACAACAAAAAGATATTGAAACGCTTTTTTCTCAAGGTTCGAAAGAATTTTGGAAAATATTAGTTAATTGGTTTTTTATTTTTAGGTAATTATATAATTTAATTTAATTTAATTTTTTTTTATTTTTATTTTTTTTTTTTCAAACAAATTAAATCCAAAATTTTCTTCCAAAAAATTAAATTAATAATATTAAATAATACTGTTGCTGTTGCTGTTGCTGTTACTGATGATGATGCGGATGATGACTTCGATGACGATAATAATAGAGAAAATAATATTTTTCAAAATTATTTTTATAAAATCTTTGATTGTGTCATAAAGATTCAAAATGAACATGCTTTGATTTGTATTCTCGAAGAAAATAAATTTGTGGATCGATTGATTATTGAATATAATAAATTAAAAAAAAGGAATCAAAAAGTTTCACCAACCCACAGTTATTTTATTTTGCTTTCAAATTTATTAAGATTACAAGTAGCTCTTTTAGAACCAGATTTCTTTTTAAAAAAATATTTAGACAGTCATAAAGATTGGATAAATTTCCAAGAAGAATTACTTTTCCAAACAGAGCAAATTTTAGATATAGAAGGTTTTGGCAAACCTCAATATTGTTCGAAAAATTCTGATTTAGAAATCGATTATACCATTGAAGGCTTGGATCTTGGATCAGGATGTAATTTTTTTTTTATTTTATTTTCTAGATTTTTCTTTATTTGTTTATGATTTTAGTGCTTAATAAACCCCTTTATTTTTCTTATTATTTTTTTTATATTTCTCCAAAACTATTAATTTATATTACTATTACTATTATTATTCCTATTATTATTATTATAAATTATAATTTTTTCCAAAACCATTAATTCATATTAGATGCTCAACGATTAGGATTTTTTGAAATTCTTGAAGAAGTAATAGAAGATTCGGATGGCTTATTAAATGATTCATTTGATTCCTATGATAATAAAGATTTTCAAGAAAGAGGTAATGATGAGGAAATTATTGAGAAATAGTCAACATTATAATTACCTTTTTGACAAAAAAAAAAATAAATTAAAATAAAAAAAATTTATCAGATAATTATTATACTTTTTTTTTTTTTTTTTGAATCTCAATCTTATATATATATATAAAAAACAAAAACTGTAATTGATTTATAATTAAAAAAAAAGGATTAATTAAATAATTTTTTTATTTTTTCTTTTATTTTATAGATTTTTATTTATTTATTTATTCATTATCAAAAATATCTATCTAATAAACACAGAAATACTAGATAATTTAAAATTTAAATTATTTAAAAACACAATTTTTTTATTCTTTTTCTATTTACTTTTTTTGAGTTTCCTTTTTTTTCTCTAAAACGAATTTTTTTTGTCAATTTGTAGTTTTTATTTGGCTTGCAAAGTATTGAAGAAGAGAAATGGTGATTATAACTTAAAATTCAACTTATACGTAATTTCCTTGTACTGGGATTAACTTCTTGTGGCAATGGTGAGAATATCTTGTAATTCAATAAATGTCAATACTGGTATGGTATTTTGCAAATAGGTAGTATTATGATTTACGTTGAAATTGAAATTTTCTTCTAATCTATATAAAAGAAAACAACCACAAAGCTCAAACACTTTATGAAAAATATAACTTTTTAATTAAGGGATCAGTCTTCAACGACAACAAGGCAAAATTTTAATGAATTTTATTGATGGTATTCTCTACTTACAAATTTTGTCGATTCCAAGTGTAAAAAAATTCTGATCTACTAAGAAACCCAAAAAAGAATAATTTTTTTTCAGTGAGATCGATTTTTTTTTTCCATTTTTTCTGAAAAAGAAAACTATTAAATTCTTTTTTTTTCTCGCAATTTATCTAGTTTTTACCCCATTTTTTGCAATTTTGATCATTATTATACTATAACATTTCTTTGTTACCAGTAATATTAATATAAAGATTTTTTTTCAATTTTGAGATAATTCTTTTGGTTAACCAAAAAAAAAATTGATTTATTCAACTGATTAAAAAATAATTGTATTTTTTTAAGAAGAGTTGTTATAAATAATTAAAGTTTTAAAGTCCATAGAAAGTTTACTTCGAAATTATTTTTTTTCTAAGATGAATTTCCATTTTTCAAAATAAAATTTTCTTTAAAGATATTTTGGAAATAGTTAATTTTATCCTCAAAATTCAAAATCAATTTTTTTCTGATAAAAAATGATTCTTGTTTTTAAGACCAAACTATTTGTTAAAAAAATTTTCAAAATAGAATATATTTATAATTTTTTTTTCATATTTTGAAAACCAGAAAACAATTTTTTTCTAACTTTAAAGAATAAAAAAATTAGTTTAATAAATCGAGAATTTTTTTGATAAAAGTTTGTTTTACTTCTATTAAATATTCGTTTATTGAATCACCTATACTTCAATTAGTTTTATTGGCTGAGATTTTAATTGAAATATTAATCAAATAAAAAGATACCAAATAAAAAAATTTTCTAACGAAATAATAACTTTCAAACATAAAACGAAGAATATTTTTTATCATACTCAAGAATTAACATGTTTTTTAAACAAAATAATAGGTTACTTTTTTTCGTTTTACTGTCAAAAGGTGCGAATTTTGGATTTTGAAAAAATAGACCCAAATTAATCGAATTTTAAATAAGATTCACTCATCTATTTCATAATCCAAAACAAAAATTATAAAAAAAAAATATTATTAAATCTTGAACAAATTAGCTATTTATTTATTAAAAATTAATACTTCTCCAAGTTTTTGATATTTGTGTTATTTTTTTTATTCTATTTATTCCAAACTTTTCTCTTTATTTTCTTCCTATTTTTGTTTAAAAATCATTATTATCTTTTTTTAAAAAAGAAATGATACTCATGGGTTCCAATCTCAACTTACACTTTAGATGCGATGAAAAACTTCGAATAATTTTTTTTTTTTTCAAACAAACCGATGGTAATTTTGTTGAATTACCAATTCTAATAAGAAATAATAAAAGAAACTCATTTTTTTTATTTTTTTTAATTTTTGTTACTTAACAAGAAAATAATTTCACAGAATTATTACTTTAACACATTTCTAACTAAATTCTAATTAAAAATTAAAAATAATTATATATATTTTTAGTTTTATCGTTTATGTAATCAAGATAATTACTTTCTAACCATTCAGCCAATATATATATATATAGAGAAAAATTTTACATACATATTTTTAAAAGGCAAAATTAATTAGAATAATAAATAAAAAGGCATTTTTAATATATGATTTAAAAGTATCTTAATTGGGAAAACTGATAGTAAAAAACAATAAAAAATATTATCATAATAATTGGATTTCAATTGAACTAATTTATGTAACACCAAAGTTTTTAACAACTTATTTTTTGATTTAATACTAGAAATTAAGAAAAGGTAACAATTATTAATTTTTCTAGAATACTTAATAGTATTCTTTAAATAAATAGAAGAATAATTAACTTTATTAATGTTTATGTTATTATCTTCTTTAAATCTAAATAAAATTCTTAAAAATTTATTTATAACAAATAAATAAAGAATTGAAAATTGAGAAATAAACTAACAGAATCGAGTTGTTAAAAAATCATTAAATTATTACAAATAAAGATTAAAAACGAAAAATTCACAATATTTTTTATTTATTCCCTTCATCAATTCAAAAAATATATTTCCAAATTTTATCAATCAATTATTGATTATTATGAAAAACAAACTAACCATTAGATATTAATTTGATTGTTTGAAAGGTGATCATTTTGTATAACTAATACAATTATACTGTCCAAAATGCGTAAAAAAAGTTAAATAATTCATATTCATTTAATATTTTTAATCAAAATTTATCCTTTCAAAAAAAATATTGACTCCTATGAATGAATTAACAAACCTCATAAATAATGATTCTGATACTTTTCTAAAGATTATTTCAAAAATATTATTATTATCAGCGTATTGAATTGTTGTAAAAAATATTTAAAAATATATCAACAAAATGTTGTTCATCACCAACAAAATGAAAGTTCTTTATGATTGAAAACACCGAAATAATTATTATAATAACATAAAAAAATACAAATTTGTGAAAAATATTTTATTTACGTTAATAGAAAATTATGTAGTTATTAATACAAAAAAAAAAATAATAATAATAATTCAAAAACAATAATAATAGAGTAATATTGGTCTTATATACGATAAAAATAAGATATTGGTAAGTTTTAAATCTAAAAAATGATTTTTTCTTCCTTTATTTTAAGTATTTAGTCGGCTAATCTCTCTTTATTATATTTAGGTAAAAAAAATTGGGATTAAGAAAGTTTTTTGCCAATTACTAAGATTTCAAAACTCATTTATTTTTAATATTAAACATATTTCTAGATGATAAATCCGTATTTAGAAATTTGTCAAAAAAAAAAATAATAATAGAGACTAGTCCTAAAATTAACAATTTATTTTTATTAATTTTTTTTTAAAAAAATCACTTAATAATTTATTAGGATTTTGTAATAACAAATCATTCTATTCATTAGGGTATCTGATAAAATAGATTTTTAAATTTACTTGTTTTTTGTTACTTAATTTCTTCAAAAAGAATTTTAAGGGTGGAGGAAAATAAAAAATAAAATTAAAATTGAATTTCAAAGTTTTTTACACAACAAGAATAACAGAAAAATTGTAGTCACTTTTTTTTTTTCACAAGACTTTTGTTTTTTTTTGAAATTGTCCATAAATTTTGAAAGGAATTACAAGATCAAAATTCAACAACTTTAAATTTAAAAGTTTTTACTAGTTAAACTTTTAAAAACTGGCAATTTAAATCACTTTCCACTTTTTAGTTTTCATAAAAAAAGTTTCAGGTTATTGAAAGCTACAAATATTTTAATTTTGGGTATTTTTAAATATTTCAATTAAATTCAAAATGATATCTTTTGTTAATTATTGTTTTTTACTCTTTTTGTATTAATAAAAGTTTGTATCAATTATTTGAAATATGAAAAAATATGAAACAATATCAGAGACTGAATTCTTGCAGACTGCCAGTCTGAAGGTTCGAAAAATCTTGAAAGTACTGATAAATTCGGATATATGTTATAAAATTTTTCGTTCAATTTTACATTTTTGTAATCTTGGAACTCAACTTTTAAAACAACTCAAGAGAAATAGTCTTTTGAAGGATCAACTAATTTTATAAAGTTTCTTCACATTTAAACAATAGAATGCTGTATTCAAAGCTAGAGTAAAAAAATTTGAAAAAGGAAAATGAAGTAAAAAATTTTCAGATATTTATTTGAATTTATCAGTATTTGTATGGGTTATGCTATTCTTGTATAGTACAAAACCAGAATCACACAAAAATTACAGTATAGTTTAATTAATTCAGATCACTTGTTATAACCATTATGGAAAAAAAGTTAAACACGATTTTTAATGGTGAAAATTACTGAAAATTCAAAATAAGATCAATTAAAAAAAGAATAAATAAATAAATAAAGACCAAATGAAGTATTCAACAAAACAACAATTATTTTAATACTATCTTTTGATTTTAGTTTTTCTTTGATTGATCAATTATTAAAAATTTGTTCAAAAAATTGAAAATATTGGTCATTTCCAAAACCACAAAAATAATTTTGATAATAAAGTAGATTTAAATTGTGTTTGTTGGTTTGATTGAAAATAATACAACGGATCATTATTTGAAGTTAATTGGTTTCTTCTTTTCTATTGATTTTACTTTTTGTTTTCCTTAAATGTTCCCAATGAAAAACTGTTTTTCACTTTTTTTACCTGTATCACTTTATTTCCACAACGGTAAAGAAATTATTCCAATTTTTGAAATGAATCACAAGATCATAATACAATAATAATCAAATTACAAGTTTTTACAATTAAAACTTTTCTAAATAAATTCCTTTTTAGCCTATTGTCTTTCAGATGAACTGTTTCAAGATTTTTGAAAGTTATCAAATATTAGTATGTCTTTCGCTACAATTTCTGTATTTTTTATTTTTTCTAATTTCCAGTAATGGGTCCCAAAAATAATATTCTCTCTTATATTATTATTCAAAATTGAATGGGAATTGTTGATCAATAAACTAATAAAGAAAAAAATTCAAAGAGAAAAATCTGAAACATTTTTTGTTATTTTGGAAACATAATTAAAAATTTATTACAGTCCTGTGCCTTTTTAAGACACAGAAAAAATCAAGAAATAAGGCACAAAAAAATCCCATTAAGGCACAAAATCAAAGTGGTCAAAATAAGGCACAATTTTTCTGTGTAATTTCCAAGATTACTCATATGTAATATTCTATATATATATTGAAGAAACACTCAAACTAACTCGGTAATTATTCGGTGAAATTAGATATTGAAATTGGGAAAGTACCTTAAATCAAAAATTTGTGCCTTAAAGTGAACAAAATTTTGTACCTTATATGTTGATTTTTCCTGTGCCTTAAAATGGCACAGGACTATAATTTGGAATTGAATGAAGAGTTACTTATTGAAAGGTGAACTTAAAATGGTTAAAAAAGTTTAGATACTCGGTTTTTTGATCATATGAGATTGATACAAAAGAAATTTGTAATAAAAAACTAAATGTCTTGAAATACTGCAATTGTTCGAAAAATAAGAAGGTATTTTATTTTTTTGAAATAATTTTTTGGAAAACAACCATTTCAATTTCGAATTCTAAAGAATAAAATTGAATTCAGGGAAGAGTAAGACTGGAAAGTCGTGTTTAATTGCTTTTTTTGAAGTGAAATTTTTTATTCAAAAATTAAATCCATAATAGACATTGGGGATTTGGTACTCATTTTCATTCATGAGATTTACTTTTTGAGATTATTTATTACAAAATGGATTTCAAAAATTACAAATACACATCAGGAATAAAACTGTTTGTAGCTTGAATGTTTGGTAGTAATTATATTTTGTCTTTTTTTTTAGTTGAAGAAAAGAACAAAAAAGAAAATTTTATTTTCTCAGCACATAGAAAGAATAGTTTAATCTCAATTTTGGTTTAAAAATTGTTTTGTTTAGGTGGAGTGTTTTCCACTTGGTACAAAAAAAAAGGAGTTGTATTTTTTCAAGAAAAAAATTTTAAATGAAATTTCAATTTTTAAAAAGAAATAAAATTGTTTTCTTTATTTATTCAAATTTTGGAAGAAAAACCAGCATACTCAAACCCTTATTGACAGATCTTGAAATGATTTTGATTTTAGTAACAACAAAATAAGAAAACGTTGAAAATTTTTTTATTTTTTTTCGATTATAAGTAAAAGATTATGGGGGTTTGTCGAACTCAAATAGTGAATCGGGGTTGGTTTTAACAATATTCTAATCGAATTTAGCTGTCTATATTCCTTAAAACAAATTCTTTAAAAAAAACATTGTCCCGTATACTAAGACGTCTAAGGTATAACTTTTAAAAATATTTTATAACTTTACTAAAGTCACCTTTTGTGTCATTTAGATGAAATTTAATAATAACTTGCAAAAAGATTATCAAAACTGAAAAAATGTGAAAGAAGACTGGAAACTCAAAGGAGTAACTTTTAAGGGAAAGTTGAAAATAGTCTCTGAAGTTTCTAAATTTTTTTTACTATTCTTGTCCTGTTGTCGAGTTTTTTTTAAAATTTAATTCTTAGGAAACACAACTAAATAATATAACACCTTCAAGTTTTTCAATTCAATAATCTGTAGAATCTATTAATTAATTTTTTTTTACGAATAAAAATTAAAATAATAAATGTGATCAAAACGCAAAACAAAATAAAAAAGTTAGAAGCAATACAAATACACATTTTAATTTTTAAATATCTAAAAGTATTTTTTAAAAATTATCTTAGTTTTGTCAATATTTCACTAACACTCGGATTACTTATGTTAACCAAATTCAATAAAACAAAACGTCTCTAAATCAAATTACAATTTGCAATTTTTTTTAAAGTTTTAAAAATTGATCTCATTTTTAAAACGTTTCCTGAATTTCGAACATCGTCTTTCAACAGCAAAATCAAAAATGGTTTGAAATAGTTTTGGTTTTCATTTCAAACTCTTGACTACCCATAATCTTGAACGAATTTTTCATTTTTCATTTTTCATTTTTAATTAATTTTTGCTTTTTATTTTTTTGTTTTATGAATAAACTCATCCAACAAATTGGGAACATAAATGACTATTTAATTGGGGATATAATTGGTGAAGGTAGCTATGGGAAAGTACATTTGGCAACACATGTTCCCACACAGGAATTGGTTTGTTTTACAAATCCCCTTCAAAAAATTTATCTGCACACTATACTTTTTTTTTTTTGAGAGTCTTACAAAAGCTTAATCAAAAAATCAAACAAAAAACATTAAAAAAAAAAAACTTTACATTTTTCTCAATAGGTTGCAATAAAAAGTATCAACAAAAGCCGTTTCCAACTGAGAGAAAAATATACAATTCAATTTTTTCGCGAGCTTGAAATTTTGGAAAAATTGGATCATCCCAATATCATTCGTTTTTTTGATTTTGTTGAAACTAAAACTTCTTGGCTAATTGTCCAGGAATATTCTAATGGTGGTGAATTATTTGATTACCTTGTTCAGAACAAAAAATTAAAAGAAACTGTTGCAAGAAAATACTTTGGCCAATTATTGGAAGGTAAAATTCAAATTTTTTTTTTTTTTTTTTGGCCTTCCTGTTCTTTGAATTTAATCTGGAAGATCTGTTGAATTTTCAATTTCTAACTCTCTCTTTTTGGAGACACTGTTTTCCTTTAAACGATGTTTGTCGGCACAAGTACACCAATTTACGAATAAATTCAAATTGAAAAAATAAATTTTATCATAAATCCCAACAAAGAAACCAAATTATAATGATCAGGGTTTTCATTTTCTCATTTACCTCTGAAGATCTCAGAGTTTTTTTATCAACTAATTTGAGGAACAAATTATGATTTTTGAAGTTGAAATAAAAATTTTCATTCACTAATCAGACAACAACAGTAATAATTAGTTAGATTACAATTTTAAAAACCATACCAAGCAAACAATTTTTTTTTCAATCGTTCTACTCTAAAAGTCCTTAGGTTTGGGTTCTATCAAACAAAGACGATTTTAGTTTTTCGAGAATATTAACAACAAAAAACCTTTTACTTTTGATTTTCAGGTAAAAATTTTTACTTCGCTTTTGAAAAATTTACAAACCAAAAGGGATTTATTGTATTAACTTTGATTCAACAAAAATGAAACAGATTTGACAAATTGGTGAGTTGGCGAATTAAAGAATTAACAGAAGTAAATAATCGAATCAACGAGTAAAATTTAGTTGATCAAAACTTTACTCAGTAAAAAAACTTTATTAAATTTTAGCGATAATAAGCGATCAATTTTTTGAACTTTTCACAAAAAAAAAAATTGATGAAAAAAAATCGTCTTTTGTCAAAGCCAAAAACAAAAAAAAGATATTTCAAATAAATATTCTGACGATCGTTTAAAAACAATTTCTCCACACACCATAAAAACTATATAACAACACAAAAAAGTTCAAAGTCTAATTTTTATTGCAAAAACAATTCTGATTTTTTGTTTGTTGCAAGTCTAATGAGCTCCCTCAACCCAAAAAGCACTAGAAATTTAATTGTTGGAATAATTTAAATAACTGTTGTGGAAAAAAAGTGAAACACTATTTTTAATTGGGAACATCACAGAAATGAACAAATTATTTCAATTAAAAGAAGAAACAAATCAACTTTAAAGAATAATTTGCCATTTTATTTCCCAACCAAACCAATAAAAACCATTTAGATCTCCTTTATTATCGATACACAATTACTTCCTTTTCTTTGATCTCAAAAATAGATAATTTTTTCATCAAAGCTTTTGTGTCATTAACTCTAATACTTTGATACCTTTCGAAAAATAACAATAATTCTATTTTTTCAAACAACCTAAACGATGAAAATTTAAAAAATTCTATAGTAGTTTGAAAAAGTATGATCAAATTTTTTTTAATATATCCCTAAAAATCGTTAAACTGAAATTTGGTGACTATTTTATATACACCTTTGAAAAATTTTTCGGTCACACTTTTTTAAAAAATTATATTCAAAAATAAAATATTATGATTCTCAAAAAAAACTAAATCATACCCGTTCAATCAAATTAATTAATTTAATGAACACAAACAAAAATTTCTTTTTTTTTAAAAAATAAATTCTTCTTTTTTTCTTTATTAAATTATTTACAAATTATTTACTTTCACAAAGGTATTGAGTATTGCCATAATTATAATATTGTTCACAGGGATTTAAAATTAGAAAATTTATTATTGGATAGTGATTTAAATTTAAAAATTATTGATTTTGGATTTTCAAATTTTGAAAAAAAAGATGAATTATTAAAAACATTCTGTGGATCACCATCGTATTCTGCACCGGAAATATTAAATAGGCAACAATATTCAGGGTTTAAGATTGATATTTGGTCTATGGGGGTAATTTTATATATACTATTAGTTGGCAAGCATCCCTTTGTTGAAAATAATACTAAAATAATGTTTGAAAAGATCAAAATTGGAAAATATAATTTACCAAATTTTTTATCTGAAGAAGCAAAAGATCTTTTAAAAAAAATGCTTTGTGTTAATCCAGAAGAGAGAATTTCAATATCAGAAATTACAAAACATAAATGGGTTGCTTTAAATAATATTAAAAAAAGTACTATTAATGACCAAAAAATTTCAAAAAAAAAAAAAAATTCATCTGCATTAAAATCAACATCATCTTCATCGTCTTCATCAACATCAAAACCAACACACACACCCACACTATCATCAACATTATCACCGACATCATCGTCATCTTCATCATTTTTATCTTCAACATCGTCAATTACAATATTGCCTTCTTCCTTAATATCTACTGTACCCATTCCAGCCTTTTCCTTAATAAATTCTATGAAAATTACAGATCCATTAATTGTTTTAAAAATTTCAGAAAATGGATCTAATTATCAAGAAATTATTGAAGATCTCGAAAACAGTAAACGATCAAAATTTAGAGCTTCTTATAATATTTACTCAAAAATGTCAAAAGAAGGGAAATTTCAACTTAATGAAACAGAAATATCAAATGAAAAAAAAAAGGAAATTAAAAGGGAATTAAAAAAACAGAAAAAAAAAGAAAAAAAACTGAGAAAGGAAAGAAAGAAAATGAAAAGGGAACAAAGAAAAAAAGTAAAAAAAGAAAGAAAAAAAAAAAAGAGAAAAGAAAAAACTCATGCAAAACCAAAGAATAAATTACAAAAAGTTAATACAACAAATGATCCAAATAATCAGATAAAGAAAAATGATAGGATTGAGAAAGAAAATAATAAGTTAAATCAAGATTTAATTATTAATTTGAGACCAAATAATAATATCCAATATTCTAAAATTGAAGATTCTAATTGTAATTCCAATTCCAATTCTGAGTTTAATTCCTCCAAAGAAAATATACAAATATATTTTGGTGAAAAAATCCAATTAAAAAATAATATTAATAATAATAATGGAAATGATTATCATTTAAAGAAATTAAATGAAAATAATGGATCAACCGAAATTTTTATTGATAGGATAAATAAGGAGAAGGATAACAAAAATAAGAATGATGATGATCATAATTATAAAGACAACAACACACATGATAATAATAACGATCAAAGTATTAAGAAAAAAAATAATTCTCATGAAAAAAAAAGAGATTCAAAAAAAAAACCAAAATTAAAAAAATCATTAACAAGTAATTATTTACAAATAATGAAAAATCAAAAACGTTTTGATGATAATGATAATAATATTGCTATTGCTATTGGTATTGATATTGATCAAAAGATATTGTCTAAAAATGATCCCTTTAAAAATAATTCTTATCCCAAAAGATTTAATTACTCACAAAAAATTGATCAACAAATTTCAGATGAAGATGAAGATGATGAGGATGATGATGAAAAATTAATTCATGATCAGATCTGTCAATATAAAGGACCAATTAACCCATCTTTGGTTACCACAAAATCACCAAAATATCTTTTGAAGCAATGCAAAAATGTATTAACTAATCACTCAGTCTCATACAAACCACGTTCAAAATATTTAATAGAATGTACAATCCAATCTAAAATTCAGAATAACAACCAAAACGAAAATCATCAGAATAATGGTGTCATCGATTTTTTAATTGAAATCATTCAAATCCCCCATTTGAAAAATGTAAAAACAATACGATTTAAACGTGTACAGGCACCAATGTTTGTTTATGAAAAATATTATGATTTAATCTCTTCAAAATTATCTAAAAAATTATTCAAAGGTTTAATTTGAGTTTTTTTTTTTAATGAGAATTTATTTTTAAATTAGAATGTATACAAACACTTATCAAGCAAATTGAAAAAAAAAAAAATAATATTTTTTGAGATAACTTAATCTTTGTAAATAGAGATAGTGTCTTTGGAAATATTATTTTTCAAAATTTGGAAAAACAAGATTTATATTTTTATCAAAAATATATGTTTTTTTTAAAATTCGTTGTTTGTTTTTTCTTCTTCTAATATAACGTTTTTGAACTATTTAATTTTTAGAATTTTATACTTTATTGTAATTTTTGTTTTTGTTTTTGTTTTTATTTTTATTTTTATTATTGTTTATTTTGTTTTATTTTTATTATTGTTTATATGTTAATCTTTTTATAGATTATATTTTACTTTTTTTTGATTTTTTTTTTTTACATTATTCTTTATTTCCTTATCAATTTATTGTTAAGTAATGTAAAAAACAAAACTGATCTTTAAAAAAAAAATAAATGAAAAAAAAAATTTTTTTTTGGATAATTACGCAATTTTGTTTAATTTTCTGATTTCTACAGTTGTATTTATTATTGAAAAAATAACTATAATTCTAACGAATTTTTACATTTTGATACTGTTTTGATAAATTTTTTTCAACTTTTGGTCACAAATTATTTATTTATAGACTTTTATGTAAGAAAAAAAGACAATCAAAGAAAAATTTATAAAAATATTATTTTTTTTTTTTAGTTTCCTTCAAATTAGTTTCCTTAAATTATTATTCACTTTTTTGGTCATATAATCTTATCTTAATAATTTAACTATTTAAAAGTAAACACCATTTCAAAAATTGTGACCCACCTGAAATAATAAATTAAAAAAAAAAATAAATATATATCATTCTTTAGTATTCAATAACAACTAATAATTATATCTGATTTGTAATTCACTTTTAAATAATTATAAAACTCAAATTAATCTGATATTTTAAAAATTATAAAAAAATAAAATCAAAAATTAAAAAAAAAGTAAGTCATGATTTTTGAAATGAGCATTACGGATTTTTTATTCGTGAACTTTTACTGAAAAAAAGTCAGCAACAGTATTTTTTACTAATAATCGAATTCGTTTCCAAAGACACTACAGAGTCGTATTTTTCTTAGTGGTTATTGATCTTTAGGAAGATCTTTTTTTTTTCAAAGTGATTTTTTACAAAAAAAAAGTATCAAAAAAAAAGTATAGAAAAAAATAGAAAAAGAAAGAAATAGAAAAGAAAAAGAAAAAGAAAAAAGAAAAACAAAAAAAAACGAAAAAGAAAGAGAAAAAAAAATTAAAAATTAGAAAAAAGTTTTATGCTCAAAAAATTTGAAAATATTTTTTTGATAAGAATACTGAAATAAAATCTCAAAACACCGCCCATTAATATTATTATATGTGCCAATATTTTTGAAATCTGGTTTAATTTAATCTTTCTTATTACCTTCGTTTTGATTTAATTTTATTTCTCAATATTTTTTGTGTAAATACAAATTTCCTGAAAAAAATATAAAATTTGATTCATATAATTTTAATCGAATAAATTACAAGATTTTTGTCAAAAACAAAAAAAATAATAAAAAAAAAATAAATTTATTGAAAATAAAATTGATTTTAAAAAAAATTTTGTAATTTTCGGAACTCAGATAATAAGATTTAAGATTTTTTTTTACTTTTCATTTTTCGGCCCGTTAAAAATCAAATTGTTTTTGACTAATTTTTTTTTTTTTTGCAAGGTGACTAAAATATAATAGTTTGTGATCTTTCGTGTTTCTTTTTACAATTGTATGGCCATTCAAAAAAATTGTTTAATTTTTTCATTTTTATATGATTTAAAGTTGAATTTTCAGATGATATAAAACAATTGATGAAGTTGAATATAATTTTGTTGGACTTTAAAAGGGGAGATTGTATCAAAAAAAAAAATTAAATCGGTTATTAGATGAAAATTCCATTAATACAATATATTTTCATTTTTTGTCATTTAAAGTATTTAATTGCTTATGGGTGAACAAATTATGGATTCAATTTGCCTCCTTTTTCCTTTCTAGAAGAAAAAAAATAATATAAAAATGAAAATGAAAAAAGAAATACTTTAATAATTAAGGGATCAGTCCTATACTAAACAAGGCACAATTCTAAAATATATTATTGGTCGTATTCTCTACTTACTAATTTTGTATATGCCAAGTGTCAAAAAATTCTAATCGACTAAGAAACCCAAAAAAGAATATTTTTTTTCAAGGATTAATTTTTTTTTTCCATTTTTTCCAAAAAAGAAAACCTTTAAATTCATTTTTTTCTCATATTATAACAAATTTTTACACTTTTTATTATCATTTCCATCATTATTATATAATAACAAATTTTTGATACCAGAAATATTCATTTGTAGATTTTTTTTCAATTTTGAGATATTTCTTTTGGTTAACCAAAAAAAAAAAATAATTTAAGGAATTGAAAAATAATTATAAGGATTTGTTAAGCAAGATATGATATAATCATTAAATTTTTGAAGTAATTTAAAACTTTTACCAAATAATTTTGTTTTTGTTTCAAGATAAAATTCGATTTTTCAAAAAAATATTTTCTTGAAGACATTTGGGAATAGAGTAATATGATCCTTAAAATTATAAATAAATTTTTATCTGACAAAAAATGATTTAAATTGTTATAAGCACAAGTTTAAATAAGGAATGTTGTAAAAAAATAGAGTTTTTTCAATTTTGTGGATAAATAAAGAGTTCCATGTATTTATCCAAATTTTGGTAATAGTAAACACAATTTCCGTTTTGATTTTTAATCTTGAAGGTGTTTTCAATATAAAATCATTTGGAAAATGCCAATACTTTTTTTGGAAAATTGTTTTTTTTTAAATTTGAAAGATTGTTGTTTGCTAAACGATTTTTTGATTAAAATTGTTCTTAGTCTATTAAGAAAATCAGATATTATATTTACTATTACCAAAATTTGGATAAATAAATGGAGCTCTATATTTATCTCTAAAATTGTAAAAACTCTATTTTTTACAACATTCATATTTACTCTTGTGAGGTTTCTTGTATTTAATATCAAATAATTTGTTGAAAATATTTTTCAAAATTGAAAATTTTTTTGGTATTTATTTTTTCCATTTTTTGAAAAAAAATATAACCTTTTTAAAAAAATTAAAGAATTAAATCTTTTTGCTTCATAGATCAAAATATAATTGATAAACTTTTGTTAAACTTCTATCAAATATTCATTTATTAAATCACCTATACCAAAATAAGTTTTATTAGTTGATATTTGAATTTAAATATTAATAATGAAAAAATAATAACAAAATAAAAAAATTGTTTTTTCTAATTTAATACTTTCTAACATAAAACAAAAAATACATTTTCGCTTTTTCAAGAATTTACTTATAATTAAAATAAAATAAAAATAATATGTTGCGCTTTTTTCTTTTTAAATATTGGAAACATGTGAATTTCGGATTTAAAAAAAGAAAATCAAATTATTCAATTGTTTAGATGATCAAAACTCATCCATTTCACAAGCCAAAACACTAATTAAAAAAAAATTTTTTTTCAAGATCTTTACAAGATTTTATTTTAAAAAATATTCCTCCCTGAGTTAAAATTAGAGTAAAATTTTGGTTCAAGTGATGTTTTTATGAGGAGGAAGTATAAAATTTAAATAATTGTTGTTATCAGGTGTAAATAACATTAATGTGACATTGTCTAAATGTCTCTAAAAACCTTTTTAATAAATATTGAACTATGTGTTGATCTTATTAATTATAAATGATCCTTTTATTTGTAAAAATTTATGAAAAAAATCTACATTTTGCAATAATTTAAAGGTTAAATCATCAATATTCAGTTTCCAAAGTTGTAAAATAACTTTCTTAAATTTGCTGCAAAATGTTATATTAATCACGAAAAAAATAATTTTTTTAAAAAAAATAAATTAATTAAGTCCAATGAATTCTTTTGATGAATTATTTCATATATATTGAAATATATATATATATATATATATATATATATATATAGATAGATAGATGTTATAATTAGCTTCGATAAAGATGGATACAAAATTTAAGTCATTCTTTGGGTTTTTTGTAAAAGATTATTAAATTAATCTTCGAAATTAAAAAAAAGTATAAATAATTACTTTTGGAAGTTCAAAATATGAATTATTAAATACCAGAACACTATTATTTTATTAATAAATATAGATTTGGAAAAGGTATCATCAAAAAATTTTCTAAAATGGACAGTTTTAATTCTGATCATTAGTAAAAAATGTAATAATTTATTATTCAATAATATTTTAAATAGAGTCATTTGGAGCATTTTGAACTAATGTGATTTATATCATTTACAACTTAAACTAAATTCCAAAAAATTTTTCCCAGTTTAAACAGTTGAAAGAATAAAATTTCACATTTTACATTCAATTTGGAAATATATTTGATTTTACAAACTATTTCATTTTTTGTCTTTTTTTTTGTTTTCATTTCCTTTTTTCCAGTTACATTAACTATTCGGTTCGATCTGGACTTTTTTCTCGATGGCTGATAGAAGGTTAGTGTTAAGTTTGTTAAATAGAAAAATTTCATACAATTGGTAGAAGGTATCTTATAATTTGATCGATGATGAATTGTTGGTGAAATTCAACAAATTTTAGCAGATACATTTTTTTTGTTCCGCTCGTTTAATTATTTTTGATAACACCAACTTTTATTTTTTGGTTTTATATTTTTTTCTTTTATTTGGATAAAAATGATTACTTAAAAAAAAAATTATACAATGTAACCTAAATGTTGTTTTATATTATGTTTGGAAAAATAACATAAATTGAGTATTTATTGCCTTTTTTTGATTTTGGATTTTGGGTGTGTACAAATTTTTGGAATGGGGACTACTTTAATTATAAGACAAAGTTATGGTGAAACTCATCCTTTAAAAATTTAGGAATAGGAAAATACCTTTTGGATCCGAATTTTTATTGAATAAATGTTGATATATTGTGTCGAACTATCATGATAGTTATATCAAAAATTAATTCAAATTAAAATTACTTTGCTCCTTTATTCAATAATTAAATTGATTTTTTGAAAAAGAAAAAAATACACTTTTTTTCTCTTTCATTTTTTATTCGAAGTAGTTTTGGTTTAATATCTAATGTATTTTTTTCGATAAAATTGCACAATCAAACGAACAAAAAAATTGATTTTCCTCGCTTGAATGAAACATTATTTTAACGAAACTATTACTAATTCAAAATAGAAATGAGAACAATCTCATTTAGATTTTTAAAAAAATCAAGAGGAATTAAAGATGAATAACTCCATAATTAAAGGTTTTGTATACTATTTTAAATTAATTTTTTAAAAAATTATTTCTTATTCTTTGAATTTTTATAACGCAATCTTAAGGGTAAACATTTAAATATAAAAAAATTAGAAAGAATATATAAACAATTGATTTTGTAAAAAGGGATGTTACGAAACTAAATTTTAAAATAATAATAATAATCTCAAAAAAATGATAATTTTAAGAAAAAAAAAAAAAGATTTTTGCCAAAAATCTCCTAATTTGTACATATATTATTCATATTTTATTTCAAATATGGATCGATCAATTTTGCACTAACAAATTCTATTGATGTATTTTTTTCAAAAATCTGTAAAAATGTTTTAAAAACAGATGCCGTGTTATTAATTTTGGTCATTTTAAATTCCTTTGTTGTTAAATTCGTCCATTTAATGAATTTTTGTTTCGAATTATTAACGATCATTTCTATTTCATCGTTTTCTTCAATAAATAACATTCTTTTGGTATTTTCTACTTGGATATCCTTTGTCTTTCTCTTTTGTTTATCATCCTCAAAAATTTTAGGCTTTATTTCGATATTTTTTTGGGGATTTCTATTATTATTTTTACGGACATCAACCCTGCTTTTTTGGCTTTCTGGTACTCTCTCGCCACCAACAACAGCTTCATCATTATCATCGTCTTTTACACTTTCTTCTTGTTTAATATTTGCATCGATGCCTATTGGAAAGTTTCCCGTTTCTTTTCCTTCCACCACAGCCACCACATTTTTGTTCTGATCTTTTTCGAAAATTCCTTCGCCGGCTTTTTTGTCTTCCACTTCTTCTTTTTCATTCTTTATTTCAATTTCTATTGGGACATTTTCCATATCTTTTATTTTTTCTTTATCAACCATTTTACATAAAAGAAATTTCTTCTCATTGCCAGTGAAGTACACCGATTCGATTCCAAAGTCAAAATTACCCGGTTTTAAAATTTTAATACAATACCGATATGATTTCTCTCGATAATTTTTCTTTATTGAACTAATGCAAATATTTTTGTCTGATTTCGAGGTAAAAATTGAATTGTCTTTTTCAAATTGTAAAAATTTCGATGTTTGCCAAGAATTAGATAATTTATTCTTGGCTATATTAATTTTAAAGCTTTCTTCCAACTTGGTTGGATCCTCGACAAATTTGGATTCTATTTTCACAACAATTGTATGCTTTCCGCTTTTTGATACTATTGCAGATAATGTCACGGCCATCTCAGTTGAACTAAATTCCACATTTTGGTATTTAATTATTTCACTCGATTGATCACCCAAGATTGTATAATCGACAAAGGGGCTTGTCACAATTTCTTTATTAAAGTTTTTGAGAATAATTTTAAATTTGATTGGATCATAAAGCTCATAATCGTTTTTTGTCAGCAATTGTATTTCAGTTGCTTTAAAATCAATTTTTGGTCTAGAGACGATCTTATTGATGCATTGGCACAAGTTTGATGGGTTTAAATAATATCCAAGCAAGGGAAGAGCACTGGTGGTTTCGAAATCGTTTGTGTCTTGTTCTTGGTTGAGAAATTCATCGAGTTTCAACGAGATTTTGATATACTCATATTTATCATCGATCTTTTCTTTTTGTAAAATTTTGATCGATTTTTCAAGATCTGAATATTTTTTTAATTCTTTTTTGAGATTTTCAGATTCTCTCTGGTATTTTTGAAGATCCTTTTTTAACATTTCGTCAGTTTTCACACATATTTCGTCTAATTTGTCATAGACGCTAAGTAGGATCTTGGTAAAACAGTTATCATTTTCGTTTTTGTGTTGTTTGTACATTTCTTCCAATTCCTTTAACTTGCTGTTTTTTCTTGATTTGCTCTTTCTTTTATGCCTCCTGTGATGCTTTCTTTTTGCCTTCTTTTTGCTGCGCGATTCTTTTTTTCCTTTTCCTTTTCCTTTTCTTTTTCCTTTTCCTTTTCCTTTTCCTTTTTCTTTTTCTTTGTTTTGATCTTTTATTCTTTTATGAGATTTTTTTTGTTTTTTATGAGGTTTTCTTTTTGATTTTTTTTTGTGGTATGATTTTTTTTTTCCTTTTCCTTTTTCTTTTTCTTTTTCTTTTTCTTTGCTGTTTTCTTTGTTAGTTTCTTTTTTGGTGTCTTGGGCTACATTTGTTTCTTTGTTTTCTTTGTCTTTTTTGTCTTGTTTATTTCCCTCTCCATTTGTATTATTTCCTTTTTCCTTTTTTTCTTGATCTTTAACACCATCTTCTTGATCTGAATTTTCTTCACCACCCTTGGTTAAATTTTGTTTTTTCATTTCTTCTTCATTGTTGGTTTTGTTAACCTCTTTTTTGAGTTTGTTGTTTGTTCCTTTTTCGCGTTTTCTGTGGTGTTTTCTTTTTGTTTTTTTTTTGTGAAAAGATTTGTTCTTTTTTTTGTTTTCCTTATCTTTGTCTTTTTTATGTTTTCTGTGATGTTTTCTTTTTGTTCTTTTTTTTTTGTGGTTCTCTTTTTCTTTTTCTTTCTCTTGATCTTCTTCTTTTTCTTTTTCTTTTTCTTTTTCTTTTTCTTTTTCTTTTTCTTTTTCTTTTTCTTTTTCTTTTTCTTTTTCTTTTTCTTTTTCTTTTTCTTTTTCTTTTTCTTTTTTTTTTTTTTTTTTTTTTTTTTTTTTTTTCTCTTTTCTTCTTTTTCTTTTTCTTTTCTTTTCTTTTTTTTTTCTTTTTCTTTTTCTTTTTCTTTTCTTTTTCTTTTTTTTTTTTTTTTTTTTTTTTTTTTTTTTTTTTTTTTTTTTTTCTTTTCTTTTTCTTTTTCTTTTTCTTTTTCTTTTTCTTTTTCTTTTTCTTTTTCTTTTTCTTTTTCTTTTTCTTTTTCTGTAATGTTTTTCGTATGATGAAATCTATTAATTATTTTTGTTTCTTCATTTTTGTTGTTATTACTCATATTAAGAATTTTGAATGTTAAGCAAAACTAAAAACAAAAAAATTTCCAGTTTTAAATAATGATAAAAAATAATTTTTTACTAATTCGTTCAAATAATTCTTTCTGAAATTAATTTTGACCTTTAAATGTTCAGAAAGATAACGAATTGTTATTGTCTTATTTTGTTGAGATCTCTCAAGTGTTTTAATTGGTTGTGGTTTTTTTTACTTGGGATTTTGATTATGTTTTTTATTGTTTAAGAGTCTAGCCATTAGACTGGATTTGCTTATATTTAAGGAGTGACTTGTAAGCCAAAAAGGGTATTGTGAAATTAAACTTCTTTTGATTCACAAAATTGGAATAACAAAAACAAATAATTAATAGGATCTCGTTGGTAAAGAATTCAATTTAAAGAAAAAGTATAAAAGAAATATCATTTCGAAAAAAAAACAAAAATTTAAAAAAAAAAATTACTTATTTCTTTTTTAAAATTTCAAATCATTAAATTTCGAGAATTTGAGACAAATTGTTTTCTTTATTTACAGAATCAATTTAATTCTATTTAATCTTATATATGGTTAGATTATAACCCTCTTTATAAGATAAATTAAGGATTTGGTAATATTCTTGAGATTATATTAACTCAAATAATAAAAATGAAAAAAAAAAATCTGAATATATCTCAAAAAGCGCCAAAGAGCAACACTTCAAACTCAACACAGTTGTTTTCAAAATTATAATTCTAATCATTCGAATTGGAAATTGGGTATCACTCTTTGGCACTTTTTTCTAAAAATATCCTCTTTTTTAATTGTTGATTTTTGGAGATCTATTGCACCTCACAGGTTGGTTTTGTTTGTGATTGTTATTGGGCACTCATAAAAATGACAAAAATTTTATGTTCCATTTCAGAAAATTATTTTTCACAGTAATGACTTGAACTTTAAAGTTTTTTTAAAAACTTTTTTTAAGGACAACATTCGCAATTAAAATTCAAAGTTCTATGTATTTCTGAGATGGTTTGGTGGTTGGTATTTTTAAATTATCAAAAATATTTCTCAAGTGAGATCTAAGAATGAAAAAATTTCATATTTTTACAAATTTGTCTGTATTCTTATAATCAAAAAATGGAAAAAAAAGTTGGAAAAAAAAAGATACTTTTAGATCAAATTTCTTATTAGGTAAAAGTTCAAACTCTAACGCCTTATTGAGAATTTTTGAATCATTTTTTTTTTTTTTTTTTTCAGATAATCTTATAATTTACACAGTTTGGTTTTTTTGAAGAGATGGTCAAAATATCGAAAAGAGTACAAAATTTGGAATTATTGTTTATTATTTTCTGGGTGAGGTTACAATTTACTAAAAGTATAAAAAATTATTTAGTATCTATATGTAATCATCAAAATCTTCACATATACTCAAAAAAGAAAGAAATTTATTTCTGGTATCTCGTTTGAAAAAAATTTTCTAATTTTTCACAAATTTAATTTTCATTTAGAACGTTAAATGCAAAACCCCTCAAACCTTTCCTACAACCCCTCAATCCAAATTCGTCTTTAAACAAAAAATTGAGTATTGAGAGAAATAATCCAAACTATGAAATATTATTCAAAATGAAAATAAACCTTAATAATTTTATTTTGTTTATATCGCAATGGAGTTTCTTTTCAAAACATAAAATAGAGTAAATACATTTTTTGAAAGTGTTGTTGGTAACTTTTATTTTGGAAAAAACAAAAATAAAAAAGTTCAAAAACTAATAAAATAAGTGAAAATCATACATTCAGTTTCACTTTAAAGACATAAACTTTGTACGAAATTTAGGCACAAAAAAATCTCGAATTAAGGTACAAAATTCCAATTCTCGCAAAATAAATTGTAAAAAAAATTATTCCAAATTTTGTGCCTTAATTTGAGGTTTTTTTGTGCCTTAAATTTGGTTGAAATTTTGTGTCTTAAAAGTTGAACTGGCTTTAGCTAACTTGTAAAAATAATGAAATATTTAACCAATGTTGGTAAAGGAGTTTGTTTATTGAGTTAAATTGAATTGTTGAGAAAATTGCTACTCTCCTGGTATTTGAAATCTAAAAGGGACAAAATCTTTACTTCATTTTCAATTTTTATTCTTTTCAAATAGGAAGCTTGCAACGTGTGAGTATATTTTAAAAAAAGAAATTGATAATGAAATGAAAAAAAGTCCTTTTTAGAATTTAAATACCAATATTATTTTTGGGGAAAAAAATAAATAAGAGTTGTTAATTCCTGAATTCAGTTAACTTTTACAAGTTTTCTACTAGTATTAATACAAAATTATTTTCACATGTTGTATTATGGATTTTTAAAAGAATGAGGGTTTATCCAAATAAATGTGACAAAAATATAACATTGATTATTATTATGTTATGGGCTTATTATTAAAAACAACCTCAGGTTCAATCATAAACAATATAAAAATATACAGTGCATATACTATTAGTCGCCAATCCTCCCATCCATTTAACTCTGATTGATAATTTCTGTTGGGGAAAAAAAAAAAAAAAGTAATTATTTCATTTTTACATTTTTTTCTTCAAATGGGATCGACTAAAACAAATCAACGTAATTTAGTAATCATTCTCACGCTTCTCCAAACATTTATGTTAATTATTGCCGGTGTTTGGTTCAAATATGACGAATCTCTTGATGAAACAAAAGAAAACGAAACAGATCACCGTAGTGAATATTATTATACCTATTACTCTGATGTAGCTGTCATGATTATTATCGGTTTTGGCTTTTTAATGACCTTTTTAAAGTATTATGGAAAATCAGCAGCTGGCTTAACGTTTTTACTTACAACCTTTTGCGTGCAATGGGTGATGATCGTAAATGCTTTTTTCTTCCAGGCATATGAAGAAAAATGGGAAAGCTATCCTGTTTCTGTTGAAACCTTAATCGAAGGAATGTTCGGCGCCGGTGCTGTAATGATCACCTTTGGCGCAGTTCTTGGGAAGACAACGCCTTTACAATTGATCCTAATTGCTTTTTTTGAAATCATCTTTTATGGCTTGAACATTTATTTGTGTATCCATAACTTTAAGGCAATCGATGTTGGTGGATCTTTAATTATCCACACATTTGGTGCTTATTTTGGAATTGGCCTGACATCAGTCTTAACTTCAGAACAAGAAACAAAGAATTCTTCACACGAGACATCAGACAAATGGTCAGATCTTTTTTCCTTATTTGGGACTATCTTCCTTTGGTTGTTCTGGCCTAGTTTCAATGGTGCTCTTGCCCCACCAGGAAACAGATTTAGAGTTATTATTAATACAGTTATTTCTCTATGTGGTTCTGCAGTTTTTAGTTTTCTTTTATCTGCGATCTTTAATAAAGGTTTGGATTTTGCAGTTTTTTCTTTTTTTACTTTCTTTTCTTTTCTTTTACTTTTCTTTCTTTTTTTTAATTTTACAAACTTTTTTTATTTTTCTTAATTTTTTTTGAAATGTTTTTTTTTGTTTATTGCTCTTGTTTCAATCAAACTTTTTTCATTATAGGGAAATTTAATGTTGTTGATATTCAAAATGCTACTCTAGCTGGTAACTTTTTTTTTTTATTTTTATTTTTTTTTTTTATTTTCCTTTCTTTGGATTTCCTATTTTTGTTCGTCACAGTTCCTGTTAAAAAATTCGAATATTTTGTAGTGTTTCATTTAACGTTGGAAATAAAAATTTTTTCATTTCAATTTTTTTTTAATATGGCAACAGCAAAAATATTTTGAAATGGAAAGATTACCAAATTCTCGAGCTTTTTTTTTTTTTTTTTATGAAAATTTAGTGGTGTTTCTCAATTCTGAAACAAACTACACCCTGACTGAACTCAGTGAACTTTTCGTTTTTTTTTACTAAAGCCACTTGTTACTCAATATGGAATATTTATTCTTGAGAGATGTGCTTTCAAAATGAATTATTTAGAAACATTGCAAAAGTCATCCTTCTGTTTTGACTCAGCACCCGTTTGAAACAATAAAATGGAAAATTTCAATTTAGACAAAACTAATACTTTAATTGAACTTTAATCCTTGAATAATAAAGTTTATTACAATATAATCAAAATTACAGAGCTTCAAAATCTTGAGGCTATTGTCTTTATTATTTGTCTTCATACACGATTTTTAAAAGTCTCTACTCAAGTTGAGAAAAAAAGGTGTTTTTTTGGGGAAAATGTTAAAGAACTTGGAATATGAATTTTACTTTAATTCAAACTTTGTGATATTTACTTTAACAGATAATAACTTATAGTTTTGAAAATGTTCTATCTTTCTAATAAAATTGAAATAAGAAAAAAATTTCTCATGATAAATATTCCGTTTACTAGGTTTTCCAGAATTCAAAAGAATCGAGTAATTCTTTCATTTTGCTCTATTATTTTGAATACTGGAAAACCTAACGAAAGTGTTTTAGAGTTCGGTCGAGAATTTAAAAGAACAAATAATTCTTTAATAGTCCCAATAATTGATTCCCTATTTAAAAGGTATTCATTAGATTTAAAATACTTTTAAAATATAACAAAATGACCTCTTAACTAGAAGCAAAATTTTTTTAAATTTTTTACTATTAAATTTGAAAAATAATCCTAATTGGACCTGTAAAATTGGATTTTTCAACTTAAATTGTCAATCATCTTTCAAAATCAAAAATAGGCAAAAAAAAAAACACAATTGTTTATATTTTGCAAAACTTAATATTAAAAAATGTTTAAGTTATCCAGTATCAATGTTTCTATATATAACCTTTTTTATCCAAATAAATAAAAAATAAATAAATAAAACGAAAAAAAAAAATCAATGTGTATAAAATTTTGAAATGAATGGAACAAAAAAAAATTGGATTGTTAAATTTGTTGATCAATCAACCAATAATTGTTGATTGATCAAAAGTTAAATCCCGTCAACTAATTGTCTGTGTTTTTTCTATTTTATTGAACTCAACTTTAACCTCAAATCAATCATGGAAAAAAATTTTTCAGATAAAATGAAACAGATAACTTTACTGGAAAAAAGGAAATGAAAACAAAAAACAAAAAACAAAAAACAGAAAACAGAAAACAGAAAAAATGATAAAAATAATTTGTTATAATCAAAATTATTTCGAAATTTCAGGAGGCTGTAGTGTTGTTATTCTAAAAATTATTTTAACCTCACCTAAAATTTTAAAATGAGTTTATATTCAGAATTCTAACTCACCTGAACAAATAAAAAATTGAAAAAAAAAAAAATCTATTCTTTAGTATTCAAGAACAACAAATAATAATCATTTCTTCTCAATAAACTTTTAAAGTATTCTAAACATATATAAAAACATGATATTTTAAAAATTTAAAAAAATAAAACCAAAAAACTAAAAAAAAGTCAGTCACAATTTTTGAAATGAGCATTACGGATTTTTTATTACTGAACCTTTACTGAAAAAAAGTTAACAAAAAGTTTTTTTTTAATAATTAAATTCATTTTAAAAGAAATCATATATTCTCAATTTTCTTAATGTTTATGGGTATTTTCTAAAGATAGTTTTTTTTTTTTTTCGAATTGACATTCTTAAAACAAAATTAGAAAGAGAAATAAAAAAGAAAAAAAGCAAAAAAAAATTTAAAGAAAAAAAAAACAAATGGAAAAGCAAAATAAAAATTTGCAAAATTAGAAAAAAAGTTTCTGATCTACAAATTGAAAATTATATTTTGAAAAAAATATTGGAAAAAACACATAGAATTTGTTCTATTTATTAAATAAAGCTGGGCACCTTTGAGTGAAAAAGCGTTTATTTATTGAATACATTATACTTTAAATCGCACAATAAATCAAAAGAAATTTGATTTCAAAAAATTTTCATTTCTAAATAATTATTTTTAAAAGAAACTTTTTTTAATGTAAACCTAAAATTTTTGTCACAATTAAAATTCTTACTGGAATATTTATCGAAAAAAATTTTTTTATCTTAATATCCTTCAAAATATCACAATAAACTGTAATTTAAACTTCTTAGTTCTCATATAGTAATGACAATTTAAATAAACTAAAATTCAAAATTTTTCACACAGTTAAAACAGTTACAAACAATCACAATAATACAATTTCATGAAAATTAGAAATAATTTTGATTTTTCAAAAATATGAAAATCATTTTTCCATCTTTTAGTTTTCTTTTTTTCATTTCATTTTTTGAATTACGTAACCTGTTTCGTTCTTTCAAAATATTTTCTATGATTGATATGATGACAAAGTTGAGTTGTTCCAAATAGAAGAACTTAAATAAAATTAGTTGTCGGTATCTAACCTTTGATCGATCAATATTTCGAATAGAACTTAAACAAATAAATCCAATACATTTTTTTCTTTTGCTCTCTCCAAAATTTTTAACATACCAATAATTTATTAGTATTGATAATTATTTTTGTTTTGTGATTATTGTAATTTATAAACAATTGTTAACATTTCAATTAGTGAATGGTTCTAATTTGGTATTTCTTCTCGAACTGATTAAATAAGATTTTTTTTTCAAAAATTGAATTTTGGTGTGTTAAAAATTTTTAATTGGAGTTTAAAATTATTGAAAAAAAAATAAAAAAATTATTATCATTTTAACAAATCCGAATTAAAACATTATAATTTCATAAAACACATTTCATTTAAATTATTAAATAACATTCAGATTGTTCAAAGTATTTATAATTAACATATTAAAACGTTATAAACTTTTTATATTTTTTGTAAACTTTTTTTGATTATTTGTATTAGTCTTTCATTTTTGAACTTGATATTTTCATAATTTCAAAAATAATGATTTCGGAAAACATATTTTGAGAACAAATAAAAGAAATCACAGAAATCATGGAAATTGGAGCTTTCATATGAATTTTGTTCAATAATAATTATTATTTATAATTGAAAATGATAGTAATTCAACATCAAATAAAAGCACATTGTACATGGTTTATTCTCTCAGTAATACAGTCATTTTTCGAAATTATAATTACTAAAAATTTCAAACTTTATTTTTTGATGGATCTAAAATTTATTATAAACCAATATTAAAAAAATTAAAGAATTTTGGAAAACTTAATTTTCCCTTTTCAAAGAAATTACCCATTTTCAAAGAATATATCACCTAATTTTTGAGTTTTTTTTTTTTTTTCTCTTTGAAAATTATAAGAAAGAAAACTGTTCAACTTTTTCATAAAAAAGAAAAAAAGATTTTTTTTCAAAATGAATTTATAATTTATGATAACTTTTTTTTTTTTTTACCTTTAAAAACTTAATATTGGAAAAATACTTTTCTTTTTTTTTTTAGTTTTAAATTATTTATTATTTTTATCTCACCGCTAGAGGGAAATAGGAAGTTATTCTTCCCTTAAAAATAAATCAAAATAATTTATGAAATGGAAATTATCAAAAAATATAAATATTTTTCTTGAATTATTCAAATAAACACGGGTCTGTGATTTGTAATATCAAATTTCAAGAGTTAAATGGATATATTTCAAAATATAAAGGAAATAATAAAAAAAATTGAAAATTTGAATTATATAAACCTTGCTAAAATTGCTTCATTATTTTTATATTATTATCATTTTCTAAATTTGTAATAGGAGGTGTTGCAGTTGGCGCTTCGGCAGATTTATTTGTAACCCCCGTCGGTGCAATGGGTATCGGTGCATTAGCCGGAACAATCTCAACATTTGGCTTTAATAAAATCAGCCCATTTTTAAAATCAAGATTCAATATTCAAGACACTTGTGGTGTTAATAATCTTCATGGGTTACCAGGTTTGAACCTTAGTTTTTTTTTTAATATCAAAGAATTGACAATAAAATATTAATTATTTCATTTCGGGTTCTTCTTCCTTTTTTATTTTTTTTTTTTCCTTTATTTTTTCTTTTCTCCTCTTGAAAACCAAAGGATTACTCGGTGGGCTTTTTGGAATAATTAATGCAGCAATTGCAGAAAATGACCACAGTTTATATAATGGAGCATATAGTCAGATATTTCCTGAAGGTAAAAACCAAGTTAAAAGTCAAGTTGGTGCCTTCTTTACCACCTTCGCTATCTCCCTTTTATCAGGAATTTTAACTGGAGTGATTCTAAAATTCTTCACAAGAAATGCAAGCAAACCTTTCTCTGATAAAGAATTTTGGGTTCAAGAAGAAGAATCTACTGAATTACCAACATTTTCTAAATTTGAAACTGATCAAGACCAAATTGAACTCTCGGAAAGAAAATCACAAATTAAATTATCATCTCAATCATCAAATGAAAATTTAAATTCTGAAAAATCCGATGATAATAATTCACTTGACAATCCTAATTTAATTTCATCTGGAAATTCAGATTAGTTCTTTTATCATTTACAATTTCTTTAATCGTTAAGAAAATTTTGGTTCAAAAAAAACAAACTAGAAATCCAAAAACATGATTTTTTTTTTTTTTTAAATTCTTAATACTTTTATTTGATATTTCAATTTTTAAAATACATTTCAGTTTATTTTATAAGAGTTTTTTTCAATAAATTAAATTCTTTTTTCATTTTTTGTTATTCAATATGTTTATTTTTCGAAACGCAAGGATCAAAAGAATTTTCTAATTTCAAATATAAAAACTTTTTATTAACCATTTGAAAAATTAATTATTCTTCTAATAAGCAAGTAGGTAAATTTTTCAAAATGGATAAATTTTAATTCTGAAAAACATTACTGAAAAAAGGATTTTTTGAGTGCCATGGTATATTGAAACTTTGAAGCCAAAGTATCATTCGCAGCTCGATTTGTGAAAAGAAATACAAACCTAAAATAAATCAGAGTTGAATCTTTCATTTTTTTTGATTAAATTTTGGTTTTTATTTAATTATGTTTGGGATTTGGAAATATGTTTATGGGAATCCTTGAAATACATCAAAGAGTAAACCAAAAAAATAGACCTGAGAAGGTGTAAATTATGTACAAATATTTTCTTTTAGAAGACAAAACAAGAAAGATCACCTTTTCAGATAAATTTGTTGAAATCAAGAATGAAAAAAAAAAAGTTCAACTAAAGTATATTCTCGAAGTTTTTTTATCTTTAAATTCTCAATATAAATGAATCCTAACAATTTATTACCTTGGATTTTGGGCCACATTACTATTTATTATTATTTAATAATAATATTTTTTTACAAATTTGTTATCAAAATTATTTTTTCAAACATTTTTATCAAATAATAAGCTAAAATAAAGGATTCTGTTAAAAAGATCAATTTGAAGGTATTGAAATCAAAAAACAACGAAAAAAAGATTCAACCCAAAGAAAAAGAAAAAAAATGAGAAAAAACTAAAATAATGATTCAGAATTATTTGAAGTTTTTAAATTTAATAGAAAATGAAAATATAAACAAACCAATTTGTCAAATAAATCTTAATTTCTGAAGAGGAAATCCAAATCTATTATATTTTCTAAACCAAAATCAAGAATTAGATGAATTAAATGAAAATAGGATTTGTAAATTCATTTTGGCAAGTTTTTATAAATTTGTGATAATTTGTTAATCAATAATTTACAAAGAATAGTTTTTTCCATTCAGAATTAAAAATAAAATTTTCAATTAAATAAGAACTAATTATTTCAAATTTTACATGTAAAATCAATCAATAAATAATTTTATATTATTTTTTCTTGATCAATTTTTTGTTTTTTTTGATTTTATTTTTTCAAATTTATATGTTAATATATTATATTGGACTATATCTCACCCATTTCTTTATCAAAAAATATCAACATATTTGGTCAAAGAAATGAGTTGAATAACTAAGTTGGAAATAAACTGTGGCACTGCGTTTTTGTGAAATGTAGTTACTCCATTAAATTCGTCTTTAAAAATATAAAAACAGATTTTCATCAGTATTTAAACATTGGTTTAAATATATATTTATTTTGAATAATTCTTTGATTGTATTTATGCTAATTAAAATGTTCCGTGTTTTAACAGATCATGATTTCCTGGAAACAGGATAACATTTGAAAATATGTTATTGGTGATAATATCTGCTTACAAATTTTGTATATGATGTATGTTAAAAAATTCTGATCTACTAAGAAATCTCAGTAAAGAAAATATTTTTAGTTGAGAACAAATTTTTTTTTTCATTTATATGAAAAAGAAAACATTTAAATTTATTTTATTTCTTACCTTACATGATAAAAAGTTTTTACTTTTTTTTATTACCATTTTCATAATTATTATAAAATATATCAAGTCTTTATTGTCAAGGAATAGTAATCGTAATGTTAAGTTTTTTTTTTCTTTTTTCTGATAATTCTTTTGGTTTTATAAAAAATTAATTTATTCTTGTAGGTTAGGGTAGGTTAGGTTAGTGTAGTGATTGGTTTTAGATGAAACCAATTTCTCTTCTTAATCAGAGATAAATCAGGGTTATCCAAGGATTGTCTTGGGTACTACTAAGAAATATTTATATACTCTTATATAATACTCGATTATTTTTAGAAATGTATTTAGGATGAAAAAGTTATGAGTAATGATAAATAATTAGTAATTGTCGTTACATTTTCGATACTCTCATTTTGGATTGGAAGATTCATTTAGCAAGGATTCTAAATGTTACAGGTATCAAGGATACCAATTATTTTACAAAAAAATGGGTATAATACTATTCCCCAAAATTTTCAATTTTTCACGTTTCATATTTTTGAACCAAAAAAAAAAACAATAATATTCCAATTTTTTTATTAAAATAGGTAACGGGTACTAGAATTTCTAAGAATTGGTTCAAAAAGTATATTTTGTTGTGAAAAAATTTGGAGTGTTTTGTATTTTGGTGGCTAAATCAAATATTCCTGAAAATAATCTCAAGAACCTTCTTTTTGTTTTATATTTTTTAAGGGGATAGCTACGGTAAAGGATTATTTTTCACTTTTTTGCAATTTTGAATAGGATCAGAAATTAACTTTTTTTATTTTGGTTATACCTCATTGATTTTTATTATTTAAAGTACTTCATTCATTAAATTTTTTAAATTTTTTTTTCAAAATCTCAAAAAATGTTCATCATAGAATATTAAGTTGAATTGCTTAAAATAGTGTTTCAAATGTTGAATAATTTATCTTTAATCAATATCTCAACATTCTATTGTGGTATATAATTTTTTCATTTTTTATTTGTAATCATTTTTGAATTTTTTTTTTCATTACAACCAAAAGCATATAAGAAAGATTTTTTGATCAGTTACATTTGGGATAAATGAATTTTATTTAAAAAGAACAAAAATATTGTAATTGTAGAATCATATAAGGGAATGCGAATTGGGTTTTATTAGCTATATGGGTCTATTAAAATAATAATTAACACAAAACAATTCTATTAGGTTTGGTTTTTAAACACTTGTATTTGGATTTAGAGGAATGGGGAAGTGAATACGATCATAATTTATTAAATTTTAAACCACAAAATAGTTATAAGTTTTATTCTAAGAATCTAAAAGTATCTCCAAAAAAAAAAACTATTTAGTATAAAAAAAATAAAAATATAACTAATTTTATCAATTCTTTACTTTTTTTTTTTATTGTGAAACATTACTAAAAAAAAAAAATATCAAATAATTATTTAAAAAAATTTTTAGAGAATCTACGATCACATACCACTAAAATAAAATATTCTTATATCTCTCTCAAATTTTTATCATGTCTTATGGTGTATCTACACCCTGAAGAAACTATTAGTAATAATCTGGTTTTTGTATATTAGCTCTCTACCAAGCAGGATAAAAATAAATGTATCTTACTTTATTTCTCAAAAAAATTTTTTTCTAAGAAAGACAGAAAAATAAATGATAAATAATCAATAAAATTAACTATTTTATTTTGATCTCGTCGGAAATAAAAAATAAAATCATTTATAAAAAAAAAAAAGAGAATTGTCAAAATCTGAAGATGAAAAAAAAATATTAATAAGGTTATTGATGAATATTTGGGTGTGCAGCTAGGTAACACATTACAAATTAAATTGTTTTTTAATTTTGTCTAATTCTGATGTTAAACTCGACTTTTCGTTTAATTTATAGTATTCGATTGCATCTGATAAATCTTCTACGACTATTTGAGGGTCATCATCTGCAGTCAACTCAAGAGTGTTGGTATATAGAAATTTAATGAAAATCTCAATACTTTCAATAGCCTTTCCAGAATAATCCTGCACACTGTTTGATTGCTCTGTAATATTTTGAAACATTTCTTGAAACAACCCTGATCTAGCGAATAAGACAAATTTATGAACGGGGATTTCTTCAATATCATCTTCATCTTCATCTTCGTCTTGATCTTTTTCATATTCATTATTTTCATCTTCATCGGCTATTTTGACCAATAAATTGAAATTTTTAGTTTCTTCGTCCAAAGATAACCTCAGAAGATCATCTTGCAGTGTAGTTTTGGGATCAATTTGGATGGAATTTAAAAAGCTAGTACTATTTTCAGACAATCCCGCCTCTGCTATTAAGCCATAAGCCCAACCAATTAATTCATCGCATGTCTCGAAATCTAAATCTTGAAACAATTGAGAAATTTTTTGAATTGGATTACGAAACCTGCATTGCACCCAGGTCGTGTGCACTTTTAGTTTTGTTTTTGGTAATTGAAGATCAACCAAGATCTGATTTTCATAAACGTTTTTGAAATCTTCACCAAGCGAGTTCGAGGACTCAACGGGAAATACAACCGAATCCCAGGCGTGACAAACAACTTCCCAACGTTGCGTATTTGGTAATTTTACCAAATTGTCGAGTACTTTGTAACTGTTGCCTGTGGATTCTGAAGCAATAACTTTGTTGTCTTCTGTCGTTAAGACGCAGTTGTGACAATTCATTTTGATTGTGCGGATTTTCAAGCCGGACAATTGGTCCCATAATTTTGGGTAAGCTTGGGACTGTGAGAAATACACCTCCTGTGTACCTTTCTTTGTTCTCACGAGAAATAAATATGTACTTGCACCGCCAGCAATGTCCACAACCTCTTTGTCCTTGAACCTGCTATCTTCAGTCAGGATATAGGGGTGCTTTGGGGTAACTCTCCCACTGCCAATGATCTTTCCGCTTTCCAATTCCTCATAATAAACAGTGTAAGCGTAATTGCCACTCCACACTTCCCGAATTTCAGTCTCTGTGACCAGTAGCGGTGTTTTCTGGTTTTGGGTGCTATCAAGCGTTCCTAACTGGTGAACGTCATTGGTTCCACACGCATAGAACTTGTTGTCTGTTGTGATGAAATACGACTGGAAGACTCCCGCATGAATTTTGCGGATTTTGAGATTGTTTTCTTTAAAAAAAAGAAATTCACCAGCTTTCATTTTCCTAATCTGGGTATTGTTTCCTAATGTTCCGTTTGTGGAACTTCCAACGCCATAGACTTTCCCGTCTTCAGTTAAAATGAGGTAATGGCAATAACCGGATGCAACTTGAATAACATTTTTTAGTGGGTTTTTTTTTAAGTTAAGAGGTTTTGAAACGAATTGATTGACTTGGTTGTTCTCGTCAACATACACCCGAAACGCATCACCACCTGCTCCAAATTTGAAATTATTTGGATTGTTTTGTGTCAAATCAGTAACCTGAGTGCCACTTATAAAATAAAAATTTTGTTTTTCTTTGCTCATAAAAAAGTTTTTTTTTTCTTTTTTTGTGGAAAATTAAGAAAAAATGAGAAAATTTTATCTGTGAAACAATTCTTGAACAATCTTGATTGAAAAGTATTTGGAACCAACAATAACATGTGAAGTTTGGTTTTACAAAGAAGAAATACAGTGGTGTAAAAAACCAGTGTTTTTTATTTAAACCCATTACGAAAATTTAACTCTTGAAAAAAATATTGGTTGACTGTTGAAATAAAAGAAACAAACCAAGGGGATGAAAACAGTATATAAACAGGAAATAGGGTTCTTTAAATAAATATTAAAAAAGAATTATGAAGATATTGAAAGATTAAAATGTGAATTTTTGCGTAAAAAATTAGCATAATGACATTTTTTTAATTTTTCTTAAAAATCCTTTGAATCTCACAAATTTTGTAAATATGATGAAATTTTTGAAACAAAAGCATTTAATGTTATTGGGTCATTTAGGTTAATCAAAGATCTAACCTCCAAAGTCAATTTAAATACAAACCAAGAATCTATGTGTGTCTTCCAGTCTTCAAATACCCAAATCTGAAAAAAAAAACATGAGTTAAATTTTAGTAATGGGTTAAAGGTTGTCAACACGGGTTATTCACACCACTGTACTTATTGTTCCTACCATTGTGATTTTTTTTTCTCAACACCCTTTTCTTTTTTTTAATTATCGGGAAACTATTATAAACCCACACATCAAAATTGTCGCTCTAAATTGTTCAATTATTTGAGACATTCCAGATCTGATGTTTCGAATTTTATTTTGTAGTTATTGAATCATACAGCCCTGGGTAAACTTTCAATCCAGATCTATGACGGTTGTCAAAATAATACATGAAAAAAAGTTTAATCATGTATCAAAATAAAAAAGTATTTCTTTTTCTCAGAAAGGCCTAAACATTAAAGAATCAAAGAGACAAAAATAAACTATAATTAAATATGGTATTGGTTTCTTAAAGTTCATATATTTAAATAGAAATTCTAAAAATGAAGGATCAGATTAGAAAATTTATCTTCAATAAATAGATTAAATTTTTGATAAAATTTTTAGAACCAAAAAATGAAGTAAATGTTGGAGGAAACCAAATCGAAAAAAAACAAAGAAATTTCAAACAAATATAAATTTCTTTTTTAAACATTTACTTAAAAAATCGAGGAATTTACCTACAAAATCGATTTGAACTTAGGTATACTAATGGGTTTTAAAAGATATATCGTTTGTAACAAGAAGAAAAAAAGATTAGACTTTTGTTTGTAACAAAAGGTTTTAACTATTTGATAAAAATTATGATGATCACTGTATAATATAAATCACTCCAAACAAGATCTAATTCAACTTAATTAAAACAAAATCATCACCAAAATCACAACCACCCAATCTTTCTGTGGGATCGAAAAAAAAAAAAATAATAAACCAATATATTTTGAAAAACTCTTTAGTAGCTATCTTTTTTAAGGCAGTAACACAATTTTTCCAATTTTGAGTGTTAGAGTTTATGTGATACTAAATTCTTAAAATCATTTCTTCAATAGAAACCAATAATATTTTTATAAATAGGAGAATGGGATATAATATAGTATAATATATCGAAATACCAATTAAAAAATTGAAATCTAAAAATAGAAAAAATTGATATACAGCCAGTTCCACTTTTAAGGCACAAACTTTCAACGAAATTTAAAGCACAAAAAAAATCCCAAATTAAAGCACAAAATTGAAATTCAAGTAAAATAACTTGTAAAAATAAAAATTACAATTTTTGTACCTTAATTTGAGATTTTTTTGTGCTTTAAATTTCGTTGAAAGTTTGTGCCATAAAAGTGGAACTGACTGTAGAAAAAATAATAAAAAAAAACTTTTATTTCTTAATCTTGTGTTTAATATTTGATAGGATTACTTCTAATTTAATTTATTTTATTTTTGATAAATGAATGGAAATATTTTTTTTAAAAAAATTTTGAGAAACAAATTACTTTTTATTTTTGGAGGATTTCAAAATGAATTTTGAATCTTTTATTTTCATTTAATTCATCTAATTCTAGCTTTGAAACTAGAAAATAGGATATTTTTTAAATTTATCCACAGAAATATACAGTGATCGAAAATAATATATATACAACGATTATAACAAGTGTCAAAATATAATTCCTTGCTTATTTGTTTCTTCTTGTTATAATACAATATCTAATTTACTGCACAATGGTAGACACAAGTTCAAATCAATTTTAATTATAAAAACACTGGTGTTTTTATTCAATTTTAAATTTGAGATGTAATTTGTTGAAAATTATTTAATAATATTTACAATTTTATTCAATTTTTTTTTTTGTTTGTTTGGAGATAAAAATAAACTCTTTTCCAGTCAAAGGGGTCCAGTTTTATAGAAGAAATAGAATATTTTCTATGATTTTAATTCATTATTATTCTCAAAATAGAATACCAATTTTTTAAATCAAAATCATTTTAACCCGTGTAGTAAATAATTATTATTTTTGATATTTTGCTTTTTGATATTTGAATTTTTCTTTTTTTTTCTTCTTTTCTTTTTTATTTTTTTTTTAAAATCCAATTTGAAAAAAAAAATGTTTGAAACTCCATTTTAACATTTAGAAAAGTTAGGCTTTGTATATTCTTTTAAAATTCATACATATCCAAGTAAATCTTATTGTCGATAATTTTAATAATTGTGAAGAAAATGGGAAATTTTGCATGAGACATTTCAATGAAAATGACCCAAAAAAATTTTTTTTGAAAATTTATGTATTGTTTAGGCTTTTCTTTTATGATTATCAACTCTAATACGAAGTTTATTATTTCTAAAATTTCTAAACAATCTTGTGTTTGGTTGATTCTTAAAAAGAAAGTGGCGTTTTCATTTTTAGCCGGGCCACTTTGAGTGATATGTGGTTTCTTTCCATTAGAAAAATAATTCATTTTTCTAAGATAAATTTTCAAATTTCATCTTTTATTTTTAGTATTTCTTTTTACATGATAGAATTGTATGAAACTGTTACCATATTTAATTGGGGTTTATTGTTAGTTTATTTGATCGGATAATGTATAGGTCTTGTATAACAAAAAAACAAATTTTTAATTTTGAAGCACTGATAAAACATATTTATACACATTCACTTGTGTAAAGAGTGATGTCTTAATATTTTGGGTTTTTTTACTAAATTTGTCATTTTTCCAAAAACTATAAAACTTTTCTTATGCGTCACGAAGGGAGAGGTTTCTTTTCAACGAATATGGGGGTTCTAATAGCAAAAAAAAAAAAACAATTTAATTCTAGAATAAAAATGTTTGGGGTTGTTTTTGTTTTTTGATTTCTGAAAATTATTTTTGATTTTAGAATTTCTATTTATCCCCAAACATTTTTATTCTGTTATTAAATTAAATTTTTTGCTCTTAGAAACATCAATTCCATTGAAAAGGAAACCTCTCATGTTGGGGTGCATAGGAAAAGTTTTATAGTTTTTGGAAAAATGACAAATTTAGTAAAAAAACTTAAAATATTATGACATCACTTTTTGCAAAAGTGAGATTTCCAAAATAGTAGTAAAAAAAAATTTTCCTATTTATTCGAAAATTTTAGATTCAACACTGGTTTAGTAGTGTTCTTTTGACAATTTAGAGTATGTTACAATATTTTGCTTTCAAAATATCAGTATCATTGTGTCACTTAAAAATCTTTTTTTCATACGCTGTCATAGTCAAAAATTTTCAAAATGTTAGAATTTTACTCAAGATTAAAATTTTTGAAAATGTACAAAAATCTCAATTTCCTTAAGGGACTAGTCTATATTAATTTTTTTTTTGACCAATAACTAAATAAGGAATCCTTATCTTGAAATATGTTTAAAATTGAAAATAGACAGGTTTTTTCAATGTTAGAACTTTTAGTTCTTGTTTTTTTAAAATTTTACAATTCAGTCAAAAAAAGTGACTTTTTAAAATTTTTTTTAAAAAAAAAATATCTTTAATGGATGAGAATTTTTTGATTAATTTTGGATTTAATTATTTTCTCAAAAATAATATTTATTCTCATTTTTAAAAACGAAAAAATAATTTAAAACTGGTGAATATTTTCTCCTTCACTTCTATTCATCCAACTTGACTCTATAAAGAACTCAATTTGTTTTATCAATAATTACTTTTATAAAAAATAGTTCTGATTCTTTTCTTTGATTTTTTTTAACTCTGACAAAAACTTTTAGGATGGTAATTTGTGAACACTTAAAAAAACTTCAAATTCAACAAAAACAAAAGAGTGTAAAATGAAAAAGTAGATTCATAAAAAAAAAGAATGGTACAAGAAAAGAATGAAAATCTTTTATTAAGAGTAAAGCATATATTGTATATTTTTTTCGAATCAAACTATGTTTTCATGCTTATCCAAAAAAAACCTTTCAGGTTTATTTTTCAAACTATTTTTTGTAGGTCTTCCACAAACATAACAAGGCTTTGCTTTCTTGCTCATATTTTTTTTTATTTTTTGTATTTTTGAGAAAAGTTGAAAAAAAGCAACTTTCAAAAAAGTGAAAAAATGGAAAAATTTTTTATTTCTATAAAAACAATAACTAAATTGAATGAATGTCATTTAGCAAGATTTCATTAATATACTAAGAAGTTTTTCACTTTGGTTTCAAATCTAAGTAATTGGCAAAAAAAATTCTAAATCTCTATTAAATTTACCTAAAAAAATTTAATATAGACTAGTCCCTTAAAAAGTTCTCTTTTCTCAAATAAGTGTATTAGAATTCACAATTCTATCTAACACTTTTACAAGCCTCTTTAATAACCTAATAGTTATTACTCAGATTTAATAATTTCAAATATTTTTCTGGATTGATCTTTTATGAGAAAAAGACGTAACAAGAAAAAAAAACAATTTTTAAAAAATAACTGTGAGAATTAATTAGAAAAGAACCAATAAAGTCGAGGTTCTTTCGAAATAATAGACACCACTACTGAAAATCCCATTTATCCAAACTTTAATTTTCTGTATTATTTTTCTGATTTCTGACTGGATCGAACTTTTAATCGATTTTTTCAATCATTTTTTTTATTATTTTATAACTGTTTAACAATGGGACCTTGCGGATCAAAAAAAAAGAAAAACACAGAAAAAAAACCAAAAGAAAAACCAGTTAAAAAAGAAACTGAAGAAAACGTTCCTGAACCAAGAACTTTTGGTGACAAATTAACAGAAGAAGAAGTAAAAGAACTCTCAGAAAAATCTGGTTTCACAAATGGTGAAGTTAAGAAGCTTTATGAGTACTACAAAAAGATTTCTGCAAGTCAAGTTGACGATAATGTTATTGACGAACAAGAATTCGGTTTGTTTTTTTTTTCTTTTTTTTAACACTAAACAAGAGGCTAAAGAACAGACAAAAAAATTAAAAAAAAATTCTTTTACCAAATTTTTTATTTATCAATTATTTCGGATAAACACAGAGGAAGCACTTGGTTTGTCTGGTTCAAAATTTGCCAAAAGAATGTTTGAGGGTTTGTTTTTAATAATTTTTTTTTTTTTTTTTTGTCAATGCAGCAATTTTTCCCTTAAATCGATCTCTTTTTTAATCCTTTTTTTTTTTTCTTTTCAATTTGATCTACCAATTTCTCATAATCTCTTTAATTTTACCTTGTAACAATAGTTTGTTTTCAAAAACTTTACTAAAACTTTCCCTTTAGTCGGGTTATTAACAGAAAAATTTTTTTTTTTTTTTTTTTTTTAATTTGTGTTTTTTCGGTGTAGGTTATGGATGAAGACGGAAATGGCGAAGTAGATTTTGAAGAATTTTGTAACGGACTTATTTGTTTCACAAGCAAAGGAACACTTGAAGATCGTATTAAATGTTTGTTTTTTTTTTGTTTATTTTCAAAAAATTTTTTATTTTTATTTTTTTTATTTTTTCCTTTTTCTCATAATCACAATATTTTTTTTTTTTGAATTTTTTTTTTTTTTTTTCTCCTTTGATTTTTCTCTTTAAAATTTGGAAATTCTTTAATAATGAACAATAGTTACATTTCAAGTTTACGATCTTGACGGTAATGGTGAAATTGATCGAGATGAATTACTTGTTATGTTAAAGGCTTGTCTTGCTGAACAATTTTTATTACAGCTCAAAGATGAAGACCTTCAAAACATGGTTGAACAAACTTTTAAAGAAGTTGATACGTAATGATTTTGAATTTTTTTTTTTTTTTTTTTTTTGTTTTCTTGATCTTTTTTGATATTTTTGCTTCAAAAAATGTTTTTGATTTTCAAAATTTTAGAGATACTTTCTTTTCTATTTTTTATGATTATCTCATTTTATCAACAATTTTTTAGAAGTTTACTCGGAATTAATTCAACTTTAAGATTTTTTTTTTTGTAATAAAATTCACAGGCTTGAAATATTTTACTTTTTGACACAAGTGTAAATAGGAATTTTATAAAAAATAGAGTTTTTACAATTTTCGAGACAAATAAAGAGTTCCATTCAATTGTCTACATTTTGTTAATTAATAAATATTCTATCTGATTTTCTTTAGAGACTAATAATAATTTTAATCAAAAAATCGTTTGGTAAATCCACATGTGCAAAAAGTGATGTCTTAATATTTTAAGTTTTTTTACTAAATTTGTCATTTTTCCAAAAACTATAAAACTTTTCCTATGCGCCCCAACGTGAGAGGGTTTTTTTTCAATGTACTTGATGTTTCTAAGTGCAAAAATTTAATTTAATAACAAATAAAAATGTTTGGTATTGAAACAGAAATTCATAAATCAAAAATAATTTTCAGAAATCAAAAAACAAAAACAACCCCAAACATTTTTATTCTAGAATTAAATCGTTTTTTTTTGCTCTTAATACCCCCAAGCCTGTTGACTAGCAAACCTCTCCCTTCGGGGCGCATAGGAAAAGTTTTATAGTTTTTGGAAAAATGACAAATTTAGTAAAAAAACTTAAAATATTAAGACATCACTTTTTGCACATGCGGACCAATCTTCCAATTTTTAAAAAAAAAGATTTTTCAAACAAATTATTGGTATTTACCAAATGATTTTATATGTAAAATTCCTTTGAGCTCAAAAATCAAAACATACGTTTGGTTTACTATTACCAAAATTTAGGGTAATTACATTGAACTCTTTATTTGTCTCTAAAATTGTAAAAACTCTATTTTTTACAAAATTCTTATTTACACTTGTGGATGAGTGTGTTGTCAAAATAAAAAATAAAATCACACTTTAATAATTTTTAAAATAAAACTGAACTATTTTCGATCTCATTTATGAATTAAGTCTTACTAAAAGTAAAGCCAGTTGCACTTTAAAAAAATCTGATCTCACTTTTTAAGGACTATCCTGTATTTTATGTTCTGTGAGAACTGAAATCCAATGTTGTAAATAAAAAAAAAAAAATCGTTTAAAAGAAAGTCAAAATATTACAGTTTTTAGGGAATTTTGATGAAATTCAAATCAACAATTATTGATCCAAAAACATTTCAAAATTCTCAAACAAAACAAGAAAAATTAAAAAATCAATTTTTTTACCTCTTGGTTCACTTACTTTCTACTTTCTATTCCAGTATCTTTATGTCATTTTCCTCAACTCTAGAATCTTTTAAAATGAAATTCAAAGTTAGTGAATAAAGAAGGGTTTCATTTTCGAACCCAGGTAGGTAAATTTCGAATTTGGATTGTCAAAATATTTTATCTAAATTACAAATTTTCGAAAAAAAAAAAGCCAAATTTTTAAAATTATAAACAAATTTCTTGATTCAACAATCTTTTAAAGTCAATAAATATGATTTTAGCCATAAAATCAATATCCACACTAAACATAAAATATAGATAGCCCTTAAAAGAAAATAAAATTTAATAAATGACGATAAAAAAAGGTGTGAGATGTATTTAATCGAAAGTACATAGAGCACACTAAATGATTAGTTGAATGAGATCTGAACTAACTTTGAAAATTAAATGAATTAAATTATCACCAATTTGACTACAAACTAAAATTACACAGTATTTTTCAAAATCTTTTATTAAAATTTTAATTGAGAAAAAAAAAATTTCAATAGACACTTTAAAAAAAAAAAAAAATACAAAAAAGTGTTCATAATAATATTTTATTTAATCTTTTCAACTGTTTCCAATCCATTTATTAAAATTTCTCAATTAAAAATTCAATAAAAGTTTTTCAAAAGCAAATTACAATTATTTTTTCAAACAACAAAAACAAATCTTAAATAAAAAAATTTTTATTTAAACAATAATTGTGATTTAGAATGCAAAGTTATTCAAAAACCCACATCAATAGAATTTTAAACAGATTTAAAAGTGTTGATGTAAGATTTTGAAAAGTTTTATAATTAATGCGCCATTTTGAATTTTTTTATTTATTTATTTTTCCTTTTCATTCATTTTTTTATCTGAATTCTATTTTTTTTTTAAAATTATTAAATAATTATTAACTTTCTTAATTTATTTTTCAACATCCTTTTATTTTATCTAAATCTTCTATTATTCATTATAGTGATAATTCTGGTGGTATTGATTTTTCCGAATATGCAGAATATGCAAGCAAACATCCAAATATCATGAAAAATTTAAAAATTGAACTTCCATTTTTAAAGGAGATCGAAGAAAACTAAACAAATGAAATTAACTAATTCTCAATAATTCAAAAAACACAGAATAAAAAATCAAACAATCTTTCTAATATCAATAATTTTTTTTTTAAAAACATCAAATAGTCTAATAATTTGAACAATTAAAGTTAACGATCTAAAATTATTAAAAAATTTAACCTTGATTTTTTATTTTTTTTGATTTTTTTTTTATTTTAACTTACTTTTTTTTAATTTTTTATTGATTTTTTTTGGCACAAACCCACCTAAAGATGGTGTCACCAAGCCAATCCACTTTTCGGCCATTTTAGTCCATTAATAACATAGATAAACCATCCTATGAGAGAATTCATAAGAGAAAAAAATTATCTCGAGAAGCAATAATTCATTTTCGTTGTTTCAATTGAATCCGGTTGTAAAAAAATATTCTTAAATTTTTTTTATTCTAGAAGAGAGGAGGGGTAATTCAATCAAATTACCTCCTGTTTGCCGTTAAGTTTTTTTTAATTTTAGAAATTAAACAGAAAATTAAATAAATTTTAGTTTTATTGAGAAATTAAAAAAAAATCAGCTTTCGCTTTTCCAGAATTTAAAAAAATTGAGTTTAATCTTTGACTTTACTTTATTCTTTTGAATTCTGAAAAAAACCTCAGTTAGATTTTCTTGAGTTTTCAGTTTATTTGGAAAATTGCTAGATTTTTGTTAGGTTTTTTTTTACTTTTTGAAATAAACAAGAAAACCTCAAAAAACCTAGAACACTTCACAAATAAAACAGAAAACCTCAAGAAAACATGGGCACTCTACCGCACTCTATGAAAATTGATGGCACTCTATAGCACTTCCTGAAACATTAAATTCATTTAGAGTTTTTTATTGTAATTATATTATTTACAAGATTACAACTCAGTCAATAACTTTTCATTTTAAAAAGAAAAAAAAAAAAAACATTATTTATCTTGAAACAAATACAAGAAGAAAAAACAAAAAATAGAAATAAAAAAAAGTAAAAAAGAAAACGAAGAGTTTAAAAAAAACCAAAATTTTTTTGAAAGAACAAGACAAAAAATTAACTCAATAGAAAAAATAATTTATGATCAAAAAAATGAAAAATTTTTTTTTGATACAAATACGGAATAAAAGCCAAAAAAACTTTCAATAACATTATAAAGTGATCCAATATTTTTTTGAAAAAAAAATGTTATATTACCCATTAAATTTATATTAATAATTATAAAAAAAATCCCCAGGTCTAACTAAATAGATCATCTCACGGGAAATAAATGAAAACTAAATATTAAAACCAAAATATTATATAGATGTTCAGGCCATTTTTAAATCATTTCCAAATTGGATAGAATGGTATTATTATTATTATTATTTTGACAGTATTAACTAAATGATTTTTATTTTTTAGAATTTTGTACCGTTCCCGATTTTATTATATCTTTGGTGGTGATTGTGTGTTTTTGCTGGTATTTTGGTTCTTGTTTTTGGTATTTTTTTATTAATAAATTTTTTAAATTTCTTTATAGATGATATTTCTTTTAGATTAAAGCCACATATTGATATAAAACTTGGGGTAGAAGTATGATTAAAATGTTGATATTTGGTTTAAACAATTAATAAATAATTGTTGAATCTATTTATATCTATATATCATCTAATTTAATTTTTTTTTAAAGTGATTTGGCTCAGATATGTATATATTAAATAAAGGTTACTCAAAATACCATTTGCGTGTAATCATTCTAATATTACAATAGCTATTCACTGAACAGTGAGATATTTAATCAATTTTCTACCTTTCGAAGATTAGTTTGAGTGGGTACATGTCGAAACATTTTATGGGGTTAATGACAACTCGTATAGTATTTGATTCACCCTCTCTTTTCTTTTTTCGTCTTCTTCATAAAGATTTTTTAATACAATTAAAAAAAAAAAATGATTTTAGAGATGAATATAAAACAATTTTGGTCGACAAAATTGGCATTAACCAAACATTATAAATGATATTTTTTTAACAGATGTAACTTTTAAAAGACACATTGTATTGAAAAGGGATATTTGTTTTGTAACCAAATACAACCTTTTTAAAATAAATTTTCGTATTAAAGTTTTTATCAATGATAAAAGGTTATTCTGGTTTTAGCCAACGATTACACGTTTCATTGGCTTATTTTACTTTTGTGTATTTCTCTCTAAAATTAATTTTTTGTTTTTTGTTTTTTTTTAGATTAATGGTCACTAGTGTTGAATTAATCAGTACAATCTTCATTAAACGTATTTTGAAATTTAACCCATGATTCTTTTTTCTTTAAACATACATATTAAAAGATAAAAGGAAGTGACAATAAACCAAAAGTTAATCCAAAACTGATTTCTTAAAGTTCTATTATTTTAAAAAATTTTCAAAATGAACAAACAAAATAGAAAAATTATATTAAAAAATAGAGTCAATTTTAGAGTTTTTATTTTTAGATAGAAAAAAATTCATAAAAACATAAAAAATTATAAAAACTTTTCAACAAGTGTAATTAATAATTGAAAAATTCTTATAACCCCAAGGAATTTACCTTCAAAATTGATTTGAACTCAGATATAATATTGGAAGTTAATTGAGCGTTGTATTTGAACAAAAATAAAAAAAAAGCAACCCGGGCTTTATTTGAGACTATATTAGTATGGAAATATAAAAATGGAATTTCCAATTTAGTCAAAATTACTCCTCTAATATTCATTCCACACTTGTTAATAAAGATTATTTACAATATAATCAACATTTCAGTTCCTAAAAATCTTGAAGATATTATATTTATAGTTGTTAATAGTACAATGATTTTTAAAAGTCCCGAGTCTAGATAAAAAGATATATTTTGGGGTAAAAAGTTTTATATGGATGTGACAATGAATTTTCAATAAATTCAACTTTAGGATATTTTTTGAATAGATAATAAATAATATTTTCAAAAAACACTCTACTCATGTAAAAAAAAACCAAATACAGAAAAAAATAACTGATGATTAATATCCTGTGTTCTAGGTTTTCCAGAATTCAAATAGAATTGGGTTTAATCACAAAGATTTTACTTGTTTTTTTTAAATTCTGGAAAACCTAACTGAAGCGTCGACCAAGTGTGTAAGTGTGTCTTGGAGTGCTGTAGAGTGTCATTAAGTACTGTTGAGTGCCTAGGTTTTTTTTTTTTTAATTTAAGAAATAAACCGAAAATTTCAGAAATTTTTGGTTTATTTCTTAAATTAAAAAACACCTAACGGTGCTTTTCTTGAAGTTTTCTGTTTTATTCGTTAAGTGATCTAGGTTTTTTTTTTACTTTTTGAAATAAACCAAAAATTTATTAAAATTTTCTCTTTATTCAAAAAGTTAAAAAACAAAACCTAACCAAAAACTATCAATTTGTAAAAATCAACACAAAAAATTAAGAAAAGATAACTGTGTTTTTTTCTTAATTTAAGAAATAGAACTTATGGGAGTTTTCAGAATTCAAAAAAATAGAGAAAAATCTATATGTTTAAATCAATTCTAATTGAATTCTGGAAAAGCTGATAGAAAAATCAAAGAAAAAATATTTTGTAAAATTTAAAAGAATAAATAATTCTTTAATAGTCCAAATAAATGATTCCCTATTTGAAAGATATTCGTCAGATTTAAAATACATTTAAAATATAATAAAATGACCTCTTAGGCCTCAAGAAAAAAATTTTCAACTTTTTTACTATAAAATTAAAAAAAAATCTTAATAGATTCCACTAAAATTCGATTTTTCAACTTAAATTGTAAAATATCTTGAAAAATTTATTTTGATCAAAGATCTTGTATCAACCAATAGTGTTTATTATAATTGAAGTTATCATAAAAGTGCAAAAATCAACATATATTGAATTTTTTTTTGATAATATTTTTTCAGGATTGTGTCGGGTTTTATACCTTGAGTACAAGTATTTTTGTTGACTGAATTTTTCTTAATAAGAAATGTTTTTCATTTTTTTTGCAAATTTTTTTGTGAGTCAAGAAACTATTGGCGATGTAAAAATTTGTAATAACCAATCCCAATTTCAATTTCGGTTGAGTGTTATGGTGTTCTTACCCACTTTAAGTATAGAAAATATAGAAACTCCTAGAAAAAAATAATTAACTTTTTTTTCATTTTTGTCAAAGACAAAAAAGATTTTGAAAATACAAATAAAAAACAAAAAGCGACAAGTATGTGGTTGAGAGTTAAATAACGAAGAAGAGGATTTTTTCAAACTTCTACAAACATATTTGAAATCATATTTTCAAAGTTGTAACAGATGAACATTATTTTGTAAATTGTTTGGTCTCTTTACGTAACAATAAAAGGGAAAAACTTTGTTGAATATTCCAAGACATTTATTATGGTATTTTTAATATTAACCAACATTTTTAAGTTACACGTTTAACTTTTTTTGACAGAAGCAAAAAGAAGTGATCTTCTGACAATTATTTTTTCTATTGAATCGAAAATAGTGTACAATCATACTTTTTGTCAGGTTTTCAGATTTTACTCTCCTACTTAAGTGGTATTTGGTTGTACAGATTTTTGATAGTTTTTTCAGTTTTCAAAATCTTTTCCAACATATTTTTGACTATTAGATTGTTAACTTCGTTTTTAAAATATTCCTCAACTTAGAAAATCATCAAATTATGACTCAAACGCATGTGCATGAACTTACTTCTTTTTTAGGAATGAGTCGTTTCACTTAATGTTTGGAAAAATTAATTTTTTTTACAATAAATTCTTTTTGCCATCACAAAATTTTCATTTAAAAACCCTTTTGAAAAAAAATTTTTTTCAAATTTCCACAAATTTTATTTTTAAAAAGGGTGTTTTGAAGCTTCTTTTTTAACCACACATTCAAAAAAACAGAATTTTTCTACTTTGCTTTTGGAATTTTTAATAAAAAACTTTTTTTTTGGAATAATCTATCTTACTTGTAATTGTTAACAGTAATTTAGAATTGTTTTCAATATCGTTCAAATACTTTACTAATGATCGATTCTCATCAAAAACAGAAAGTTTTTTAAAACAAGAAAGAGTGATGTTTGATTCAATATAATTACTGTTGTTCGTCAGAAAGAGACTTTAAATTTTTGTTAAGTAATAGATCTCATTTTTCCACCATTTTAAAGACCCATTTTTACTCATTTCCTTTTTTCAAAAAAAGAACAGAAACAAAAAAACCAAATAAATGGGAAATCTATGTGGATCCAAAGACAAGGACAAAACAGAATCAAAGAAGTCAAATAACATTGATCAAAGAATTCGAGAGGATCAACTTGACGAAGAAAACAAAGCCAAATTATTGCTTTTAGGTGCAGGCGAATCTGGCAAATCTACAATCGTCAAGCAAATGAAAATCATCCATCAGCAAGGCTTCCAAGACGAAGAACGTAAAAAGTATGTTGGCACAATCCATTCAAATGCACTTTTCTGCATGACCAACCTCATTAAGGCAATGGACAAACTTGGAATTGATTTTGAAAATTCTTCAAATAAAGTATTACAATTTCTTCTTTTTTTTTTTTTTTTTTTTTTTTATTTTAATCTATTCATTTTCCTGACATCCACAAATCCCAATATCCCATATTTTAAACACCACCTTTGTATACCTTTGTTTCTGATCCTCTAATTTTTTTACTCTTGACTCTATGTATGATTATTTACTATTTTTTTGTAAATGAATTTTTTTTTTGCCTCCTTCTTTGTTTTATCATGTCTTTTTTTCAAATAAAAAAACCCCTTAAAGGATTTTGCTAGTGAAGTTCACCAGTCAAACAGCTTTGTAGAATGTTACGAGAAAGTAAAGTCGCTTTGGGGAGATGGTGGCATTCAAGAGGCCTTTTCAAGGAGAAACGAATTCCAGCTATATGACTCTGCTGCATTGTAAGCAAGAAATTCTCCTTTGTTTTCTCTTTTTTTACACTCACCAAAAAAACTTAGTCCTTAATTTTTGCTTTACTTGTATTTTTTTAATCGATTCTCTATGTGAATGATTTTTTTTCTTCTTCTCTTCACCACAAAAATTGTTTTATTTTTTTGTGTTTTGAAATGATTTACTGATTATGGCCAATCATTTTTCATTTTTGCAAATTCAGCTATTTTGATAACATCGATCGAATTGTCGATGAAAATTTTGTTCCAAATGATCAAGACATTTTAATGACCCGTGTCAGGACAACAGGTATTATTGAAACTGTGTTTGAATATGAAGGGATTCATTTTACGTAACTTTTTCTTTTGATATTTTTCTGGATTATTTTTTATTTTTTTACTCTTTATTGATTCTATTTGCTTTCCAATTTGAAGTTCCTTTTCCTTAGTTTTTGAATTGTCCGGAAAAAGTTTTGAACAAACCTACTTTTATTTAAACAAAGCCACAAAATCGGATTTCTTGAATATTTTGATTTTTTAAATAGAGATCACAAATTACACACCTGCTTCTTTGAAAGCTCTGTTATAAACAGAAAGATATTTTTTTAAATTTGGAATAATATTTAAGATCCTTAGGGTAGGTAACAACACCATAACACTCACTGGAATTGAAATCAGTGATAGATTATTTCAAATTATATCATTGCTCTTTGGTTTTAGGATCTCAAAAAAATTTTAAAAAAAAATAAATGAAAAATTTTCATTTTACTAATGCCAACTTTTAAAATTTCAGAGAAAATAATATCTAATAAAAAAAATAATTTTGAAAAAAAAACAATAAAAACTTTAATTTAAAAAATATCTACAATTATAAAATATTAGATATTTTAACAAAAACAAAATTAAATAGTAATTTTGTGAAATTTATTGAATTTTTTAAGGGAACTATTTTTTCGAGATCTATTATTAAAACCATTCGATTTATATTTTCAGGTTTTATTTATATTATATTTTGTAATTATTTGAACTTAATTTTATTTAAAAATGTTATCCAAATGATCAAATTCACAAGAAGATGCCGATTTTGAACCGAGATATTCTCATAAAAATGGTCACTTCATTCACCTTTTAACATGAATTGTTGCATTTAAAGCAAAAAAAAAAAAAAAAATGGACAAAATTAATAAATAAATTCAAAAAGAAAACTACAATTTAATCTACAATAAAAAAATGGGAATTTCATTTTTTTTATTTCAAAAGTATAGGGAATATTTCAGATACACTTAAAAAACAAAAAGAAAAAAAATAAAATTACGACTTTTGATCATGAAAATTTCACAAAAAATGATTTAAATATGATGAAAAATCATTCAGTCTTGAAACAAAAAATATATTCTTTTGTAGATATACCTTTTGGCATTTTTGTATTTAGTAAATTACCTTTGTTGGATTTTTTTTTTAATTGTAAAGTCTTCATGAAGTTGAATATCTGCCCCTTTCTTTCGATTTCTTAAACTCTTTCATTGAAATTTTCCAACAACAATGTGAATTAAGATATTCCACTTGTTTTTTTCCAATTGGACAAATTTTTAAATAAAAAAAAAATGACTGTAAAAAAAAAAACACTTTTAAAAAGACATAATTTCTTTCTTATGAGATGCAATGATATTAGATTATGTGATGCGTTGTTTTTGACCATGTGCGAGAATATGACCAATTTATCAATGGGTCAGCTTCTTATAAAAATGGTTTATATAATTATTCGAGAGATTCTCAAAAAACAATTATAATTTAATTATTATTTCAAAAATTTAATTTTTAGAAAAGAGAATTTCAGGTTTTATTGGTATTTCTTATATAAATTTTTATCTAATAGTGTCAAGCTTTTAAAAAGCAGAATTTCATTTTATTTCATAATATAATTTAAATATTATTTAACAAGTTTTTGATTGATTAACTAAATTATTTTGATCCATTTTTCAAAACTGTTAATTAAAATGTTTTAGTAACTTATAATTAATAAAAAAAAAGAACATGTTTTTTTTTTTCTTACAAAAGTATCTAATATATTTTCAAGATAATTTTTGTAAATTTGAAGAAATAAAAATATTTCAGTTTTTTTTTACTTTTTAATAGCTAATTTTTTTTATTGGATTTTGCTCGAGACCATATTTATTTTTGACTTTATTTCTAAATATCAGGATTAAAAAAATAATTATGAGTAATGGGCAAATATTCAATTGGGGAATAATGATTTTAAATGTTTTTTGATATTTTTTTGAACAGTTTTAATAAAAAATAATTTTTAAAAGGTTCTTTTTGGAATTTTTATTATTGATTCTTATAATAAAACAATTCATTTATCATTTTTTTATCAAATATTTTGATTTTGTGATATTAATTTTTTTTCACATTATTTGAATTAATTACTAATACTTTTAAATAATAATAATAATAATAATAATAATAATAAAGATTATGTGATGTTGGTGGACAGAGAAATGAAAGAAAAAAATGGATACATTGTTTCCAGGGGGTAACTACAGTAATTTTTTGCGTATCATTAAGTGAATACGATCAAAAATTATTTGAAGATAAAACCAAGAACCGAATGACCGAAGCAATTATGTTATTCGAAGAAATTTGTAACTCTAGGTGGTTTGCCGACACCTCAATTATTTTGTTTTTAAATAAAACAGATTTGTTTCGAAAAAAAATAAAAACTGTAAATCTTAACGTATGCTTTGAAGATTATGATGGTGGGTGTGATTTTGATAATGCATCAGAATACATTAAAGACAAATTTGTTCAACTTAATAGAAATCCTGAAAAGGAAATATATCCACATTTCACCTGTGCAACAGACACAGATAATATTAAATTTGTTTTTTCAACAGTTAAAGATATCATTTTACAAAATAATATTAAAGACATTGGAATGATTTAACCTTTTTTATTTCTTTTTCTTTTTCTTTTTTTTCTCCCCCCCTTTCTTTTTTTAATTATATGATATATTTTAAATATTTTTTCTTTTTTTTTAATTGATTAATTAATTCATTAATTAATTACCAACTATTAACCAAAACTTAAAATAAAATTTCTCGTTGCAAATTTTGAAATTTTGAAATTTTGAATTTTGGATTTTAATTTTTATAACCAATTTTTTGAGAAAAATTTAAATTCGAAAAAAATAAGATTAAAAAAAAAAATTGAACTTAAATAGATGTATAACATTACAATTTTTTTTTATATGACAATTGTTGATTGGATTATTGGTTATTTACTTTTATGTTAATCACACCGAAAATGAAATAACTAGAATAATACCTGTATTAAATACTATCTTGCTCACCGGAAGTTGACAGTATATTACAACTGTATGTAACACGAACCTATATTACCACAAGCATTACTCTTCTTCAATACTTTGTTCAACAAATTAGAACCATACAATTGGCAATTTTTCATCTTCTTTACACTAAAAAATAAAAAAGTTATTTATTTTTTTTTTTAACAAAAAAGAATTACCAATTGAAGGATTTCAAAGAATTTTTGTAAAGGGGAAAAAAATCTTTTTTGAGGTATTAAAACGCAGAGTTTTGTTTCTTTTTCTTAATAAAAAAATCAGAAAATTATTATTAATTTCCCCCATCATTCAATTTTGAAAACAAACTTTTTGCAAAATTATTACAAAAAGTCAAATTAAACTGTACTAAATATAATTCTATTCTGCACAGCAACTCATATCTTTTTTATAATTCAATATCTATTAATATAAAATCGTAAGACCATCCCTCAATTTGAATTTCAGTGCCATATGTTTTTTTTTTTTAAAAAATATTATAACACAACCAGAATCTTTACTCTGTTACCAATTGATAAATCGAAAATCATAGCTGTACAAAAAAAAAAACAATATATATATATATATATATATATATATATATAAGATAATCTCTCTCTCTCTCTCTCTCTTTTATCACATTTTAGTGAATACAATACTGAAGGAACTTTGTAAAATTGTTTAATCTTCCAAAAATTCTTAATAATCAACTTTTTTGAATGTGTAGTAATCGAATATTAAAAAATAAAATATGAACGAAACATTTTATTTCACTCTTCTTTGAAACATAATGTACTTTGAATCGGAAATAAACTATAAATCAAAATCGGTTGCCCATTAAAAATCAAATTTTCATTATAATTATTTTTATAAAAAAAAATTATCTAATATAATAAAAAAAAATACTATTTTAATATTCAGTTCTATACACTAGAAATATATTTTTTTTCATCAAAAAATAAAAAAAAAAAATAAAAAAAAATTGGACCATTTATTATGAAATTTAGTTTATAAACTTTGTATCTGTTAAAGTGCCCCACATTTTTTTATCAAATATCAATTATTTTTACTAGTTGGTCTTTTAAGAACTAATAAAAAATTAGTTGAATAATACACCCCAAATAATAGTTGATATCATTAATAAATAAAACCAATTTCTCTTTTTTAAAAATTGAAAAATTCAAATTCTTAGTGATCCATTGAGAAAAACAACAATACTCTTTTTGATCTTCAATTAAAGATCCAAAATAAAATTCCAATTAAAATCAATATGATTTTTCTACGATCATTTTCACTGTTAAAAACCTTATAATAACATGTTTTTACTAAGTTACTCTTGATCTTGCAAAAAAAAATTTTTTTTAAATGAATTAGGTTTAAAAAAAAATGTAAAAAAAGCAAGATGTGTAAAAATGTGAAAATTTTTGGAATTTCCCATAATAATTTTTTTACATATAATATCCATTCAAACACTTTAAACGTCTATAATTCACTCTCGATAACTTGATCCTTTAACTAGAATATGGTTTATTCAAAAAATTAGAACAACATACAAAGAAAAATAATTATTAGAAAGTCGTTAAGGGCTTATTGGAATGTTTGAATGCCCCTTTTATGACAAAAAATATATACTCTTCAACTTTGAATAAGGCCGAGTCAAAAAATATTATCTCAAATTTAAAATAAATGTTGAATTTTTGAAAATTTGGCCTTTAGGCAAAAAAAATTTATACGACCCAAATTCAAAATAGACCTAAAAAAGTTTGGGAAATCAAAAATTTCATGATGAAAAGTTCGAACCAGTTTTTCCAAGTATTATAAGGTTAAGTGTAATTATAACAATATAATTGAAAATAAATCAGAACACAGATTTCAGAATGAGTAAACAAAATTATTTTCATATTTGCCCTCACTACAAGGAAAATTTAAACCTAAAATTAAATTTAGCCAAAACTATACATTGGATTTCAGTTATACTTCTTTTATAAATTATTTTTTCAAAGTTATCATAATTTTATGTAATAAAAAAAGGATAGCTATTAAACTCATTAAAATCCGAATACCCCCCTTTTTCAAAAATACCGACTTTGGAAAAAAACACCTATTTTTGGGGTATTTTTTTAAAATGAAAAAAGTTGAAATGAATTAATTTTTGATTGAACATTAAGATTGAAAAAAGAATATATTTTAAAGCAATTTGCAGAAAACAATCGGGAACGTATATAAAAACTCAAACATGGAAAAAAATAAAATGATAAAAAATATTCCAAAAACAGATAAAAAATCAGATTTTCAATTTAATTTAGCGATATCTTTTGATTAAAATATTTTGTGCTATTTTCAAATTGAAAAATATGTTTCCTTTTAGACTATTAAAAAAATACTTGAAAATTATCTCTCTACTAAGTCAATTAAAAAAATTCAAAAAATTTTACAATTAAAAATAAAAAAAATATTACTGAAAAATTTCATTTTTTTTTCAATTCCTATTAATATCTATTAAAGTTGTAAACCTCATTGAAAATTGTTATGTATAATAATGTTTATTATATGAGTGTATTTCCAAAATACAAAATTTAGAGATTTTTTTTTGAAAAAATTTTCCTTGTAGTGAGGTTTTGTTGGATAAACTTAAAATTCTTCGATCAAGAAATATTTCTATTGAGATCCTCATATTGCGATATTTAAGTTTTCCCTTCATTCGTGTTCTTTTAAATCATTTTTATTGATTAGTATTGTATTTCAATCACATAATAGTATCAAGTTAGGGTGATCCTTATTAAACTTGATAAGATTTATTAGTTTCTCCCTAATAATTTTCACCCAGAAATTGAATATAAAAGTGAGGTTTATTAATCGAAAATTAATTCACTTATTTAATTCAACCAAACCTAGATCTCTAAAGATAGAATTAATAAAATACAAAAAATAAAGTACAAACCCAATTACATTTAAAAGCTTGATAAAGATTTAAACGAAAAAACATTTTAATTAAGGGTATTTATTTCTTTGAAAGTCCTCAACCCAATACAAAAAAAAAAATCGAAATATTATTAACATTTTTGCAAGTTCTTACTTTTCTTTCTTGTTGTTTAAATTTTCTTTCTTCTTTTATGAGCACAATTGAAGAAGAACTTGAAGTTCTTCAATCAATTTATTTGGACGATCTATTAGTTTCACAATTGCCAATCAAAAAACAAATACCAAAAACAAAACCAAAAACAAAAACAAAAACAAAAACCTTTCTGAAAGAAAATAAACAAACATGTCCCCAAAAGAAAGAAAGAACAAATAATAAAAAACACAACACACTCATCAATGTAAGGCTAATAACTCGTATCGTTTCTGGGCTTTCATTTAAAGTCCATGTTTCCTTAATCTTATTACCCAATTATCCAAAGAGCTTGCATAATAGTATCCAATTACTAACAAACAAGACAAGTATTCTGGTTCTCCGAAAAGACGAAGAATTGGAATTATTAAAATTGCTACAGGAAGAGTGCAAGCGATTAAAAGGAACGAATATGCTTTTCAGTTTAATTGTTTTGGCACAGGATTATTTGAACGATCTGGTTGAACAGATTTCCACGTCGAGTGCACTATCTCGGTTGCCGAATGAGTTGCTGTATCAAATCTTTAACAAGGTTCCACATTCACATTTCCCAATTTTGGCAAGGGTCTGTCAAAAGTGGAGAGAGATGGTCGTCTATGAGAAGGCGCTCTGGAAAACCCTTTCTGTCGAGAATGACAAATCTGCATTAAACTTTTTCCCAAGTCGCTGAACCAATTTTCAGCATCAATATTTGGGATCACCATCGGAAACTTGTCTTTGCTAAATGGTGGGAAGGAACTACACACGCCTTTCCCATATCCAAGTTATTTTTTTGAATCCCTCTTTAAAAAACAAAAAATTATGATCAAACAGGTGCAGAGGATCTCGTATTATCAAGATTCCAAAATGACGAGCTCCATTAATGTGCGTTCTTTGAAGGCAAGCATTTCGTATTTGACATGGGTCCTAAAGCACTTTCAAAATCTGAAAAGGTTTAGTTGGTGTGGTTTTAATAAAGTGGCATATTCTGATTATCAAAAGTTTTTGACTTCTTCTGATTTTTCCAAATTGCAAACCTTAGAACTAAGTAATAACCATTTTGGCAGAATACCAGAAACCTTTCTCAAAAAAAAGACTTTAATCAAAACTTTGAATTTGTCTGGAAACAACATTTCAAATTTTTGAGTTGATTTCCAATTTTTGCCCTTGTTAGAAAATTTAATTCTTGATGATAACTTGTTAAAAGAAGTTCCTCATCAAATTTTTGATTTGCCTTTCTTGAAAAACCTTTCAATTGTTCGGAACCAAATCAGTGAATTAATTTTGCAAAGTAATTTAGGTATATTAAAATTGGAAAAGATCAACCTTGAGGGGAATAAAATTATGAATTTTAAAATAATAAATAATCAATTTGCTTTGTGTCCTGATTTATATTATTTAGAACTGAAATATAATTTATTAAAAAAACTTCCAAAAAATCTAGTGTCATTTACAAATTTAATTTATCTGGGTCTCACAAACAACCAATTGGTTAGTTTCCCTTTACAGGCATTTACTAAAAAGTGTAAAAAGTTACGTTCAATCAAACTTGAAGACAATCAAATAACTGGTTTTCAAATTAAAGATCCAAATTTATATTCCAATATTATCGATTTAAATATATCAAATAATAAAATTAATCAAATACCAAATTGGATTTTATTAAATACGAAAATTAAAAAATTATTAGTTTTAAATTTTTCTGGCAATTATTTAAAAAAAATAGCTCATTGCTATAATAAGAATCAAAAAAATTCATTAGGCAACAATATACAATTTAAGTGTACAAATTTAAATTTAAGTCAAAACCAATTTTCGAAAAATCCAAAATTTATTCATTTTTTACCCAAAATTAATACCCTTGATTTAAGTTTTAACAACATCATTATCTATTGTAAAAGCAACAATTATATAGAAAACGCTCTTATAAACACAAAGTATAGCGAAATTGCCTTTAATAGAAAAGAAATCAAATTGAAAGAACTAGCAATTAAAAAATCTGAGAAAAAAAATTTAAAAAATCAAAAAAAGAATAATAAATTAAATGAAAATTTGTTTTTTAATTATATGAATTTAAATAGTTATGATGAAGACGACGAAGAAGAAGATTTTGATGAAGATGACGATGATTATGAATTTGATCAAGATAATAATTTGGAAAATATTCTTAAAAAAAAATTAATTCAAAACCTTTATTTAAATAATGACGAGAATGCAGAGAATGTGGAGAATACTGAAAAGGGTAATGGAAATGAAAGTGGAGGGGGGAAGGACCAGTTAATTGCACATAAAATGAATTGTGAAAAAATAAATAAAAAAATTGAGAAAATCATAAAGGGAAATTATAATGCCTTGAAAAAGTCAAGTAACCTTTTGAAATATTTGTCAGCAAATTTGATCGATCTAAATCTTTCAAATAATATGATCTTTACTTTTCCAGTCGAATTATTAGAATTAAGAAATCTTAAAAAATTAAATTTAGGTGGAAATTATTTAACAGAAATCCCTTTTATCTTTTTTCAAAGATTTCAAAACCAATTATAATGGCTTGATTTGAGTAAAAATAAATTTCAAATCGTTCCCTTTTCAAATGGAGAATTAGTAGAAACAAAAAAAAATCTTGTTGGCATTGTCCCAAATGCTTTTTTTTTATTAACAAAATTAAAATTTTTGAAATTCAAGAGTAACCCTATTCAGAAAAACGAATATAGAATTTTAAAATCACTTTTTCAAAAAATTAAATTCAAATAGCATTATGCCTGGCGTTTTATGATTATTATCATGATTATGATTATGATTATTTGTAAAGGAATAAAATTCTTATTTTTTATAAAATTAATAACTTTTTTTTTTTTTTATTTTGTTTTATTTTAGGATTATTTTTAGAAATACTTATAAATTAAAAATTAAAAGAATCATTGTTCAAAAAAAAATATCCTATTTATTTGAAATCATATTTGTTTTATTGTTAAGATAACTACATATCAACTAATCCATTGATTCATTCTTAATAGATTGGTACATTGAAAAGTTAAAAGATTACATAAATACACAATGCTGTACCAATCCACAAATTAAAATTTTAGTGGTTTTAAAAAGTACCCTCTATGTTGAGATATTCATTGTTAGATCTTGAAAAAAAAATTGTTTTTTTGATTATTTTTCCATTTACGAAAAAAACAAAAAGTTTCCTTATATTTCTCTAAAAATATCATTAACTTTTTTTGTTTACTTTTTATTTATTTGTTTTTTGAAAAAGTAAAAAGATAGAGAAAAAAACAACAATCCACAGTATTATTCGATTTTTTTTTTTTTTTTTGGGGGGGGGAGGGTATTGAAGAAGAGAAATGGTGGTGACAATTTATCTTCTTCTAATATGTTATTACCCTGTATTGGGATTAAGTTCTTAGAAGTTTGTCATTTAATAGACTTGGTAATACGTTGGTAGCGATTTTAAAAAATTCAACATAATTACCATAAAAGAAAACAACCAATAACACTTTCAAAACTATGGATATAAAACAAAACTTTTAATTAAACTTTGTTTCTACAAAAGTAGCCAAATTTTTATTTTTAAATATCCCTTTTTTTTATAATTTGACTTTAAAAGAACAAATAAGAAATAAACAGTATAATATACATCAAAAAACAGTTGATAACTGTATGGAATATTAACTCAAAAATCAATAGATTTTCTTTAAAAATTGAAAAATTCAGATTCTTATATCACTATTGAGAAAAACAACAATGTTCATTGTGATCTTCAATTGTAGATCTTCAAAGAAAATCCAATCAGAAATCAAAATAATTTATTTACAACCATTTCAACTATTTGATTAACCTTAAAATAACAGATTTTACCAGGAGACGATTGATCGTGCAATAAAAAAAAATTTAAATCAATTAGGAGTAAAAAAAAAATTGAAAAAAAAAAAAAGTTTAATGTGTCGAAATATGAATAAAAGGTTTCTATTTTAAAATAAATTATTTTCTTCTAATATTGATTCAAACGCTTTAAGCACATGCAATTAAATCCCTAGAACTGATCATCCTTTGATGAGAAAATGTTTTTAGTTTTCATTTTGTATTGATTTATTAATATCTTGATTTATTTTTCATTTCTGTTTCTCTTCCTGGTATTTGTTCAATCGTGAAATTTTATCCATTCATTTTTTAAAGAAAATACATAGATTCAGTTATTCTATGAGTTATTATATTTTCAACCTTTGGAGTAAGAGTAAAAAAAATAGATAAAATTGGGTGTTTCTGAAAGTGTCCATCAAGTTTTATCGAATGTAAAAGTTTTTTTTTTAATTTTTAAAATAATCATAAAATTAAATAAATTTTATTTTCATTTATTCTTGAAAGAAAATATTCATTAACTATCCCAGAATTTCAAATAATAGAGAAAAATTAAAGACTTTTACTCAATTCTTTTGAATTTTTGAAAAGTTAGAGGCATTTTTATTTATTTTTTGTTTTTGTTTCGAAAATCTATTGATTTTATCATTCAAACTAAAATTAAAAAATAATTAAAGAGAAATTGTGGATAATTTTGTTGAATTACCTCAAATTTTCAAAATAATAATAATAAGTTTTTTTTTAAAAAATGGGTGGGTGTTATGATTTCCAATTCCACCCCTTTCTTTTATCATGAAAATAAGGTTTAATCCTTTTTTTTTATTTTATATAATTATTCATTTTATAGCTATTTTGATTCTTTCCGTTAAAAAAATAATCAGATAAAATATATGTAAAGAAAAGAATCTATTTAGATATATATATATATATATATATATATATTATTTTTATCATTAATTTTTTTCAAAGATACAAGAAATTTTTAAAGATTTATTTAAACTAAATCTCCCCCAATTTTTTTTTATTAACCAGCTAAATGAGTAATTATAAACGTGTTTTTAGTTGAAGTAATATATTTTATCAATTAAGAAGAAACAATATTAGGATTCTATTTAAACTCTAACTATAAAATCAATTTATTTCTAATTCTAAATTTAATATGTCTTAGTTTTCAATATTCTAAAGATCATCATTTTATGAAATAGATTATATTATCAATATAGAATTTCTAAAAGAACCCAGTTAATGAAGTGGCACATAGGGAATAAAAATAAAAAAGTTATCAAGTTGGAGATGGGTATTATTTTTTTTTCAAAAAGTAATGGTACCATGATTCATTTAAACCTTCAGAATTAAAAAACTTTGTATATCTTTGTTTTTTTTTTGGTTTACATTTTGCTTTACCAATTTAATCAAACTTTATTATAAAAACTAAAAAAATTTTTTTTATCTACAGAAAATTTTATTAAAACTTTCAACTTTTGCAGATCTTACTACTTTAACAGGTAGAGTATTTCTAGATTCGGGTTAATTTATGAAATGGTTTTGTTGAATATTTTCTCTGAAAAAGAATTCTAATTTCAGGTTATAATTTTCTTAAATTTGAAATATGAAAATTTCGATAAAGAGTAGAAGTGATCAAAAAAGAATTTGAGACACATCTTTGGTATTTTGTGTTTCAAGTCCTGTAAACTTCAAACATTGTGTTTTCTCGTATTTTTTTCTTGAAACTATCTTTTTGGAACATTAATCAAGATTTGGTATCTATTTTTTATATTATCTGATAAACCCAAAGATAGAATTTATTAAAGGAATTTGTTCATGAGATTCAATTTAAGCTTTACTATTGAAAAAAATTCAAAAAAAAAATTCTAAAACGGAAAAGAGAGATATTTTAAATTTATTCTTCGCAAAATTACAATCAATTTAGCGTGAACAATTTACCTAAGGATGAATTTTTTTGAATTCTTTTTTGCTGTGAGGTGACTTTACTTTTAATATCAACATCCCACAAAATAGTACAAAATCTTTAAATTTGAAGAATTTGTAAAAAAAAAAAAAAATATGTAATGAAAGATTTATTTTTTTTTGAAAAAAAATAATAAAAATTATATTTTATTTTGTTATTGTTTTTATTATTATTATTATTATTAATCTTTTCATACGAAAAATAATAAATACTTCATTTATTTAATAATGTAATAATAAGAATACAATATTATGAATCAACATTCAAAACAATTCAATTGCATCTAAAATTAAAGTTTCATATTATTAATTGCGCCATTTATTCTTTTAGTAATTTGTGAATTATTTTTATAGACTTTTAATAATTCTTCACATAATTCTTTCCCCTCCCCTTTGATTATTTGATCGCGAGACTTTGGATCACAGGTTGAATTTAGTAAAAATAGCGCGCCTCTTTCTAAAAGCTTCTCGTTATATAAATTTTCGTGAAGAGTGCCCACAACTAAGTCAATGCCACCTTTCTCGATTATGACAGCTCTGCAACTTTCAAAAAAGAATAAATTACTTAAGCAGACTATACAATTGCCAAGCAAAACGGGGTCTCTGCTGTGGGTGGACATTGCCAAAAGCAAGGCTGAGATGGCTTCTGATTTAATAAACAACTCCTGTAAGGATTCCTCAATTGCTAGGGACACCAAGACGCCTGAACACTTTTTTTGGATGATGGTTGAAGAGGAATGCGTGCGCATTATCACAACAATTACCTGTAATCCTTTGGCGTCACCAATGATCAATTTGTTTTGTTTCTCCTGGGACAGGTTATGGATGGCGCCCAACGTTGAGCGTAAGATTTGCAAATCGTCTTTGTATCTTAAGACGCTTTGGATGAGAAATGGGATCAAGCCTATTTCGCCTAACTTTTTATTATTTATGCTCTTTGAAGAAAGGTTTGAAAATAATCCTGAACAGCGCTGAACAATTCTCTTGTCGTCCATGTTTTCTTTGAAGATTTGGCAAATAATTTCTGGGGCATCGGATTGCCCAATCGGCTCAGTATTTTCCGAATTGGCTGCCAAATTAAATAATGTTGTGATGCCCTTCACAATGAGATCCTGGTTGTCGGCAAAGTTGACGAGGGCCTCAATGATGGGATCGAGCGCGCCGTCGGAAACGATCTGTGACGAAACCTCGTCATTGGTCGCCAAGGTCGTAAAGGCGCCCAAGGCCTTCGATTGGATTTCCAACGACATGGCATTCTCGCCCATCACATCAACAAGTACAGAGATCCCGTTTTGTTCGCAAATCATACTTGCGTTGCTTGCAGACGTGCACAGGTTCCAGATAAATCCAATGCTCCGGCATATGACTTGCTCGGATTGTGTCTTTTGGTTTAAAAGCTCCAAAATTAAGGGGATGATCTGTGTGTTTTCTCCAAGGAATTGGCTGTTTTCTGGATCAAGAGAAGAGTTGCTTAACGCTCCCAAGGCCTTTTCAATTAACTGTGGATCTTCTGGGTACCTTTTGAAAATCCTGACAAGGAGAGATAGTGCGCCAGACTTTCGAATATCATATTGGTTTTCTTTTTTTAAGGCCAAGTTATTAATAGCAACACATGGGTTAATCAATAACTTTGGTCGGCTTATATTCAGTTCCATTTGCTCAACAATTCCTTCAATGCTTTCATCTTTAAGTGAATTTTAATGGTTTTTTTTTGGTTTTGTTTTTGGTTTTTCATTTGTTTGTTTATTTTTTGAAAGAGAAAAAAAATTTTTGATTACTTTGGAGTGAAAAGGAAAAAAGCTTTAAAAGGAGAAAAAAAATTGAAAGTAGAAACTTTCTAAGAATTGTTTTACCTTCAAGAGACATTTTGAATTTTTTTTTGAAAATTAAAGAATAAAAAAAAGCAATAATCGGTAAAATAAAAAAAATGAAAAGAAAGGCTAATATTTGCAAAAAAATTTACACAAAAATTTCAAATAATTTTTGGTTTTTTACTTTTCTTGAAAAACAATATAAGCTTTTTGAAAGTAAAAATATCTTTTTAATTGGGATAACTACAAAATTTCCATACAAATTCGAATTTTATAGTTTTTAATTAATTTTTTACCCTTTTTTTGTTTCTAAACTTTTTCAAGTTTTGGAAATTTGTAAAAATATATTTTAAGAATCTTAGTAAATGAAATCTTGAAGACTGTAATGTAGTAAAGAGTCAAAAATGTAGTAAAGTATTTATTACAATTCATAGATTATTGTTGTTTTCAAAATATAGTATCTGTGTATTCATGGCCACACTTAGAGACACTATTTTATTTAAAGGTTAATCAGATTTAAAGAACTAAAAACCCTTATTTATTTTTACCCAAAGGTAATATGGTACTTATTTTTACAAAGATACAATTAAACCCGAGAAATCAAACACCTTTTGCCATCTTTTGAGAAAAGAGTTACCATTTTTAAAAGAGTCTTTTATCCCAATTTAAATTTTCAGCAAAAAGATAGGATCTATATTGTTTGGTTTATTGGATCAAAAAAAGAAAAAAAGAAAAATTTTCGAAAAAAATTTATTTTTGAAGAAATATCACTTTTAGTAATTTCCAATAGTTTGTATGACAATCAGCATTGTAAATTTGAATATTTTTTTAAAAATATAAGAAAAATGATAGAGATATTAAATACTGAGAGATATGAAAAAATTGATTTTTAATAATAACTATAAATTTCTTGAAAATTAAATAGGTTTGGTCATATTCTTTTTTTCAAATATTAAGAATATAAAAACGAATTATGGTTATTAAAATTAGTGATTTGCAAATTATTATTATTTTTTTTTATTAGAATTATTAATTTGTATTATAATTATGTTTGTTTGAAAATTTTAAAAATTAAGAAAATAAAAGAAAAGCCCATTGATACATTTTACCTTTGTCTTATTAATACCCCACTTAAATAATTAGGATTTTCTTTTTGATTATTGATTAAAAATGATCAAATTAAAAAGTATTTCTTTATGGAATCTAAGTTGGCTTTTATACATTTTAAAAAAGTATTTCGGGAAAATTATAAATCAATTGTTTGGTTGAATTTCGTAGATTTCTTCTTTAGTTTAAAAAAAGAAAAAAATATTCACAGTTTATTCAAAATAAAGTTATTAAATTTTTTCTTTTTTAAAATAATTAGTTTAATAATTATTTGAAAACAAGTTGTTTTTTATACAGTGTTAATTTCAAAATTCTTGTGTTTTTATTTTTGAAGTATATTTTTATTATGGCTTTTGGAAAATAATATTCAATCTTCTTTCAAAGAAAATATTTTTTTTGAAATAATTTGAAAATAATTTGGATTTTAGTATTAATAAAAATGAGAAAAATCGATCACTTTTGAAAAAAATAATTCATTTCCAAAAATTGGTATCAAAAGTAAGTTTTGTCTTTATATCATTCAGTACTTTTACTTTATTTTTTCAATTTCAAGATGCGGAAAATTTTTTTGAATTTGTAATTGAATTTACTAGTAGTTTTTATTTAGTTTACTAGTCAATTAACATTAACCTGTCAAATTTAAATCAAAATATTTTGAATAAACCTTTTTTTTGTATTTTATTATTTTTCAGATAATTTAAATGCTGTTTTGTAACTTTTGTTGAAAATAATTGTTGTTTCTCTTATTTGATAAGGTGGGTTTTTGAAATGTTTTTTTTTTTTTTTTTTTTTTTTTTTTTGGATTTAAAGATCCCCCTATGCTTGTATTGTACGGTTTTAAATTTCCATTTTCTTGAATTGTGTATCTTATTAATTATATATTTTCTAGAAAATTTTACTCGGATTTATAAAAACGAAATTGTTTCAAATATTATTATAGGTTTTTTTTTTCAGATTTTTTTCAAATTTTTTAAAAATAAAAGTTTAGATTCAAGGTTTTTGATCAATTTCAATTGATTCTTTTTGAAAGAAAACGCAATAAATAAAAAGTTCATTACTTTTAAAAATAATTATCACAACTTTTACAAATAAAATACAAAAATTATTAATTTTGAAGATATTTAAATTTTTTAGGAAACACAAAAATCACAAAAAAACGGATTATTGTTACAGCCAGTTTCACTTTTAAGACACAAAATTTCTACGAAATTTAAGGCACAATAAAAATCTCAAATTAAGGCACAAAATTGAAATTCTAGTAAAATAATTTGTGAAAATTAAAATTCCAAAAAATTGTGCTTTAATTTGAGATTTTTTTGTGCCTTAAATTTCGTTGAAAGTTTGTGCCTTAAAAGTGAAACTGACTGGAATACTATAATCTCTTTTAAATTTCTATTAGGAATTTATTATTTTTTAAGGGGTTAATAAACTTGAAAATAAACTTTTGGTGGATTTAATAGTAAAATAAAAAAATATTTACCACTTCTTGTAATTGAAAAATAAAGTAAAAATCTAAAAAATTGAATACCTTTCTCACTTTTATAAAATTCTTTAAAACCAATTTATTTTTTTATAAATAATGATTGATTTTAAACTAAAATTCAAAATTTTCCACTTATAATAAAAAGTTTTAATTCCTCTGATTGATTGTAGTGGATTTGATTTACCAAAAAGAAAAATAAAATCCTTTTCCCTATTTTCAAATTCTGAGAACAAAACAAGATATATTCACAATTATTTGATTTCTTTTTAAATTACTTTGATTTTAGAAATGAAAACAAGAACAAAATAATGAAAAAAATTTGATTTTTTTAAAATTATGAGTAATGGACACTTTAAAAATCATGAATAAATTATTATTTTATTAACTATTTTTTGTTTTTTGAATTTTTATTTACAATTCAATTTTAAATCTAGTATTATTATCTTATTTTGAATATCTAAATTATTTTTTTTTTTTTTAATTTTCAATTTGATTTATCTGTTATCAAATAATTTTCGAGGCAAGGTAAAAAAACTTGATTTTTTTTTGTATTCTAAATTATAAACTTTAACAAAGTTAATTTCGGAAAAAAATAATCAAATTGGTTTTTTTTCGGATCTCAACAATTATTTTGTTTATAATTGTGTTTTACAAATAGTACATAAATCAAATTGAAAATTAAAAAAAAAAAAAAATAATTTAGATATTCAAAATAAAACAATCTAAAAGTACATTAACGTTATGTTTTCATTAGAAATACACAATTAAGTTTTATTAAAAATTAATTCAACTTAATTTAACTGATAGCTTAATAAATTGAAATTGAAATTCGAAAATGACTATACAACCCCACATCATTACCAAACCCCCCAAGAGGGATATCATCTTTTTTTTTCTTTTTTTTTAATTAGAAATAATCAAAAGCATTCATAAATTTTCTTGACATTTCTCAAAATAAGATAAAAAACTAACATAATAAATAACTTTTTTAAAAATTTTTATAGAATTGATCAAAATTTACAATTTTCTCTATTTACAAAAAATTTGAATAAAAATGAAAATTATCTTTATCTTTTGAATAAATTAATGTTTATTTTTATTTTTAAAAAATATAAAGTATTATTTTTCTTTTTCTGAATCTGCCGAATCATTGTCTGATAGGGAAGAATCATTTGAGTTTGAATCTGGATCAGAATCAGAATCAGAATTACTATTAGATTTGCTATTTACCAAAAAATCCGAATCCGAATTTAGACTTGAAACAGAATCAAAATTTAGTTTGGGTAGATTATTTCCCTTTGCACTATCACCTTCAGTCTCACTGACGTTATCACTAACAACTTTTTCTGAATTTTGTGAACCTTTTGAAGAAGATTTGGACGATGATCTTTTCTGATCTTCTTTTTCATTCCTTTTCTCCGGTTCTGGATCATCATCATCCAGTTCACTTGACGATAATCCAAAACTATCAGTTTCTGATTGCTTGCTATTTCCATCATTTTTATCTTTGTTTGATTCTGGTTTGGAAATCGATTCATTTTTAAATTCAGAAGAACAAGTAGATGGGAAATCGGAATCCAAATCAGAATTAGAATTAGATGGTTGTAGTTTTTTATTATTACTTAATGATCGTGTTGAATTATTATTATCATTTCCAAAAACATCCCAATCTGATGTGCCAACGCTTAAAGCATTACTTTGTGAATCTGGATATTCTTTTAATGAATTTGAAGCAGAACTAGCACTTTCAAAATTATTTTTTTCGATTTCATTTTCATTCTTATTTCCATAATCATTATCGTCTATTTTCTCAGGTTCGATATTTGTTTCCTTTTCTTTAACAATACTTTTTTTTTTTCCTTTTTCATTTTCATTTTCAGAATTAGATTCTGAATTTTTATTTGAATCCCATTGATTCTGTTTTTTAATATTATTATTTGGATTACTATTTAAATCTACTGTTAATTCTTGCAAAACTATTTTTTTTTTGGTTTTCTTTTTCTTTAATTCATCCAAATTTAAATCCGAAACCAAGTCTGAGTCTTGATCCGTATTTAGATCAAGATCAAAATTTGAGCCCGAATCAGAATTATCATTACGGTTGTTGAAAATAGAGTTAGAATTCTGTGATGAATTTTTTAAAGTTGAGGATGATGAAGATGAAGATGTTGATAATTGAGAAGATGAAAAATATTTATTATTTAAACGATGAGAATTTTTAATATCGATATTTTCCTTAATATACTCGGAAGAATAAACGGAATCTGTTGAGTGGTATTTATTTTTATTCTTCTTCACCTTATTATTTTGTAATAATTTTTTATTTTCAGAGGGGTGAGGTAATAATTGGATTATATCTGATAAAACATTTTCCCAAATATTATTATATTGCCCCCTTGCAGTATATTGCCTTTTTGCTTCAAAGAAATAGTAAATCGTTGAAACAATTAAATCACGCTCCTGCTTGGAATCTGCAGCAATTAAAATTTCGTTTTGATTCTGATAATTATTTTTTAATTTGAAGAAATTAAATTTCTTTTTCTTCATTAATACTGAAGATTGAATAGACGTATTTGATTTCAATTTGATTAATTTGGGATCGTTTTTTATTGTGCTTACTTTAAAATCTGAATTGAAATTAAATCGTTTCACCTTTGTTTTACCAATACCAACTATTACATGGTCTGGCTTGATTTGGATGTAACCAGGTGAAAATGGGAACACCTTCGATACCAAAATTGATACCAAGAAATTCACTATATGCCTTTTCCAATAGCCTTTGATCCCAGTTTGGATTATCGGCAAATCAGGATATTTGGGGTTTGGCTTTAAAGATAGGCTTTGATCGTTTGCGATCTGGTTATAAGAAGACAAATTTATTTTTAATTTCCTTGTGGGCTTAATGTTGTGAGGTAAAATTGTTGTATCAATTGTTTCTGGGTTGATGAATTTCACTTTAGGGTTTTTCCCAATCAATAGGGCATTTTGCTTTTCATTTTTAAAAATCAAAAATAAAAAGCAAATGATCCTTTTAGCTTCGGGATGAAGTGGCTTAACCACACAGAATGTTTTTAATTCTTGATCCACTAAATAAAGCCGGCTGTGATCATATTTGTCTATATACATTTTTAATTTCTGATTATCCCATGTTGATTGGAACACATGTGGCTCCTTTGGGAATGAGAGCACAACACCTGCTTTATTGAATCTTAATTGTGCCTCCTTTTCCAATTCTTCCTTTGGATACCAAGAATGTATCCGTATGGTCGAGGAGCCAACCCTCGCCAGATTTTGCGCCCTTTGCCATGCAACACTAAATTCTTTAAGAATAGGTTGGAATAATTTGAGTTTCTTTGGTGGTAATAATGAATAATCAACATGATCCCATTTCGTATAAATATTGACAATTAAAAAATTTTCTAATTCGCTTTCTTCGTTGTTACGGGAATAATTGTTCATTAATAAATGTAATATCTGTTGACTAAAATAACTTGAATTAGATTTACTTGTAACTTCTTCTAGTAATGTTGTGATTTTTTGAGTAAGAATTTGTGGGCTAGTTTGTCTGTTGGTATTACCCCCGTTATTATTATTATTATTGTTGTTGTTGTTGTTGCTGTTATGAATAATATTAATATTATTTAGTTGTGAATAAAAATTTAAAAAAAAAGGATTTTGATTGATTTTTTTTTTTATTTGATTTGCTTTCTTTTTTTTGCTTTTGAGTGTAGAAATCCTTTTATTTTTTACCCTCAATTTCCTTTTTTTTTGGTGAACTAATTCTTTTATTATTTTAACTTGTTTTTGTTCTTTTGAAATCAGCCCTTTATAATATTTTAACCTTTCTTTTTTTGTCATTTTTTTTAATATTTTGAGATCTCTTTCTCCTTTTTTTTTTCCTTCACCCAAATTGTTTTTTTTTTGTTTTTTATGAATTGAATTATTCAAATGTTTTTCTTTATTCAAATCAGAAACAGAATTTGAAGATAAATTAATATCTTTAGATTTTTTATCATCATCTTTTTTCTCTTTCTCTTTTTCTTTTTCTTTCTCTTTCCTTTTCTCTTTTTCTTTCTCTTTCTCTTTCTCTTTTTCTTCTTTTTCCTTATTCTCTTTCTCTTTTTCTTTTTCTTTCTCTTTCTCTTTTTTTTCTTTTTCCTTATTCTCTTTCTCCTTCTCTTTTTCTTTTTGCTTCTCTTTCTCTTTTTTTTCTTTTTCCTTTTTCTTTTCCTGCTCTTTTTCTCTTTTTCCTTCCCTTTTCCTTTCCTTCTCTTTTTCCTTCTCTTTTTCCTTCTCTTTCTTTTCCTCTTCCTTTTTCTTTTTCTCTTTTTCCTTCTCTTTTGCTCTTTCCCTTTTTTCGTTCTCCTTCTCTTTTCTTTTCTCTCTCTCTTTCTCTTTCCTTTTCTCTTTCTCTTTTTCTTTTTCCTTCTCTTTCTCTTTTTTTTCCTTTTCCCTTTCCTTTTCCTTTTCCTTTTTCTTTTCATCTTTTTCCTTTTTCAGTTTCTCCTTCTCCTTCTCCTTCTCGATCTCCTTCTCTTTTTTTTCTCTTTCCCTTTCCTTCTTCTTTTTCTCTTTCTCTTCCTCCTTCTCTTCCCTTTCCTTTTCCTTCTTCAGCCTCTCTTTCTCCTTTTCTTCTCTTTTCAGCCTCTCTTTCTCTTTCTTCTCCCTTTTTTCTTCTTCTTTTTTCAATCTCTTCTTCTCTTCCTCTTCTTTTTTCAATCTCTCCTTCTCTTCCTCTTCTCTTTTCAGTCTCTCCCTGGCTTTCTGTTTCTCCAGTTCTTCATCATAATCGTTATTTAGTGAATTCGAAATCTCGATTGTCAATTGTTTATTTGGTTCCAAGAGTATTAAATTGATGATGTGGTTATTTGAAATTTGAAGCGCAATTTTTTGAAACAGGTTCCTTGTTTCTATTTGGAAAAGTTTCCGATTTTTCTCAATATTTGGTTCCATTTGGCAAATGTCCTCCAAAAACATTTCAATGTTCTTTCTTTGTTCAGCCTTATACTCGTTGAATTCTTCTGTTGATTTTTTTAAGTGCTCAAATGGGTTGTCCCAAAATTTATTTTTGAATTTATTTTTGCTGATTGTTCTTCCTAATCTTAAAACCCTTTTTGTTCCTTTTAATTTCTTTTTATTAACATAAATGGTTCTTGAATTATTGTCTTTGATGATCCCTTTTGATTCAACAAATTCAATAATATGAATTAAAGGTTTGATCATGTTTTTAATATTCTTTTTTTGATTATTAATAATGGAAGAGATATTTTTAAGTGAGTTTTTTGGATATTTGAAATTATGTTCCAAAAGTGATCGATAGACAGCCAAATTTTCAGAAAATTGGATCAAATTGTTTGTTGTTTCTTTGATTTTAATTTCTGGTGTTGGCGCAAGCATGTTACAGATCGTCAGAAGATAAATAGCTTCATTTAACAAAAGATCGTGAATGGTTAAATTTGGTAGGTCTAAGATCTCTTTGACTATCCGATAGCAATGCTCCAGATTTTGGACATCATTTAACTTCTCTGCAAGAGACTTGATCATCAAAAACTCATAACTATTTTTTTCAAACCTTTTTTCAAGATTTTGATAAATCCCAAGGAACATAAGTTTTGTTGTTTTTTTTTTTTTTTGGATTTAACTTTTGGTTGAAAAATTGAAAAAATAAATGTTTTGTAAATATTGGAGAATTGAATAACAACCCATCAGTTTATTTTTCAAAGAACACTTGTGTTTGTCTTATTTTTTGTTATTTTCAGGGTTACATTCTTTTATAAATTCATATTGTAAGAATAAGATTGCTTAAAAGTTATAGTCTTTTTTTTCAATAAGTTAACGTGGTATAATTGTTTCGAAAGTAAAAGGACTTTTGTATCTTTGATTTTTATTAAATTGGGACTTAATTTTGCTTTTCTATACAGGACAGGTTCTGATTCTAAAAATTATTAACGTTTGTTTTCCTTTTAAAAATTTTTCGGAAAAGAAAAACTCGTTCATTTCCAAGATCCAAGTTTTAAAGTAAAAACTTCGATTTTGAAAAAGTATTCTAATGTTGTGAAAAAAAGCTGTTAGAGAAGAGTTTTAAGAAGTTTTAGAATAATGTTGTATTTAACTTTCTCAAAACAAAGTATCTAAAAAACAATTCACTATTCTCAAAATTTGTTGATTTGATAAAAGGTTTGTTAGTTCAATAATTATTCGTTCTATCAGTTTTATAAAAATTAGTAATTCAACAAAAGTGGAAATATAGTTTTCCAAAATTTAAATAATAAAAACCAACAACAAATAACATTTAGAATAAATTCCAACAGTTTGCTTTTCAAGTGGAATGGTCTTTTGTAAAATAAAAATTTGAAATTGAAAACAAATTTTTAGATACTTTTTATGAAGATCTGTTACCATTTAATAACTAACCAGTTAATCGTGATCGTTCTCCAAAAAATAACAATGAAAAAAAAAGACATATTTTACAAATAAGCGCCAAATGGGGATACTCAATTTCCGATTTGAATGTTTAGAATATATAATTTAGAATTTGGTTGTGTCAGTTCCGAAGTGTATCTATTAGGTGCTTTATGAGATTCGAAGATTTTTTTTTTTTCTTTTTGAAATGAGTTATTTTGTAGCCAAAAGAATGTGACAAAATCCTTACTTTTTTAGTGTCCAAATATATAGGATTCTAAAATAACCACAAATTAGATTAAAAATTAAATTAAATTGATCCGGCACCGAAAAACAATTTTTTACAAATTTAAAAAATTTAAGGAAGAAAGTCCATTTTACAATTTTGAAAAATTTTAATTGTTAACATTACTAAAAAATATTTTTTGAGTTCACCAGATATTGAAACTTTGAAACCAAAATCCCATTCGTTAGTCTATTCGTGAAAAGAACCCAAAGTAATTCAGAGTTGAATCTTTCATTTTTCGATTTTTGAACATTTTTTTTTTGATTCAATTTTTGGTTTTATTAAATTTAGTTTTGGATCTAGAGATGTGTTTATACGAACGAGTGAAATTAATCAAATAATAAACTCAAAAAATAGACCCGAAATAGTGTTTATTTGAAACAAATCTTTTCTTTTAGAAGACCAAACACGAAAGGTCACCTTTCTAATAATTTTTTTGAAATCAAGAATGAAAAAAAAAAAAAAAGATAAAAGCCGATTTTCGAAGATTGATTTTCTTTATCTTCTTAATTTGTATGAATCCAAACTATTTATTACCTTAAATTTCCCACCTCATTACTATTTATTATTATTTTACAAAATACTTTGTTACAAATTTATTTTCAAAATTCTTTTTTCAAATATTTTAATCAAACAATACCAAAATAAAGAATACTATTTCAAAAATTAAAATAAAGGGATTGAATTCTCGGAATCAAAAAACAGTTAAAAAAGATTCAATTTTAAATAGAAAGAAATTCCCTTTTTATTTGATTATTATTAATTGATAAGTAATAACATAATCTTATTTTGTTCAGTGGGTTAATGAAACCCACGAGATTAAATAAATGGAATGGTTTTATTGTTATTTATCAATTTTTTAAATATTTTCAAATAAATAAATTATTTTCTGATTAATAATAAAAAACTACAAAAAATATTATCAAAAGACTTATATTGATAAAAATAATCTATTTTGTTATAAGCACACTTATTATTTGAAATATATTATGTCTTAATGCTTAAAATTACAAGAATTTTTATTTTTATTTTTATTTGATAAAAATAGATGATATTTTTTTAGGTCTTTTAGGATTTAATATTTGATTTATTTGTATTTTTTTTTTTTTAAAACTAGAATTATCAAATATTGTGTTTTTTTTTACTAACATTTTAAAATTCGATTAAAATTTCAATAAGTCTTTATCAATATAATTATTCAAAATTTTTGAAAGTAAGTTTCCAGATAAATAAAAATGTTTTTGTATTTTTTCTTTTTGTTTTTGAAATTTAAAAATTCAACTGAAAAAGATCAGACCCTTTGCTGATCATTAATAGTAATAAATAATTTTTTTATTTATTTTTATTTGTATTCCAATAAGAACAATTACAGGAGATTATCAAATAAATGAGCTTCTAAAACATTATCATGAAAACTTTATTACAATAATATATCACGGGTATGCTCAATATTTGATAATCCTTCCATATAAAAATCATCCCTTTAAAATTAAAAAAAAAATAATTTATTAAAAAAAATCCCAATTCAGACACAAATATATTCTGAAGATTTAATAATAATTTTTAAAGGATGACCAGAACAAATAAAAATAAAATAACAACTCAATACAAATATTTACCCAATTTACACCAAATATGGTCTAATGGTAATTAGCAAGAAAAAAGAAAAAAAATCAACAAAATTATAAAAGATCAAATATCTCGATATATGGAATAACTTATCAAAAAATTTAGAAAAGGTCAGATATTGTTTTCACAGATATACAAATAATATATGTAAATAAAAAATTATCAAATGTACACGGAACCAAATTTTTATAAATATTCAGTTTATATCAACTATTATTTAAAATTAGACATTTTTAATCTAGCACTTATTTCAAAAAAATGAGACCTGTATTTATAAAACAAATAAAAGAAAGTTATAATCAATTTTTAAATATGCTCCCCAACAGATATGATCAAATAGGTAACACAAGTTTGTTCAACAGTTATGATTAGAAAAAGGAGGACCATCTCATCTCGAAACTAAAAATCCAGAGAAATGGATCACTAGTTAAAAAAGTAACAGAAAAAAAATCTGGGAAATACAGAGTTCAAGAAAAAATTCTTTGAGAGCCTTGCCTTAAGTTCATCAAAACAGAAGAACATATTAACAAGAAGAAGAAAACCGAAAATTGGAATTATATCAAAAAATATTCAATTTAACAACAGACTTATAGAAAACAATTATTTACATAAACAGGAGATCACCAGCAACTCTATCAAACCTAAATCTTTAACAAATAGTCTAAATATATCATAAATTAATCTGAATAAGTGCTGTAGAATCCAAAATATTTACAATAGTATAAAAAATTGATAATATCAATCACTTGTTTTTTATAATAAAATCTGTTAAAAATAATAAAAACAATGAAAAATAAACTCAAAAAATTCAAATCTTTTTGATTTCGGGAATATACCGATAAAAGAAAAACAATATGAATTGTTGAGGAAAAAAAAATGAACTTTTAGAAATTTTGGATATTTCAATAGAATGTTTTCTTTTCAGCATTTCTCAAAATACTTTAAAGAAAATAAAAAATCTTCAGACTCAATAATTTTATATTATAGGACCCAATGACACAAATTCCTCACCTCCAATTATAATTTTCTAAGATAAATATTATCACAAGAATTGATATACCACATTTCAATAAATCTAATCTCAAAAAAAAAAATACTTTAAATTAAAAAATGGGTAGTAAATGCAATAAAAAAAAATAAAAAAAAATTTTTTTTTTCTTTTCAATTTTTTTTTAAAGGATAAATAAAACAATATCAGAAAAAATATTTAAAGAGCTCTTATTAGTTCTCAAAATATATTTATTGATAATTTTAAAGACATTTTTCATTTTTATTTTATTATATTAAATAAAATAAATTGATGGTTTAAAATATCATACATGACGAAATAGTGTATTACATTTCCACTAGTCTAACTTTTAAACAAGAAATAATTTATGAAATCAAAATAAACAATAAAAAAAAATTGATGATATTTTAAGATTAAAAACATTATTCTTTTTCTTTTTCTCATGAAATGATAAATAATAAATAATAATATTTAGTTTTCAAACTTTTAAATCCCTTAATTTTTAAAAAATAATTTTTTTCCCTCAATCATTTTATAACTAATAAAAATCACAAAATTACAAAATTTACATCCACCCTTCTTCATAAAATATTTCAATTCTGTCCCGATACAAATAATTTATTCTAATACAAAATCCAAAAAAAAGATCAAAAAGACAAGAATTTTTTTCAAAGTCTCATACTGTAAATAATTCAATTTGAAATTAAATGATAGACTTTTTAATGGAATTCTTTCTTTATCAAAATGTTCAATTAATTTATCAAAGTGAATTTTTTTTTTCTTGATATTGACATGTTCAAAATATTGAAGATAAGAGAAAAAATTGCTAGGCCTTACTCATAAATATTAGATATTTTTTAAAATATTACAAACAAAAGTATTGATTCCTCATAAAGTATTTGTAACTCTTTAATTCACTCATTATCTCCAATTTTGGAATTTGATCACATTTGAAGAAAATTGGTTTTCTTTGGTTCATTATCTAAATATAGCCAGAGTATTGTTTTATTTTTCTTTCTTGCATTCAAGTAATCGTAATTTATTTTTTTGATCTAGTTTTGTATTGATAATAGATGCTCTTATTTTTTTTTATTCTTTGAAAACTTATTCCTCAAAATTTTGAAAATTGATCCAAAAAAATATCAAATTTTTTTCTTATAAAACATTCTTATTCGGAAAAAGATTTGTTCAGAATATTTGACAATTCAAGATCGTGTTTTGATACGTTTCATAATTAGAGCATTTCTGTGAATTGAATAGTGTTTTGTTGATTGAAAAAAAAATTCAAGAATTTTAATAAAAAAAACAAAATATTCCTTATTTCAAATTTTTACTATTGTCACTAATAGTGAACGGTTTGATTTATTTATATTTTTTTCCAAACAAGACTAGAATTATTTGTTAATAAATTCTAATTTCTTTTTTTGAAGATGTATTTTTGTTGTTAGTTTTTTTGTTTAATTTTGTGAATTATTATTTGATAATAAAATAAATATTATTTGTTAAACATTCATTAGTTGTTATACATTCTTTTGAAAATACCATCTACTTATTTTGAGAATTTTTCTCGGACTTTTTTATCAAAATATGGTGAAACAATTGGTGAGTTTTGTTTATAAAATGGATTTAAAATAACTTTTAGATATAATTCATACACATCATTAAAAAAGGCTTTTGTGCTATCCACATTTTTGTTTTCTGTTAACAAGACAAATTTGACCACTAATGAGAATTGGGGTAATTGTAATAAATAATAATAAAAAAAGAAAAAGATTTAAAACAAAAGAAAAAAGAAAAAAGGTTTTTAAAAAAAAACAACAAACTTCCTGTAGTTACAAAAGCCGAAACAGTAAAATTATTAAAGTTGTCAACAACACCAAGAAAAAAATTTTCGTTTGACAAAACTTTTTCTTCAATAATATCAAGTGCTGCATGAATAACAAATTGACTTAAATGAGAGCTTCCTTCTTTTTGCTAATTTTAAAGAAAAAACAAACAAACAAAAAAAAAAAAGAACAAAAGAGAAAAAGATGTAAAAGATCCTTGATCGGTTGTGTTTCGATAAAAAGAATAAGGAATGGTCCAATTACTTTTTTTGAATTGAAAAAGCTTGCTTCGTATAAAGGAACATCATCCTTACCAATTATCATAAAGGTTGAAATCATTTTGACTAAGAAAGAATTGAAATAAAATAAGTAAAAAGTTGAAAAAATGATTTATGGACTAGTTCTTTAACTATTAACAAAATTAAGCTGTACTATTTGTGTTGAGTTTCGTTTCTTAATGTTATTCAATTTATTGTTTTTATGAGATTTAAGGTGCTTATGTTATTAAATACCAAGAAGATTTTTTCATGGAGAAAGTTTGATCAGAAACTTTTCACTTTCCTCAAGAACAATATCTACTTTTAGATGGAATTCTCTTGATTAATTTGTCTCCTAAATATACAGCAATACTATTATCTTTGGTAAAGGTTTCTAGGAACATATAACAATTGATCTTGATAAATCCAAGAAAAGTATGAATATAGGTGCTTCAATTTCCTTTTGATTCAATTTTTTTACTTTTAAATTGAATGAAGAACTCTATTGATTTAAGTGTAAAGAGAACTTGTAAAATTGGTTAATTTTTAAATATTCTTGACTAAGAACTTTTTATTAGTAGTTTTTTCCAATTACATAAAAGGGAAATTAAAATAATAATGGGGTGGAATGTTTTTTGTATTTGTCTCAAAATAAATTATTTTTACAAAAAAGTGAGTTTTATTGGGTTTCATTATTTGTTGTACTTGGATACCTCACCTGTCAAGTCCATAAAAATACCTATGAAGATTTTCATCCTTTTAGTTTTTAGTTACATAGAGTATTAATATTTTATTGTTAATTACTTAGTAAATTCAATAATTTCACCCAACTGGTGTTTTATTCATAATTGTGAGAGTAATTTAAGTGGGAATTTTTAAAAAAATAATCATAAAATTCAACTTTTCATATAAAAAAATATCTTTTTTGGTGAAAAATTATTAATTTTATCTTGAAATATAAGATCAAAAACCTTAAGGAATGGGTAAACTAAAAAAATCTTGTAATAAATTCATTAACTAATTCAAAAAAAAATTACCACATCTTTAAATTAAAAAAAAAATAAAGATCAAATTCCAGATAACTACAGAAAATGTAACTTGCTTTTTGGTTTCTTAGACAAAAGGAATTATTGTTTTTCAAAAAGATAGATACATATTCTTATTTTTGAAAAGTTCAAAAGTCAACATATTTCTGAATTATTTAAAAAAATATTTATTTTTTTAATCGAAAAAAGAAATCTTATTAATTTCTAAGTGAAAGTGTTCTAAAATACACTTTAAAAATACCAACCACTAAGTTTTAAAATTACTCGGTAGATAAAATCTATTTAATTTCTGAAAAAATACAATAATTATTTTAAACTTGTTAAAAATATTATTTTTTGATTAATAGAATGGTACAAATCAATTCTTTCTTTTTATTGAATAAAAAAAAATCAGAGAAAAACAATCAGACTTTTAAATTAAAAATTATCCTAAAATACTTTATTAAAACATTGCTAAATTCAACTCTATATGACAAAGAAATACGTTTTAACTTGATTATTTTAAATCAAGAATTAATAACCCAATCTTAATTCTTCCATGGGTTAGTAATTTTCAACGATTAAATGTATAAATAGTCTTTATTATTATTTCTCAATTTTGTAAATATCTTCAAATCGATGAAAAAAATTCTAATTAATAATATAAATAAAAAAAATTTTTGATATTTAGAAATAATTGATTTTAATTTTAACCATTCCTTCTTTAGACCCTTTAACGTTGAAAAAAAATCTAACATAATCTTTTAATTTTCTAAAAAATTAAAAATGTATCTTAGAAAAAAGTAAACGATCAATTGTTTCAGATCTTCAAGTATTCTATATTTGATATATTTGTTTAAAAATTTTAAATAATATTAAAGCCTCTATTTTATTTGTTCGTGCATATTATAAGAAAATCCTAAAAGTGAGATTTCAAAGAAAAATTAAAAGTTTTTGAAAATTTTTCTCTTCTAAATTGATATCAAAAAATTCAAATGAACGATAAAGGATCTTTTAATTGGAAATAAATTGGAAAATATGAATTTCTTTTAAATAAGATAACTAGGATCTCTAATGTTGATGAATGAAATTGTATATTGGGTTTAATTGATCCCTTGTAAAAATAATTACTCTTTTATCTTTGGAAAAAAAAAACAAATAGTAGTTAAAAGTTCTCGAATAAAAGTGAATAAAACACTTTTTGTATTGAAAATTTGGTACTGATTTATATTTTTCGCCAGTAATGTGGTTTAATCAGGGGTTATTCTCTTTTAGTAGAACATAAAGTTGTTATAAATTTAAAAATAGATTTGAAAAATATCAAAAACTCAAGTTAAGAGATATATCTATAGTATAGAATACACTGTTCATTTCAATTTTTTCTATCCTTTTCCCAATTTTTAAGAATTATCTAAAATAAAATCACTCTGAGAAGGATGGAGGAGGGTGTTTATAAGTAAAGGCACTGGTTTCTTTGCTTACAGTAAATGGATTTTAAAAATTAATTATTTTTTTTTCTGGAAAGAGATGGGCAAATTTGATCTATTTCTTATTACCATGGTAGAAAAAAGTTTTACAAGATTTTTAAATTGAAATATTACCTAAAAAAGACTTGTAAGATCAATTTATTAAAGAAAAAAATAAATCCTTAAAGACAAAATTGGAAATTAAGCACAACAATAGTTTTTTTTACTCCTATCTTTTTGAATGTTTTTTTTTACTATTGATCAAATAAAAAATTTTTTCAAAAATATAAATATTTTTTGAGATCTCTAAAAATGCTCTCATAAATTATGGAAATTAGGATATTTAAATGGTTATTGATGATTTGATTATAGATTTAAGAAAATGAATTATAATTTAAAGTTATTTTTACCCACTTTGAATTGAATTTACTTTTCATTTTGGGGTAAGGTATCCAATAGAAAATAGTAGTAAAACTTTGTTTTTCCTGTTTCACTTATATTTATAATAGTACTTAGAAAATGCTGGATAAGAAACTCTAAATTAATCTGAAAATAAAAACTAATTCTTGTTTTAAGGGGGTGGTATTTTTAAAAATAAAATGAAAACTTTCAAAGATCTTGAAATTTTTTATTTCTTTTGTACTTAGTGTTTCAATTTATGAAATGGATGAATTAACCTCAATTAAACAATTTATTAATTTGAGTCTCTTTTTTGAAATCCAAAATTTGTGTATTATCAATATAAAAGGGGGGGAAATAATTTATTATTTATATGAACAATTCAGTTAATTCTTGAAAATCGGGAAGAATATTTTTCGTTTTATGTTACAAAGAATTGATTTTGAAATAAAATTTTTTCTTATAACATTATATATAATAATTAATATTTTAAGTCAAATATCAGTCAATAAAGCTTATTGAAGGGGGGGTGATTTAATAAATAAATATTTGATATAAGTTTAAAAAAATTTTCTCAATGAAATTTAGATCTTATATACAAAATTTTCTTTCTTTAAAGTTTTGAAAAGTTGTTTTCTGATTTCCAAAAAATGAAAAAAGTTAATTTACTGGTTTTCTAATTTGAAATATTTTTTTAACAAACTATTTGGTACTATTCACTAAAAAAAAATGATAACAATTTAAATCATTTTTGTCAGATAAAAATTTAATTTGAGTTGTGGATAAAATTTAACTTGATTCCAAAATATCTTAAAGAAAATTTTAATTTAAAAAATCAAATTTTCATCTTAGAGCAGAAACAAAATTTCTTAGTAAAATTTTTAAAAGACTTTAAAACTTTAATTATTATAAGTATAGAGCAGTGAAAAAAATACTGGACATGAAAAAAATCCCGGACAAGATTTTTAATTGTGAATATTAGTAAAATTATTTTGTAATTTCATTTATTTACAATCAAATTCCTTTTTTTTAAGAATCGAACTTTTTCAATTATAACCCCCCCACTTATTAGAATGATGATTGATGAAATCACACTTGTTCAAAACACCATTCAATCAATCAAAAAACAAGAAGAAAAATTATCATTTTCTAAACTCTAGTAAACCTCAATAAAACTCGATTGTTTTTTGAAAAAAGTTGATCAACATTAGGCTATCAAACAATTACTCGAGTATTCTAGAGACACCTTACTTTGGTGGACTTTAGGTAGGTTTATTACTAATCTCATAAAAAAATTGGTTATTTATAATAAGGATTTCATTGAAATTAGACAAAAATTTTACTAATACTCACAATTAAAAATCTTGTCCAGGATTGTTTTCATGTCCAGTATTTTTTTCACTAATATACTTCTATAAAAAAAAACAATAATTTTTTAATTAGTTTAATAAATCATTTTTTTGGTTAACCAAAATTATTATCTCATAATTGAAAAAAAAATCTTTATATTAATATCCCTTACAACCAAGACTTGTTATTGTATAACAATGATCGAAATGGCAATAAACAGGCTAAAAACTTTTGGTAATGTGAGAAATAAAATGAATTTAAATGTTTTCTTTTCCTGAAAAAATGGAAAAAAAAAAATTGATTTAACTGAAAATAATTTATTCTCTTTTTTCGGTTTCTTAGCTGATCAGACTTTTTTGACCTTGGAATATACAAAATTTTTCAGTAGAGAATATCACCAATAACATATTTTAAAATTTTGCCTTGTTGTGGTAGAGTACTGATCCCTTAAAGAATTTATTTATTTTTTTAAGGGAATGAAAAAAATTAAGGCAAATTCATGGAAAATTGTAATAATACATGTTATTTGCCTCATTTAAGTGTTGGGAATTTCACAAATAACTCTATTAAAAAAAAAAAAAAAACACTTAAAATTGTGAATAAAAAATTCTATATTATTTAATTTGGAACTTGAATTTTTGAAGATCCAATTAAGAGATAAAGTGAAAAAGAAAAAAAAACAACAAACAAAATAAAAAAAAACAAAAAACAAAAAACAAAAAAACAAAAAACAACAAGAAAGAATTAATCCTTTCAATGTCTATAAAAAATCAAATAAATAAACATATCTGAAAAATAAGAAAGCTAACTCTCGTTTAAATAAAGAAAGAATGGAAATAAGAGAAAAAAATATTCTATAAGGAGAGTCACATTTAAAGTTAAAAAAAAAAATAAATAAAATTTGAATAAGAATCATAAAAAGAAAAAAAAAAAGAAAAAAAAAGAAAAAGAAAAAGAAAAAGAATCATAAAAAGAAAGAAAGAAAACTCGAAAATGTCGAGAAAGAATAATAAAGAAAATTAAATTAAATAGAAAAAGAACAGGAAAAAGAAAAATACAAATTGTTAATCTTTTGCGTCTTACTTGAAACTGGAACATTTGGCTGAAATATTTAAAATTTTGGGGATTATTTTTGAGAACGGAAGATCATAATATTGTGGTTGTGTTTTGTTTCATTTTTGAAACCATATTTTGCAAGAAATGAGTGAACCCCTCTTTGTAAATTTTTTTTGGAGACTATTTTGGTGCTGTATTTTGCGAGGAGATCAAAGATTGTTTTTTGGATTGTGATTTGGCTTTTGGTTTTGAGGTGATCAGGATATCCTACAATAAGCTTTGGATCATATTCAATGATTGCACGGAGTCTTTTGTCCCAGTTTAGGAACCCCCGTGAAAGTACTGATTGCAATTTATTTAATTTTTTGAGGTTTTCTTCTTCGCTTTCTTTTGTCTTGGTTTTGTTTTGTTGTTCATCTATGTGTTCTTGTTCTTGTTCTTGTTCTTGTTCTTGTTCTTGTTCTTGTTCTTGTTCTTGTACTTGTTCTTGTACTTGTTCTTGTACTTGTACTTGTACTTGTTTTTTTTCTTGTTTTTTTTCTTGTTTTTTAGGTTGAACAGTCAAAAGAATTTTTCGTTCCTTACAAGATCCTGTTTTTTCTTGGCAAACTGTTTCAAATGATCTTTTCCTTGGTGTAAATTCCATGAGATCCATTCCTTCACCTTCACTTGGTTGCGATCCTAAAAGTTCCTCCATTTCAACAACTGGCTCGTTGATCCTTTTGAAAGAAGGTTTGAGTCTTGACGCATTTTTAAGTTCGAGGAGACCAAGAACACCAACAGAAAACTTTTGATATTTTTGGAAATTAATTGTGAAAAAAAAGAAAGAGAAAAATAATCAAGAATAAAAATAAAAAAAAAACAATAGTTCGAATTCGATTAGAAAAATAATTGTTGGTTTAAAATTACTTTGTTGTTCAAAGTGTGAAGATTGGTAAAACAAAAACAAAGAGAAAAACAATTTTCAAGAAAAAAAAACAATTAAATATAATAGAAAAATAATTACTTTGTAGTCCCAATTGCAAATATCCAAATAAGAAAGAGCACCTTTTAATGGACTTCCTACCTCTTGTTTCAAATTGTGAAGAAGGCCATTTTTTTTTTCTTGGCGTAAATTGGTTTGTCTTAGATTAAGCATTCGTGTATTGAAATTGTTTAGTGTAAAATTTTAAATTGAAAAATTAAAAAAGAAGTAACAAAAGAAAAAGGAAGAAAAAAAGTCTAGGGTCTAAATAGAAAAAACACTGAAAAAAAATTTATTATTAAAAAAAGGGAAATAAAAAAAAAAGAAAAAAATAAAAATAAATAAAAAAAAAAGAAAAAGTTAGAAAAATGAAAAGGCAAAGAAAAATTTTCCGATTAAAAATCAAAGATCATAAAATAGAATCTTAGACTCTTCTTTTTGTAATCCAATTTTTTCCATAAATTCAACATTAAGAAAAATTTAAATGTGATCTAGTGAATTGGTACACGAACAAAGAACTTGTATCTTTCTGCAATTGAGAAGGCTGGTGTCAATTTGATTTTGTTTTTCACAAAAATTTGTTTTTTGCAAATTGTGAAAGCGAATTAATAACTATTTGTATTGGATCAAAAGGTTTTCGAATTTACTTTTCTGATTTGGACGAACACAAAGAACATTCATGACTGTTTTATATTTTTGGGCAATAGAATCCCAAATAGAAAAGAGAAAAATTATGAACTTTTTGTTTCTAAAATCTTTTTTTAATTGATTTTGTAACCAAAATTATTTTTATGGATTTTTTATGAACAAAATAAAACGGTGAATAAGGTACCACTGAAACACATACCTTCTACCCAGAAATATTTCTTTTATTCGTGAATTATGAATTCCAAATCCTATCAATAATGAAATATGAAATTTTCCTTAACTTTTACAAATAAATAATTAATTTGATGAATGACAAGAAATCAACAATTTTCCACCTGAAAATGAAATTTCAAAAGATGTACAAGACTTAATCAAGGGAAAATTTTGTTTGACAGGTGATTTTTGCAATATTTTTTGTAAGGGTATAAAAAAATTCTAATCAACATATTTTTCAACAAAAAGTTGAGAGAGCAAAGGGTACATCAAAAAAAAAAAAAACATAGGTTAATAATTAATTGATTAAAATCTTTTTTGAACTAATAATTGCCTCTAACTTTCATTATAAAAAAACACTAAATATAAGAATTTAAGGGAGTAAAAACAAATAGCAAGAAATTTCAAACTTTTTACAAATTTCAAAGAAGATCATAAAAATCTTGTTTTATTGAAAGTAACTTTTGATCAAAACACTTTCAGAATAATAATTTTAAACAATTCTTTTTCATATAAAAAGAAAATCAACAGTACTGTTAATTGTAAAATAAAAGGATTAAAATTTTCAGTCATCTTTTTAAAATAAAGAGTTCCTCACAAGAAATTACAATAAATCATTAAATTCTGCATTTTTATAATGTAAAATAAAAATATAATTCGTTAGAAGAATTAAATGGCTATAATTGATTTAAATCTCTGTAAAAAGTTTTAGAAAGCTTAATGAAAATACTGTTCAATTTATTTTTCAATAAATAGTAATATGTTAAAATGAATTGATTTTCTCTACTTTAGCAAGTATTCAAGGGTTTTGTCATTTTCCCTTTCTCGAAATCCACTTCTTGTTGTTGATATTATATGCCCCTACTACCCAAAAAACACTAAAAATTGAAAACTGATCAAATACTTTCCATTAATACAATTAAAAAAATTAAATAAAAAAATAAAAATAAATAAAGTTTCAATTTAACTTTTTCTTGAAAACATTTTTTTGCCAAAATGAGTGAATTCACACTTGAAATTCTCTATATTTTTAGAGACACTATCTTGTTTTAACTCATTTACTAAAACAAATTCTAAATTATGGGAATTTTATTTTCACAAGAGGCACTGATTTGATCTTCAAATGTTTTTTTTATTTTACAATGGTAAAATTAAAAAAAAATTTAAACTAAAAAGATAAACTCTCTGGAAAACCATTCTTAAATAATATATTAACTTATTCTTTGATTTCAAACTTTTCTCAACCCCATTTTTTCAAAAAAATAAAAAAGTGGACAGTAATTTCAAAAAATATTTTAGATATTCAAAAGTTGAGAGCGTTTTTATTCTAAAAAAAAAATTATCCCAGTGTTTAATTGAATTAAGTTATAAACTTCGATTTCGAAAAATATTAGTCAGAAAAAAATAGTGCTTAATTTTATTAAGGACATATTGTATATCTTCTAAAAAAAATTTGTATATTATTTTTAAGGTGGTAAAAAAAGTTCTATTAATATTTTATGTTATCTAATTATCGGAATCCAATTTATTAACCAATAAAACCGATTTTAAATTATCTTAATTCAAGGAAAGTCAAAATATAAATTTTTTAATGATTTTTTTATTTATAAAAAAATAATTACTTATTTGATCCAAAAACCTTTGTAATTCTTGAATGAACAATACAAACCAAATTCAAAAAAGTATTTTTAGATATCGCTGTTGATTATATCAATATATTTTCAAGTATATTGATACTGTCTACAAAACTTTATAACATTTCAAAATAATTTGGATATACTCAGCTATACTGAGATTTTGAATTTTCAAATTTTTGGGAATAATTTTGGGTTTTTCCGAATTGAGAAATCTAAACTTTTTTTTTTAAATAGGATCCAAAGTCGATGTTACCCTTTTCATTTAAAAAATTGATTTTTATTGAATAAATCAATATTTTTTAAAAAAATTTTCTTTATAAATATTAAAATATTATTTAATTAGTTTTTTTCCATTAAAATTAATTAATTAATTTTTTTTTTTTTTTGAGTAAAATAGAAAAGGGGATTTTATACTTTCTTCAAAAGAGTTATAAAATCTTCCACTTACTATTTTTTTTTTTTTTTGTAATCTAAAAAAAGAAACCTCATATCTAAAACATATCTTCAAATTCGAAAGATCCTTGACTTTCCAAATAAAGTTATATTTATATTGCCAATAGAGACAAAACCACCAATTTTCAATTTTAACTTAGGTAGAAACTTCAAATATTAGTATTCCAGATGTCATATCATATAAAAAAAACCTTCATTTCCAAAGAATGTTTATAGAAGACTTTGTGCACAAATAAAAACAAACGACCATCAAATTATTATGTAATTACACATCTTAAGATTGAATTATCGATGTGTCTATTGGTGAGTGTGTAAGTGACACAAAAAAAAACACAAAGAAAAAAAAAACCAAAAATAAAACAAAATAGAATAGATTTATTGATCCCAAAAAAAAGGAAAAAAAAAAAAAAAACCAGATCACAAAAGTGGTAAATGCGTTTTTAATTTTTTTAAATGATCTTTTTCTTTCGTAATTTCCTTTAAAAAAATATTCCACAAGTTAAAAAAATTTGAAAATAACTTTTCCAGTTATGCACATCTCTTGTTGAAGTGAAAAAAGGAAATATCTTCAAAAAAAAAAAAAAAAAAAACACACTAAATACACAAACCAACAAAAAATATTATTACTTTTCCAAATCTCTATAACTCACATTGGATTGTAAATTTGAATATTATTTTATAAACAATGGGGGTTTTGTACATTCGAAATGAAATGAAAATAACTCTATAGTTTCAGGTATTGTTGATTGAACGACAGTCAACAACATGAAAGCTGCACCCGCATCCTGCTCAATGTAAAAATAACACTAAAAACAATATTATCAAAGCACACCCCTTTTGGTTGTCAAAATTAAAATAACAAAAAAAAAAATATTAAATCTAATTGTCTAAAAATTTCAAACAAAAAAAGTTTATAAGTATTCTCATTTTCAAAAAATAAATTTAAAAAAAAAAATCCAACCTTATTTTATTTACCCAAAGCGTTAAAAATTTTTAATTTAAAACAAATTTTTTTCTTGAAACAACTAATTTATTTCAATTTAATCTAATTTATAGTTATTTTGTAACCCTCTAAATTTGTAAGAGTAAGTATTTTTGAACACAATCTCAAAAAAAAACACAACCTTTTGAGAAATAAAAAAAATACAAAAAAAAATCTTGGAGATATCCAATAATACTAAAGACAAAAAATGTAAAACCAACTTAGATGTTTTCATAATTATCAATCAATACAATTCAAGACATGAATTGATAATCTCTCTTTGACAATTTCTTCTAAAAATTTTCTAATTTTTGATTGATTATTTTTTATGATTGATCATAAATCAAATGCTGTTTCATTAATAATTGATATTTGGTACTCATAATACGTACAGATATTTTTTTTTCTTTTTTCAAACAAGTATTTACCATCATAATAACTCTACCATTATTTATCAAATCTATTTATATTTTTTTGTGATTTTCTACAACTTCTAAATTTGTTATTTTTTGGAACAAAAATTTCAAAAAAAATAAATATATTTTTTAAGAAAAAATTTTCAAATTTGTTTATTCATTTTTCGAAAATTTATTTAATAGTAGAGGTCTAAGAAACAAGTAATGTATTTTATTATTTTACATTATCATTTTATTAGATCTTTCAATGGATTAGACTTTTAGAAAAAAAAAAAAAAAACAACTTTTATTTTGAAATACGAATTTGTAAAATTTAATTTGTAAATTTTGTTAATTTTATTAAAAATTTTCGATTGAATAATTATTTACCCCCCAAAATTAACACAAAATGAAAAAGAAAAGTAATGAGTAAATACAACATAACTTTTGTTATTTAATTTTTATAATTTTCATTTGAAAATTCTTTACAAGTATCATATTGTAAACAATTCTGATATTGAAAATAACCCGGTAATGATTTTTAATGTTTAATCTTAGGAAAAGTCTTTTGACATTGTATAATAATTTATTTTTGTGTTAAAGAATCAAAAGTTTGAAAATAATAATCCAGCCAACGATTAGAATGTTGATTAATGAAATTACAGTTGTTCAAACTCGTATTAAATCAATCAAAAAACAAGAATAAAAAATCTGATTGTATAAATGCATTGTAAAATTCTATAAAAATCTTATTATTAATCAAAAAAAGTGAATCTGTTTAGGCTATCAAACAATTAAATGAGTATTCTTTAGACACCCCACTTTAATGAACTTTAAGTAGGTTTATCACCCAGTTTATAAAAAATTTCTATAGTTCAAAAAAAGGATTTCATTTTTTACATTGAAATATTACACAACAATTTTTCCTCGAAAACTAAATTTCATAATAAATGACCTAATTTTTTATATATTTTATTTTTAGATGAAAAACAAATATTTCAAGTGTTTAGAACTGAATATTTAAATAGTAATTTTTTTTATTATAATAGACAACTTCAATTTACAGTCTTTCCAAGTCTACCATAAAATTTTAAATAAAACACAAGTGAGTTTTCTATTCTTATTTTCGATTTTCAAAAAATTCCGAAATAAGAGTTATTATTCCAAAATTTTTTTCAATAAATGAGCTATTATTCTAATTTTGGGCACATCAAAAAAAAATTCAAGATCCCATGAAACTTCAAAATTATCAGTCCAAAGAAGTTCAAAAAAAATATCAATATTTACTGATCTTTAAAAATTTAGCATTTTTGAACAATACTTTTAAGTTTTTCATGAGTCTTCAATTTTTTTTTTTTTTTTTTCAAAAATTTGAATAATAGCTCATTTATTGAAAAAAATTTTGGAATAATAACTCTTATTTCGGAATTTTTTGAAAATCGAAAATAATAATAGAAAACTCACTTGTGTTTTATTTACAATTTTATGGTAGACTTGGAACGGCTGTATAAAAATATTTATTTTCAAAATTTGATTTTTAATTGGATAATGATTTTGAAATGGCGTTTATTAAGAATTAAAACTGGTATACCGATTAATTTCATATTTTTTATTTTTTTCAACACTAAATATTAAAAAAGGATCGATAGAAGATTTTATTGGTTTTAATATCCAAACACCAGAAAGGAAAAATAAAAAATAAGAGCCAGGATCACTTTTCTTTTACTTTTTTGATTTATTTCAAAGAAAAAAAAAAAAAAAAAATTGGTAAAAAATCTAAAACAGGAAAAACAAATTTTATTAACAATAATACAATTATTAAAATAATCCGTGCAGACTTGGTAAAACAATAAGTAAATCTAAGATTGGGTTTCATAAAGTTCTATTATTAAAAAAACAATCGTAAAATGAAGGATCAAATTTGTAAATTTTTTCTTAAAAAATAAAGTTATTTTTTTAGAAAATTTTTGTTTGGATAAACAAGAAAAAATTTCAAATAAATGAAAAATTATGGAGAATTTTATACAAATTTCCTTCCAAATTTCATATTTACTTCTAAGAGATCAAGTTGGTCTACATTCAAATTTGATTTGACCATAGTATAATATTGGGCACTGAATTGGATGTGAATCAGAACCAAGAAGAAAAAAAAGCACTGTTTAATTTTGAGACACGAGTTTTGTGGTCTTTAGGCATGTGTAGTTTGGCACGGTGTGCAATATTTTAGTTTGCAACCTTTTAATAAAACAAAATTTTACAGCACCAATAAGGGAATCCAAAGAAAAAAACATCTTTGAAATTTTATAGGTTTATAGTATTGAGCATTTTTTCTTTTCCTTCACCTTTGGTACTTGTAATTTTCTAATCATCCTAACGAGATGGTGAAAAGAATTTTCTATGTTTCTTGTTGTTTTTGCTGAGGTTTCAAAAAACGAGAGCTTTAAAGATAAAGCTAACCCATAACCTTCATTTCTTTCTACAGCTCGATCCTTTTCTAAATCACATTTGTTTCCACACAGCACGCCTGCAAAGCTATCTGTTTCTTTGACACGCTTAATTGATTCTGCAATTTCATTTATTTCTTCAAAACTTTCCTTATCAATGATCGAATATATTAAAAGAAATCCATCCCCTGAATCAATATACTGGTTTGTATAGAAAACAAAATACAAACATATTTCATCCCGTTTAAAAAGGAAAGAAAAGAAAAGAAAAGAAAAGAAAAGAAAAGAAAGGGTGGTGAGTACGAAATTAAAAGGGCAAATATCAAAACAATACAAAATAAAAAAAGATGTGAAGAGGCTTACATAAGAACTAATTGAAGAATAATCTTCTTGGCCGCCAGTATCCAATATATCTAAAAGACACGCTTTGTTATCCACAACAACCATGTTTCGATAATTTTCGTCTATGGTTGGATCTATTCAGATAGATGTAAAAAAAAAAAAGTTTCAAGAAACAAAATTTTTTTTCAGAAGAAAGTCAGAGAAGAATTGGTGATCAAAAAAAGTTTATTGAAGGATATGTATACCATAACTCGAAATAAAATAGTTTTGTAAATATCTAATTGTTAAGGCCGATTTCCCAACACTCCCACCTCCTACAACAACAAGTTTATATTCTTCCATTTTGTTTCAATTTTTTGTTCGTAAATATCAATCTAAAGACAAAATTCCAAAAAAATTCTTTTTCAAAAAAATGTTTATTTTTTGATGGCAAATTCCTTCCGATTATTTACCAACAACACTAATCAGATTTTCTTTAATAGATCTTTTTTTTAAAGTCGATTGCAATTTTTAATTTTTAAAAATATTAATAAATTTAAAAATAAAATAGTTCTGAGTAAATGTTCCATTTAGACTTGAAAAGAGTTATCTGGATTTTCTTAATATCACAGTGATTTTCCCTTTTGGGAATAGACTATTTTTATTTGGTCATTTTTCATCGTCGAAATAAGAAAATCAGTTGAATGAGACTGGGAAGAAGAACTTTTTATTAGATTTGGTTTTAACAAATAGGAATTTTTCTAAAAATAATTATTCTAAGATCAGAGATCAAATAATTAAAATTAAATTGACAAATTTTATATTCAATGTTTTGACTTTTTAAATCATCAAAATTAATGCTTTACAATTTGCACACCAACTTTTGTAACTCTTTCGAATAACAAATTAGATCATAAAATAATCATTTTCAAATTTGTTGAGAAATTTGTAAATTAATGTAAATGTGTAACTTTTTCTTGATTACTGATTTTGTCAAACCAATTTGGATCATTACATTTTTAAACCAAATGCTTTTTGACAAAGTTATAATAAATAAAAAATATTCACAAGATTAGGAAATTGATCAAAACCATTTTCAGAAATATTTTGGAGATAGTTTTGATTCTTTTATCTTTCACATTTTTAAAAATGATTCAATTTAACAAATCTAACGGAGCGAGAAAGATTTTTTTTAAAGCTCATCAATTTTTGATTTAAACACACTTTGAGAAACTATTTTCATTAAACATAGAAGTTTTGTCAATTTGTTGATTGGAATATTTGTAAAAATCGTCTCGAAAAAAAAATATTATTGAATACTACCAAAGAACTTTTCAAAAAGTTTGGATAAGTTCTGATTTAGAACATTTGTTAATCTTTTGAAAACAAGAAATATCAAATAAATTAAATATTTGGAATATAAAATTTTTTAAAAAAATCAAAAACGAAAAGTAATGATCATCTAAAAATACAATAAAGTTTTTGGAATTTTATTTTTTAAAAAAATTTAAATTGAAAAAAACAAATTCTCTTCAATTTAATCGTATTTGTAATTATTTTATGATTAATATAAGATTTGGAATAAATTTTATTCAAAGATACCCTCATCACAAGGGTGAGTGTCGCTAAAATATTTGGGAATCTTGATACATAAAAATATAATTTGTAAAATCTTTTTTTTACCTTTAAATATCTTAAAACTAGAAAAAAGAAAGTAAAACTTTATAGTAATATACTGTTTTTTGGAAAATAAAAAGAACAATTTTTTTATTCATCTTAAAAAGATATACACATTCCAAGAATTACTTTTCGTTGAAAAATAAAAAGATCAAAATTTTCATACAGATTTCCTAAAAATCAATCAAAGAATTAAATCCAATAATCAAAGTACCAATTCTGATAGGGAAATTAATAATTTAATCTGATTTTTAGGAATTAAAAAATTGAAATTTTACAGTGATATTTCCAATCTTTTTTGGAAAGCGTAATGAAAATTTTGTTCTATTCATTTTGCGACAAATAGTAAAATAAATGTTTAGAATCTTCAATTTATCAATTGTCTTGATTTCTTTAATGAATAGATAATTAAAATTTAACTTTACTTTGAATACCTAATTTGGAAATCTGTCTTATAATTTATTCCATTTATTTTTCCAAATAATGGTCTTCAAGCACAAACCATAAAGGATGTAAAAATGCATTTTACAAATTTTTTTTAATTACAGCTGTTCCAAGGTTACCGTGAAAATTTATCAATATCAAATTTTGATGTTGATATAGATTTTTAAATCGAAGAATATGTGAATAAGAAAGCTTATATTGAAAATATTCTTTCATAAATGAGTTGATATGCAAAATATTTTTCTAATGTGATCGAAAAATAAATTCATTTTTTTCAGAGGAGATTTTATGTCGTTTCTTAATGAATTTTTGATATTTGGAGTCATTTTGGGTTCTGAAGATTTCTTTTTTGAAAATAAGATAAAAATCCTGAATATTGGCACATTTAGGAATTTTTTTTTTTCAATATTAGCTTTATTATTCTAATATTGAACTTTTTAGAAAATTATATCAACATCAAAATTTGATATTGATAAATTTTCACGGTAGCCTTGGATTGACTGTACATTTCTAATCAAACAAACATAAAGATACCTAATTATTACTTATTGATTTTTGATAAGTCTACCGTTCCAAAGCCCAAATGAATTTTTTTCAATATCAAAATTTGATGTTGATATAGATTTTAAAAGGTTGAAAAGAAGAATAAGAAAGCTCATATTAAAAAAATTTTTATTTTCATAAATGAGTTGAAATTAAAAAATAATCTTCTGATATGATCAAAAAAAATTCCTTTTTAAGAGGTAAATTTTTTGCCCTTTCTAAGAATTTTCATTGTTTAAAATCATTTAGGTTTCTAAAATTTATTGATATGAATATCAGAAAAAATTCTTGTATATTAACTCAATATATATATGATTAAAAAAATTTTTTTTAATATGAACTTTCTTATTCCCCTTTTCAACTTTTTAAAAATCTTTATCAAATCAAATTTTGACCTTGAAATTTTTTCAAGCTAGCTTTTAATTGATTGTAATTCAATTTCTTTTTTAGTATGAAATAACATAAATAAATGATATTTTTGTGTTCTGATCTTGATTTTATCTGATATTTTTTAGGTGCGAAATTGGTAGTTATTTTTTTCTATTGGATCCAAAAAATTGTTTTCTTTAGAGTTTTAACTTGAAAAAATACGGAATAGAATGTAAATTTATAACTGCATTTTATTGTTTAAAAAATAATTTGTACCAATCACATATTACTTGGGGGTTTAATTATAATGTTTGCACATTATTTTCACCCAAAAAAAGTGCAATTTATTGATATATATATATATTGAAATATTATAAAAAAATATAACGTTTTTATAAGAATTAATACTGGACTTTTTTTGACTAGGACAATAAATATAACAACGAAAAAAGTGTAATAACTATGGAATCTTAAAAAAAAAATCTTAATTTTTTTTTGTTAAAATATAATATCCTAATATATATTTATATAGATATAGTCAATCCAAAGCTACCGTGAAAATTTATCAATATCAAATTCTGAAGTTGATATAAATTTTTAAAAATTTCAATATGAGAATAATAAAGCTCATATTTACAAAAAAAAATTCCTAAATGAGTTAATATTCAGGAATTTTTTCTAATTTCCAAAAAATAAATTTTCAGAACGCAAAATGACTCTAAACATCAAAAATTCATTAAGAAACGACATAAAATTTCCTCTGAAAAAAATGAATTTATTTTTCGATCACATTAGGAGAATAATTTTCATCTCAACTCATTTATGAAAAAACATTTCAATATAAGCTTACTGATTCTTCTATTCTTATATTTAAAAATCTATATCAACATCAAAATTTGATATTGATAAAATTTCACGGTAGCCTTGGAACAGCTTTATATTAAAAAATTCTAAACTAAAATTCAAAATTTTCCACACAACTAAGATAGTTCAAGAATCACGATAATACAATTTCATTCAAATTGGAAATAAATTTCAAATTATGTAAAATATGAAAATCATTTTTTCATCTTTTAGTTTTTTCTTTCATTTAATTTTTTGAATAACGTAACTGGTTTCATTCTATCAATTTTTTTTTCAAAGATTGATATTATATTTAAAGTTGGGGTTTTAAAAATAGAAAAACTCAAATAAAATTCGTTGGTAGTTTCTAACCTTTTTATCGATCAATATTCTTAATAGAATTAAAAGAAATTTAGCAATGCATTTTTTTTTTTTTTTGCTCTCTCCAATATTTTTAACACGCCTCCTGATTTATTAGTATTACTAATTATTTATTTTTTATTTAGTGATTTTTTTAATTTATAAAAAATTGTTAGCATTTTAATTAGAGAATGGTTCGAATTTGGAAAATCTTCTTGAATTGATTAAATAAGATTTTTTTCTTCGCAAATTGAATTTTCTAGTGTTAAAACTTTTGGATTGGGATTTAGTTCAAAATGATTATTATCTAGAAATTATCATTCTTTATACTTATCGATAAATTCAAATAAATATCTGAAAATTTTCACTTCATTTTCCATTTTTAAAAATTTTCTTACATAAGCATTGGAGAAATTATTTTATTCTTTTAAATGTTTAAAAAACTTTGTTAAATTGGTTGTGTTTCAATAGTTTTTTATTCTTGAGCTGTTTTAAAAGTTGAGATATAAGATTCAAAAATGGAAAATTGAAGTAAAAATTTTATCAAATATATTTGAATTTATCAGTAGTATTATTTTTCTTCAAAATATTTTCAAGCACCCGATTCATAAAAATAATTTTCAATAAATTTTCAAAAGATAAAATAATTACACTTAACCAATATCGTTTTCCCTAATAGGTTAGGTTAGAATTTAGTTTTTTTAATTATTAAATTAATTTAAAAGAGTACATAAAACCTTTAATTGTAAAATTATTTATGAATAATTGTCTTGAATTTTTTTCCAAATCTAAATGAAATTTTATTCTCTTTTTTCATTTGGGGATTATTGATAAAATCTTAAAAATATTGTAATCTGGAAGTCAACCAAATAAATTTTATTACTAAATTTATTGGGAAATAAGATATTTAAAAATTGTTTAATTCATAAAAAGTAAACCATTAAAAATATAATTTTGGATCTATCTAATTAAACCTTCATCTTAATTGAAATAATTTAAAGAAGAATTTTGTTTTAATTTATTTTTCTAATATATGCCTTTGATCTTTGGCTTCAATATGTTTACATTTAATTGTGTAATTTATCAATTAATAATCAATTTTACTAATCCTATCTTCTGAAAACCTAGTTATTTTATTTTTTTTTTTATTTAATTTCAATTTTGTTCATTTTTATCCTATTTTTATGACTTTAATTCATAGACTTCCTTTTCAATAAAAATGTAGAAAATAATGTTAATTGAATTCTGAAATTATTCAATAAAAATAAGTTAAATATTTTTTACTTATCCAACAAGCCCAACAATTCAAAAATTAAAAACATTTTACTAAAATCTTAAATAGATATTACTAAGTAACCAATAAAAATTCAAGTAAATTTTGACCTTTATTTTTAAAATATAAACAGAAGAAAATTATTGAAAATATCGAACATTTTTTATGGGTATGTCTTTCCAATGAAAAATATCAATTGATTTTTCAAAATAAAAGAAAAGAAAATAAACTTTAATCAAATAATTTTAACCTGTGATAGATTTAACTATTTTTATTAATTAATAATCATGAAATCGATGATTTCAAGCTTAAATTTATCAATTTTAATTTAATTCTAAGGGAATCTAGAGTGTAATTAAGACTTTTTCGGTAATAATAATAATAAAAAAAGATTTTATTTTTTTTAAATTAATTTTCAGTAAAACGATCTGATCCCCATTTTTTGTTGGGATTTTTTTGATTACAAAAGAAAAAGAAAAATTATCAAAACATTTTTATTTTTATGAAATCTTATTTTAAGATATTTAAGATAACTTTTAGTTACAAATAACCTGTAAAATTCATTTTTATATCGAAATACCCAGAAAAATGAACCAAATATTGTAACTTAAAGATCAAAAAAATTGATATTTCTATTATTCACAAATATTTATTAATTTTTACCAATTTAAATAATTAGATAATATTCTTTTTTCAAATATTTAGAGTATACAAACGTTACTGTTATTATGTAAATTTTTATTATTATTATAATTGTTAATTTGAATTTGTTTTATTTGTTATAAAATACTAGAAAAGGTAAGAAAATAATAGTAAAGTCTATTTGATACATTAAATCTTTATGTTGTTAATAACCACTAAAAGAATTAAAATTGGGTTATTAATTATTTATTATAAATAGTAAAATTAAAAATTATTTCTTTAAGGCTTATAAGTTGAATTTTCCAGGTTTTAAAAAAGTATTTTGAGGAGAATTTTTAATTTGATTGTTTGGTTATTTTTCTCGTGTTTTTTTCTTCAATACAAAGAAAAAAATGATTCGGACTGTTATTTGAAAAAAAAAAATTATATTTTTCAAAGTTATAAAATAATTATTGTTTTTTGTTTTGAAATAAAGTTGATATTCTATAATGAGTTATTATAAAACATAGTTGTTTTTAAAGTGTAATTTTAGTACGTTTGCTTTATATATAATAATATTTCATTATTCTAACAAAGAAACTATTTTATTTAAAAGAATTCGGAAATATTTTGGATTTAAAACTTTTTAAAAAATGATAAAAATAGGATAAATTTTTAAAAACAAAAAATCATTTCAGAAAATTAGCAAGAAAAGTGGGTTTTGAATTTTTTAGCACTCAGATTGTTTACTTTCTTTTTCAATTTCAAAAAGTTGTAAAAGTATTTTGTGTATGCTAGTAATATACTAGACGATTTTTAAGTATATACAGTAACTTTAAAAAACTCTGAAAAAGTAAAACCCAACCAAAATCAAAGAAAATTCTTAACATTTAAACACAATCTTTTCTTAAATCTCAAAACTAATATTTAGAAAAAAAATGTAAATAGTATATCCTAAAAAGTTAATCACAGAGTTTTAAAGTTGGAAATATAGACTAAGTTGAAGACTGATCAGCAAAAAACCTTAAATAACATGCCTTTCTACCTAATACAGTATAATTATTTTTCCTTAGTAGGGATTGACAACTATTGTTATTTTCGAATTAAGAATTATAAATTTTCTCTCATAGCCCAATCAGGAAAGATACATTTAATCTCAAGGCTTTTAATATTTAATGATCTTCTGAAGATCTTGGGATTTTTTCAACCACTTTATGGAAACATTATTCAGAAACTTGAAATAAAAATTATCTTTTATTAATTAGAAAATGACAGTATAATCTGACAAAAGTACTTTATAAAAATTGAAGTTGAATTATTGTAATGTGGTGTCAAAAGAGGGAAACTCCTGATTTGAAATGAAGAATATCAGGCACAATTAATGTAGAATTTAACTTTATAATAAAAATTTTATTAAAGTGAATTTTGAAATTAAAATATCAAAAAATAAACCAAACAATTCATTTCGAAAACACTCAAGATTTTCCAAGTAACTTGAAACAGTATGGATTTTTCCACTTATCGATGTCAAATTAGTAACGTAATGTCAAAAATTTTACCCATTTCAGATTCTTTAAAAAAAGGAAATAAAAACCTTTCTTTGGGAACTGAAAGAAAAGGTGATCAACAGATCTAAGTTTTGCAAAGAGAAAGAAATAAAAGATCATAAAAAACATAAAAAATTAATTTATTTGAGTTTAAAACAGTAAAAAATCATAAATATTTAAAAATACAAGTAACTATTTATTTGGTAGTGATACTTTGAAGAAATTTTTGAGATCTGTACATCATAAAATCAGAAAAATCAGTCGAAGATTTTCTAATAACCCTTTTTTGTTTTTGATTGCCTTTCACTTTTTCTTGTTGAGAAATCATTTTTGTTTCTGTTTTGATCTTCGTTTTTTGAAGTTTTTCTACATTACTAAGGACCTTACTCACAATTTTTAAAGTGTTCTGGACTTTTTTTTTTGTTTTTATGAAGGCTTTGTAGAAATTCGCCGTTGAATATTTCTTTTCTAAATTGAGCAAATAAGACAGATCGCATTTGATTTTGTCAACAGATGAATTAAATAAAAAGTCATGTACTAATTTCAATGGACTCTTTTCCTCAAGCCTGATGAATTCCATGGTAACAATACAATTATTGTTGATGCGATGAAATCTCTTCATGAGATTGGCTAGATCTCTTTGTTTTATTTCTTCCTTTTTGAGAGACCTTTTCTCTTTCTGGTTTCCAGTGAGTGACTGATATTTATTATATTTTAAGTTACTCATGTTTGGATTCTTATTTTGAATAAAATTTAAAAGTTTGTTGGCTTTTTAAAAAAAAATAAATTAATCTTTTATCAAATTTTTGCAAAAGAAATTTTCCGATTTTTAAAACTTCTAAAATTGAGAAAAGGCTTGTTTCAATCATCATATTCTTCTTTTTGATCAATATGATAATATTTGCCGAAATATTTTGATCTCAAAATGGAATTGATAAAAATTTTCAACAGAGCTTTCTTTAAATGACACCTCTTATTAATTATTGAGTGTAAAAAGTTCATTGTCTTATTCGAATTTGAAATTATAATTGAAAGAAGAAGATATTTATTTTTTTTGTCGAAATTGCTTATTTTGAACCTTTTTACAATTACAAATAAGTTTTGATCTAATTTGGTTTTGGTTATTTTTGTCGTTGTTTGTTGGAATAATCAAAAATATTTTTTATTTGATTTTTTTTTCTTTTGAAAGATTTTATGATCGAACATTTGGAAGAAGGTTAAAAGATTGACAGTGTTTTTAATTTTGAAGTTTCTATGTTAAAATTAATATTCCAGAAAAGAATTCTCCATTTTGTCTAGATAACCAATTGATTCGATTTTTTGTTGCTAGATTAACCAGAAATAAATTCTTTTGATTAAATTATTGATTATTTTTTTGATTATCAAGAAACTCAAAAATTTTGTTCATGTAAAGTTTACAATTTTAAAAAGAAAATTATTCTGATTGGAAATACTTCATTTTCTTTGCTTGAGTTGCTTTAATTCTTTTGAGATTTGAGAATTAATTTTTTTCGAAAAATTTTTTTGTTCAGATCTTTTAAAGATTGTGATCTTTTAAAGTGGAAACAAAAAAAAAAAGAAAAAATCGAAATAATAACAATTGTTTTGTGAAGATCACTTTTATTCATAAAATACCTACAACACTCTCAAAAGATGATTTGGGATCCAAAAACAAGTAACAAAACAATTAATTGAAGGCAGTAGTGACATTTTACCAATATTATATATTTAATTGTCGGAATCTTACTAAAAGTAGATTTTATGGTTCTAGATTGTAATTCCTATAACGAAACAAATGTTTAAAAAATTTTTGAATCTTACCATTTTAGAATTTTTTTACATAAGCTTTGAAGAAACTTTTTTATCGTTTTAAATGCCAAGAAACTTTTCTAAAATAAGTTGATCTTCAAAATATTGTTTCTCAAGAACTGTTGTGATAGTTGAAGTTATACCATTTACAAAATGGGAAATTGAAGTCTTACTTTTTTAAATATTTTTAAATTTATCAGTTTTGATATCATAAAAGAAAAAGAACTTGGAAATACTCTATTTGTCAAAATATCTCAAAGTAAATAAGAGCATACTCTTGAATTTTTCATTTTTTTTTTCATTTTTTATGATGTTATTTTCCAATTAACTAATAAAAATTTTTATTTCAAGTTCAAAAATGAATATTATTTATTACTGTTACACTCAAATTAACAAAGTAAAAATTTTGTCTTAGAGTTAACTAAGGAAGTTTATATTATTGTCTAAAAATTCATTTCTAAACCATTACGTAAAGTACTTTGGATTTTCTTCCATTAATAAACTCGAAAAATATTTTAGAATATGTACAAAAATTTTCATTTTTTAATTGGACAATAATAGTACACAAGTGCAAAAAGTGATGTCTTAATATATTAAGTTTTTTTACTAAAATTGTCATTTTTCCAAAAACTATAAAACTTTTCCTATGCGCCCCCGACGGGAGAGGTTTTTTTGTGAGTGGACTATGGGGATTATAATAGCAAAAAAAAAAATGTCTAGTCATAGAATATTTCTCCATAAACGAAAGGAAAAGGATAGAATTCTTGAAATCAAAAAATATCTTCAAAAATGCCAGACCAAAAAAGAAAAAAAATATAAATATTGATCAGATTCATAATTATTCAGAGTTTTTTACAAATTAATAGAAAATTAATAATTTTGTAAACAAAATAAGCCCATCAAATAAATATATATTTCGGGAATAGAATCTAAAAATAATCCCATTTTGTGAACCCAAAGGTGAATTAGATAAAATAACTTAAAATTATAATTTAACATTCATTTTTAAAATTCGTTAGAAATAAAAAGAGATTTGTTAATCAAAAAAAAAAAAAAAAAATTAAATTTTAATTCCATGAAGACTTGCAAAAAAAAAAAATAAAAATAAAGACCAGGTAATTATATCAAATTTTATAGATAAGATCTTTAAATATATGTTTTTTTTTATTGATCAATTCTTTTACTGATCAATTTTTTCATCTTTTTGTTATCCATTTTCTATTAGTATGAAAATATCTTATACTAGGATATATTAACACTTCTTCTTATTTATTAAAAGATCAATATTTTTGGCTAAAAAAACGATTTGAGGGATTCGGCTTCGTATAAATGACGGAACTCAAAATTTGAAAAATGTATTTACACCCTTAAGTCAAATCCTCTTATATTTGGTCTTTTTTAATTTTGTTGTTATTATCTTAATTTAAAAAATTCGAAAAAATATACCACTTCTTAAAATGGAAAAATTTTGTAAAAATCAGATTACTTAAATAGCAAACTTGTATTTAAATGCTATTTTCCGAAACGAATTGTTGTTTTTAAAAAGTTTTTTCCATTTTACCATTTTTAAAAAGTTCAAAATTTAATTTATATTTGAATATTTTCAAAAAAAAAATTTTTCTTCAAAGAGGAAAGAAATTATATTTGCACGTGTTGGAAGCTTACAAAATCTTTTTTAAAAATAAAATCACTAATCTTTTATTATAACTCAATATAAAAAAATATACTTTATTTCCGAAAAACATTAATTTATTATTTTAAATTGAAAAAAATGGTTTCTTTATTAAACTAATCAAATTTTGGAAAAATTTTTTCTGTTTATTAAATAAGAAAATTTGAGAAAAATAAAAAATCTATTAAATGAAAAATTCTCCCAAAATACTTTTTTAAAACCTGGAATATTCAACTTGTAAGCCTGAAAAATTTCCTTTTCAATTGGATTTTTTTTTTTAATCAATAATTAATATAATCTCTAATTATTTTATTGGCCTTATACTAATAAAATGACTTAAAGTCGAAATAAATTGTACTATTAGTTCTCAATTTTATAATAATTTCCAAACAAATAAAGTGAATTCAAATTAATAATTCAAATCAAAAAAAAATTAAAAAATTTTCCGAAAATACTTATTTAAATAATAACAGTTTGTTTTTCTGTCTCTGATATTTGAAAAAGAATATTTTCTGATTTTTCAAATTTTATGAAATTTAATAAATATCATTTATAAAAAAAATGTTCAAATTTTTCAAGATCTTTAAGTATTCAATATTTTGATTTATTACAAAGATATTTTTAAAATAGGATCATATTTCCAATCTGATTTACTCACCAAACCCTCAGAAATTACTCAAAGTGAGATTTTATAAAAAATAGAAATATTATACAACTTTTTCTTTTTCTTTGAAAAGTTAAAAATTCAAAACAAAAATGATCTGATCTTTGAACTGAAAATCGAATTGGGGAAAAATGAATTTATTAAAAATGATAACACATTTCTGTAAAGTCAATAAAGGATTTTTATATCTATATTTTATTTTATATCTTTGTGAAAATAATTGCTCTATTAGATTTGAAAAAAAAATAAATATAAGTTACAAGTTCCTTAATTATTTCCAAATATTATTTTGTTTTAAATACGACAATTCGTGCTAAAACGTGGTATAAATTGCCATTTTTACGAGAATATTTCCGATTCAAAAATTACGTCTTCGTACGAAAACGGCCAATAAAGGGGAAATCAAAATTCTATTAACACAACTCTTTTTATCATCCCAAAAAAAATGCAGAATCTTCATAAATATGTTGCTTGGTATTATTGTTTTGATTTGAATCGTTAGATTTTATTGTTAAGCACAAAAAGAAAAATGACAAAAAGAAATAAAAAAAAAAAATCAATAATTCTTTTCTTTAATAATAGAGCTTTTATTTGAAAACCTTATGAGAACATTAGTATTCAAAATAAAGTGTATTTTTATTTGTTTTATAATTCTATTATAAATGTTGTTTTAATTGTATGTGTTATGTTTTTTCCAATGATTATTTATTGAAAGATTTGGTGTTGTTTTTAAAACTGTTCCAATTGATTGTTTGGTAGAGTTAAAATTTATAAACACCTTTCATAATGTTTTTTTCACATGCAAGTCTGTTCAAAGCACGGTCGGATTTCCCTTCTGCTCTAAGTTTACCTTTTTATTTATAAGAACAACAAGTCGATAAATAAAAATAAAAAAAAAATAAGCTTTATTTTAATGCTTTGGTTGCAAAAAAACAAAAAAAAAAGAAAAAGAAAAAACAAAAAACAAAAAGAAAATCAAAATCAATTACCACAAAAAATGAAAGCATCAAATTCTTGATCAATAAGGACACCTTTTTCATTTACTTTTTTAACATTAATTTGGACACTGGAGTGGTCTTTTGGTTGGATGATATTTTGTGTAGCAGAACATTTTCGTGGAATGAACTTTTCAACAACTTTTCCTTGATCGTTTTGCATGAGAATTAATTATTAATTTATTTAACTTTGAGTCGTAAAAAAATTGGAACCAATTTGCGATTTAAAAATAAAATAATTAAAAAAAAAAAAAAAAAAGCAAAATTTTGTTAAGAAGCAACAAAAAGAAAAGATTTTTTTATAAATTCAAAAAGAAGTGATCGTCTTTTGATAAATCTTTTTAAAGATCAAATTTATAAACGCTAATTTTAAATTTAAAGACACGTAACAGTGCCCCAAAAGAAGGTCAACAGGAAAAATCAATAAAAAAAAAAAAAAAGAAATCTTACAATGAAATTACAATGAGATAAAAAAATGATTTTTTTTAAAAGAATATCTTCGGAAAGCCTTAAGTCCAAAGGGTCTCACCAAAAGTTTCAATTTTTAAATCATTATTTTGATAAAAAAGATTTACAAGAACACTTTTCAAAAAATTTAACTTTTATTTCGAAATCCTCTCTATTCTCTTCTAAAATTTTCTTCTTCTCTTTTAAAGTGAATGCAAAATTTGCTAGATAAACTTTTAATTTTATTCAATACTGTTGTCAAAATAATACAGGTAGAAAAGTTTAATGCGTGTTTCAAAATTAAAAGTGTATGTGTATTTTTGTTCGAAGGCTTATACATCAACCAATCCAAGAAACCAAACATAAACCCAAATTAAATCTGGTGTTGGTTTCTTAAAGTTCTATTATTCAAAAAGAAATCCTAAAAAATGAAGGATCAAATTGGAAAATTTTTCTAAAAAAATAGAGTAAATTGGAAGTAAATTTTTATCGCCAAAAAATTCAATAAAATTGAGAATATTAATAAAAATATAAAATAAATTTCAACTCTTTTAATTTTTATCGAAAATATCCAGATGTTTATTTCGAAATTGATTTGAACTTAGGTATACTATTGAGTAGTTAATTGGATGTTGAATATGAACAACAAGAAAAAAAATCATGTATTATATTTCGAAACACAGATTATAGTAGTTCTTTACACATTATTTTAATCACTGTAGTGTGTTTTAAATTCCCTTTTTTCCTTTACTGGTATTTGATTTTTAAAGGTTGATAAATTTTCACTTCCTTTTTCCATACCGTTTTTTTCTTTACTCAATAGACTTCTCAAAGAAGTAAATTGTAGTTTGAGAAAGGATATTGAAAATGAAGTGAAAATTTGTCCAGTTTCTCATTCAATAGCCAGTATTCAAATTCATTACAGAAAATCTTGGAGATCATTAAGGTAAGGAAAAAAGCGAAAGAGGAAAAAAAGTTAAAGCTATTTTTGAATGGAAAACTAAACCCAAAACAATTGGTAAGCTGAATTGTTCAGAGAAAAAATAATTGTTTAAGGAATCAGTCTTTTTTGATAACGTTGCAAAAGTTTAAATATGTTATTGGTGGTATTCTAAGCTTACAATTTTTGAAGGTGAAAAGTGTTAGAAAATTCTAATCAACTATGAAAGCCTAAAAGAAAATTTTTTTCGTTTAGATCAATTTTTTTTTTTCCTTTTTTTCTGAAAAAATAAAAATCAATTAATTTCAATTTTATTTATTATATTATAAAAAGTTTTTAACATTTTTATTCCCATTTTCAAACATTGTTAAACAAATAAAAGTCTTGATTATCATAAAATTAATGTGGAGATTTTTTTTTTTCAGAGATAATTTATTTGATTAAATAAAAAAAAAAATTGATTTATTTAACGGATTAAAAAATATTTGTAATGTTATAACAAAGATAGTTTTGCCTATTAAATTTTTATCTTCATAAACAATTTTTTACTTAGAAATAGTGCTTTTATTCGAAGATGAAATTCTATTTTTCAAAAAAAAAAATAACAAAAAGATATTTGGAAAAAAAGCAATTTTATCCAACAAATTCAAAATCAATTATTTTCTTTTAGAAATTTTTTGAATAGTTATAATTGATTTTTATGAATAAGACCAAAAAATTGTTAAAAAAAAATTATTTGTAATTCTTTTCAGGTTTTGAAAAACAAGAAAACTACTTTTTTAAAAACCTTAATGATAAAAATTTTGTGATTAATAGATCTGAATTTCATGGATAATATTTGGTTATATTTCTATCAAATTTTCTTGTATTTAATCACTCATACCCCAATTAGTTTGATTCACTGATATTTGAATCGAAATATTAATTATTAAATATAATAATAAAATAAAAAATTTTATTTCTAAAACACTAATTAACTCCAACATAAAACTAAAAATAGTGATTTACCCAATTTTCAAGAATTCGCTTAATTTTTTAATAAAAATAATTTGATTACTTTGGTTGGTATCATATTGGAAACACGTTAATTTTTTAATTCAAAAAATAGACTCAAATTTATAAATTGCTGAATAGGTCTAACCACATCCATTTCATAAGTTTAAACACAAATTACAAAAAAAAGAATTTCGGATTACAAAAAGTTTAAATTTTATTTTATAAAAATACCCCCCTCACCCCCCAACACTTTAAGACAAATTAGGGTATTAAACACCCTAAAAGTTACCCCAATACTGTCTTTTAATTGTTTTTTCTTTCTTCATCTACTTATTAAAAAAATATTAAAAAAAATTAAAATTGTGATTTATCCAAAAGAACTGATTAAAGATTTCAAATAAAACATTGAACATGCCTGATATTTGTTTATTTAATTGAAAATAGCACAATAAATTATTTTTTTTTTAAGATAATTTATTTCTTCTAATTATTTATTTTTCTTTTCATTTTTCAACTAAGGTATCCTATGAAAAATAATGTTTAACTTTTTATCATTTTTTGTTTGAAAATAACAAGAAGAGTCATGTTATCCCTCAATCCTTTCACTCAAAATGTAGATTATCAAGTTAAATATACTTTAAAAAAATTTAAAATCGCCCAGTTGTTTACTAGATATGTAATGAACTATATTAATTTTATTTATGAAATATTACCAATAATTTTTAGCTTAAATTTTTCATAAAAGTTAAAGAAATTGAATGAACTTTGAAATATTTATTGGGAAATGAGAATGAATAGAGAAAAAAAAATCAAAAATTATTTTATATATAGAAATTGACATCTAATATTTTTACTGAACCATTTTTAGATTTAAATTAACAATTGGTGGCGAATGAATTAAATATTTTTAAAGAGTATTTCAAACATATTAAAAGAAAAAAATTATTTATTTAAAGAAATTTCAAAATTGATAAAATTTTTTTCAGTTTATGATTCTTATTTTTTATTTTTATTTCCATTTTTTGTTTTTGATACTTAATTCATTTTATAATTATTTTTATTGAAAGATTGCTATTTTCTAGGTCAAAATTTGTTATTCTAATGTTATTGGTACAGTTAAAATGATTGCAGAGAAATCATAATTATTTAAATTGGAATTTTTTTTTGATCTCCAATTGAAGGATTTAATAAGAATTCTTGTTTTTTTAATTCTACGGAAAAAAATTGGGTTTTTCAATTGTTTTTAAATATATTAATTGATTAGATTTATTTCACATAAATTAACTATTCTTTGATGTATAGTATTATTCTGCTTATTTATTATTTTTTTCTTAATAGGAAATTATAAAAAATAATTGATATTTGTTAAAAAAATGTGCAACTCTGGCGGAATCAAAGTTTGTTTGATATATTAAAGGTTTTGATGATATAATGCTTAATTCAAGATAAAGTTACAAAAATCGCAATCCTTTCTATTAAATCGTGATCCTATTTAGAAAACTGAGATATTCAATTTATTGCAATAATATGAAAAATCGCGATATACTATAAAATAGCGATAATTATTAAAAAATCTTCATAAATTCCAAAATCTAGTGATTAAAAAGTTATGGTGATATTTAAGTTGGTGGTTTTTTTGGGTTAATTGGGCAATATTTTAAAATGAAAATTTTATGATCAAAGAAAGAGATAATGTGAAAAAAAGTTTTACTTTGAAAAAAAAACAAAAAAGATACTTGATACAATCAAGCATAACATCAAAGAGTTTTATTGTATTTTGGTTTGATTTGGTTGACGAACCTATCGACCCTTTTAGATCAACAACAAAAGAAATAACTGAAGGCAAATACAATTTTTCTCAGTTAATCGTGGTGTTGTAAATTGTATTACATAAAAGAGCTTCTAAAACAAACAACCCATCGCTAGGCTTTAAAGAATGTGTTCTATGGTGAAAACATTTTTAATATTCTAGGAAGGCTGAAAAGATTTGAATAAATTTTCAAAAACTTTAACATCAAACTATCGACACTATCACCAATTAGTAATATTTTTTATACAATCTTTTTCTTTTTCTTCGGTTTCCACTTTGAGCATCTTTATTGAACAGTAAAACACACCCGAGCTTAGATGATTTTGTTTAACTGATCAATAATAAAAAGGCAAATTACATTTTATTCTTTTTGGTTATTTAACTCGTGAAGGTAACAAATCCATTTTTAAAAAACAAACTTATTTTTATATTCAATAGTAAAGCTGAAACTTTTTCATTATAAGTATGATCATGAATTCTGTTTGAGATTTTATATTTTGTTGAAAAAAAAAAATGAAAAGAAAAAAAATTGTGTTTCCAATGCACACCTTTATTTCTGTTTATAAAAGTTTCTTGTCTTTCAAAACTTTCAAACACTTGAAGAAAATGTACAATATTTGTAAAAAAATTCTAAATTTATTAAAGGGGAAAAGTGTTGTAAAAGTATCAAGGCTTTGTAAAAGTCAAGAGATTTTTTTTAAAGGTGGTTTCAAAACAATAATTTTTCATTTTATCGTGATAATTATTTCATGGCAATAATGTTGTTTAATGTGATTTTATAATTTTTTCCCACTAAAATAAGGCTAATCGCGATTTTATTTTTAATATCATGATAATATATGTTATCATCAAAACCTCTATTGTATACTTGTTTTATTTTATTTATTATTTTTTTCGGTTCAAAAAAGATTAGTTTATCACCAAAAAAAAAAAGTAAACTTCACAAATTCAAAATAGTTTTATTTCGATAAATATATATATAATTAATATGAATTTTCTTTTCCTTTTTTTTTTTTTTTTTTTGGAATAACTCTTCTTTTCAAACGAAATTTAGAAAAAACTGTTTTTAAAATTATTATTTATTATTTTTTTAAAATTAGAAATTAAAATTTTTATAAAGATGTAATATAAGCACCATCCATTTATCCTGATAAATTCAACTAAAAATCACATCTATTTCCTGTCAGCATTAAAAACCTTCAAAAAATATTAAAAGCATCTACCACATCCAAAAAAATTGAAAAAAAATTACTTTTTTACTGATTTTTATTGGACCATCTTCTGAAAAATAAATTTTACAAGAAAAAAATTTCTATTGTACCCTTAAAATTCAATCTTTTTCGTTTTTTAAGACACACGTTTTGAAAGGAATTTAAAAAATCAAAAAATCGCAAATTAAAGATACTTTTTGGATTTCTTTTTTAGATATTATATAATCCCAGAAATTAAATTTTTGTATTTACATTTTGTTAAAAATAAGTACCAAATAGACATTCTATTAATATAATTAAAATATTATACAATATAAATTATATATATATATATATTTGGTGTTCCTTGTGTTTTTCTTTTCCGAATGAAATATGAACAAGTTGAAACTTTTTTTTTGGAAATTTTAAAATAAATTTTCAAATTTTTTTCTCAATTAATTATATTGGCCGAAAGACGAAGATCTAAGGTTTCTATATAAATCTAGATGAATACAATAAATTGAATTGTTTTTAATATTTATTGATACTTTGGAAGAATTAATTATTAAAAAACCGGTGAAAGAAATCTATTCATCAATTAATTAACAAAATTCCCTTCATGAAAATGTTTCTTTCCCCTTAAATTTTGAAAAACAAGAATAATCACAATAATTGTCTTCAGATAGAAACATGAGAACAGTACTAAAATATGGACTTTTCAAAATCTCTCAAAAACAACAGTTATTTTTTTTACTTTATTTTTTCTTCAATAGAAATGTCACAAGTTATTGAAATTTTAGAGAATACCCAAAAAGAAAAAGAGAAAACAAACGAAAAAGAAGAAGAAACTTCTGTTACAATTGAAGACGTTGAAACAAATGTAGAAACAAAAAGAATTTCTACACATACTCATCTTAAAGGGTTAGGACTTGATGAACAAGGTTTTGCAATTAACGTTGCTTCAGGGTTTGTCGGACAAAAGGACGCAAGAGAGGCATGTGGCATTATTGTTGATTTAATTAAATCAAAAAAAATGGCGGGAAGAGGAATTTTATTTACAGGAATACCAGGAACAGGTAAATATATTTTCAATTGGAACTGCTTTTAAATTTAATAAATATAATTTGTTTTTTGAGAAGGAAACAAGAACAAAAAATCAAAAATAAAAAGAAAAAAAAAGCCAAAAAGAAAAAACAATGAAAAATCAACAAAAAAAGAAAAAGAAAAAGAAAAAGAAAAAATAAAAAGTACTAAAAGAAGAAAAATTTTACATTCACTAGACAATTACAAAGATTTTGAGAAACTAACGAAAGACAATTAGTGTTAGAATAAAAAACAAACAAAAAAAGTTTCTTTTTCTTTTCCTTGAATGAAAATGGGGTAATACAAAAAGACAGAACGTCTTGTTTGTCAATCCCAATAAACTTTATTTAGTGATTTTTAGACTCTTTTTAAATTTTCTGATTAAAAATACAAAAAAAAAACAAAAAAGCTTTAAAAAAATTAGAAACAAAAAAGTAAATCAAACCGATTGAATTTTATTAAAAAGAGATCTTTGATACAATTTTTTTTTGAAGTTTCTAATTCCAATTTTAATTCGATACTAACATCTCTTTTGTTAAACCTTTTTCCTTTTAATCTTGCGATCTTTAAATCAACAAAAAAACAAAAAAAAAATAAACCAAAACCAAAACCAAAACCAAAACCAAAAACAAAAACAAAAACAAAAACAAAAACAAAAATGACAAAAAATCAAAAAAAATGCAAATACAATCTTTCAATAATCTTTCAAAAAGGAAAAACTGCACTCGCATTAGCAATTTCACAAGAATTAGGACCAAAAGTACCATTTTTCCCAATGGTTGGTTCTGAAGTTTATTCAAGCGAGGTCAAAAAAACAGCAGTTTTGATCGAGAATTTCCGACGAGCCATTGGGCTTCAAATTAAAGAAGTCAAGCAGGTGTTTGAAGGAGAAATCACAGAAATCACCCCAAACGAGGTAGAAAATACATATGGAGGGTATGGGAAAGTTATTTCATATGTGATCATTGGTTTGAAAACAAAGAGAGAAAGCAAACAAATCAGGATCGATCCAAAGACTTATGAAAACCTACAAAAGCAGAAGGCAATCATCGGCGATGTTGTTTATATTGAAATCTCGACTGGTGTTGTCAGACGCCTGGGAAGAGCAGAATATCTCAAGGATGAATACCAATTGGAAGTTGAAGATTATTGCACAATACCTAAGGGCGATGTCAACAAAAAAAAAGAAATTATTCAAGACATCACTTTATATGATTTAGACGTTGCCAACTCAAGGCCAAAAATGGACACGAAGGGCGATCTTTTTTCAATTGTCGGCCAATTACTACAGCCAAAAAAAACAGAAATCACTGACAAATTACGAGGTGAAGTCAACAAATTGGTGAACAAATACATTGACAATGGGATCGCAGAGCTTGTTCCAGGCGTGTTGTTTATTGACGAAGTACACATGCTCGACATTGAGTGCTTTTCTTATCTTAATAGGGCACTTGAGTCAGCCTTTGCCCCAATTGTAATTTTTGCAACAAACCGTGGTGTATGCCAAGTTCGCGGCACAGAAATCCAATCCCCGCATGGCATTCCTCTCGACCTTTTGGATCGGCTGTTAATTATAAAAACTTTGCCTTACACAGTGAATGAAATGGCAATGATTTTAAACATCCGTGCACAAGTTGAGCAAATTAAAATTGAAGAAGATGCACTCGAGTATCTTAGTAAACTCGGCGAAAAATCTTCTTTAAGATACGTCATACATTTATTGACACCTTCAAACCTTTTATCGAAAATTGCTGGAAGAACTGTAGTTACTTTAAAAGATGTTAAAGAATGTGACACTTTGTTTTTTGATTCAAAAAATTCTGCAAAAATGTTAATTTCTCAAGAAGAAAAGTTTTTAAAATAAATTTTAATATTTGAATATTTTGAAAAAAAATCTTGTTTATTTAGTCAAAGAAAAAATAATAATTGAGAAATTAAGAAATAAATAGGAACATTTTTTTTATTTTTTCTTTTTTTTGTTTTTTATTTCTTAAATCAATAAAAAATATATTTTGATTTTGCAGATTTAAAAAGAATAAAATCAAAATTTTCTTTTACCCATTTTTTTTTTAATAGGGGAAAAGTAAGTCATTCTATGGTATCCATTAGTATAATTTTTTATTATATTATTATTATAAAGATGGATTTTGATATATTTTAGGACTATTTATTGTTTAAAAACTTTTTAAACAATTATTACCATAGATATTTAATAATTTGATATCATCTGTTTGCCATTTAATAATTTTTTTTTTTCTTGAAAAATTTTAATTTGTATGATATGTGTTAAAATCCGAGTATTTCTTATTTATTTTTGAGTTTATTTGTACTTTTTTGTAGATTGATATTCTGACTCGGTGTATTTTTATTTATTTGTTTTATTAATTATTCTGGGAGAATGTAATTTTTATTTGTAAAAATTGTGTAACTTTTTTACATATCCAAAGAGAAATTGAGTCAAATTCTAAAAATTAATAATTTCGAAAATAATTGCATAATCAATATATATTTGAAAATTTGTAATTATAGCACAATTGCCATTTTTTTATTTTTTTTTATTTGGAAAAAAATCATTTTTTTTTTAAAAAAAGTTTTTTCTAGTTGTTTTTTGTGCATAAAAAGAGTTTTATTTTTTAAAAAATATACTTTTTTATTTTTTATACTTTTTACCTTTTTTAAATTTCCCTTCTTAAGTTGCTTGGGCTCTATGTTCCTTCTCTTTTTGTTTTTTTTAGGTGTTTGGGAAAGGTAAAAAGTATAAAAAATCATTATAAGAATTGGTTGACCTGATCATGACTAACCCAACCAAACTTGTTCATGATCAGATCTTCGACGAATTGAGCTGGACTTATGCAACTGAACTGAATCCAACGAATGCGATCTGAAACCAACCAAAGTGAACCGAATTGAACTTTCCGTACTATCTGTCGAGTCGTTACTTTGACTGGGTTTTTGCTGTCGAGTCGGTATCTTGTACTGGGATTTTGCGAAAACAAGATTTGGGAAACTTACAAAAAAAAAAAAAATAAAATAATAAAAAAAAAAAAATAACACAAAAAAAAAAATAAAAAAAAAAGCAAAGCAACTGAAAAGAAAATTTCGAAAACCAAATCTTATTCTTAAAAACTCAGCACTTTATAGATTCAACCCATCTATAAAGTTCTAAATCAAAAATTTAATAAACAGCCTTTTTCATTTGATCTATAGTTGTTCAAATATTTAGAACTCTTTATTAAAACAACCTATGGTGGCGATCCAAAAAAAAACGACATAAAAGGAAACAACCACCAGCCCATTCAACACTTAGGGCACAAAAAAAAACTTTTCACTGAAAGTTTTTTTCTTTTTTCTATTATTTTTTGACTCTCTTTCATTTCTTGCTTTTCTTTCTCTTTTTCTTGTCTTTTTTCCGAAATAATTTATTCTTTTCATTTTTTAAAGAAAAGATATCCTTTGAGCTGTAATCCTGCTTACATTACATTTAGGATAAAAAAACCCTAAATACAATTTTAGAGTTTCAGGCAAATAGGAGGTAATTTTGTTGAATACTCCTCCCTTAAATTACACTAAAAATATATATATATATATACTTTTTTTTATGAAAGATTTTTTTTCTGTAAATATTTTCTTTTTTCTAACCAGATTCTTAATATATAATCTCTGAGAAATTATTTGATTTTAGTTTATTCTAATTATTTGTATTTATTCCAAATCTTGAAGAATTTTATAGTATATTATTATTAAAATGATAATTTCCAATATAAGTCTTTCGTTATTAAAAATCAAATCATTTAGAAATATTTGACTATTTTTGGTAATGATAATGGATTTTTTATTTAATTGTGATATTTCTTATAAATTTCAAAACTAGTTATGATACTTAAATTCTGTTTTAAACACCTAATACATCTTTTTATAATATTTTTTTCACATTATTATTATTTTTTTGTGCCTTAAATTTTGTTGAAAGTTTAATCCTTAAAAGTGCAACTGACTGTAAGAAAAATACAATACCAAAATCGAAAGTGTGTGGTATGTAATTAGATCAGAAAAATAAAATTTATAAAAAAAATAATAATAAAAAGTAATTTTGATGATTTTATTTGATTTTTTTATATTACTGTCAAAGACATTTTACTTGTAGGTATTATCAAAATGAAATTTTTTTTTGTTTTCAAATATTTAGAGAGTCAAGAACTTATGAGTATCAATACACTTTTAAATGAACTTTTAAACTCAATTCCAAAAAATGGGACACAAAAAAAAAATTACATGAATAAAAATATACTCCAAAATACATGATACTTGAACATTAAAATAATAAAAGACCCGAAAATATTTAATTAATACTATTTATATATTTTATAGTAAATTTAAAATTCAATTCGAAAAATAAAAAAAAAAAAAAAAAAAAAGTGTGCCACTATTTTTTGGAACACAGTTACCAAAAAATCCATTTTTATTGAAAGAAAAATTAATAAAAACTATTAATAGATTCAGTTTGTCTTTTGATAACTAAATATATCATTTTAAATATAGAGTTTACTAATTATCTTAGGTTTCCCAACTCAAAGTATTTCATACATTAGTGAAAATTTTAAAAATTCTTCTTCGTTTTTTTGGTTACAATTTTTCAGTTTAGTATCCATAAATTCCCAATTGAATTTAAATCTTGTGGAATTGGGGGTCAAGGGTCCAGAACATTACATCCCCGATTTAAGTAAGTTTGAGTTTTTTTTTTTTTTGAGGTATGTGGACAAGCTCCATCCTTTTGGAAAATTCATTTCAACTCACTATATTCTGAATTAGCGAGTTGAATTTCCTTTGATTTTTTTGATAATATCATTAATATTACATTCAGTATTCACACTTCCATTAATAATAATAAGGTCTGTTTGTAGGCCATGTTTCCTAGCACACCATATCATGATTTTTTTTCAAAAAAAAATTTTCTCGATAAAAAAAGAATCTTTTTTCTTTTTTGAGAGAAAAAAAAAAATTTTTTTTGTGATCAGAATGAATTCTTTTAAATTTCATTTTAAAGTGATTTTGAGATTTTTGAAAAGTTTTGAAAAAAAAAGAAAATTTTTTTTTTATTTGAAAAAAAAGAATACAAAAAAAATCAAAAAAATTATTGAAAATCAAAAATCAAAAAATAATGAAAAAAAAATGATAAATAATTAACTTTAAAAATATTTACATTGATTGTTAATATCTAATGTTTCTATTTAAGAGTCAAATATCACATTTCTTGGAATTAAATTGATTTTGAATGTGTGCCCCAATTTTTGGAATTGAGTTTATATATTGGATGTTTAATGGCGAAAAAAAAACCAGATATGAATAAAATCCAGGACAAGTTTTGAAATTGTGAATGGTAGTATAATTGTCTTAGAAAATTTCTTTTATTTTGAATCAAATTCTCTTTAGAAATAACTAATTTTTTTATGATCCAAGTAAAAAACTTATTTAAAGCCCATTAAAGCGGGGGTGTCTATAGAATAATCAAGAAATTGTTTTATAGTATAATTAGTTCTGCTTTTTTGAAAAAAAAAAAATCAAGTTTTATAGAGTTTTGATAGAGTTCTATTAATGATTATTTTTATTTTTCATTTTTTGGTTTATTGAATAGTGTTTTGAATAAGTAAAATTTCATTAATCATCATTCTTAGAAGTGCATGAGTTATAATTTATAAAGTTTGATTCAAAAATAAAAGGATTTATAGATCTAAATAATGTATGCACAACAACTGTAATCTGTGTTTCAAAATTTAATCAGTGCTTTTTTTTCTTGTTCGAATACAACACCCAATTTACTAACCAATATTATACCTAAGTTCAAAACAATTCCCGATGTTTACACCTTGATATTTTAACGAAAATTTAAATTATGAATGAGCTTTGTTGAAAATTTTTCATAATATTCTCATTTTTTTTAGTTGATTTTGGGTTTTTTAATGTTAGAAATTGTTCCTAAAAATTTACTCTATTTTTTGAGATAAATTTTCTAAATTTGATACTTTATTTTTGAATTTATTTTTAAATAATAGAACTTTAAGAAACCAATACTGTATTTTCTTAGTGTTTTTTGACAGTTTCTTAGATTATTTAATGTATAGGTCTTCTATAACAAAAAATTCACTTTTTTATTTTGAAACATCAGATTAATCTTATCTACACGCATTATTTTGACAACAGCAATAATAAATCAAAACAATTAGACAACAATTTTCCTTATATTCACAATTTCTAAACTTGTCTGTTATTTTTTTCATATCAGGTATTTTATTCACAACTTTACTGCTTTTGTTCGAATTTTCACAAAGTTTTTTGGATCAATTAATTTTTTTTTTTTTGATTTTCAACAAAATGCTCGAATAAACACAAAATTTAAAAAACTTTGACTTTTCTTGAATCAACATTTTTTTAAATCACATTATCAATTTATTTCATTCAATTTCATATCTCAAAGAAGATTTAAAAATTGAAAGTATTTATTCAATAAATATCTACTCATTTTTTGATTTTTTCGGTAATGTCGATTAATTATTCTCTTTTTGAATATCTATTTTATGAGATCGTGAATTTAACAGAAAGATCGGTTGCAAAAAATCCATATCAAGAAATTGACGAGTACCCGATAGAATCACTTGAATTGACAAGAACAAACGACAACAAGATAAAAAAAACAAAACTCGTAAGCATTCAAAATGAAGAAGAAAGCCAATTTGAGCTCTTCCCAATCCCAAACAAACAGCAACTGGTTTGTAAAAAACTTGAGAGCACTGGTTTTAGATTAGGCACACGGTTAATTGAACAATATTGCTTAAAAAAGAGAAGCATGTTCACAGAAGAAAGGATCGTGAGACTGGTTTGTAAGGATTTTTGGAGTCACTTGTTCAAGGGCACCACCCAATTAAATTATGATCAGAATGGTAAAGTGTGGCTCTTAATTGTTAACAACTTTGTGGTTTTATCACGAATCTCTTTTTCAAAGAATGGGAAAAAAGAAAAAAAAGAAATAAGCAAGGAAAGCAATGTTATCCAACAAAGCCAATCTCTACCAAGCACAAATAAAAATCTAAAAAAAAATGTAAATTTAACTCAATCCAACAGTTTGATTGAAAATAACAACAATTCTGGAAACAATGAAAATGAAAAATCAAAAAAGAAAAAGAAAAAAACCAAAAAAAATAAACAAAAATCTCCTTCTTCAAACCTGAAAAAATTAAACCAACAAAAACAAAATGAAGAACAATTTCAAAAAAATAGAATAAACACTCAATCTCAAATTGAAACAATTAACAAATACCTACAGTTTGTCTGTGGTGTGGTACGTGGTGCTTTTTGGAATCTCAATGTTAATTCAATAATTTCAACAAATTATTCAAACCTTAATAAAATTAAATTCATCATAAAACTCGAAAATTAAAAATCATTTCTGAACAATTTAATCTCTTATTGTCATACGTTAATGGGTAACTTTTCCTATGTTATTTTTTAAAGATCTCTGGAAAAATGATTCTTTTTGCTTTTTTTCACCTATTTGACATTAATTATTTATTTTTTATCTTTCCTGTTCTTCAAAAAAAAAATATTTATATTGTTTTAACATACCTCTTTTTACCACTTTTTCGAAAGTTTATTAAAAAATAATTTTTTTAAGGTAAATTTTAATTTTTCATACTGATTTATAAAATTTCACCCAATACAATAAAATTTCATCTTTTGAGAATTTTAATTTTTTAAATCAATCTAATTATTTTTTTAAAAATTCAAAAACAAAAATTTGAAAGGCAATTGAAAAAAAGAAATATTTTCATCTTGATCTTCAATTGAGGATCAAAGAAAATTCGAATAGAAATCATATTGGTTTCTCTACAATTTTTTTCACTAATTCAGAGAATTTCCACGAATTTCTTTTTTTGTTATTCATAAAAATATCCATTGTAAATTTAAATAAAATTTTAAATTAATATGTTAAAACATTCTCAAAAATACGTCTCTTGCTACAATTTTGGTATTTTCTATTTTTTCTGATTTCCAGTTATTGACACCAAAAATAATATTGGCTCTTAAATTATTACATAAAATTGAATGAGAATTGTTGATCAATAAACTAATAAAGAAAAAAAAATTCAAAGATATTAAATTGAAATATTTTTTACTAATTGTGACAAAAAATTATTAAAAATCTATCAATTTTGAATTGAATGAAGACCTCTCGTCGAAATTTGAATTTAACAAGGTTAAAAAAATTGACTACTCGGTTTTTTGATCATAAGTGATTTATATAAAATAAATTTGTTGTGAAAAAAACTAAAGGTCTTGAAAAACTACAATTTCTCGAAAAATCAGAAAGGATTTAATTTTTTGGAATAATTTTTTGGAATAATTTTTTGGAATAATTTTTTGGAAAACTACAATTTCAATTTCGAATTCTAAAATATAAAAACTTTATTTATTTGAGAGTAAGACTAATAAATAAAGTATTTAATTGCTTTTTTTTTGAAGTAAAATTTGCAGTTAATAAATTAAATCCATAATATACATGGGGTATTTGGTACTAATTTTCATTAAGTAGATTTAATTCTTGAGATTATTTATTAACAAGTACATTTTAAAAATTACAAATAAACACCGAAAATAAAACCATTTGTGGATTGAATGATTGATAGTAATTATAGTTTATCCTACTTTGGTTGAAAAAAATAAAAAAAAAGAGAAATTTATTTTCTCAGCCCTTAGAAAGAATAGTATAATTTCACTTTTGGTTTAAAAATTGTTTTATTTTGGTGGTGCGTGTTCCACTTGCTACAAAAAAAGGGGCTGTATTTTTTTGGGAAAAAATTCAAATGAAATTTCCATTTTTCTAAAAAAAATAAAATGGTTTTCTTTCATTGTTTATTCAAATTTCCGAAAAACAAGTGGAATCTAACCCTATTGACTAATCTTTCAAATAATTTGATTTTTATAACTAAAAAATAAAAAAAAAAGTTGAAAATATTTTTATTTTTTTTTTCAATTTCAAGAAAAGATTCTGGGGGTTTGTTGAACCAAAATAGTGAATCAAGGGTTGGTTTAAACAACATTCTAATTAAATTTGGATGTTATTTTTAATTAAAACAAATTCTCAAAAAAAAAAATTATTTCTGTATATTAAGATATATGCTTTGAAAAAAAAATCCTTTAAAAAAAATTTAAAAAAAAACTTTTTTTCATTAAAATTGTTTTGATCAAGAATTTATCATTTCCTAAGTTATTTATATACCACATTGAATTTTTAGTATTTATTTGTTATGATTCAATAATTAAATGTATTTTTAATTAGAAACTCAAGTCAGAAAAAAATATTTATAATTTACAAAAAAATATATATTATTTTCTTTATATATAAAATACAATAGGTTTTTCAACAAATATTTTTTAGTAAAAAAAAAATAAAAAATTGGAAATAATTGAATATTTTGGTTTCCTATTCTTTCCAGAATTGATATATTTATTTAAAAATAAGTCTTATAGTCAGCTCGAAATTTAAGGAACAAACTTTCATCGATAATTAAGGCTCAAAAAAATCTCATATTAAGGCACAAAATCTGTAATTTTTTTTTTTTTACAAATTATTTTACGAGTGTCTGAATTTTGTGCCTTAATTTGAGATTTTAATTGTGTCTTAATTTTCCTTGAATTTTGTGGCTTAAAAGTTGAACTGGTTGTAAAAAAACTTGTGGTTAGTATTTTTAAGTTTATATATATATATAAGCTATTTCAAAAAAACAGGTGCAAATTTATTTTAAAATATATTTATTAAACTAAATATTCAAAAAGGTATTTAAATATACAAAATAGTTAAATATCATTTATCCATTCTTGGTAATAATTCAATTTGTTTCTTAGTATTATATTACATAAAAAAGGATAGTAAATTTTCTGATCTCAGTTTTATCTGATTGGTTTATATGTGTTAATTGGTGTTAATTATTTTCTTTTTTATTGAAAAAACTTTTTTCATAAGTTGTTTCAGAACAACAAAATTTCAAATATTACTGAAAACATAGAACTGCATCTTCTTTTTTAAAAAATCATTTGTACCCTTTCCATATTGCCCGTTTTTTATTAAAATTGGTCGTACATTGTTTTCACCAAAAAAAGTGCTTTTGATTTTTTTTTATTTTTTGGAAATATTTCAAAGAATATATTTTGAAATAAATACATTAACCATTTATTAAATTGGTATTAATATTAAACTTAATTGGTTACCATCAATTAATTAATACTACCACTAAAAAAGTCGATTTTTTGTTAAATGTAAAAAAAAAATGCCATATTTTTTGGAAATACCTTATTTATGTAGATCTATTGATAAAGTAAAGGTTAGATAGATTCAATTCCTCTTTATCAGGTTTATCAATTTTAAACTACATACTTGTAAAATAATGAAAAATCTTTCTGATGTTTTTTTTTTTTACAAAGGGTATAAACAAGAAGGGTATAAAAAAATGAAATAAAAATACAAAAACAAAATAAATTTGAAAATCCAATGAAGTTTTGAATAAATAAATATTATTTTCTAAGCAGTCATTTTTAAAAAATGAAAACTTTTTTTTTTTATGAGATTGCCAGAATTAAAACTTTTTTAATGTTTTTGTTTTAATAAAGTGTGGACTTTTTAAAAAAAAAAAAAAGAAAGAAAGAACTTTCCTTTGCTCAACCTCTATACTAGATTTAAAGTTTGATTCCTAACTTTTTTAAAATAATTAACTACCCCAAAAGTTTCACAGCTGCAAAAGGTTTCACTTTTAAAGCATTGCTTTACTAAAAGAATTTATTATTATTCTTTAAATGTTATAACTATTCCAAAATAATTTGTATGATAATTTATATTTAGGTTAAAATTAATAATTTTTTTTTAAATTTCGATAAAAAAATGTGGACAAAATCCAAGAAAAAACAATAAATGAAAAATTTGGGTTATCTATAAAAAAAAATCATTCTTAATTGTTTATTACGCATCTATAATTAAAAATTTATAAATGAATTTTTATAATTATTGAAATAACAAATATAAAATTTTATTTGAGATTTATTTGCTTTTTTTTTTTTTTTGAAACAAAGCAAAAGCAAAAAGAAAAAAAGAAAGAAAAAGAAAAAAACAAAAAAATCAAAAACAAAAACAAAACCAAAAAAAAAATTAATTATTTTTCATCATCATTTGTTGAATCAGAAGTGTCGCTTGAATCAGATTTTTTTTCATTATTTTTGGTATTTAGAGGGGAATTTTGGAGGCTGTTAGTTCTGAGAGGATCAAAAACATTTTTTTTAATTGGTACACTCCCAAATGGGTTTTGTTTATCTCCAACTTTTCTAATAGAGAATTGAAAACTTTTTAATTTATGATCTTTTAAATCTACTATTTTTTTTTTTTCTTCGTCTTCAACAAATTCTTCAAAAATGGTAATTGGCTGTTGTTTATTTTTATTTATTTCTTCACTTTCAGTTTCACTTGTTGAAATTTCAGATGTGTTATTACCTGATGTTGATGATTGTGACCAACCAGGATTTCCGTAAGTTCCTTTTAAAGTGCTTTTTTTTATTGAATCTGGGACGTCTTGGTCGATATTGGTTTCAGGAATGTAACTATCTTCCAGGCGTAAATAATCGTTTCCCATCTGTGGTTGTACGCGTTTTATAAAAGATGTTGAAGACATTAAAATCGCATTTTCATCTTTTTTTTCAAACTTGATGTTGCTAGATAATACATTCGAGTATTCCTGTTCTTCAAAGGGTGCAGTGATTACTACAGCTTTGGTATTCATTATTCTTTTTGTAATTTTTAGAAATCGTAATACTGTTGGCACAAAAATTGAGATTTGATATAAAAGCATTGACAGTATAGGCCTTGCTGTTTTGTTGTCCTCAGTTGCCCAGTACTATTTTTTTTTTTTTTTTTTTTTGATAGAATGAAAATTTAAAAAATAATATTAAGAACGAGAATAAGAATTTGGATTGGTAATATTAAATCATAAAATAGTTGTGGATATATTTTTATGTTTATTTTTTTTGAAAATTGTTTTTTTCTGATATTTGTCAAATTTTTAGTTAATATTTTATATTTCGAAATAAAAAATAAGTTGTTTAATATTTAATATTAAAAATTAAGTTCTTATTATTTTTTTTTTTGAGGGGAGGAAATTAATTTCCTCTTAAAACCTTTAGGTTTTTTTTACTTATTGAAATGAACAGAAACTTTATTAAATTTTCTTTTTATTTCAAAAATTAAAAAAAAACGCAGTTAGATTTTCTTGAGTTTTCAAGGGTGAAGTGTTCTAGGTTTTATTGAGTTTTTCTGTTTATTTGTAAAATCAATAGATTTTCGTTAGTTTTTTTGAGTTTTCTATTTATTTGTGAAGTGTTCTAGGTTTTTTTGAGGTTTTCTGTTTATTTGGAAAATCAATAGATTTTCCAAATAAATAGAAAACTCAAAAAAAACTAACGAAAATCTATTGATTTTACAAAAAAACAAATAACTCAATAAAACCTAACGTTCCTTTTTTTTTTTAATTTAAAAGAATGGTAAAAAATCTTTGATTTTACTCTATTCTTTTAAATTCTGGAAAACTGAACTGCCAATAAGAGGGGTTTAAAACTCCTTCCTTAAATAACAATAAAATAAATCAATAAATTTCAAAGAGTTATTCTAAATTGAATTCAAATTAATTTTTAGTCGTTTCCAGTATTTTTATTTCTGAAATTTATTTTTTTGAAATTCTTTTAATAATAATGGTGGGAAAATTTTAAAACTTATTTTTTTAAAAATTTTCTTGTTATTGTTCTTTTTCTTTTTTCTTTTTTTTTTCAAAAAATCCATTAATCATTCCTTAAATACAGATTGTCTTCAGAAAAAAAAGCAGGCTAATTTTGGCCTAAAAGATATTTTGCTAATTTTCAAATTTTTAGTTTAATAATAAATATATAGATATATAAATATATATATTAGAATTTTAAATTTGTATACTTACAATATTTGTTTCATGGTTTTGTGGGTCTAATATATAAGCTTCAATAAAATAAATTGTCACGATAATAAGTGAACAATATACAATACAAAAATAAAGAACCAAATATAAATAATGTTTATATTTTAAATGCTTTTTCTTTTTTGGGAACCGAGTTATGAAATGTGAGAGGAAGAAGAATGGCAATAATATGGTATTTGCGCGAGTTTTTAAAAACATGGGAATACTTCTTCGGATGACTATTTGCACTTCTGGTGGTTCTCCTTCGTCAATGTCCCAATCTATTCTATATTCAACATCGTTAATATCTTGCTTTGACTTGTATTTGATCCTGACTACAATGGTCCTTAGGCCTGTTCCCATTGAGTCCTCTTCTCTAAATCTTGCGGGTATGCCATAAGAATAAACAACGTCTTCGCCACAAGATAAAAAAAATTTACCATTTCTTTTTGTAAATTGTTGGCCAGTAATGATTATTTTAAAATAATAGGTTTCGCCTTTTTTTAAATTCAAAGTAATTGAATTGAAATAATAATTTTTCAAATACGATTTGTGTAACGTTCTTGCAAAGTATAGCCCAGCAAACATATAAGCAGAAAAGGACGTTACAAACAAAATGTTTCCCCAAGTCCAAATCACCCTGAAGGTTAAGGGCACATGCCGATAGATGGTATAAATCAAATCAAATGAGCATTTGCCACCGATCAGCTGGGAGATGTGCAGGGGGTCAAACGTGTCTGCGTCAGTTGTGGAATCAGGGAAGCACTCCTTTGTTTTACTCAAAATCAAATCTACAGAGCACCCCGTTGTAGTCCACCCCGACAAATAACTTTCAACATCAGGATTAAAACAGGACTCAGAGCCATTCAGGTACAAGATGGCTGGTGTTTTGATCGTTGGGTTTTTTTCTTCGTTGTCAAGCCGATATTGCAAATAGTCTATACAATCGCTGTCTGTTTTGCATTTCTTATAATCGGAATCAAAATCAGAAACGCTCATCGTGATCGAGACAGGCAACGAATCTTTTCCTTCTTCGGTTTCTGAAATTGAAAAGCTAATTAGCTTCATTAATTGTGACCTTTCCCTTGGGCCGTTATAATTTTGATCATTCTCGTTGTTTAGTGGCGAAAAGGATAAAAAGCTTAGTTCTCTTTGAAACGCTTGCGTACACGGCTTTGATAAATTTTGTGTGTTTTGAAGACCCGAGGGAGAGGTGCTTTGTGAAAAATATTTTGTTTGCTCAAAGCCCTTAGGGCACGCGCCGTTGATTTTGTCGCTTCCGATTTGATAAATCAAATGAAGATCGTGTTCATCACTAATTGTGTTCATGCTTGTGCTTGCCCGAATGGTGATAAAATAGTCTCCTTTTTTTAAATCGTGGTATGTCAAGTTTTGTTGGTAGCGTTGCATAGAGCCAGAGGCACTAAAGTATGGTGTTAAAAAAAAGGGAACAGACAAGTAAGCTGAAATAAGGGCCATAAGCAATAAGATGATCTACTTGGTTTTAGATTTTTTTTGGTTGGTTTGTTGGTTTATTGATGTTATTATTAATTTTGGAAAGAAACCAAAGATTTGAAAAAAAAAAACAAAACAATTTGAAAAACATTTTTATTGTTTTTTTGATTGAAAAAAAGTAATTAATAAGTGGTTTCTCAGTTTTTTTTGAAATTTTTCTAATTTCAAGAGCAGCAAAAGGCTTTTTAAAAAAAGATTTAATTTATGAATAAGAACAAACATTGACTCCATCAAAATTCATCTGTTAAAGTTTTTTTGTATTGTTGTAATTTGCTCTAATGGGAAATAATAGTCTGTTTGGAAAATTTTGAAACAAGAAAACAAAATGAAAAAATGATCCTTAATTCTTGAAAAAATAAGATTATGTTTTGTAAAATAGATAACAATTGTGAAAGAAACTAAAATAAACGTAAACCGGTTTTTTATGTTTGTCAGGTATTTTGAAATCATTTTAAGTTTGAACAATTGATTATTATTTTTCTATTATTACTTTCAAAAATGTTGGAAATTTTTTTAAATTTTGTTCTCTACAAAAAAGCATGATACATAACTTTTTCCAAAGTAATTATCATAAAGTTCAAAAACATAAGTTAACTGATTTTTATAACTTACTTTTGATCTATCATCACACTATTTAAAACTATGGAATTTAAAGTCATAAATTTTATTGAAATTTGTATGAAATTAAAATTTATAATTACTATTTATCAACATAAGGACGGAAATTTTGAAGAGTTTCCTCTTTTGAGATCTTTTTTTGATTTTTAGGAAGAGATATATGTTGGAGAATTTAATTATGTTACCATTAAAAGATGAATAAATTGGAAAATATTTTTTCTTCATTTTCCTTTTTTTCTTTTGTTCTATCAGTTTTCATAAGAAATAAATTGAAATTTCAGGCTATCTATATATTTGTTAGAGAATTCTTGTTTCTTTGTTTTTTGAGATATTGGATATATACTGGTGAATGTTGAATCTTAAACGAATGAAAATTTTCTTGATTCTAAAAAGATGCTCAAGTTAATTTTTTTCAATCATAATTTAAATTATAGTAGGGAAAAAAATACCGGACATGAAAAAAATCCCTGACAAGATTTTTAATTGTGAGTATTAGTAAAATTTTTGTCTAATTTCAATGAAATCCTTATTATAAATAACCAATTTTTTTATGAGATTAGTAATAAACCTACCTAAAGTCCATCAAAGTAAGGTGTCTCTGGAATACTCGAGTAATTGTTTGATAGCCTAATGTTGATCAACTTTTTTTGAAAAATAATCGAGTTTTATTGAGGTTTACTAGAGTTTGGAAAATGATAATTTTTCTTCTTGTTTTTTGATTGATTGAATGGTGTTTTGAACAAGTGTGATTTCATCAATCATCATTCTAATAAGTGGGGGAGTTATAATTGAAAAAGTTTCATTCTTAAAAAAGGGAATTTGATTGTAAATAAATGAAATTACACAATAATTTTACTAATATTCACAATTCAAAATCTTGTCCGGGATTTTTTTCATGTCCGGTATTTTTTTCACTGCTCTACCATAAATGTTAAAAAAAGAAATATTTACCCATATCTTTTTTATGGTAATGGTAATCTCAGAATCTAAAATTAGAGGAAATGGAAAGGGGATATATATATATATATATATATATATCTGTTTTAATATATGAAGATAATGTTTTTATTTGAAGATTTTTTTTTCATGAATATACTCATCTCAATTTGGTCAGGATATTTAAAAGCCCAACTCTTGAAACATTGTTTTGGTTCAACAACCCCTTAGAACTTTTTTACAGAAATTTGAAAAAACAATAACAATATTTTTGAGACATTAATTATTTTTTTGGTTACTAAAGTCAAAATAATTTTAAGATAAATTCTAAGGGGGTGATGAATTTTTTGTTTTGTTCAGAATTTGGAACAAAGAAAGAACAAGAATTTAATTTTTTTGTAAAGAAATAAATTAAATTTGAAATTATTTCTTGAAAAAAAAAACTTTTTTTCTTTTTTTTTTTTTTTATTGGGGAAGGAGTGTAATTTACACTCTAGATGCCCTTATGCTTACATTCCCTTTCAGAAATTTGATTGTAAAATCATATATTTCAGGATTATTGATTAATGATAATAGTCTCAAACTATCAAAAATTCTTTTTTCTTCACCGGGTGGAAGACACCATTAGAACAAAACAATTTTAAAACTCTACTGGAAATTAAAAGATTCTTTCTATGGGTTGGGTAATTAAATCTCTCTTTTTTATTATGGTATGATTTTTAATAAAATTAAATCTAGAAACAGGGTAAATAAAACAGTGGACTTTGGATCATTTGAATTTTTTTTTTTGTGTTTGGTTATGTAATTTTCAAAATTTTAATTGTGTACAATCTTACTAAAAAACTATTTTTTGAGTGGTACAAGTTTTTGAAAATATTAATTCATCGTTCCTTTCATTAAATAATTAATATTAAGAAGCTATAAAACAGAATTGAATCTTTAAATTCTTTAAGTTTTTAAATTTTAAATTTTTGGTTTGATTAAATTATTTTTTAAAATAAAAAATGTTTTTTTGGTAAGTATTTTATAACAATCATATTAAACCCACAAAATAGTGGTGATAAGGTATATATTTTACAATCAGTTCCGATATTAAGGTACAAACGTTAATGAAAATTAAAGGCACACTAATAATCTCAAATTAAGAAGCAAACTTCAGATTCTAATAACATAATTTGTGAAAAAAGAAATTTCAAATTTTGTACTTTAATTTAAGATTTTTTTGTATCTTAAATTTCTTTGAAAGTTTGTGTCTTGAAAGTTAAACTGAATTTAGATAAATCTTTTCATTTTATAACTAAACAATAAAAATCACCTTTCCAAATATAATTATCAAAATTAAGAATATAAAAATTAATAACTAGGGTACATTTTTGAAATTGTTTTCTTCAGTATACCCTTCATTTGAAAGAAAATAAACAAGAAAATGTATTGAAAAATCAATACAGAGACGTTCACACACTCTCTCCAATTTACAATCAGTTCCACACTTAAGGTAAAAATATCAAATAAAAATTTGAAGAAAAAAATTACCAATTAATACACAAAAATCAAATTCAAATAAAACATATATGAAAAAAAATTCCGAAAAAATGTCTTTTATTTTGAAGGTTTATTGTAATTTAATAACTATTGATAGATTGTGTCTTAGAAGTGGAGTTTGTTGTATTATTATTAAACTGGAATATTTTTTACAAATTTGTTTACAAGATAGTTTTTTTCAAATATTTTAATCAAACCAAACAATAAAAAGAATAGGTTTTAAAAGATTAAAGTGGAAAATTTTGAATTCTTAGAATCAAAAAAAAAAAAAATACAGTTACAAAGATTCAACTTTATGAAACGGAAAATTTGTTAAATTATTATATTTAAATTCAGAATTATTTCGGTTTGACAATTTTATATTAGAAAATAAATGAAAATAATTATGTTAATAAATCCAATATATTTTTATTTCAAAAGCAAAATTTAATAAATATCATACTTTCTCAAACTCAAATCTGAATTATCTAAATTAAAAGATAATTGGAATGAAAGTACATTTAGGAAATTCTTTAGAACTGGAAAGTTGTTTATTTCTTAAAAAAAATTCAATTGGGGATTAAAAAGAGAAAAATAAAACCTATTTAATAATATGTAATTGTCTCAGACATGAAAAAGATCAGATCAATAAATTATGATTTTATTTTATTTTTTTCTTGATAAGTTTTTGATGTTTTTTTTTAGATTTCCATTTTTCAATTAGTCCATAAATATATTATAATAAGCTATTATTCAACTCTGCTATTTTATTAAAATATCATATATTGAGTTAAAGTAATTATTTGAATCATTCAACATTCAAATAAACATCTCTACTCAAAAATGGTATAATTTACCTACTCTATTAAAAACATAAAATCTGTAATAATTATATCGCTTCGTACTAACTGTTTATTGCTCTTTTAGTTAAATATCATATAAGAAATAGTCACGGGTGAGTTTTTCTTAATAGAAATGGTTTATATTAAAGATTAATTTGAAACGGTTTTTTTAGTTTAAAAATAATATTTTTAATGAAATTCTAAATTGATAAATATTAAAAAATCATTACATAAAAAATAAAGAAAATTTTATTTTTAAAAAATCTTTGTAATAAATTTTTCTAACTTGGTTAGACTTTACTTTTTAATAATTTTTGATCTTTCTTACAAAGATAAAAAAAAATTTCAAATAATAAAATAAGAAAAAGAAAGAGTTAAATGATTTAAAATTGAAATAAAAAATTAAAATGAAAATGAAATGAAAAACGAAATAGAAAATAAAAACGAAAATGATCAATAACATATTAATTCCATAAACCAATAAAAATGATAATTCTATTATTATTATTAAAAAATGAATTGTTATTTAAATTCATTACTAAAAATTTTTAAAATAAAGAATGTTCCATAGGTTTAATTTAATCTAAAATAAATAGTTTTTAAAAAAAAAAATATTTCAAAAAAAAATAATTAACAGGATGTATTCAAAAAGATGATTCAAAAAAAAAATGAAAGAAATAAATAAAAATGGGAAAAAAAAAAAAAAAAAAAAATTAATAGCAGATTTTAAAATAATTTGAATTTTTTTTTTAATTGCACTTTTTTCCATTTTGCCAATTTATTAAATTTTTCTTTATCCATTTTAAATATTGATTGAAATTCTTTATCTGCTAAATATTTTTCTAAATTCCCCCTATCTAAGCCTATTGGCTTTATGGTTTTGGAAAGTTCTCCATAGGGATAAAATGTATTGGAACTTTTAGGATTTTCAATAATTACCAAATCCTTCAAACTTTTAGGAACCCGAATTTTTAATTTAATTCTGGGGTTTTTACAAATAATTTTATTGCTCCAATAAGGAAAATAAGAGATAAATTCTGTCGGCTCGTATCCGCCATCGACTTTGTAAATTATTGTTTTTTCATCTTTCTCTGTGTTTTTTTCAAAGTATTTCAATACAAAGTCTTTACTTGGCTTTGAGATTTTTTCGTTTAAGTTAGCAACTAAACCAACCCAAAAAAAGATAGCCCAATGGACATCCAATACGTAGCAATGGTTATGATTTAAATTCCGTTGAATGATTTTTTGATGAGTTACTGAAAATTTACCATTTAGAAATGAGCATTTCAAGAGTTTTGGTTTGAAATTTTCTGGTAATGATTTATTAATTTCTACAATTTTTGAAAAATAAGAATTTAAAAACAATGCCATGTTCTTTGAGTTATCATTATCATAATTTAATTGTTCAGAAGAAAAGATAGTTTTTAAAAAAACTTGGCATTTATTTTCAGCATTTTCTTCAATGAAGATTTTTTTTTTGTTAATATGCTGTTGGAACATTGGTAGTATTTTTTCATTTATTTTGTTATAATCCCTATCAGTAACTAACTTGCCTCTCCAAACAATAATTTGATCTTGCAAAAATAGGATCATTGTATTTAATGAATTAAATGATTCCATTTTAATTGGTACTTGGTATACTCTGCATTGGAATGGTGGGCCTTTTAATGGTGGAGGTGCTACATAGGAAATATCAACTCTTTTTTTAATATGACAGGAGATTTCATTAATAATTACAACTTTATATAAAGCTGGTAAAGTTTGGGGTAATTGAGTATAAAATTCTTCCTTTTCTTCTTTTTCTTTTTCTTTTTCTTTTTCTTTTTCTTTTTCTTTTTCTTCTTCTTTTTCTTCTTCTTTTTCTTCTTCTTTTTCTTCTTCTTTTTCTTCTTCTTTTTCTTCTTCTTTTTCTTTTTCTTTTTCTTTTTCTTTTTCTTTTTCTTTTTCTTTTTCTTTTTCTTTTTCTTTTTCTTTTTCTTTTTCTTTTTCTTTTTCTTTTTCTTTTTCTTTTTCTTTTTCTTCTTCTTTTTCTTCTTCTTTTTCTTCTTCTTTTTCTTCTTCTTTTTCTTGTGCTTTTTCTTTTTCTTCTTCTTTTTCTTCTATTTCTTGTTCTTTTTCTTCTCCTTTTTCTTCTCCTTTTTCTTCTTCGTTATCTTTAGTTTCACTTTTAATTAATTTTCTTTCCCCTTGATGAATTATCATAATATTATTAAATAAATAATAAAAAAACATTGATTCAATACCATCAGTGATCCTTGTTTGATTAATTTCGTTTTGGAATTTTTTAGAATTGGTTTGAACGGTTAACAGTGCACTGGCACCTTTTTCATTTATTGTGGAATTTTCCCCTTGCCAGAAGAATATATGTTTCTGTTCGCGATCTTCTTCAGTATTGTAATGATAAAATATGATTAAAGACTCATTTCTGAAAAAATGTCCATATTGGGATGTATTTAATTTAATTTTTTTATTTTTTGAAACAATCCAAATAACTTTTTTACCAGAGCCATCATTTGGTAAAACTTCAATTGTGGTGGTTGGGTTAAATAAAGATTGGAAATTTATATTATCAAGAGGATTTATTTTTTTCCGATTTTTGATTTTATAATTTTCAAAATTGATTTTTTTATTTAAAGTAACAATCACCTCATCGGGCCAATTAGAAAAATGTGATTTAAAAAGAGGACTTTCGCCATTTTGAGGATTCCTTTCCACTTCTTTTAAGGGTAAGTGGGGGTTTTCTTCTAATAACCGTTTTGATATTTCACGAGAAAATTTTCTTTTTTTAAATGGTACCTTTTTACCGACCCAGGCAAACACACCAGAGAGAGATATTAATATGTATTGTTCTTGAGTTTCCAAATATTCAAATTTTAAAAATTGATTGATATAGTATTCATTTAATTCTCCATTTTCACCAATCTTATATAGAGATAAATTTGATAACCAGTTTTTTTCAGTTTCATTTCTTCCTTCTTCATTTTTAATTTCTTGATTAATATCCTTTTTTAGCCCGTTTAAGGTCCTCCAAAATTCCTTTGCAAAGGTATTATCGATATCCTTTTTAAAATTTTTTGAATTCAATTTTTTTTCAATTTCCTGTTTTTCCTTTTCATCAATGTAATCGTTTTCCCCGTCATTTAATATTACCACTTTTGGTTTCCCGCCATGGAACCTTGTACGCGTCCTTTGTGCAAAGTCTAACGCGTGGCCCCTTTCCGCATTTGTGCTGTTCTTCCCATTATAAATAAATACAAATAAATCCGTTTCTAAGACAAAGCAATAATCGTGGTTTAAAGACTCCACTTTACATTCAACCAAGATTATTCTTGGTCTACTTACCCCACAAATTTGATATAAATTCCTGATAACTTTTTTTTTTGTTTTCTTCACCCTTACTCCAAATTTTATTTGCTTATTAACCCTTTCTTTTGGTGTTACATCATCGCCAGTCCATTCTTGAAATTTTTGGATTTTGTCAAGAATGGTAACAAATTGCTTCTTTGAGTTTGAATTCCCATTCTCAGACCATGAATTTGTTCTTGATCGGTTCATTAATCGATTTGAAATGTGGCTTGACACTTTGCCCCTTAAGCCTTGTCGCTGTTGTGTTTTTTTTAAATTATCTTGATTATTAGGATTCGTTTGCCTTGTGAATTTTTTTTTCAAATCGTTTCGCACCGCTCTCTTACGCAATGGAGAATGGAGTGGGGACATCGGTATATTATTATTATTCGTTTCTTTTTCTTTTTTTTGCTCTTGATCTTTTTGATTATTTATTAATTCTTTGTTTTCTTTTGTTTTCGTAAAGATCTTTTTAGGATTTATTCTTTTCCGAATATTTCTTCTTCTTGGCTTCATAATGTGTGTTAATTTTTTTGGTTTCTTAGTTTCATTTGGCTCTTTCTCCCGTTTTGTTCTGTCTTCAATCGATTTTTGAAAATTATTTAGAAATTTATTTTGTAAATTAATAAATCTTTCGCTTCTTTTTCGGATTTTGCTGGGTTTTTGTTTTGCTATTTTTTTTATTTGATCTTTTTTTTTAACTGTAGTTTTTGTTTCCTTTACAATGTGTTCTTTGGGTTTATTCTCTTTTTCTTGTTTTATTGTTAATTTTTTATTCACAATTGTTTGTTTTTCTTCTTCATCATCAAGCAAGTTTAGTTTTAATTTAATTTCGGGTTCGAATCCGAGATCTAATTTTACATGGGATTTTTCTTTTGGTTTTTCCTTTTCTATTTCTTGTTTTTTTATTGGTTTTTCTTTTTCTATTTCTATTGGTTTTTCTTTTTCTTCATTCTGATAATTTAATTTTATTTTGATTTCAGGTTCTAATTCAAGATCTAGTTTGATAAGAGGTTTTTCTTTTTGTTTTTCTATTTCTTTTTCTTTTTGGGTTTCTATTTGTTCTTCTTTATCCTGATAATTTAATTTTATTTTAATTTCAGGTTCTAATTCGAGATCTAGTTTGATAAGGGGCTCTTCTTTTGGTTTTTCTATTTGTTCTTTTTCTTTATTCTGATAATTTAATTTTAATTTGATTTCAGGTTCTAATTCAAGATCTAATTTGATAATAGGTTTTTCTTTTGGTTTTTCCTTTTCTATTTCTTCTTTTTCTATTAGTACTTCTTTTTTGATTTCTATTTGTTCTTCTTCTTCGTCCTCATAATTTAATTTTATTTTGATTTCAGGTTCTAATTCAAGATCTAATTTGATAAGTGGTTTTTCTTTTGGTTTTTCTTTTTGGATTTCATTTTCTTCTTCTTTATCCTCATAATTTAATTTTATTTTAATTTCAGGTTCCAATTCAAGATCTAGTTTGATAAGAGGTTTTTCTTTTGGTTTTTCTTTTTGGATTTCATTTTTTTCTTCTTTATCCTGGTAATTAAGTTTTAATTTGATTTCAGGTTCTAATTCAAGATCTAGTTTGATGAGAGACTTTTCTTTTTGTTTTTCTTTTTGTTCTTCTTTTTGAATTTCATTTTCTTCTTCTTTGTCCTCATAATTTAATTTTATTTTGATTTCAGGTTCTAATTCAAGATCTAGTTTGATAAGAGGTTTTTCTTTTGGTTCTTCTTTTTGGATTTCATTTTTTTCTTCTTCTTCGTCCTGGTAATTTAATTTTAATTTGATTTCAGGTTCTAATCCGAGATTTAATTTGATGTGAGATTTTTCTTTTGGTTTTTCCTTTTCTATTTCATTTTCTTCTTCTTTATCCTGATAATTTAGTTTTAATTTGATTTCAGGATCTAATTCTAGGTTTAGGTTGACATGAGATTTTTCTTTTGGTTTTTCCTTTTCTATTTCATGTTTTTTTATTGGTTTTTCTTTGTCTATTTCTATTGGTTTTTCTTTTTCTTTAACATCCTGATAATTAAGTTTTATTTTAAGTTCGGGTTCTAATTCTAGATCCAGTTTGATAAGAGGTTTTTCTTTTTGTTTTTCTTTTTCGATTTCATTTTCTTCTTCTTTATCCTCATAATTTAATTTTATTTTGATTTCAGGTTCTAATTCAAGATCTAATTTGATAAGTGGTTTTTCTTTTGGTTCTTCTTTTTGGATTTCATTTTCTTCTTCTTCTTCGTCCTGGTAATTTAATTTTATTTTGATTTCAGGTTCTAATTCGAGATCTAGTCCGATAAGGGATTTTTCTTTTGCTTTTTCTATTTGTTCTTCTTTTTCCTCGGTTTCTTCTTCTTCGTCCTGATAAATAAGTTGTAATTTGATTTCAGGTTCCAATTCAAGATCTAATTTGATAAGGGGCTCTTCTATTTCTTTTGGTTTTTCTTTGTGTTCTTCTTTTTGGATTTCATTTTCTTCTTCTTTATCATGGTAATTAAGTTTTAATTTGATTTTAGGATCTAATTCAAGATCTAGTTTGATGAGAGACTTTTCTTTTGGTTTTTCAATATTAGTTTGGTTTTCTTTTTCAATGATTTCATTTTCTTCTTCTTTATCCTGGTAATTTAATTTTATTTTGATTTCAGGTTCCAATTCGAGATCTAGTCCGATAAGGGATTTTTCTTTTGGTTCTTCTTTGTGTTCTTCTTTTTGGATTTCATTTTCTTCTTCTTTATCATGGTAATTAAGTTTTAATTTGATTTTAGGATCTAATTCAAGATCTAGTTTGATGAGAGACTTTTCTTTTTTGGTTTTCTGTTTTAATGTTAATTCTCCATTCCCAATTTTTTGTTTTTCATTGTCGTGAAAATGTAGTCTTAATTTAATTTCAGGATCTAATTCAAGATCTAATTTGATAAGAGGTTTTTCTTCTTCTTTTTCTATGAGGACTTCATTTTCTTCTTCTTCTATTGGTTTTTCTTTATCTTCATAATTTAATTTGATTTTAATTTCAGGTTCTAATTCTAGATCCAATTTGATTGATTTGCTTTGTTTTTTTGTTTGTAGAATATCACTTTTTCTGTTTTGTGAATTTAAATTTGAGTGGCCTTTTTGTTTGTTCTTTTCGTTTTGTTGGCTTTCATTCATTATCACAATAAAAAAAAGAAAAAAAAATAAAAGGAATTTTTTACACAAAAAAATTTGAAAAAAGATATTAAATTAAAAAAAATGAGACTTTATTGTTAAATTTTTTGTAATAGAACTTTAAATTGACTTTGTTGTTAATATAATCAAATTAAAGTTTAAAAAAAATCTCGAAAAAACTGAAATTCCGTTAACTTTGAAATTTGTAATTTCCTTGATATTTTTTTGTTTTAGATGTTTGTAAACCCAGTCAAAAAGTTCCTTAAGAGTCTTGAAGATCTTACTTTAGAGATTTGATTAAAAAAAATTTTCAAAAATAAGATTTGTCAAAAATAAAAACAATTTTTTTTTTTCAAGTTGGGAAAATATTAAATTTTTAAAAAAGTCGGTCTTTTTTGTGAAGGCACTTTTTAACATAAATTCTATTTTGTATTTCTATTTGTTCCCTAATAATCATTTTTATGATGTAGATCAGTTTCACACTTTTGTTATTTTTATCCAACTTATTTATAAAGTGCCAGATGTAAAGAACAAATTTAATATAAAAATAATTGTATTGAAGGGATAAAAAGTGTTACAGATTTTTTCAAACATTTCGAATCAAATAGGGATAATTGAGGCTATTTAAATTATTTCGCAAACCTCAAGATCCTTCTCGAACTTTTATAACTGGTATTTGAATAATAAATGGGACAAAATTTTCACTTCCTTTTCCTCTTTTTCTTTTTTATAAATTTCAAACAAACAGATTGAAATTTGGAATCTTTGCTTAGTATCTGGATTTTGCTTTGTGCAATATTTTATCCCTACGTTTGCGTGAAACCAAAATGCCAATGAAAGGTTTTGTGGAATTGTAAAACAAAAACGAGATGAAAATAGTTCCTATTTAAAATTCAAATAGCAGTGAATTACAAAAAAACGAATAAATGTAACTAAAAACATTTTTGAAGAAAGAATTTTATTGGTTTAAAGGTAAATAAACCCAGTAAAAGGAGTTGAATTTAAAAATATTCTTTGCAATGAACATACTGAAAAGATAATGTGTATCAATTTAAAACTATCCAAATTTATTGTTTTTTGAACATTTAAATGATAAAATCTTCTACAGATTATGTTTTTTAAATTCTGAAATATTCTCTCGTTTATGTCTCGGGGGTTACCATAAAATTACCAGTACACTTATAAAAAAAGAAGGAAATAAATAGATTTATTCAAAAGCTGGTTTATTTCTATAAAATTTATTATTTTTGTCGAAAATTCAACAATACAAAATTTCAAAGGATTATAAAGTTTTTATTCCGAAAGATATCCTCTCATTTATGATTCTTATTTGATCCAATTATTTCCTAATATAAAATCAAAAAACACTAAAAAATAAGCAGATATTAAAATCTCTTTTTAGAAAAACCAATTTTATAAAAAAGAAAAAAAAAAAGGAAAATAAAGTGAAAATTGTTTACTATTTATTATTCCAATTGTTAAAAGTATATATATACATACTATTTATTGCAAAATAAATGGAACAAAATTTTCATTCAGTTTTCCAAAAAAAGATTATTAAATCATTGTAAAATTTCAATTTTTTAATTCTTAAAAGAAGCTGACAGTATTAACCCCCCGTTTTGAAATTCGGGGATTTTGATGGTTTATTTTAATTCTTGGGGTGTGATTTTTTGGAAAGCTGAATGAAAATTTTGATTATTTTATTTTACAATTAATAGTATTGTCGTTTCCCCTTTATAATATAAAAATTTTTCTTTCAAGTTCTCAAAAATATTTCTATTTTAATTATTGGTTGAAAAAACCCAAGATCTTGACAAAAAAAAGTATATTGATACAACCACTATCAATCCATTTTTACATTTGATATTTTGATCTTAAAATCTTTATTTGATCTCAAAGTCTCAAAAATAAAGAGAGAGAAATTAAAAAAACTCAAGATTGACAAATCAAATGTCCTTGTGAAATGAAAATATTTTATCATCTTATTATGACTAAATTAAAATTTTTGAGAATCTGAAATAAAAAATTTTCTTTCTTAATTGGGATATGATAATATATATAAATAAACAATTTTACAGTCAAATGAACACGTATATAATTTGTGAATTACATGTTTTTTAAGAGTTTGAATCAAGAAAATAATAAAATTTTAATTGGTATTCTTGAAATTGAAATCATTTTTTTCACCTTTTATTTGATTTTTTTTTGATAAGTAATACATACCATGATTCATTTGCAAAATGTTTTTTTATTACACGATAGATAATCGACTGTTAAAAACGTATTATAATAATGTTAACGAAACTGTAAAAATTATTGTAGAGTAATCATTTTTATTTCTATAGATATTTTATTTGATCTTCAATTGAAGATTAAAATGAACTTTTTTTTTTTTTTCAATATGATATCTAAGAATTTGGGCTTTACTATTTTTAAGAAAATTGATTGATATTTTAGTTTTTTTTTTCATTCAGATACCAATTATTCTTTGGTGTTGATTATTCTACTTAATTCATATTTGTACCTCAAAGGCCAATGATATATAATAATTGATATTTGAGAAAAAAAAAATTCGGGACGTTTTGACTGTAACAAAGTTTATTTTCAAACCCATTTCAAAATAAAAAGTACAACTTCTTTCTGAGTTGTTGGTATAAGTGAAAAATTCCTTTTATTTGTTGAAAAAACAATGCTTCAATCAAAAACTGTTTTTTTTTTTATTAATATTATTTTTTTCATTTCTTGTTGAAAATAGGTGATTCAACAAAATTCCTACTTGCCATTAGGTTTTTTTTATTATAATAAGTATAAAAAAACCTATTCACCCCATATTACTTTATAGTACTTCTTGTTACTCTAAAATTGTATTAAGGTACCGGATTATATATATATATATATATATATATATATATATATATATATATATATATTAAATTTTTACTGGCCAGCTGATCAAAAAAGAAAAATAATTAATTATTAATTTCAAGAAAGAAATTTTCTTAATAAATAACAAGAAAATTCAAGCGCACACATTAGAAATTGAAAAAAACACATTTTACCTTTCAAAAAGGAAATATATTACACACTTATCACATTTTGAGAATAGAAACCGGTATTAAAGTAAAATACAAAAAAAAAAACAAACAAATTATAAAAAATATCGTTCTATTCTCTTTTTTTCACGATATTAATAGAATAATTTGTATAAATAGTTTCAAGACTTTTTGGAACTTTCAGATTAATAATCTATAAGATTTCACATTTTGATATTCTTTTATATTTTTTTCAAATTTCAAATACTTGATAAAAGTTTTTTAAAAGACAAAAAGGGTAAAAAAAATTGATTAATACTACAACCAATTCCACTTTTAAGACACAAACTTAAAACCCAAATTACGGCACATTTTTTGTAATTTTTTTAACACAAATTCTTTTTCTAATATTTGGATTTTGTTTGTTAATTTGATGATTTTTTTGTGTCTTATATTTTTAGTTGAAAGTTTGTATCTTAAAAGCGGAACAGACTGAAAGTTTTACACCATGGATGGTGATTAGTTATCATGTTCTTATACATTCACTTCTTAAAAAGAATTTTTTTTGAAGAATTTGGATAAATAAATTAATTGTCAAATTAAAACCCAAATAAATCAGAAAGAACAAAATAGATCTTTTGTTGAAAATTTTTTTAAAAAAGACTTTGTTAGATTTGAAATTAGAAGTTTAAATTTGAAAATGTTTAAAACATATAAAACTATCTAAAAGTAAATAATATATAGAAAAACCCCTGAAAATGGTTTAGTTATTATCGATTTTAAATGGAAATTATGAAATTGTAAACTCAAATTTGGTAAGATCCAAGAAAGTTAAAAAAATGAAAATTGTTGAAATTGTGAAAATTTCACATTTTTCTGTTAAAAGAAATCCCCAATGAGGTATATCTTTAACTGAGAGTACCGAACTCCTTCAAGAGTGTTTTTTATCAAAAATTTCACAGTTTTCAACAACAAACAGAGTACTTATCTCAATATTAATTTTTCAATTGTGTAGAGCCAATTACAAGATTTTTCAAATTTCAAATACTTTGTAACAGTTTTTAAAAGATCAAAAAGGATAAAAAAATCTATTTAACAAAAGATCAAAATTTGGAATTTATTTGAAAAATTTTTTAAATATTATTAACCAGAAAAATATTTGATAACTTCAAAAAAAGTTGAAATTTTTTTTAACAAAGTAAAAATACAAGAGTTGTTTTAATGGGAAGTTTTTTAATAGTTCACAGTTGTAAAAACTTTTAAATTGAAAGCTATTGGATTTTAATCTTTTAATTACTTTTAAAATTTGAAAGAAATTCTTTTCCACTTAAAGTGGAGCCCTCAATTTCAGCATAGCAAAGTTTTTTGAAGTTAAAAAAGTGATTATAATTTTTATGGTAGATTTATATTCATGTTTGCTAATCCTATAAAAATCCGTGAAGTTTAGGGTCTTTATTTTTAGAAAAATATGCCCTGTAAATTGCTGTAACCTTAAGAGCTATCTAAAATAAAGCGACCACAGGGATCTTACGAATATAAACATTGGTGAATTAAATTTTTATTTCATGTGATCCCAAAGAAGATCTATAAAATTTGAAATTATTTTGAAATTTTATATATAGTATGATCAGATACTGAATTGGAAGATGGGAGTAAAACTTTGCAACCGAACCATGTTTCTTCCAAGTCCTTTTTTAAGAGGGTTTTATTGGAAACTAAACAATACTTCAATTAGAAAAACCATAGTTGGGTTTTGGGTTGTGGGTTTTACAACCATCTTCCAAATAAGTATCTGATCTGGGCAAATAATCTATTTCTAAAATTTTGAAATTCTATCGTTCTTCGGGATCTCAAGAAATAAAAATATAATTCACTGATGTTTAAATTTATAAGGCCCCCATGGGGGCTTTATTTTAGTTAATCCTTAAATAAAATTGATTTGTATAAAATAAAGAAATTACAGTTATTTCAATAACCTCTTTTGACTTCAATAACTTTTTTTTTTCAGAATTTAACTGTTGTACTCCAAATTTTTATGTTTTTAAGTGTTGTTATTAAAATTTTTAAATAGTATTTTGGGTTTTTGGTTGCTGTAGAAAAGGAAAAGTTTTCATGAGTATGTTTTTTTTTTTATCAAACGAAGCCTAAATTGAAAATATTACTTATATTCTAGTATAAATAGAGGATAACTAATTTATTTTTCAATATCCCCAAGAATATTTTTTTTCTAATTGTATAAAAAACCCTAATATCTTTATTAGCCAATAAGATTTGATAATTTGAGAGATCTAATTCACTCTCATTATTACATAAAATATATATTTAATGATTTGACCAATTATCTTTTTGAATATTTTTAAATAGTTTAAAATTTCAACTGATTAACTTATTTATCAATTCTGGATTATTACTTCTCTTAGGATTATTGTCTCAGCCAATCTAGAGAACATAAATAGAATCAAATAAATAAAGAAAAACCACCAATTACAAGAAATAATTTGAAGACCATTGGAACGACCTTGTTTTTTTTTTGGAAATTCTTTAATAATGAATCCAATTTTGATAAAATTTTATATTTAATTTTATAAACCCAAACATGATTACAATATGAAGAATAAAAATGACTGGTTTATCAGTTCTTTAAATATAAAATAAAAAGGGTGTTAATGTTTAAAATAATTCCATTTGCCAATCTCAAAAAAATTCCAATAATTACTAAACTAAGATAACTGAAATAATTCCTTTTTGTATATATATATATATATAAATAAATTAATCCCGTCTGAGTAGAAATCATTTTGAGAATTTTATTTATTAAAATTTTAATTTTGAATTTTATTTGTCTAAATTTCAAACTTTTTTTTATTATCTAAAGCAATTTTTGAAAATTAAAATATCCCAAAGAAAACTAAATATTTCAAAACAATTCAAGAAAAAGAATCTTCATAACTCATAACCAACAACAACTATAAACGCACACCTCTTTAAATATTGATTTAGTTTTGTAAAATTTCAAAGATAATGGGGGGTTATTACTGAACGAAGAAACTCTCAAAATATTAAATGAGATAATAACTTTGTTTGCAATTTAAAATAAGTTCCTACTTTATTGATCAAAACATTAAGCGACTAGTTTCAATTATTATTTATTTTTGAACAATTTCTAAATAAGGATTCCTGATCTAGACATATGTTTAATATTGAAAATAAACATTGGTTTCAAATCTAAGTACTTCACAAAAAATTTTCTCAATCTGTATTAAATTTTGATAAAAAAATTTAAGGATTATTCAAATTTGTGGGTAAGTGAATACTATTTTTCCACCTAGTAACATATTTATAGACTTAAAAAAAACTTGATCTAAGGAATCTTGCTAACTTGAAAAATTTAGGTTTTTATTGCAAAATTTTGAGTTTGGCAAAAAACAATTTTCCTTTCATCAAATCCAAATTAAACTATTTTTCAGTCAAAGGGGCCCAGTTGTAATGGAAAAATACACCCGTTTAAAGGGTTTGCATAGCTATTAGAAGAAAAAATTTATTTTAAAAATTTTCAAAATTGAAATCATTTTTTCACATTTCTGCATATTTTTGCTCATTTTTCTTCGATTTTTTTTTAAAAACGTCATTCAGTTGCACAAAATTTTTTTATTGCAAGATCAATAGTCACTTGGTAAAAACGTGTTATTCTAAGGTTATTGAAACCATGTAAAGATTTTTGAGAAATCTATTGATTTCTATTGTAATTCAATTCGATCTTTGATCATGATATTTGTTTAATAAATGTGAAAAATTTTCACTTCATTTTCATTTCATTTTTCAAATAGAGACCACAAATACCAACAAACTTCGTTTTGGGGCTTAATTTCTAAAAGAAAAGTATGGAAAATGAAGTGAAAAATGTTTCATATTTATTATTCAAATACCAGTAGAAGTTCAAAACGAACATCCTTGTTTTTCTCAATGGGGCCTTAAAGTTTTGAGTTTTTCAATTTTTAAGAAAATCTATTGATTAATTAGTTTTCTTTCAGACATGTATCAACAATTCTTTGATGTGTATTATTCTGTTTATTTCTTATTTGTTCTTCAAAGGTCAATTGTATAAAATAATTGATATTTGAAAAAAACGTTGGGCCCCTTTGACTGAAACAGAGTTTATTATCAACAAATTCTGAAGAAAAAAATTTCATTAGGAAAATGCCACTCCACTTTCTTTTCAAGTATGTTAAAGTGTAGCGAGAGAGATTAAATACACTTGAAAAAAAAGTGGAGTGGCATTTTCTTCATATCAAAAAAAAATAACTTTTTCCTTTTGCCTTGATTTGTTTGGAAAATTCAAAAAGTTTTTGGATCAATAAATGATTCTCAAGCAAAATCTAAAAAATCCAAAAATCGCAATATTTTGACTATTCCTCAATTCATTGTCTTTTAAAGCTTTTTTGCTCTTTATAGTATTTTATTTCAGCCCTCACTGAGCATAAAATTCGAATAGTCCTTAATAGAGATTAGTCCCTTAAAAAAAAAGTCCCAACTTTCGTGATCAGTACCTTAAAAAAATAACTCACCCAAACATTCGTCTCTTAATAAAAATAACAAAAAGTGACCAAACAGCTGAAAACTGAATCGAAAATTTTAATCTAAGCTGATTCATTGACAAAAGAAAAAAAATGAAAATAAAGTCAAATTTTCACGACAAGAATAGCACAAAAATTGTAGTCACTTTTTTTCCTTAGCAACACTTTGTTTTTTTGAAATTGTTCCAAATTTTGAAAGGAATTAGAAGATCACAATGCAACAACTTTCAATTTAAAAGTTTTTACAAGTTATACTTTTTAAAAACATGTAATTTAAACAACTTTCCAATTTTTGGTTTTCATAAAAAGAGTTTCTGGTTATTGAAAGTTTACAAATATTTTTCTTTTAGATAACTTTCAAAAATTTCAATTAAATTCAAAATGCTATCTTTTGTTAATTATTATTTTTATCCCTTTTTTTGGCTTACAAAAGTTTGTTCCAAGTATTTGAAATTTGAAACAATATGAAAGAATATCAGAGACTGAAATCTAGCAGACTGTCAGCCTGAAAGTTCGAAAAAGTCTTGAAAGTATTTGTATGGATTGTGCTATTCTTGTCGTGTTTTTCATTTTCTAAATTTTAAAAAAACTTAAATTCCAAGAAATCATTTTTGCACATTTAGATAGCGAAAAAACAGTTTTTAAGAAAATTTTAGTCTCTTTATTGTTGTTTTTTTCGATCAAATTATAAGATTTGTTGATTTTGATTTTGGTGATGAGTTTGTTTAAATTTGGCTACGTACGTTCTTAAATAGAGTGATAGAACTTGGAAGATCATGGAACTTTGGTGGTTTAATAAAATGATCTTATGTAAAAACTTTTTGATTTGGAAAAGTATAAAGGTTTTACTGAACTGTATTTTTCAAAAAAATTAAATTCAAAACTCAAACGAACAGTTAACTAAAAAAAAAAAAACTTTATTTACAAAAAAAAAACACAAATAATTTTGAAAAACACAAACAAAAAAATAAACACTTGTTATTAAAACAACTGTCAAAAGTAAATTGGTATAACCCCAATTCATAAAAAGAATTCACAATTTTATTTTCCTAATTGTTGTAAAATGGAAATTGTCACAGTTTACCAATTCGTCTTATGTAATTTATGAGAATAACTGAATTTTGAAAATACCTCAACAGATTACTATAGTCAAAATAACCCATGCAAAAAAATATAATGCGTGTTTCAAAATAAAAAGCGTGTTTTTTTGTTATAGTTGACCAATACATTAACCAATCAAAGAAACCAATAATAAACCCTAAAAAAATATGGTATTGGTTTCTTAAAGTTCTATTATTTAAAAAGAAATTCTAAAAATGAAGGATCAAATTGGAAATTTTATCTCCAAAAATAGAGTAAATTTAAAAGAAAAAAAATTTTCATCAATCAAAAAAACAAAAAATTTAAAAAAAATTGAGAATGTTATACAAAATTTTTCAACTAATTGCATGAATAATTTAAATTTTACTTTAAATATCAAGGAGTTTACTTTCAAAATTGATTTGAACTTAGGTATACTATTTGATAGTAGATTGGATGTTGCCTTGATTGAAGAATAAAAAAAAGCACTGATAATATTTTGAAACATGGATTATTGTCGTTGTTCACGCTTTATTTTGATCACTGTAATTTTTTAAAAAACAATTTTTTGGGAATGATCATAAAAAAAAAAATAATACTGTTTGTGGCTTTACACAAAGAGTGATTAAAAAATTTTAAGAAAAAAATCGACGATTTTATTTTTTTTTTATTTTTTTTTTATTTTTTTTTTTGTTTTTGTTTTTCTAAATGTACAAAAAAGATAAAAAAAAAAATAAGAAGGGATGGAAAAAGTACACACATCAAAAAAAGGGGAAAGAAAGTGAAAGGCAATTTGATAATGAATCTTTTCGAGATTCTTCAAGTAAAACAAACTCATCAGGCTCACAAAGCTATAGTGATTCAAACAGCTCATCTGAATACTCTAATTCTAGTGATTCTACAAATTATCGTCCATTAAGCGAATCATTCGAAACAAGTGAATCAAGCGAATTTAGTGAATCAAGTGAATCAAGCGAACCAAGCGAATCAAGTGAATCTAATGAATCCTTCGTATCAAGCGAATCTAGTGAATATAGTGACTCAAGCAAATCATTCGAAACAAGTGAATCAAGCGAATCTAGTGAATCAAGTGAATATAGCAAATCATTCGAAACATGTGAATCAAGCGAATTCAGCGAATTGAGTGAATCTTCATATTACAATAGTTTGACTGAAGCAGAAAGCCCAAATCATAAATCCAACTTTAAGCAAAAAAAAAATAAACAAAAGCACAAAAAGAAACACAAGAAAAACAAATATAAAAAAAAACCTAAACAAAAACGAAAACACAAACACAAGAAAAAAAGAAATAAACAAAAGCACAAAAAAAAAAACAAGAAAAAAAAATATAAACAAAAACAAAAACAAAAACAAAAACATATCCAAAAACAAAAACATATCCAAAAACACAAGCAAAAACGAAAACACAAACACCAAAACACCAACAAACAGAATCACAACAAAAAACACAAGCAAAAACAAAAACAAAAAAAAAAACACAAACACAAAAACACACAGAAACATAAGCACAACAAAAAAAACAAGCATAAACGAAAACACAAACATATCCTAAAACACAAGCAAAAACGAAAACACAAACACCAAAACACAAATAAACATAATCACAACAAAAAACATAAGCAAAAACAAAAACAAAAAAAGAAACAAAAACAAAAACAGAAACATAAACAAAAAAACAAGCAGAATCAACAGAAAAATGATCAAACAAAAAGAAAGAACACAAGAAAAAAACAGAAAAAAAAATCCCATAAGAGAAAAGAAAAAACGACTCTTGATCAAAAAAATAATTTTGATAATGATAATTTGAAAGAAAAACCGAGATCGGGTTTAATTAATCCAGATAATCTTTTAAGGAACGAAAAATCAAAATCTGACAAAAATCAAAATACTATGGAGAACACTAATAGTTCTCATACCAAGACTCACAAGTCTCAAACATCAAAAATAAAATCAAGTAAGATAAATTCAAACTCAACCGGTTACAAGTTCTATTGGGTGTTGGTGGCACAAAAAAAAAGTATTTTCGAAAAAGTAATCCCATCTATAGGTGACTACTACTTCTTTGATGGAAGAGCTGATATTGAAAAAGAAATTGGAAAAATAAAACAAAAGGATTTGGTTAAATCATTACTGATCACCTTCGATATATTTAGTTTGAACCCAGGCTTGAACAATGTAATGTTTCCGAAAAAAGTATATATATGGAACGAAGATGGTAAGATTAATAAGAAGCTGCAAAAAAAAACAGAAAAAAGCTACCATGTAAAATTTATTAATAGCCCGGATGAACTTCAAATTTAATTCAGGGGGGGGATATTCTTTTCTGGAAAATATATTATTTCTTTACCTTTATTCGTTTTTGATTTTTTGAATTGAGAATAACATCTGAAATAAAAAAAAAATTTTTTTTTTCTTCTTCTTTAAGGTTTACAATCCCTGAAATTTGAAAAAAGATTATCCTGTGTTGTGTGTAGTAACTTGTTAATTTGGTTCTTAGATTATCAGTCTTCTCTTTGGTATGAGTTTTAAAAGTGGTTAAAAATTGCAATTTTTGACAATTTATTTGCTTTTTTTCCGAAATCAGAAATGAAGAGTGTAAGATTAATTGGCTGGAACTTAAGTTATAATAAAATGGGGTTTGTGATTTATTGATTGAAATTTTTAATTAGGTTTGATCAGTTTTATTCGGTGCTTTTAAAAAACAATTTTTTTTCATTATGTTAATTGACAAAAAAGTATTTAAAAATTTTCTTCTACGAACCAAAAATTTAAATTTATTCTTAAACACCCATCAGTCTATTAATCTTAAACTCTTCAATTCGTATTTCGGAAAAAAAAAAAATCAATGGTCAAAAATGCCCTTTTTGTACGACTTTTAACACTCATACCAAATCCAAGATCGATCAGATAAGAATCAAATTAACAAGTTACTACACACAACACAAGATAATCTTCTTTCCAATTTCAGGGATTGTAAACCTTAAGGGAAGGTTAATTTCTGTGAAAAAAAAATGTTTTGAAATTGAAAAATAAATTTTTCCATTTTTTATAAGTGTCTATACCGATTAAAAACAAATCACCAAAATGAATGAAATAGATTCCCAAAAAACAAACTAGAAAACTTTTACTATTATAGAAAAAAAAACATAAACAAGGAAATCCAATTCCAAATTCAAATCTTTAAAAGATATAATTTTGGGTACAACTATAATAGTTTTTCAAGTCAAGACTTTTTGGATCTTTTTAAGATCTCCAACATTTTTTTCTTCTTTTTTTTGATTTCTCAACTGGATTTATTTTTTACTAAAGAATGTTCCAAAATCCTTACTTTGTCAAATCTAATCGGTTATGATATAACCACAAATTAGATTATATTGAATTAAATTTATTTTCTGTTAAAAAAAAAACAATTTGTGTCATCTTGAAGAAGAAAAAACTATTTCTAATATTAAATAAGAAAAGATTTTTTTTTTTTTTTATTAGTTGGGGTTTATATTTCTTACGTTACAATGTCAGTACTATTTTATTTATTTTTTCTTTTGGGTATTTTGTTCAATAAAGCAACCCTTCAATTTTTAAATGAAGTGCTTTACGTTTTTCAATCATCATTTTTTCAAAAATACCAACTTTGTAATGTAATTCTTTTTATCGTAAAAAATTTTTTAAGCTGATCAGTTTCAAAACAAAAGTTTTAACATTTGATGAGGAATGAATGGAATGGGACTTGTTTTTGAAAATTAAGGAAATAAATTACAAAAAAATTTTTAAAATGTGATTTGAGTCCGGTGATAATGTACTAAAATTAGCTATTGTTTTAGCAATAAATAAAACAATTCAAGAAGTAAAAGGTATCTCTTGGTTCTTTTTAAATTACAATGAAGAAACAATGAGTCTTGAAGTTGGAATACTTTATGTATTTCGGGTTGATTAGAGGGCTTTTATTTTTCTCAAAATGGATTATGAAATTTTAGGTTACATTTACAGTTCTTGAAAAGTGAGAGCACCCACGTTTTTGTTTACCATTGGGTGTGTATAAACCTCTCTGTACTAAAGCGAAATATGAGTCAAAATAAAAATAAAATGAGAAATGGTGAATAAAATTTTATTTTGGTAGTGAGTGGTAAACTTGATCAATGAAAACATTTTTTATCTTTAACTTCTTTTTGGTTCTATTAACTTGATCTTCCCAATCATTAAAAAAAACAACTTGGCTCTCTGAAATATTGCTTTTTTTTGATAATGAAGCGATTATAAGATTTGGGCAAAGAGTACTTTATCCCCGGATTCTAAGTCATATTATTAGGAATAATTTGATCTTATTTTTTTTAAACTTGACGGATTCTATCTAAAAATACCCCCTTTTTATATATAAACACTATTTCATAACTTGTGACTCACCTGAAATAATAAATTGAAAAAAAAAAAATATCTAAGTATTCAAGAACCAGGATTAACTAAATCTGATTTTTAATTCACTTTTAAATCATTCTAAATATAAACTCAATTCCAAAAAACGGGACACAAAAAAAAAATTACATGAATAAAAATATACTCCAAAATACATGATACTTGAACATTAAAATAATAAAAGACCCGAAAATATTTAATTAATACTATTTATATATTTTATAGTAAATTTAAAATTCAATTCGAAAAATAAAAAAGAAAAAAAAAAAAAAAATGTGCCACTATTTTTTGGAACACAGTTACCAAAAAATCCATTTTTATTGAAAGAAAAATTAATAAAAACTATTAATAGATTCAGCTTGTCTTTTGATAACTAAATATATCATTTTAAATATAGAGTTTACTAATTATCTTAGGTTTCCCAACTCAAAGTATTTCATACATTAGTGAAAATTTTAAAAATTCTTCTTCGTTTTTTGGTTACAATTTTTCAGTTTAGTATCCATAAATTCCCAATTGGATTTAAATCTTGTGGAATTGGGGGTCAAGGGTCCAGAACATTACATCCCCGATTTAAGTAAGTTTGAGTTTTTTTTTTTTTGAGGTATGTGGACAAGCTCCATCCTTTTGGAAAATCCATTTCAACTCACTATATTCTGAATTAGCGAGTTGAATTTCCTTTGATTTTTTTGATAATATCATTAATATTACATTCAGTATTCACACTTCCATTAATAATAATAAGGTCTGTTTGTAGGCCATGTTTCCTAGCACACCATATCATGATTTTTTTTCAAAAAAAAATTTTCTCGATAAAAAAAGAATCTTTTTTCTTTTTGAGAGAAAAAAAAAAATTTTTTTTTGTGATCAGAATGAATTCTTTTAAATTTCATTTTAAAGTGATTTTGAGATTTTTGAAAAGTTTTGAAAAAAAAAGAAAATTTTTTTTTTTTTATTTGAAAAAAAAGAATACAAAAAAAATCAAAAAAATTATTGAAAATCAAAAATCAAAAAATAATGAAAAAAAAATGATAAATAATTAACTTTAAAAATATTTACATTGATTGTTAATATCTAGTGTTTCTATTTAAGAGTCAAATATCACTTTTCTTGGAATTAAATTGATTTTGAAGGTGTGCCCCAATTTTTGGAATTGAGTTTATAAAAACCTGTTATTTTAAAATTTAAATAAAAATAAAACCAAAAACATGAAAAAAGTGAGTCACAATTTTGAAATGAGCATTTCAGATTTTATATTACTGAACTTTCACTTAAAAAAAGTTGAACTAAAAGATTTTTTATGAATAATTAAATTCATTTAAAAAGACATTTCATAGATCGAAATTTTTTTTAAAAATTATTTGTGTTTTCGAAGATCTTTTTTTTTTTCCACATGATCTTTTGCAAAAAAAAAAAAGAAAAAAAAAAAGAAAGAAAAAGAAAAAGAAAAAAAAAGAAAAATTTTTCAAAAACCAAGAAAAAGAAAACAAAAGAAAAACAAAAGAAAAACAAAAATTTTATAAAGCAATCAGAAAAATAGATTCTCATACAAAAATTTGAAAAAATTTTTTTGCGAAGAATAATGGAATAAATCCTCAAAACAACTTCCATTAACATTATAAAGTGAGTCAAAATTTTTCAAATCTAGTTTAGTTTGGGAATGTTTGTAATTGAGAAGAACTATGAAACTTTTATTAGAATTTTTACCAATTGAGTTATTTTAACTTTTTTTTTGTCAATTACATTTTTTGTATTGATAATTCTTATTTTATTTTATTTTTTGTTTTTGTTTTTGTAATTGTATTTTATTATTATTGTTATTTTGTTATTTTAACCTTTCGTTGTAATCCTATGTATTTTTTTTGTATTGTTTATTGTTTTAAAACTAAAAGAAATATAATTTTGAAATAATATTTTTAGTGGTGAGGAACCTCTTAAGAACGTAGAAAAATTAGTTTAAGTTTAGATATGTTGACATTTATTAATAAAATTTATTTATTTTTTTTGTTGAATTTTTCATCAACTAAAAAAATATTTGAAATTATTTTGCTGCAATTTAAGTGTACCCCTTATGATACACACCAAAAAAACAATCATAATATAAACTAAATTCCAAAAATTTGGAAACAATTTAAACAGTTAGAAGAATAACAATACCACCCTTTAAATTCGATTAGGAAATAATTTTGGTTTTACAAACTATTTCATTTTTTGCCTTTTCAGCTTTTGTTTTCATTTCCTTTTTTCCAGTCACATAATCTGTTTTGTTCGATCTGGAAATTTTTTTCAATAATTGATATAAGTTAATTTTGAGTTTACTAAATTGAAAAATCAAATCTAATTAGTTGATGGTATCTTATCATTTGTTCGATCAAAAATTTTTGCTGAAAATTTAAAAAAAGCTACCTGAATATTGTTTGTTCTACCCGTTTCAATATTTTGATACGCAAATACACACACACACACACACACACACACACACACACACACACACACACACACACACACACACACACACACACACACACACACACACACACACACATATATATATATATATATATATATATTCGTTTTTTTTTTTTTTTTCGTTTTTTTGGGTGAAAATAATAACTCTTAAAATCATTAATAATGTGTTACATATATGTGGGTTTTAAATTAGGTTTGGAGAAAATATAATAAATTGTTTTTTTTTTTACCCATTTTTGATTTTGACTGTGTCCAAATTTCTGGAAAGAGTTTCAAATTTCAGGGATGTACTAATTCTTAATAATTATATATTTAAACCATATAAAGATATTTCTAAGAAAGTGAGGCAAATAATTTTTAAAATATCTTGATTAAACTTAATCTTCAAAAAAGAATTTAAATAACCAAAACCATTAACTATTATTTATTGATTCTTGATAATAATTCAATATATTTTCAAGTATTAATTTACATATATAAAATATTTGGAATTTTCTGATCTTGATTTTATCTGATATTTTATAAGGATGAAAATTGTTACGGATTATTATCTTTGTGATCCAACAAATTATTTTCATATCTTCTTTAATTTCGATAAACTTTTCAATTAGATATGAAAGTTTGGAACTGTATTTTAGTATTTAAAAGATCAAATTTGCCCTTTCCTATATTTCCAGTTTTTGTTATTGGAATATGTCGTACATTATTTTCACGAAAAAAAGTGCTATTTTTTTACCTTTTTTTGAAAATATTTTAGCAAACAAATTCTGAAATAAATACCATAACCATTTATTTAATCAGTATTAATATTAAACTTTATTTGTTATTGTCGATTAATTAAATAAATTCATTAACAGAGATTATTTTTAATGTATCTAAAAAAAATACCCCTCTTTTTGGGATATACCTTATTCATGAATCAAAAGCTTCCAAAAAAAGGTAATTAAAGATGATTTAATAGGTAAATGAGTACAATCAAATCATATTTTAATACAATAATTCTCCAATCCCATTATTTTTATTCTTATGTTTTTTTTATTTTAGTAAATAACTTTTATTTTTTGTAAATAAAAAAAGTGTAGAGTAATTTATTGTATAATTATTTAGGTAATCATAAAAAATTAGATTTTCTGGGGATTAAAGTAGAATTTAGTGGATATAAAAAATGATTTTCCAATAAAAAAAATATGAAGATAGTTAAAAAAATTGTTATTTTTGGGTTTTTTATGTTTTTTTATAATAACTAAAAAACAATCATTTTTATATATAAAATATTTTCAGAAATTTTTATATAAAACAATGCAAAAAACCAATCTATTTTTTTGAACAAAACAAAGGTAAATCAACCCTATTTTGAATTATAGTTATAGTATCACCAAGAAATCTAACATACTATAAAAGATAATAAAGTAAACTTAGTATAATGGAAATTCGGTTTTACCACTCTTTCATGGTAAATTATGAATTGTGTTAGGTAAAAAGCTTTTTCAAAAGATTTATTTTGGAAATAAAACCCAAACGTTAACAATAAGTTATTTACCCTACCTAATTTATCGTTAATTAATATACTGTTTATAATAACGGTAGTACCCAATAAGGATTGAATTTCACAAGTACTTAAAAGTACTGAAAGTAAATTTTTATTAGAGAAGGATAAATCATCAGTATAATATGCCATCAAACTAGGAAGTCGAAGACAAGAGTGTACTATCATAATCATTTTATGTATCGAATTCTGTATATTATTACAATTATTGGGATTATCAGAGCATTTAAATATAATCAATTCATAAGAAACAGATGTATCTCTCATTCAATACCGAGAATTAAAAACAAAATTTAAAAATCAATTTTTTTTTTTTTTTAATTGTTTTTTTTTTTCACTCTCTTCCATTATTTCTTACGTTAAAATTTAAATAATTCCACTTTTTTATATATATATATAGGAAAACATGTCTATCAGTTATATCAATACCCTCATTCTAGTTAGGATAAAAAACTCTAAATAAAATGATATTTTCAAGAATTACTTTAAAATGCCTAGGTTTTTTTTTTAATTTAAGAAATAAACCAAAAATTATATAAATTTTCAGTTTATTTCTAAAAAAAAAAAAAAAAAAAAAAACAGTAAAAAGTGTTGTAATTTTATTGAATAACACTCTTTTTAGAGTACTAAAATTATTACGAAGATTTTTTTTTCTGAATATCACAATTTGATAAACTTTATGGGAATAAAGTAAAGACGAAATAAATTTTTTATTTTTTTTATATTTATTTCTTTAACCCTTTTTATTTATGTGAATGATTAATTGCAATCTAAAAAAATACAAAAGTTCGACAAAAAAAGAAATATTTAAAATTATGAAGAGATATTTAACGATCTTTTTTCTATTAAATCACAAAGAATTTGAATGTTGGTATTTGACTAATAAATTCGAAAATTTTAAAATTTCATTTTCATATATTTATGTTCTACTTTGAATTTCAACTGAAATAAAATGTAAAGTATTAGACAAAAAAAAACAATTCATTTAAAATAATAGCCGTAATGATTTTTAATGGTGAATATTAGGAAAATTAATGTTCAATTTCTTTTAATAAATTCAAATTAATTATTTAAAGATAAAACCTTTAAAATTATAAATACGTACTTATCAGAATACTGATAAATTCAATTAAACTTATTCAAAACAACATTTAATCAATCAAAAAACAAAATAAAAATATGGATTTTCCAAAATTCATTAAACCTATATAAAATTATATTTTTTTTGAAATAGGTAGATCTACTACCGTCTATCAAATAATTAGATGAGTATTCAATTAATACAAAACTTTAATGAACGATAGGTAGTTTTATTATTGAGTTCATTAAAAAAGTTATTTAGTTTTAACAAAGATTTCATTTTAAATAAAAGATATTACACTACAATTTTCATAAGATAACTATTGGAAAACTTTTAAGGAATTATTTTCATCTGTATTTTTTTTACAATTTATTTGTTTGTCTTCTTTTTATTGTTGATATTTCGAGGTATAGGTATATATTGGGATTAACTAAGAACTCTAAATAAAACTTAGATATCTAAATCAAAAAAAGATATCTGAGGAAATTAGAAACCAGTATATTTTAAATATCAGTAATAATTGTCATTGATAGGACAAGGGCAGCAAACTCTTTGAAACAAAATAACAGTTCAGAGAATAATTTAACTACAAAACAGATCCAAACAATTTAGAAACATAAAATTTTAACACAAGATAAAAATCTAAAACTTTTATCAAGCCATAGGCTTTTCAAACTTTCATAAACTTTCAAACAATTTACAAACAGCTTTCCAACACTTTTAAAGGGGAGGTGTATTTCAAAAGTGTAAAGGTTTTGTTAAATAAGTAGACTTTTGGTAGTGAAAAAGTGAAGAATTTTATCATTTTTTTTATTGTTTTGTGAAATGAAAGTTGTTTCGTCAGCCACTTTGGTAATTGTACTGATTATTTATTCTTTGTTTTCTCTCGTTTCAACGACAAAGACAACAACAACAACAACAAAAGTATGTGATGTTGAAGGAAGGGTTTATATCCCAGGAAAAAGAAGACCAGAGCAGGTAAAAATTCTTTTAAATGGTGGGGAATACACAGCCTACACTTTGCGTAATGGTGAATTTAAATTGTAACCTTTCAAACCCTTTTGCTTTGTGTTTAATTTATCAACGATTATTCAAATTTTGTTTTTTTCTTTTGCTTTGTTAATTTTTTTGTCTTGTTTGCTTCTTTCGGATAAATAACGATCTTATTCAAACAAAACCCTATTGAACAACAAATTAGTTCTTCCATAAAAAGTGGGATCTATTTTTTAGAGGTGGACTCAAAGGACTATGCTTATTCACCAATCAAAATTGATGTCTGCACAAAGGGTAAAACAATCAGAGCAAAAACCGCGGATGAAACTTTCAAAACAGTAAAACACCCATTAAAGCTTACGCCCTATAGCCCAAAGGTGTACTACGAAAAGGGGCAACCACTTAATCCCTTGAAAATTTTTAAAAGCCCAATGGGAATCATGATCGCAGTCTCTCTCTTTTCAATGTTTATTATACCAAAATTATCTGGAAGTATCGATCCAGAGGAATTAAAGCAAGTGCAACAAGAAAGTGGCGGAGGCTTATTAGGGAAACTTTTGGGTGCTGTTCCTAATCCACAACAGAGTAATTCTGGTAGATAAAAAAAAAAAAAAAAAACAAAAACATTAAGATTTCACATTAATCTATTTTATCTTCAAGCAAATACCAACACAACCATCCTAAAATAAATACAAAAAGGGAAAAGCCCTCTTAATTTTCAACTGTACCTAAACAAAACGTTATTGAATTTACTTTTTAAATTTTAAGTGTTACATTTTACAAGAGATTGCATCGTATCAATTTTTTTAATGGTTATTTGGTTTTCCTAAGATACTTTTTTTTTCAACTTGACTTGGTTTGAAAAGTGTTTCGATAAGGGTGTACACCCAAAATGAGTTCTTAAGATACAAGCCAAATTCCATCCTTTTCGATTGGCTAAGATGAATAAGATCCTTTATTCGCATACAGCCAGTTCCACTTTTAAGGGAGTAGACACGGTAAAGGAAAATTTTTCACTTTTTTGCAATTTTGAGGAGGATAAGAAAATAACATTTTTTACTTTGATTAACCTCATTGATTTTTATTATTTAAAGTACTTTATTCCTTAGATTTTTTCATTGTTTTTTCAAAATCTCAAAGAAATCACAATCAATAGAATGTTGAGTTGAATTGCTTAAAATGGTGTTTTGAATGTTGAATGACTTATCTTTTATCCTTATCTCAACATTCTATTGTGGCATTTAATTTTTTCCTTTTTTTATTTTTTCATCATTTTTGAATTTTTTAATCATAACAACAAAAAGCAGATAAGATTGATTTTTTTATCAGTTACATTTGGAATAAAAGGATTTTGTTTAAAAAGAAGAACAATATTAAAATCGAGGGAATCACAAAAAGAAATACTAATAGAACTTTAATAGCTAGAAGGTTTCAATATATAATAATTAACCCATAAACATTACTGATTAGGATTTTAAATCCTTGCATTTATTGGAATTGGAGAAGTGGATATGATCATAATTTATCAAATTTTAAACCACAAAATAGCTATTAGTTTTATTCAAAGAATATCTATAATTATTATCCAAAAAAAACTATTTAATAAAAAAATAAATCCAACCAATTTTATCAATTCTTTTCTCTTTTTTATATTGTTTAAGATTATTAAAAAAAAAATAACAAATAATTTTTTAAAAAAATTTTTTAGAGAGCCTACCATCACATGCCACTAAAATAAAATACTCTTCTTATATATCTCTCAACTTTTTATCCTGTGTTATCAAGTAGCTACTCCCTTAAGGCACAAACTTTCAACGAAAATTCGGCACAAAAAAAATCTCAAAATAAAGCAGAAAATTTGGATTCTCTTAAAATACTTTAAGAAAAAAAAATTCCAAATTATTGAATCTATCACATATCCCCTAAACTACCCTAAAACCGAAAATATTCGCTGATTTTTTAGCCACCGAATATATACACTTTTTGAACAACTTCTAAGAAATCCTAGTGCGCAATATACTGAGTTTAATGGTAAAATAACAATTTTCTTGGTGGAACTTTTTTTTTTCTGAAGAAATATAACCTTCAATAAATTCAAATTATGGGGAATATTATTCAACCAATTTTATGTGAAAGGAATTGGTATCTTAGGTTACTGTAATATTTCTGATCATTTCAAAATTGTATTATCAAATGAGAGAAATGACCCTGCAATGAAAGTTTCTAATTGTGCTCCATTAGCCATAAAATGAGTAACCTTAAAGAGTACATCAAAATAATGGAGTAATATCTAATCGTACACAGACATACCCTGACCCTTAACAAGGTGACCCAAGCCAAACTTTATTTAAACTTCCCATCTCATAAAAGGTACTGCTTTAACCAAAACATATAAACACAACCCTTACCAACACATATTACACATACCCCAACATACTCTTGAATACATTATAATTACCCTAATAAATACTTACATACTCAAATATAATTAAAAGGTACCAAAAACTCTTCAGAGGAGTTTAAAGTAGGATATTCAAAAAAAATTTTTTTTTCCTTAAAGTAAAATTTTTATTTTACCATTAAACTCAGTATATCGTGCACTAGAATTTCTTAGTTGTTCAAAAAGTGATTTTTTTTGGTGGCTAAAAAATCAGTGAGTATTTTCGGTTTTAGGGTATTCGAGGGGATATTTCAAAGATTCAAAATTTTGGAATTTTTTTTCATAAAGTATTTTATAAGAATACAAATTTTATTCTTTATTTTGAGATTTTTTTTTATACCAAATTTCCATGAAAGTTTGCCCCTTCAAAGTAGAAATGGCTGTATTAAAATAAAATGTTTTTGAAAAAAAGGGGGTTTAAAGATTTTTTTTTTTTTAATTGTTTTACTTTAAAACCTCTCACTTGTTAGTCCCTTAATAGTAAACCAAAGATGATATTTATATAATTAATTTTTCATTTATGTTAGTTATTGGCCAAAGTACTATTAACAGAGCAAAATTCAATGACTTACTGATATATCAACACCCCTCATATAGACCTTTTGATTAAGGGTTATCTCAAAAAAAGATTATCAGAGAGAAAGTTGGGTTAAATGATTGTTGAATTATTTGCTTTATCTCTGAAGATCCAGAAGAACGAATAAATTTCAAATTTTAATAGGAAATTAACATTCTACCTGATCAAATTATTAATGGTAAAATTGATATTAAAAACCACAACCCAACCATTCTTCTTACTTGATTTTTTCAAAGGTATTTATTGGAAACTAGATAATATTTGCTTTAGAACAAAAATGAAATGTTTTAAAGTTTTCAATACTGCCAACTTACAATCTGGAATTCTAACAAGAAAAATTTCACAATTTGAAATTAAATAGTTATTCTGTATCTCAAGAGATAAAGAGTATAATTCAATAACCCTTGAAACCATAATCCCATCTTTATGACTTTATTTTAGATCCTTCTTTAGGGTTTCTCCAAAGTAAACAAAAAATAATCACCCAAAAAAAGTTATCATAATTTGAACTTCGATGTGAATAAATTTTTGCTTTCATTTTCATATTTTTCTTTGAGAAATTGAATTCTCCAAGAAATAGGTTGTAATTTTGAATATATTGGCAAAAAAAGGAAATTGAAAAAGAAGTGAAAATTGTTCCCTCTTTATTATTCGTATACTATTATTTTTTGAGATAACACTTTAGTTCAGTATTTAGTGATAAGATCCTAAATATCAAAACGAAAATGAAATGAATATTTTCAAACCAGTCTAAAGATTGTGTTTGTTATATTTGTAATATTTTCTTATTAAAAACATATTTAATAATTTACAAAAAGATAAGTCAAGTTGAAAAATTAACAGTTTTTCAAAGGATAAAGGGAAAATATTTTAACTTCCTTTTTACTATTTTTACTTTTATCAAAAGAGTTTGTATGAAATCCAATCAAATTAATAATCTGTAATAAATTGTTTCGTCCTTTTTTTAAAAATCTATCTTGGGTGTATATGGGGTCAACAAAGAATAATAAAAGAAATGAAGAATTACAAAAAGATACAGATATTAGAATTATACGTGGGAATAAATTTTCACTTCCTATTCAATATTTTTCTTCGATAAATTGAGTTCCCAAAAAGGTAGGTTGTAATTTAATGTTCTATTTGAAAAAGGAAATATTAAAAACGAAGTAAAAATTTTTAAACCCTTATCGAATCCAAATACTTTTGTTAAGATCAAATTGTGTCACACTTCAAACCCAAACAACAGAACCCCTATAACAACAAAAATGTTAATACAGAAAGCTTGTATCATTAGTGAGCATTTTTACACAAATATTTTGATGTGAGAAAGTTTACTCTTTAACTTTCAATTCTAAAATAAACATTTTTTTCTTTCAAAATGACATCATTATTCAAAATACCAAGACAAAGACTCAAAACCGGTTATTCATATTAATTAGGTACTAACATTCAAGATATGGATTTTGTTTATTTAGAATTAATTCCAAAATTTTATCACAATTTTTCATTTTTCTATATTTTGCTTTTCCTTCTTTTCCTTTTTAAACATCGACCTCAATGTCACAAAAAAATAACAAAAACAAAAACAAAAACAAAAACAAAAACAAAAACAAAAACAAAACAATCAAAGAAATCGAAAAAAAGCCAACCGATCCAGTTTCAGACTTTGTTGATGAACAAACTTTTTTCACAATACTAGAACATTATCAAAATTTGGATTCCCAAGTCACAAAAACAAAGCTGATTGAAAAAATGAAAACCTTTCAATTAAAGAAAAACCAACCACAATATATGTGGGAACCCAAATATTCATATGAACATGAAAATAAGTTTTTAAAATTACACTCCGAGATTTTAGAATTTCAAAACTATATCCAGCCAACAGAAGAAACCCGAAAGATGAGAAACGCGATCCTTGCAAAAGTCGAAAAGGCGATCAAAAAATTATGGATCACCGCAAAAGTGAATGTGTATGGATCCTTTACCACAGACAGCTATTTGCCTGATTCCGATTTGGACATTTTTGTCGATTCCAAGATCCTAAAGCCTGACTCGCAGCTTGCGTCTGATCTGGGGAAGCACCTAAGCAAGAAAATCTTTCGTGAAGACTTTGAAGATCTCCAAATCGTGAAAAACGCGCGATTCCCGCTGGTCAGGTTTTATGACAAGCCCACACACATCCACATCGACATCACTTTCAACCGAAAGAACACACAAACAAATGTCTTATTGTATCGCCGGCTTCTTGCAAGCTACCCACCGTTAAAGCCGTTACTTTTTGTAATGAAAACATTCCTCAAGGCAAAGATGCTCAACGAGCCATATCGCGGCGGGATCGGATCTTACTGCACAATGCTAATGATCGTTTCCCTCATACAAAGGATCCCTTTGAGCTATGAGGAAAAAAAGATGGAAAACTTGGGCAAACTCCTAGTCGCCTTTTTCCAGGTCTATTCCAAATTCGATTATGAAAATGTCGGAATCTCTATTTGTGGCGAAGGATGCTATTTTTCGAAAAAGGCTTTAAATGTTTATGATGAGGAAAGCCCCCTTACTTTTTATTTCCATGACCCAATCGGTTTTGAAGATAACCTTACCAGAGCCTGCTTTGCTATCACAGAATTGAAAACCGTGTTTTCAGAAGCTTTCCATTTGTTAATCAAGGGAAACAGTTTGCAATCAATCTTTTTAAAAACATATGAATATGCCTTTAATTTTAGAAAAAAACGCGAGATTGTTAAAAAAAAAAAATAAAACGCACACTTTCTTTTATTGTTCATTTTCTTTCGTTTCCCTTTATTACTAAAATTCTTTTTTCAAAAAAATGTTTTTTTTTTTTATATTTGTTGAAATTTAGAGAATTGTGCTTTTACTTCTGTTTGGGGATAATGTGAAATTTTCTTGAAAAAAAAATTAAAAGCTAAATTTCAAAAATAGTGGCATATTTTTCATCGGTAAAATAATTGTTTAATTGTTTTTTTTTTTTAATCATAATGTATTTTACTAAAATTTTGTGAGATAATAACCAATATAGATTAATTAATAAAAAGATAGTGTAATCATTTTATTTTTCAAAAGACAAATGAAAAAAGAAAAAAATAATATGAAAAGTTTGACAATAATTTTTAAATTTTTCTTAATTAGAATTAAAATTCATAATTCACTTAAGGGCCATGTTTCCAAGTGAAAATAGTGAAATTGCTGATAAAAACACTCTTGAAAGGTTCCAGACACTCATTTATATTTATCCTACCGGAAATTTCTTTTAAAAAAGAATTTACCAAAATTTCACAATTAAAACAATTTCCACTAATTTTAACTTTTTTAGATCTTGCCAAATTTTGATTTTAATATTTCAGAATTTCTATTTCAAATAAATAAATACAAAAAAATTTGCCAACCGGTTCGAAATATTTGTTAGAGTTAGTTGTTTTTACAAGTTTTAATTTTTTCAAATTTAAACTTGGACTTGAAAATGCCTGAAAATCATTTTTTTTTAGAAAATTATTTTTTTTTTGTATTGTCTTTTAACTTTTAGAAATTAGTAAAAAAATTATCCAATTTCTTTAGAAAGAAAATTCTTTTTAAGATATAAATGTAAAATAACATAAAAAATGTATACTAACAAGTTGGGAGGCAGTCTATAGATTGATATAAAAGATCAAATACTCAATTACAAATGTTTTTTATTGTAAAATATGTAGAAATATTCTTTTTTTATTTATTTTAATGAGCTTTTTTTTTCCTAAGAGTAATCAAAGCAGATTTAATATTGTTTTTGCCTTTTAAACCATAAAACTAATTGGGTTGTGGATTATTAATGAATTACCAGGAATATATGATTTTAGGAATATCTTGGGCTCACAAATAAACACCTTTTTATAGAAAGTTAAGTGTTAAACTGAAAAATCACCTGTAGTCACCAATAATAAGGATACACTTTTATCTTACCTGTTATGAAAAAAAGTGAAGCATGGTTTTAAATAGGTAACATTAAGAAAACCTGAAAATTTAAAGTAAGATCATTTAAAACAAGAATAAATAAAAAAGACGAAATGAAGGATCCAAGACAATAACAGTTTTTTTAATACTTTCTTTTGATTGGGGTTTTTGTTTTGTTGATCAATTATTATAAATTTGTTCAAAAAATTGATTATTTTTTGCAATCTAAAAAACCAATGAAGAATTTCAATATAAAAGTAGATTTAAATTTTGTTTGTTGGTGTAATGGAAAAAAAATTTAATATATTATTATTTGTAGTTAATTGGTTTCTTCTTTTTATTGATTTAGCTTTTCTTTTTCAGTATTTTTCCCACTTAAATACTGCGTTTCACCTTTTTTCCATATCTCTTAATCTTAAAAGTTGAACTTTTTTGTAAATAAAATTCAAAGGTATATAACTATTTCCTAAAAATTGTACAAACCAAATGAATTTTAAATATGTTATATTATAAATACTATCGTTTTATACAAGTTAAGGCTCAAGTGGTCTTGTATTGAAATATTAAAAAAAAAATTCTTTTTTTCAAAGAATTGGGTTTTTTGGGTATTTTTTATTTTGTATTTATTACTCAAATCTGCTACACCCCCACTTACTAATTTCCTAATAAAATTACCAAAGAAAATATCTATATAAATCTATTTTGGTTAATTCAGTTATTATTATAAAATTAAAAATAGCTGGGTGAAGCTTTAGGGTTTCTTCATGAATATAAACCACTCTTCATAAATACTTTGATAGAAATTTAATAATTGAACAATAAAAAAATAAAAAATTCTATTTTTTGTAAAAATAATTTATTTTAATCCGTAGATAAAAGATTGGAAGAACCTTAACCAAGATGAAAGTATAACCTTCGTAATGTATCTGTAAAATTAATTAAGGACCCCCACCCAAGCTTATCAAAGAAAAAATACTTCTTTCAATTTACATAACAGTTTTATTGAATCTGTAGGGGTATTTCAAAAAAAAAAATAAACCCCAAAAATCAAGTCAGTAGAGAGATATAAGCTATTTCCAAAAAAGTGGGGATAATTTATTTTCAAATAAACTCCATTTCATTAAAAGGGGCCCGCCCAAAATTAAAAAGTCACTTTATTTTTGAAAATCAACCAAACTTAGACTGTTGAGAAATACGTAAAATAATAAACTTCATATTAGAGTTGATAATTATAAAAGAAAACCCTGAACAAAGCATAAATTTCCAAAAATAAAAAATGTTAAAAATTTTTTTGGACCCCATTCCATAGGAATGTATCTTTCAAAATTCTCAATTTCTTTAGGAAATTAAAATTTTTGACAATAAGATTTTTTACTTGTAAATGTATGAATTTTAAAAGAGTTTACAAAGCCTAACTTTTCTTAATGTTAATTTGGGGTTTCAAACATTTATTTTTTCAAATTTAATTTTAAAAAAAAAAATCGATTCAAAAAAAAAAAAAAAAAAAAAAGAAAAATCAAAATACAAAAAAAAATATCTTTTCAAAAATGAGTAAAAATGATTTTGATTTAAAAATTAAAATTTTGGATTGAGAAGAATAATTAATTAAACTCATATAATGTGTTCTATTTCTTAAATAAACCTGGTCCCCTTTGACTGAAAAAGAGTTTATATTTCTTCAACTCAACTTTCAAAAAAGTATTTAAAGATACAAAATAATAAAAAACTATTATAGATTTCTGAGAATAATTTAATTTGCTTCTTACTATTGTATTACATAAAGAAAAGATATTAAATTTTTTGATCTCGATTTTATATGATATTTTTTAGTGGTGAAAATTGGTGTTTATTATTTTATTTTTGATCGAAAAAATCGTTTTCATAACTTTGATAATCTCGATAATATTTTCAAATAGAATTGATCACATATAACTATGTTTGATTGTTTAAAAAATCAATTATACCCTTTCCCGGTTTTCATTTTTTTTATTGAAATGGGTTGTACATCGTTTTCACCAAAAAAAGTGCTTTTTTTTTTTTTTTCATTTTTTGGAAATATTTCATCCAATATATTAATTAAAATAAAATACATAAGTCAATGATTCAATAGGTATAATACTAAACTTAATTTGGTATTGTCAATCAACGAATACCTTCACCAACAAAGAGGATTTTTTATGAAATGTAAAAAAAAAATGCCACACATTTTTGGAAATACCTTAGAGGAATTAATTTCTTCTATTTACTTTCGATTTAAATGAGTAATTAATCAATTTTATGTAATTTGAAAAAACCAATAAATAATTTTACACTAAATCAATATTACTCTTCATAAATATTTTGATAGGAATTTAATAATTGAACAAAAAAGATACTTAAATCAAAAATCCTTTTGATGATATTTGATTCTTATTTGCACTATAATTTCACACCCCTAATTCTTTTTTGACTTTTGGAAATTCTGTTAAAATCATACGGTTATTTTGAATTATATAAAAAATTTCACTTTTTTTTAATTTCCTTTTCAAATAATTCACAAAATTACAATTCACTTCTTTGAAAACTATATTTAGAGAAGAAAAATACGGAAAAGAACTAAAAAATTTTTTCCCTTTTATAATTGAAATACAAGTATTAAACTCTTCAAAATTATTTAACCAGTCCAATAACTTTCAATAAGAAAACTCACTTAGTTTTCTAACAAATCATTTCTGATTGGGTATTTTGAAGTCGTTTGGGTTTTTATATAATATAATCAGGGGAATATTTGAAGAACTTGGCAAAAAAATTTTCATTTAATTGGAAAATAACAATATATTCAAACATCTACAGATTCTTTGTTGAATCAATACGTATGTATTTATAGATATTAAAACATCTAATCAAATAAATTGAAATACTAATCTCAATCATTAACTTGGAAATCCCTTTTTGTAAAAAGAAAAAAAGGAAAAAGAAGTTGAAATTTTTCCCTTTTCTACTACAAATACCCTTTTAATTAGATAATTATTTGAATCTATTAATAATAAAGGACAAACACTTAAACCCAAATAAATTAAAGTTGTTTGAATTATTCGTGAACAATTCGTTTTATAAATCCATCATTAAACATTTGATATTTTTTTTCATTTTTTCTTGATTCTTCGATTATTGGCATTACAATCCCAAAAGGTATTAGTAATTTCTTTTCAAAAACAATGCTAAATATCCAAGAAATTGCAAACAAGCAATGGAAACAAAAAAACACCAATTTCGATCTTAAAATAGTAAAAACAATTTATGATTCTTTAAGCAACACCCCAGAAATCATACCAGTTCTTCAAGAAACAAATTGCCTAGAAAAGTAAATTTTTCTTTTCCAATTAGTAACCAGATTTTGTGATCCATTTTTTTTTGTCTAATTTTTTTTTCTTTGTATTCTTTACTTTCTTTTTTTAAAATGAAACGCTTTTGTAAAAAAAAAAAAAAACAAGATCTCTTCAAAAATTTTGTCTCTTATAATTACGAATAAACTGAATAAGAATTTTTTCAAATTAAAACCTTTTTGATAACAAAAAAAATACAAAATTTATTTTTAACGATCTTCTTTTTTATTTCATCCTAAAATGATTAATGAATCAAAATGGAAATTAAAAAGAAATAAAATAGGTTATTGATGTTTTAACAAAGTACGTACAAAAAGTTTTCAAAGTGGTTTTTCAAATGACCTAATTCGCTCGTTTTAAGCAGTTTTAATTGCACCTTATAAAACTTTTGAGTATGCTGTTTTAAAACAGCTGTATTTTAAAATACCAACTATCTCTCTTTTACTTTTGTGGAAATGTTTTTAATACCATTCCATATTCTTAACTAAAGAAAGATTTTGACTACTCTAATAATAATATTGTCAATTTCTTCTCTTTTCCAAAAGATTATTTTTTACAAGGATCACAACAAAGAAATAATTTCCCTTTGCTATTGAATCTCTTTTGATTTAAAAGAATTAAATTATAACCAATGACACAATTTTTCAAAAGAATTAGTTACAGTATAGTGAAATATTTGGGACACCTCATTATTACTTAGCCTAGTGTTTATTTTTCAAAAATTAGATTAAAATTTCTTAAAGAAAACATTGGATCTTTTCAAATTTATTTGTCACATCAACTATTTCTCAAAAATTTCATCAATTTTTGTCATTTCAATCCTGGAATAACGAAGAATAATCAAATTAAAGGATTAATTATTTTTTTTCAATTTTGTGGTTTTAAAAAAACATAAAGTTCTTGTGTTTTTTAATTTTATTTTAATAGAATTCAACTTGTAAAATAATTAATAAATATTGATATTTCAAATCAGTTTTATTATAATCCAGTTACTATACGGTTAATACTTGATAATAAATATCCCAATCGCTCTTATTTACAAATGGTAATCAAAAAATAAAACCCCTTTCAATAATTACACTTCTTAAAATCTGTAAAAGGGGAACAAAAGAATGATTTCCAATTTGATCCATTTTTCTTTCTTGAAAATAATCTTTATTTTTATAATATTAATTTCTGATCTGAGAATGGAAAATTCTCCAAATTTATTTCAAAATTCAATAATGTTATGAAAAAAACTTTACTTCAAAAAATTCTATTTTCAAAATTAAAAAAAAAATTTCTAGTACTATAAGATCGTATGAACTATGTTTAAAAAAATTTGTTTTATAAAAATGTCATATTTTTGGTTTTAGAGAAACACCTTTAATAAATTATTGATAGTCTAATTAAATAATTACTGTGTTAACCAATTTTGAAATGAGCCATTGTCATTTTAAATAAGTGAATACAAAAAGTTGTAAAAACTTGCTTCAATACATCGTTTAAAAGAAACTTTTTAAACTTGTTCCTTTAATTTTCATCAAAATTACTAATACCAATAAATTCAAAAAAAGTACTAAAAATTTTCCAGTTCAATTTTACTTTTTATAAATCTGATAACTCTGCTTTCAAAACATTTTGTTTCAAAGAAAATATTTTGACATTCGACTAATTTAATAATGTTTTCTTTTCAATTAAACGAATCCAATTCTTTCTTCATGTTTTTTATTTCAAAGCGAAAATAAAAAAAATCTAAAAAATGGGAAAAATAACAAAAAAGTTTAAAATATTTTATTGAATTTATCAGTATGTTCAAATAAATTTATTAACGAACCATAATTTTTCTTTGTATTTATCAACTATTTCTTTCATTTTTATATACAGTTTTAAAGAAGTTCGAAACAAAAAGTTTTATAAGTGGTACTTCAAACTTTCTCACTTACTGGTTTTAAGCAGTTTAGGTGACACTTTAGAAAACTTTTGGTTCAGCAATTTTTTATAACAGCTGTCTCAATCATTTTTAATTTAAATTCAAGAAAATAATGAAGTTTAATTTCAACAAAACCATGAAAATTATTTCTATTACCTCAAATAAAAGATCATGTTGTTTAACAAATTAAGATCCGAATTTTTTTTTTTTTTTTTTTTTTTTACAAAAGCCGATCAAATATTTAAATTTTATTCCAAAATAAAAAAAAATAGTTATCTCTGGCCAAATTTAACATTCGATTCGGAAAAACTGCATTTTTTAACAATTATAAAAATAATTAATTCCTTAAAATGGTTGCCACGTTCTATACCTTTAAATAAATTTATGATTTTTGTTATTGTAATAATACGTGATTATTTAGCCGATGACAACAAAAATATCAACATTATTGACAAGATTGAAATTATACAATTTTTTATAAAATGTTTTTCAGAGCCCGATAATGAAACAATTAGTTCGATAGTTTTAAGATTAGTATCTTTACCAAATTGGATTGTTTTAAGTGAAAATGAATTATTAAATGAATTTGAACAATCAAAGGAACTTTCCATTAGTTGGAAAAAATTAAATAGGATTTGGAATAAAACAAAAAAAATAAAAAAAACCAAAAAAAATATGGTTCGAATAGAATTACTTGAAGTATCAAAAAATTTCTTATCGATAATTTTTCAACAATATTTCCAAATATTAAATCAATTATCAAAAATAATTGAACAGGAAAATAATGAAGAGATGAATATTTTGATAAAGTATTTATATTCTATGGTCCAATTATTTTTTTCGTTTTTAACTAGACTTTCATTAAGAAGATTTTTTTTACCAGTCTTTAAACATTATCGTTTAATAGAAAAAACTTATTTATCAAAAATGTTTCTTTTAAAAGGCAATTCTAATACGAAATTAAATAATTTGAAAAATCTCATAAAATATTTGGATAATTATGAAGAATATCCAATTAATTCCCATACAGGAAAAATGAAATTAAAAGAAAATTTGATGGTAGAAAAAGAACAAGGAATTTTCTTTCTTCAAAAAACTGCATTCCATCATTTTCCTCAAGTATTAAAGTCTTTAATATTAGATAGCGTATCAAATACAATGAAACCAAAAATATTAGAAAAATATTTAAATAATTTATCTTTGGATCAAATTTTAAATTTAATGAAACTCTCAATGGATTTACAAAACATTCAAAATGATAATAATAGTAATAATAGTAATAATAATAATAATAATAATAATAATAATCAAAATGATGATCTCAATAAAGAGAAAAGCTTAATTATTAAAATACTAAAACGACAATTTTCAAAAAATAAATGGTTAAATAATAAAAAACCAAATTTTTTTTTCCCAAAATCTTTTATAATTATGGAGAACGGGAAAATTAAATTTAAAAAAAATATGAATTTACAATGCCCCGAATTAAGTTTACAATATTTATCTTATCATGATTTTTTTTATCGAAATTTTAATTTTTTAATAAAAAATCATAATTTGAAACTAATTTCTGAATTGGAAAATATTTTTAAAAAGAGTTCAAAAAAAGAATTATTTACACCAGGGAAATCAATAATAAATTTATTAAAATCGGAAATAATTGCAGTTGAAAAGCCAGAATTAGGATCTAAAATACCCAATAATGTTAGATGTAATATTTATTTTGATCTTTTTGAAAATTTTAAAATTTTACAAGAAATTGATCCTCAAAAGGAATTAAAATATCGTAAATATTGGGACAAAACACCAATTGGTACAGGGGTTATATTATTAAAGTATAAAAAAGATAAAAGCAACCCAAGTCAATATATTGTTTCTAATTTACATCTTGGAACAGTCATAAAAGAAACAAAATCGATTAAATTAAATAAAAAGAAAAAAACAAATAATAATAATGACAATGGTGATAGTAATAATAGCAATGAAATTAATAATGAAAATACCGAAAATAATGTTGGTGATGATTTTAGTAATACCAGGGTATTGGAGATCGAATTAGATCCTGAACAATATCAAAAAAATTTAAAAGTAAATAAATTAAATATCTACAAGGAATTTAATGTAATTATTAAAAGAGATTTATTATTAAATTCAATCATAACAAACTATGGCAAAACAGGTAAAAAAAAATTGCAATCAAATTATGAAATCCAATTAATTAAGTTAGCAAAAAAATTAACAAATAATTCTTTTACTTTATTTAAAACAATTGAATTGCCTAAATGGTTAAATGATTTATTTTTAGGATATGGCGAATTTGATTCTCTTTTTAAGTTATTATTAAAAAAAAAGGAAATACCATTATATGATAGTTTAATAGACGAAAATCAAATTAAAAATATTTTTAATAATAATTTAATTTTGAAAAAAAATAATGAATTAAAGATACCCAAATTTTCTATTTTTAAAAATACTAAAAATTATAAATTTGTAATTTCGAAAAAGAATAATAATACTGAAAAGCATGATGACGACAATGATGAAGAGGATAATAATAATAATAATCAAGAAAATGAAAGAAAAAGAAAAAATAAGAATAATTTATTAAATGAAGAAGAAAAATATCAATTTATTATTGAAGAAATAACTGAAAATAATTTATTTACAAAAAATTATAATAATCATAATTTTACTCAAAACCAAATTTTAGCAATAATTTGTTCAAATTTACCAGGATTGTTATTAATCAATGGGCCATATGGAACAGGGAAAAAAACTGTATTATCACAAATTGTTAGCAATTTCTATAAAAATCAACTTTTGAAATATAAAACCAATGATTTAAATAAGGAAAATAATTCAAATAAGAACAATGATTTAAATAAGAACGTTAATATAAATAACAATAAGAAAATATTTATTGTAACAAAAACAAAAAATGAATTAGAAAATATTTTTAAAAAATTAAATATATTAGGCATCGAATATAGACATTTATTAAAACTCCAAGATTGGGAATATGAAAATGAAAATAGCCAAACACCAAATTCATTAAAAAACTTATTAGATCATAGTTTAATTCGAAGAATAGCTTTATTAAAGCAAGTATCTAAACTTGGGAAAATCTTGAATGTGGGTGAAAATGTTGGATATACTTGTGAAACTGCAAATTATTTTTTCAAAACTGTAGTCCAATATCATTATAATAAATTTTTAACAATTACTCCAAATACAGGAGAATCTGTTAAAGATAGTTTCCCCTTTGTTGATTTTTTTAAAAAATCTTCAATTGAGGAATTGTTTGTTAATAAATTTGAACAAGATTTTAATGTTGCTAAGGAATTATATAATACCCAAATTTTGCCTGTCTTTATGGAACTAAACGAGCATTTATTATTAGAACAATTACAATCCACTTCCTCTCGTTTCCATTTTTTCACATTTAAGCAAGCTAAAATAATTGGTACAACATTTGACTTTATCGTGGAGCATTTTGAAGATTTTAAAAAAAATCATTTCCGATTCAATACTTTAATTTTAAGTGAGGCAACAAACTTTTTAGATCTTGAATTGTTGACAATACTTCAAATAAACCAAAAGCAGAAAAATATTGAAAAAATAATAATGTTTGGTGATTTAAGCACAGAAAATGGGCTGCACGAATTTAACAATTTTATAAACCATAAGGATGATCGCTATTATAATTACAGTGAGGGCGCATATATAAGCACTTTTAGAAGATTCAGTAGATTGGGGGCCAATTTGATTAATTTTAATACGCAATGGAGAATCAATTCTTCAATTGTGGATTTGTTTCAAAGCCATTTTTTAAATAACTTTAAACAATTGGAATTAAATAATAATAACCTATTATTAAAAAAATTTTTGAATCTAGAAAAAATAAATACCAAAGGCAATAATATGAAGAGCAAAATTAATAATTTACTTGTCAAAAATGACAAAAAAAAGCAAAGAATTAATCAAAAAATTGTTTCACTCAAGGATCTCGAAACAACGTTTGGTGAAGATCTAAATAACCCAGGCTTGCTGTATAATTTTCAAATAATTAATGTTGACAAATATCAAAATCTTGGCCAAGAGCAAATTGGAAATAATGATTATATTAATTACGCTGAAGCAGAATATATTGTTTCTGTATACCAATATTTAAGATTTCTCAAATACCCTTCAAACGTTATCAAAATTTTGACTCCATATAATTCCCAAAAAAGATTAATTTTAAAAATCTTAAAACAAAAATGTTCCTGGTCAAAAATATTTAACGATAATTATTGTGTATCAACTTTTGATGAATTCCAAGGAAATTATGCCCCAATTGTTTTAATTTCTCTCGTGAAAACAAATGAAAATGAAAATCTGATCTCAGTAGAACAATTTACAAACATTTGCTTACATTCTTGCTTTGGTTGCTATGTATTCTGTTATCGAAAATTGCTTGAAAAAAATGTTCGTTTTCATTTCATTTTTAACCAATTACAAAAAAAAAACATGGCAAGCCAGAAATTAATATTGGTTTTAGATGAAACCTTTGATAAAACGCAAAGAAAATTAAACCAAAATCCGAAAAATAGTGAGGCAATTTTTGAAGTCGATAATATGATAATAATGTCAAATGTCATATATCAATTCAGTAAAACTTTCGCAAATAATAATAAAAAGTTCATTCAAATTGAAATAAATTAAATCTTGTTCCTTAGATTGATGGTTTTTATTCTTATCTTTATTATTTAAGTCGGCGATATTTAGTTTTATGTTAATATATTAATAATTTATATTTTTAAGAGTTTTTTTTTTTCAAAAAATTTTCATTTCCAAGCAACCAAAATTTAAAAAAAAAAAAACAATAGAATAAAATAATTATTTTTTTTATTTAATTTTTTTTTTTTTTTAATTTTTTTGATAATTTTCTAATTTTTATTTTTATAGTTAATTACAATATCTTTATGTTTTTTATTTATTAGATACCTTTTTGTTTTTCTTATATTGATTGATCCAATTTCAAATAACAGAAAATTTGTAAGTATTTCAAAATTAAAACACTTCTGTGGGTATAAAAACAAAAACTCTAGATTTTTACATTTTTTTTTTTATTTTCAATGAAATTTTTTTCTTCATTTTTTTCAAAAAAAATTGGAAAAGAACTTTCCAAAAAAGTAAAAGATCTCAATGACAAAACAAAAGTTACTTGTAATGGAATAATAAACCCTTGAAATCCCAAGTAAATTAGATCTTGTGCAAGGCTATAAAAAATATTATTTTTCCACACTTTTGTTCTTTGATTTTTTTCGATTTATTTTTGTTATGTAATTGTTTTCGAATTATCTATTATCGCAAGTCCTATACTTGCTTAGCACATTCGTGCCATTCAATTCAGTTTCCAAAAAAAATTGTTCTTTAATTGTTCAAACGCGAACCAAAATTAAAAATTGTTCTTTAATTTTTCATTAATGAATTAAAATTTCTTTCTTTTCTTTTCTTTTTGAAAAAATTACAACTTGCCTTTTATTATGTTTGAAAATTTCTTCCATTCATAAATCTTGCAATGATGAATTGTTTCCTATTTATAATACCCCTTCTTAATTCTCTGAACATTTGAACCATTTTAGTACGTAACATAGATTAATGTTTGTTGATATTTTTACAAAAAGAGTTAAAAAAAAAAATGATTTTCAAAATCTGGATTTTTCCTTTTATAATCAAAATACCCCTTTAAATTTTTATTTTGTTTTTATTACTACAGTCAGTTCCACTTTTAAGGCACAAACTTTCAACAAAATTTAAGGCACAATAAAAATCTTAAATTAAGGCACAAAATTCAGATTCTAGTAAAATAATTTGTAAAAAAAAAAAATTCCAAATTTTGTGCCTTAATTTAAGATTTTTATTGTGCCTTAAATTTCGTTGAAAGTTTGTGCCTTAAAAGTGGAACTGACTGTATAAATAAATGAAATAAAAGTGCTTTATCGATATAATAAACTCATTTTATATTTCTTATTGGCCCTGTTACCACCTCTGTAGAACACTATGAGATTACAATATTAACTTAAAAGTATTTATTTATTTTCAATTTACTGTATTATTAAACTCTAAAAAATAGTGTTAAAAATCAGAGAATTTACAGGTGAAAATAGGAATACTTAAAAATGAGTAAAAAATTAACATTCACCCAATTCTTTCATTCCAGTAATTGAATTAGTTTTTTTATAATAAAAATCTAATTGTTTTTTCTAAAGTAATTTTCTATTTAAAAAAGTCAAGTTTACAATAAAATTGAAATAATAAAGTCATGAAATAATTGAAAATTTTATTAATTGGTTTTTGTAAAATATTTTTTTATTTTTTCATTCCACTATAAAAAAATAATTTCGAAAAAATTATTCTTAAAGGTAGTGTTGGTCTCTTATAGTTAAAAATAATGTTTGAAATTCGAAAAAAAAAAAAAAATTTTTAATAAGTATGAATGCCTAAGGTTAAATAAAAATAAACTATAAGAAGGATCAATGAATAAAAATCAATGATGAAAAATGAGGATATCTTTTGAAAAAAGTGTAAAAGATCAACATTCAATTTCCAATTAAAATCGCTGTGATTTTTAATTTTGAAAACAATTGTATCTGTTTCCAAATGTCGTTCTTTGGCTCTTTTTGATATCTTTAAGATTGTTTTCATCTTTTCTAAAATGAGTTATTTTTATCTCAAGAATGTTATGAAAAACTTTTTTTCAAATATAGAGGGTTATTATATTACATAAAATTGGATTAAATTGTATTAAACCATTTTTAAACTAAAATCAAACAATTTGTTTCAAATTGAAAAAATTTAAACACTTTGGAAAAATCAAACAAGAAACAAATAATTTTTTAAAATTTGGATTTTTTTTTTTTCGATAATTTTTTTATCTTGATTTTTTTTTCTTTTTTTTTTATCTTTTTTTTGTTAATTTTTTTTGATAGACGGTTTATGCTATTTTCAAAAAGTCAACTGAGTGTAAAAATTTTCTAATGACTAGAGGTATTTAAACTTTCTTTGAATTAGGAGACAACACTTTAGTTCGTTCAAAAATCTCTCTCTACCAGATCAAGTGTTCAACCCTTCGTTCTTAACTATAAATCCAAAAATCTAAAAAATCAATATTTTCAAAAAGTCAACTGTGAGTTTAAAATTCTTCTAATGACTAGAGGTATTTAGACTTTCTTTGAATTAGGAGACATAATTTTGGTCACTTCAAAATTCTCTCTCTACCAGACTAAGCGTCCAATAATTTGTTCTGAACAATAAAACCGAAAATATAAAAAATAGAGATTTTTTTTAATATTTTTGATTTTCAGTTTTGTCCAAATTATTCGGAATTGATTTTAATATAAAAGCCCCCCAAGTATATATGTTAATTAATAGTGATTTTACGGGAATTATTGGAATCCCCTGATTGGTTAGGAAATTTTAACTTATTAATTGTGAAATTGAATAGGAATTGAAGAAATCTGCCCCTAAGTGTTATTTGAAGGACTTGGTTAGTGGGGCTTTCAAGCAGAACAAAAAAAATATAATCAAAAAAAAACACAAAAAAACACCTACATTTATTCCAAAAACAAATTATTTTCATCTGAAAAAAGTAAAACCATCATCACTAAAAACAAAAAAAAAGATGGATATTTGTATTGTACATTATAGATTCATTTGGCGTTTCTTTCCTCAAGCGATGTTGAAAAATATTTGAATAATAATAAAACTTTAATAAAAATTAAAAATACTTTTAAAAAAGATGATAATTTTATTGAGTATTTGTCTTTACTAAAAAAATATAGATTTTTAAAATAATTTCTATTGTGGTTTATCATTTTGAATAAAATGGGCTAAAAAAAAACAAATAAATAATTAACTTTTGATCAGATGATTTTGTTTTAATATAAAGATTTCCAAGTAATATTTTCTTTTTAATCAATCAATGAAGATAATAAATCAAGGCCAACATAAAAAGATCCAACCATCAAACACGATTTTGCCATTTGTTTAGGTCCCTCTATTTAATAAGATAATATAAATAAATAAATTTAAAATCAAAACTATTTTATTGGAGGTTCTAAAAATACATTAAAGAAATACCCTTTTTTGTAAAAATTTTATTTTATTTATTGGTTTTTTTTTCCTTCCACAAAAAATAATTCCAACAGATCTTTGAGTTTAAATTGCTTTTATTAAAATTTCATCAATTTCATAAAAAAAATATTTTTAATTTGAAATTTCAATAATTTTTCAATATAATTTCAATTGATGAAATGTCGTTGAATTTGACTAGAATTTAGTGGAATTTGTTTTGGATACTGTTCAAAAAATCTTCAAAATTTAAATGAAAACCATTAATTGATTTTTTCAATGAAATTTAAATGAAATTACCACTGAGATACTTGGAAAATATTCATTGAATTTTTATCACCTTTTCAATAAGTTTTCAATTGCAATTTCTGAGTTAACATGATTTTAAATCTCTTAATAAAGTGTTTTGACCAGTTTGTGTAAAAAGAGTCTAACATACTTATTAATTGCAAGTATGACTGGGAACGAAAAGTGATTCCAATCAAAAGAAGGAAAAAATTAACTTCAAAGGCTAACTTATCATTTTATTTCCACAAAATCAACAAAATCAATTTGGATCTTCCTTAATATTTAGATTGGATTCGTATTTTTCTTGGGTCTAAAAAATAGTTAAATGCTTACAGAGTTTTTTAATAAATGATAAACCAAAAGACAAACTTTTGGATATAAGATAGTACTAAAAAAAATGTTTATTGTGTTAAATACTCCATTTTGTCCCGAATCATTTTTTTTTTTTTTATTTATTGATCTTACTTTTCATTTTTAATAGTGTTTCGAGTTAAGGGGCTACTAACACAAAAAAAAACGTGTTGAAATTATTTTTCTCAATTATAATTCAGTTTTTGGTTATTGGAAATGAAAATAATTTTTGTTATTTTCATTTTTTTTTTTTTTTTCAATTTTAGGTATTGGTATTTTTCTTTTCTCACACAAAAGAATCAAAAAATAAATATCTAATAAGAGATTTCAATAATTTTTTTTACTATGTTTTCATTAATTTTTCATTTTGTTCATCATTTTTTCATTTAATTCCAAAAATGTTCAATAAAAATTCCAGTTAACCTCTATTGGCTATTTCACTAACAACGACTTTTTAAATTTCCAATAAATGTTTCCTTTGCTTTCCAATTAAACTTCCGTTGTATATTTCAATTATATTTCAATAATTTCATTTAAAAAAATCAATTAATTTTCAATACAATCCCAATTTTTTTCCAGAGACATTTCATGAATAAATAGCTTCAAATACATATCTTTTTTCAAAGTATGTGTGACTTTCTTTTGTTTTAATAAAATCTCAAGTTCTTTAATTTAACAAATTACAGTGGTTTAACTCACCCATGTTGACAACCTTTAACCCATTACGAAAATTTATCTCATTTTTTTTCAAGCTTGGATACTGGAAGATAGGAAGACAAATATACAGACTTGGTTCGGATTTAAATTGACTTTTGGGGTTAAATCTTTGATTAATCAAAATGGCTCAATAATATTAAATGCTTTTTTTTTCAAAAATTTAGTCATATTATCAAAATTTCTGAGATTCGAAAGATTTTTAGATAAAAAATTTAAAAAATAATTCTTTTTGCTCATTTTTTTGTCAAAAAATTACATTTTAATCATTCGATATCTTCATAATTCTTTTTTAAAATTTTAAATTAAAAGAACCCTATTTCTTGTTTATAAGTTGGGGTCAATCCTATTGATTCGTTTCTGTTCTTCCGAGAGTCACTCAATATTTTTAGCATGATGTTAAAATTTTGAAATGAGTTAAAGTTAAAAACACGGGTTAGTGACACCACTTTTTTAAGTTTAAAAAAAGGTGTGTAATTTAAAAATCCATTTCCAAACAGTTTTTGATCTTTTAAAATTGTTATACGATACCAACTGTAGATTGTACATATACAGCCTTTAAAGCCAAGAAAACATAAAAGCATTCAAAATATCCCAAATCGGACACCCAACAAAATTCTTCGATCGAAAGGATTTAAGAACATAATTCAATTGTGGCCAGTTCCAAATTACAAACGTTCAGGATAAAAACGTTGATAACTTTTCATAAAGAAGAGATCAAAAAAAGTCTGTTGTTTGTTTTTTTAAACATCTCAAATAAAAAAGAAAAAAATTGCAAAAAAAGGTAAAGAATTCCAGATAAAAGATTACCTTTGTATTTTGGAAGAGCACCACACAAACAACCAGCAATTGCCTTGTTTATTCGATCGTCTTTAGCTCTCCATTTTTGAAGTGATGTGTCCACTAAAGAATAAATGAAACTTGAAAGGCCTAAATTCTTTCCATTGTCCCATCCGTTTTGTGCGACAAGCTTCATCCCTTTATTAAGCCTTTGTTTACGTGTGACATCTTCAAGCATAATAGCTTCATGTGCACCCATAAACGAACCAAAAATGAAGCCGTAACCAAACGAAGAGAGACCAGAAGTTACTGAAACAAAAGGGATCGATTCACGGAATTCTTGTGATCGTTTAGATTTTGACAAAATTGAAAGATTGTTGGAATCCATTTTTTAGATGATGAAAGAATAAAAGTAAAAAAATGGAGAGAGATAACAAAAATGTAAACCTCAAAGTGTTGAAGAAGTGTTTTTTTTGAAATGAAACACTTTTGAAGAGAAACAAACGTTGGAATTAAACACCTCATTTTTGGTACCAAATTTAAATTACATTTGATTTAAGTTTAATCAAGTTCAGATATTTTTGATTAATTACTAAAGGAGCAGACTATTTTTTGTATTTTTTAGCACGAAAACAGATTTGATACAAGTCTTCAAATATTTTTCCTAGAAAGTGAATATTGTAATTAAAAAAAAACTCATTTTCCGAATAATTGTTAGACTGTTTTTGAAATTACTCCAAATATATTTTTTTATTTTCAAAATATTATATAAACATTCCTTCAAAAAAGAGAGATCATTTAAAAAACCCTTTCCATGTCCTTTTTTTGTTTTTCTTGAGCCTTCAGATTTTTTTCATATCTTTTCAATTATTGAAAATGTGTATTTTTTTATAAAATTTTCTTTTTCATTTAACTTTTCTTTTAACTGGAAAAGTAAAGAAGAAACTGACTGGCACACACCAAACATATTCAAATTCAATTGCCGTTTTCTTGGATCCGAATTCTTCTTCATTATTTGAAACGAATTTTTTCTGATTTTTTTGTTATTTTCGTGGTTCAAAAAAATCGACCTCTTTCATTAATTGAAATGAACAAAATTAAAACCTTTTTTGAAACAAATTAACCCAATTTTAATGATTTAAAAAAGTCGATTTTTACAAAAGATGATCCGAAGTTAAAGAAAAATAAACAACAAGAACAACTCTTAAGTTAGTAAGTACATTTTATAAATTTTGAAGTCCACAGTTTATACGAAAATGAATAATTCAAATCATTTCTTTAACCAAATACATTAATATTTTAAATAAATATGAGAGTGGGATATATCCTAGTATAATATATTTACAAACCAATTTAAAAAAAGGAATTCAAAAAAAATGTAAAAATTAACAAAGTAACAATAAACAAAGATTGTTTATTTCTTGATCTTCTCTGGAACAATTGATATAATTACTTTTTCTTAATTTGGTTTTATTTTTAATTTTTAAGGGAAAAATATGATTCGAAAAATTTTTGATTAACAAATTACTTTTGATTTCCCAAGAATTTCCAAAAATGAATTTGAAAATCCATATTTTCATTATATTCATCTAATTCAAGTTTTAGTCCAGAAAATAGGATTTTTTTAAATTTATCTTTAGAAATAAATATTTATTGGATATCCACTGTTTCAACTCAGGTGTGAATAGCACTCATTCGTTGAATGGTTGGGAAACCTTTCAAGTCAATTTAAAATATTTCCCGACCATTCAACGAATGAGTGCTATTCACACCTGAGACGAAACGGTTGTATTAATTTGATGTTATAATTATTTATTTTCCATTAAAATTGAAAACTCAAATAATTCAGAACCATGATTATAATTTTCTCTCAATTTTCTTTGCTTTTTGTGTCTAATTTTTTGTAGTTGTTTTTTAATTCGATTATTCAGTATCTTAGTTTGAACTTTTGTGAGATTATTCTTTTCTTTGGTTTAAATTGATTAAAATATTTGAAAAATGAATGTTGAAAACAAATTTGTCACAAAAGGTTTTATAAAATAATAATAAATAGTAATGGTACCAGAAATCCAGGTTAAATTTCTTATTTGAATTCATACAAATTAAGAAGATAAAAAAACACATCTTCAAAAACATACTTTGATCGAATATTTCTCTCTCTCTTGATATCAATAAATTCATCTGGAAAAGTGATCTTTCTAGATTTTCTTCAAAAAAAAAAATATTTGTTTCAAATATACACCTACTCGGGTCAATTTTTTTATTCTAGGATGATTAATTTCAAGCATCTCACTAAATAAATTTTCAGATCCAAAATTTAATTTAAAAAATATCTATGTTTAATCCAAAAAAATGTTCAAAAAAATTAAAAATTTAAAGATTCAGCTAGGATTTATTTTAGTTCTTTTCATAGATAGAGAAATGAATATTTTGTTGTTTTAAAGTTTCAATTTCCGTTACATTTTAAAATAATTTTTTTCATTATGGTTGTTGTGATTCAAATTTATCAAATGGTAAATGTGTTTACACCCTTTTAAAAAAAAACAAACAAAAGAAAGTTTGTGTACTCTTGTAACAGAGTAATTTATGTATTAATGGTAATCGAGGATTTATTACCTAGAAAATTCACCAAAACCTTGAAAAACACCACTGAAAAATTATTCATGAATCGCTGTTATTATGAAGATCTTGATTTTGGGGAAATATATAAAATAGTCAGTAATAATTTTGGGAATTCAATATAATGTGAGAAATGTAAATAAAAAGTAAATTAAAGATTTTTTGCCAAATAATATTATTTCACAAATTTAAAAATAAAAATTTAAACATTTCTCCAAATAAAACCATAAAACCGCACTTAAGTTCTACAGTATTAATATTTTTATGAGGAATTATTTTCATTCACATGTAAGAAAAAAATATAAAACGAAAAAATAAAAATCTGCGTGTAAAAAAAATGAAACAAGCGGAAATAAAAAAGGTATATGGGTAAATTGTTAGAAATTCCACCAAAAATGTTTATCCATCAAATGATAAGATACCATCAGTCAATTGTATGTAACTTTTCTATTAAATAAATTCAGCACTAACCTTCTAGCAACCATTGGAAAAAAATCCATATCTAACCAAACAGATTTAGTAGGTGCAAAAAAGGAAATGAAAACAAAACAAAAAAGAAAAAAAATGAAATAGTTTTTAAAATCAAAATTATACCCTAATTGAATGTAAAGTTTAGTATTGTTATTCTTACAACTGTTTAAACTTTTTCCAACTTTTCTGAATTTAATTTATATTTATATATATATATTTCAACTTGATCTTTTTAAAAATTAAAAATACAAAAAAAAAAAAAAGAAATAAAATAAAAAGAAATCCAATGAAAAAACCAAATGAAGGAAAAAATTACACCCTACTATTTTTTTAAAAAAATATTGTACTTTGCTTTATTGTTTCTTGTTTTATCTAGTTTTATTTTTGAAGTTGGCGATAAAATAATTTAGTACATTTTATTATATTCTTCAATTGGAAGGATAGTATCATTAATAAAAAAGCAATAATAATTAATAATCCTATATTAGTCAAAAACAGCCCTTTAACAAGTTTAAAACATTTTGTTTGTAAAAAAAATCTCATATTTTTCTTATTTTGTCAATATTAAAACCTTATTAACTACCCAATGATCTACCAAATACCAAATCAATACTGAAGTTAAGTACATTCAAATTCTAAGTATATTTAAATTATAAATCAATTTTTTTAAGTATCCTCCAAACTTTGAGGAATTTAAGGGACTAATCTCTCATAAATTTTTTTACCTAAATTTAATAGAGATTGAGAAAATTTTTTTCCAATTACTTATATTTGAAAAACCATGTTTATTTTCAATATTAAATATATTTCTAGATAATTAATATTTATTTAAAAATTGACCAAAAAAATATAATCGAGACTAGTCCCTTAAAGTTTTTTTTGATTGTTTTTTTTGTGACAAATATTTGCTTGAAAAATTGTTATCGTTTTTTAGAAAATTTTTTATTTAATCATAAAGTTTTAGGAATATATTTTTTAATAGTAAAACAATATACAATCAATGTCATATTTATTTATAGTTTAATATCAGTTTCTTTGATTATTTAAGGTTTAAGATATTTTGTAAAAAGGAAATACGGCTTTTTATTTGAAACCATGGCTTAACTTTGTGTCACAGGTTATTGTAAAAACTCTAATTGTTTTGAAAAGAAGATCTTTCTGTCATTAAAATCTAAATATCTCATGTTTGATCTCAAGATAGATCCTAAGGTGCCCAGAGATTATTATTAAAATAACAAATGTGTCCAATTATAGGGATAAGAGTTACCTTTTAGAAGTAAAAGAAAAGATTTGATTGTGTTCAGGGAATATATATCACATTTTCAAAGATAAAAACTCACTTCTTCGCTTTTTTCAAAGATTAAATCTTCATATTACGAACTGGGAAATCAGTAAAATCATCTATTAGAAGATTTTGAAAACTGTCCAAAAGAAAAGCCTTAAATCGTATTTTCTTTTTCAACAAATCCAAAAAAAATTGTGAAATTAATTCATTACACCAATATTAACAAACGGTTTGAATTTTGACCAACAGTTATTTCAAGTCTTCTTCTGAATTGTGTTGAATCAAAGAGACATTGATTTTCAAGATCAAAAACAAGTAAATAAATTAATTTCCAAAGTGACTAAAGGAAAAAATTGATTAGAGAATTACAAAACAAGGAGAAGAAAAAACACACTTCAACAAATAACCCAAAAATACATTTTTACTTTTTTCTTATTTTCATCCGTCACTTATCTTTTTGATAAATATTTAATATCAAAACACACTCATGCTTTCCTATTTTAAATCTAATAGCCTAAAGTCAGTCTTTAGCAAAAGCTGTTTAGGTCTTGGCTTGCTGGTTCGACATTTCCATGTCGACCACGCAAAAGATTTTCTTCCAGAAAAGATTGAACTTCCAAATGTTTCAAGGGTAATTGCTGTTTCATCCTGTAAAGGAGGAGTTGGCAAGTCAACAGTAGCAACAAACTTGGCTGTATCCCTTGGGCAACTCAACTTACGAGTTGGCTTATTAGATCTAGATATTTATGGGCCATCAATCCCAATGCTTCTTGGTACCTCTGAAAAAGGGATCAACGTCACTGATGAAAACAAGTTTATCCCGATTAAAAAACATGGCATCTCTTCGATCTCCATCGGCAATATGATCGAACAATCAAAAGGCTTGATCTGGCGTGGACCGTTAGTGTCTGGTGTTGTTAAGCAGTTGTTAAACGACACCGATTGGGGGGAATTGGATTACTTAGTTCTTGATCTTCCTCCTGGAACTGGCGACACCCAAATTACACTCGCCCAGACATTAAAAATGGACGCTTCCTTAATTGTAACTACACCACAAAGACTCGCTCTTGCCGACGTTATCAGGGGTGTTGAAATGTTTAAAACAGTCGAAGTCCCAGTGGCTGGAATCGTCGAAAACATGTCTTGGTTCCGGTGTCCAAATTGTAACACAAAGCACAACTTTATGGGGGGCCATGCACAATCTGTCAAAGACGTGGCTGCAAAGCTTGGTGTAAAGCAAATCGCTCAATTGCCCTTTGTGCCAGAAATCGCAGTTTCCTCCGACCGTGGGGTTCCAGTTACAGCTCAACTTGGAAACCAACTCGCTCAGCCATATTTTAGCCTTGCAAATCGAGTAATTGAAATTATCACAGAGCTTAGACTAGAGAAAGAGAAAGAGAAAGAGAAAGAGAAAAATTAAGATTTTGAATTTTGATCTCAACAAATAAAATGAGACTTGTATTTTTCCAAGAACGAAACATTTAAACTCAGTGAAATTTGAAATTGTTCCCCAAATTATAATTCTTTGAAAATTTCTTAATTTTTTGAATATTTAGTTTTTTTGACATTCAAAACGCTTTATTCGATAAAGAAAGTTTAATAGTTTTTTACGTTGTTTGGTTTTGTTATTTTACAATTTTAATTTTGATTTTAATGTATTGAGGTAATAGAGATGAATACAATAATCTTCTAATAATCTTTTCCAATAATTATAATATCAGTATAAAAAGGAAAATCCTCTATTTTTTGAACAAATATTTGAAAAATCAAGTTTTTCCAACAAGAAAATTGTTTTTAATTTCCCTGATTTTGGAAATAATCTAAAAAACCAAATACATCCCTTTTCAAAAATTGAATTTTTTTTTATTAATTTTTAAAATAACATACTTTTTTGTATTTGTAATAATACTTAAAAAGTGAATTATTCATAAAATATAATAATAAGTTGCCATTGAATATATTCATTTTAAAAAAGTGAAAATTTTTTTTTATTTAGTTTGTAATAATTCAACTTTTTGAAAGTTGTCTGTTTTCATAAAGTGTGGCCTTTTTTCAAAAAAATGTGTTTTTCTTCATAATCCAACCTCTACCCCAATTTTAAATTTTGTTGATCCCTCAGTTTATAAAAATTGAAAACTTTCAAAAAGTTTAATACTGAAAAAGTTCTTACATTTATATAATGTCACAGAATTAAAAAAAATGAATATCTGTAAGAGTTGAAAAAAGAAAAAAAATTATGATATAAAACTATTTAACAGTGAAAATGACTAGTTTTGAGGTATATATTATATCTGTTTAACGGGTTTGAATAGATATTAGAAGAAAAATTTATTTTGAAAATTTCAAAATTGAAATCATTTTTTCACATTTTGCTGTCTTTTTTTTTTAAATTGTTTTTTAATATATCTAATACTTTGGGAATATTTTTTTTTGATTGCAAGATCAAGAGTTTTTAAGTAAAAAATGTGTTATTCTATTGATATAAGAACATTGTGAATAATTGTAGAAAAAACAGATTTATTTTTATTTAGGTTTTCATTAGATTTTCAATTGAGAGTTCAAAATAAACTGTATTTTTTTTCTTTATAATTCCAAAGAATTTAGATTGTTAATTTTTTTCGAAAAATTATTGATTGATTAGATTTACTATCGACAGATATCAACTATTTTCCAATGGTCATTATTCAACTTGTATCATTTTTTGGTAATAAAAGATCAATAATGAAAAATGATTGATCTTTGAAATTTTTTCAAAATATACTTTTTAACCTTCAAAAGTTACACAAATTTCAAAATTTTGGTAATCATAAAAATAACAACACATAAAAAAAATTGAAAACTTAGATATTTTCTAAATATAATAGTAAAAATTGTTTAAAATAACTGAATATTAACGTTTAAATAGCTAAGTTTTTTTTTATTCAAATAAAAGAAAAAGAAATAATATGAATAAAATTTAAATTGATATTTCAAAAATTTTCAAACTAGCAAAACTAAAAAAGTGGTGACAAATTTGTTGAAATTCTAAACTCTCATCCATCTATTAAAATGTTATAGATAACCATATCTATTCTTATATACCTTTTCTATCTAAATTAACTCAAATTCAACCTTATACCAAACATTTGGAAAAATAATCACGATCAATCTAAATAGAGTATTTAACTGAATATATATATATATATATATATAACTAAAAAAAAAAAAGAGAAAAATATTTTAAGAAAATCAAAATTATTACCAAAATATAGGTTAAGAATAGTATAGTTATTCATTTGGATTATTGAAACGTTTCCAATAATTTGATATTGTTTATACATATTTCATTATAAAGATCAAACTTATATAAAGGACAAGATATCCTGAAAAAAAAAATTTGAAGCGTAAAACCAATTAATAAAAAATCTTTTAAAATTGAAAACTAAAACCCTTTCATTTCTGAGTTTAATTTTCAACAGTAAATTTATAAAACATCATTTATTTATTTTTTTTCCTTTTTTCTCTTGCCAAATTTTCTTTATTTTGGGAAGAAAAGTTACAAACAATCACACCAAGGAGTTACTTGTTATTAATGAGATACTGAAACACAAAAGTAGGATAATTTGAAAATAAAAAAGAAAAAGCAAATCCTACAAAAATTAAAAAAGGTTTATAAAAAACTAGATTAAAAAAAAAGTAAAAAGAAATGATAACAATTTTACAACTATCCCCAATTGAAGATTCATGATCAATGATCAAATTGAATTAAAATACCCAAAAGTCTTGTTGTTGTGATTCTGGGTGTTATTAATTAAAGGTTGTATTCTTTTTTTGACTCGTTACCAATTTTTTAATATTACTCTTGTGAAAATTCTTTCTAATCTTTTTAAATTTCTTTTTTTTCTTTTTTTCTCTTATGGGATCATTTTTTCTAATTTTGCAAAATTATCGTTTTTTTGTGTGTTTGAAATATTCCCGAAAATACCCGAAAATCGAAAATACCTGAAAAGTTTTTAACCACATAGAAAAACGTTATGGACAACTCCGAAGAAAACCTAGTGCCAATATACTCAGTTTAACAGTAAAATAACAATTTGACTTTCAGAAAAAAATTTTTTATTTGTATTTTCTACTTTAAACTAGCCTCTAAAGAGGTTTTGGTAACTTTTGAGTATATTTAAGTAATTGTTGGTACTTATTAGGTTACGCTTATGGGTATCAGGGTATGTCAGGGTATTGGTATGGTTGTCTTAGGTTCGGTATTATGTGGGCTGTGTTAGGTTTGGTTAACCCAGTTCCTTTTATGGAATGGGAAGTTAAAATAAAGTTTTACTTGGGTCGCCTTGTGTAGGGTATGGGTATGTATTGTACGATTAGATATTACTCGGTTATTTTGGATTGTATTTAAGATTACGAAATTATGGGTAATGATACACAATTAGAAATTTTCTTTACAAGCACATATTCTCTCAATTGGTTAATACCATTCCAGAATGATCAGTAATGTTAGTCATCCAAGATACCAATCCCTTTTACACAAAATAGCTTGAATACCATTCCCTAAAATTTACAATTTTTTGAATTTTGATATCTTCAGTTCAGAAAAAACTTTTTTTTCTAAAATAAAATTCCAAATTTACATTTAAACTGAGTATATTGGCACTAGGGTTTCTTCGGAGTTGTTCAAAAAGTGTTTTTTAGTGGTTAAAAAAATTTTGGAGTATTTTTGATTTTCGGGTCTTTTCGGGAATATTTGATAGATTCTTCTCTTTTCCTTTTTTCTGATTTCACTTTTTAAACAAAAAAAAAGGGTATATCTTTCCTTGAATATTCATGAAATCATAGATTTTCCTTTAAATCACATTTAATGAATTTAAGTAAAAGGACATTTAGAATTTAATTTACATTCCTTCAATAATAATAATAATAATACCATTAATTTTATAATAAAAAAAAAAGAATGAAAATAATAATAATAAAATTCAAAGTTTGTTTATTTGAAACAATAAAACTAATATAAAAGAATCAGAGAATCAAAATTATAAACTCAATTCCAAAAAATGGGACACAAAAAAAAATTACATTAATAAAAATATACTCCAAAATACATGATACTTGAACATTAAAATAATAAAAGACCCGAAAATATTTAATTAATACTATTTATATATTTTATAGTAAATTTAAAATTCAATTCGAAAAATAAAAAAGAAAAAATAAAAAAAAGTGTGCCACTATTTTTGGAACACAGTTACCAAAAAATCCATTTTTATTGAAAGAAAAATTAATAAAAACTATTAATAGATTCAGCTTGTCTTTTGATAACTAAATATATCATTTTAAATATAGAGTTTACTAATTATCTTAGGTTTCCCAACTCAAAGTATTTCATACATTAGTGAAAATTTTAAAAATTCTTCTTCGTTTTTTGGTTACAATTTTTCAGTTTAGTATCCATAAATTCCCAATTGGATTTAAATCTTGTGGAATTGGGGGTCAAGGGTCCAGAACATTACATCCCCGATTTAAGTAAGTTTGAGTTTTTTTTTTTTGAGGTATGTGGACAAGCTCCATCCTTTTGGAAAATCCATTTCAACTCACTATATTCTGAATTAGCGAGTTGAATTTCCTTTGATTTTTTTGATAATATCATTAATATTACATTCAGTATTCACACTTCCATTAATAATAATAAGGTCTGTTTGTAGGCCATGTGTCCTAGCACACCATATCATGATTTTTTTTCAAAAAAATTTTTTCTCGATAAAAAAAGAATCTTTTTTCTTTTTGAGAGAAAAAAAAAAAATTTTTTTTTGTGATCAGAATCAAAACTTTTAAATTTCATTTTAAAGTGATTTTGAGATTTTCGAAAAGTTTTGAAAAAAAAAGAAAATTTTTTTTTTATTTGAAAAAAAAGAATACAAAAAAAAACAAAAAATTATTGAAAATCAAAAATCAAAAAATAATGAAAAAAAATGATAAATAATTAACTTTAAAATTATTTACATTGATTGTTAATATCTAATGTTTCTATTTAAGAGTCAAATATCACTTTTCTTGGAATTAAATTGATTTTGAAGGTGTGCCCCAATTTTTGGAATTGAGTTTATTAATTAAAAAACGAAATTAAATATTTATTAGGAAAATATAAATAAATAAACGAATTAATATATATATATATATATATATATATATATATATATATAAATTATAATGGATGTAAAGCGATCCAATAAAGACAAGTAAAAGAAGATTTCCAATTAGATAATATTTCAAATCTAATATATTGGAAATTACCCTTTGATACATCACAATTAAAAGTTTGTATTGGCTGTGATAGATATATATCATAGAGGAAATTTGCAATAAGGGTACCCTCGTATTTCTTATTAAATTGAGAAATATCATTATACCCCCAAACCCTGATCTGCTTTGGAGCACTTACTGTAGGATTATTTAGTTGAGATCGTAAATGACCAATACTAATTTTTGAAATGATTGTGGGGTCTTGTATAATAAAAGAGACATTGCCATTATTTCCTTCAAATGGCCAACATTTGCCCTTTTCAAGCGAAGGATCCAAAACTAAAGATGGCTTTCGAGTTTTTATGATATTGAAAACTGAAAACCTTGTAGATTTACCTGTGTAAGTTGGAGAGGTAAATTTCTCAAGTACTTTTAGTGGGATCACTTGTAAATTTTCATTTGATTGCTTCAACTCTGAAATCACAAATTCAGCACCAATTTTTTTAAATTCATTTGAAATGATCTCTGAAATTAAATTCTCAAGATTGCCTTGCTTAATGTAGATTTCCCCCGTTTGTTCAAAAGCTTGGTGAATGACATTTTGTAAATATAATTTTAAATTATTATTAAATTTGTTTGTATCTTGCAATTCCTTCATATGAATGGTTTCTTTCCAATCGGTATAAACATTTGCAATAATTTTATCAATGATCATTTCAAAGTTTTTTTGAGACAACGACAACGATGATGACGATGGGTTCTTTAATAAGGTTTTGATTTTAGAAACGGCATAAAGATTCAAGAGCTCGGTGTTTGTGTTTTGTATTCGGTTTTTATATTCATTTAATAATTTATTATGCTTAAGAATAGCTCGGTTAATTTGCTCTTTCAAGTTATTTATTTCATTTGGTGCCAACAGAAATAAGTCTTCACCAGAATTGCTTATCAATTGGATTTCATTCAATTTACTATTAATTGAATCAATAAATTGCTTTTTTTCTTCTAATAGCTTGATTAACATTTCGCTTCGTTCAGAAAACCATGTTCGTGCATTTATTAATTCACCGGGAATGTCTGGCAGCTTGATAGATTTGATAAAGTCTTGCATTTGGGAGGCTTTACGAATCTGTGTTTTTGTATTTTCGACATTGACCACCAAATTGTTTAAGGTGTCTTCAATTAATTGATTTAAATTTTCAAGTTCTTTTTTGTTATTCAATTCAAGTTCTCGATCCCTTTGCAATTTTTCATTAAAGCTAGGGATTTTGTTGCTTTCTTCTTGATTTAAAATCTTGGCATTTAATTCAGTAATTCGATTATTATGTTGATTAGTTTCCCTTTGGAATTCATTTATTTGCTTTGAGATGACGGTTAGCCTTTCTTGGCTTGACGTCTTACCAATTTCGCTTGAGAGTGCTTCAATTGTATGCTCAAAAAAGGAAGTCTCATTTTCAAAATTGTTTAATGTTGAAGAAATTGTTAGTAATTCTTGAAGATTCTTTATTTGCTCTTTTGAGGTCTTAATTTTGTTCGAAAAATCAATTTCATTTGCTTTTGAATTTGAGACTTCCTTTTCTAATTCTTTTAATTTGCTTGTTAATTCCTTTTGCTTTTCCTTTTCATCATTTAATTTCGATACTATCGAATAGAGGCTATCCAAATTGACGCTTTGCTTTGTTTTCAATCGGTTAATTTTGCTCCAGGGCGTGGAGGTATGGAAATAGTTTAAATTTGTTTTGGATATTTCTGCTTTTATATTTGTGTCTGTTTGTAAATATTTGAGCACACGAGACTCAAACGTTTTGGACAACTCCCCCCCACTGTTCAATTCAGTTCCAAATTTTTCACGTACAGATCTTAGTAAGGTAGTTTCTAAGAATTGAAGTGATTGTTTTGTTACTTGAAAGACATTAGTGTTGATGTGTGTCGTAATTAAGTGATCTAATAATTCGTATTTTGTTGAGATGTAATCTTTTTGTTTTTTTGGTGTGTATTTTGGTTGTTTGTTTGTTTTTTTTTTTTTGTTTTTGTTTTTTGAAAAAAAGGAGTTAACATAAGGAAAGATATTTTTGATTGAAAACACCTTTGAAGAATTTATTTACTATTGTAGGTATTTGGTTGGTCTCCTTTTGGAAGACTAAAATAAAGAAAAGCAATTGAAGATATTATAATAATTAGTGTTCCTAATCGATGGGTGTGTAAACGTTTAATCACGCGCAGATCAAAAAAAGAAAACAATTGAACAAATGAAATGCTGATAAAGAGAAGGAACCAAAAAACAGATGCAACTATTGAAACCAAGTAGCCTACAAGGTGAAACAACATTATTATTGGGTTTCGAGTGGGTTTATTCCTCTGTTTCATTCTAAAAAGAATCTAATCCCGAACAGAAAAAAATCAAAAAAATAAATCTATTAGTAATTTTATAATATTTCATTAATTGAGTTTGTACCTTTGTCTACTAATAATAGAGAAGAACACAAACACCAACCTGTTCAATGTCCATTTGGAATTCTTGAAAAAAGATAGATTAATGAAAAAGTCAATTGCTCTTTTTCGAATAATATCTTGTAAACTTTTTAAAATCCATGATTCAAATTCAAAGTTGTGTTTCTTCTATCAAGAAGGTTTATAGATAAGGGGATCAAAAAAATCTCCAATAAATCAGAACTACAGATGGAGACTTGATTTCTGAAAGTCTATCATACAAATGTTATATTTGAAAAATGAACAAACCAATTTTAAAATGTTTCTCTCAAAAAGAGTAAAAATAGTAGAGAAAAATTTGTTTTCTCAGATAAAAAACAAAATTTCTTAAAAAATTCTGAATTTATATAAATTTTAATACAATTTAAATACATAAATTTCAATTTTCACAAAATCTCAATGAGTTTAAATTCAAAATTGATTTTATTATTGTTCAACTATCTGATACTGAACTATATATTAGAGTGGAAAAAAAGAAGAAAGAATAAGGGTTTTGTGTGATAGAAGTGGTTTTAGATCTGGGCACTGACTTTTTTTTTTTAACATTGCAAAGATAATTTAATTATTAATTATTAAATTTTAGTCTACAAATTTTATAATTATAGAAATATAAGTACTCTTTTAAAAATCGATTGATATTGTTCTTTTTCTTTTTTATTTTTGATAATTTTTTTTTTAACTCTTTTCTCTCAACAAATAAATAAACCCAAATAATATTTAATTTTAAGTATTATTGGTAATTTTCAAAAATTTGAACAGTAATATTGTATATAAAAAAAAAATTTAATCTAGATATGCTGTTTTATTGTTTATTTTCAGATAATTGTCAATTAAATTAATGATATCATTTTAGTAAATAAAGGAATATAATTTTCATTAAAAGATGTTACTAAATATGATATCTAAAATTTAACCATGGCAAGTTATATAAAAAAGTAAAAATATCTGAACATAATAACATATTTTTAACTTGAATTTTGATAATTTTTTAATTAATTATAAAAAATCAGGGAGTTTTAATATTATATTTTCAAACTGAATTATTTGTTTACCAAAAGGAAATATTTCAATTCAACAGCAATATAGATTTTTTTCTTCAACTTTTTATTTCAAAAAGTTATTATTGAAATTGGAAAATAATCCTAATAAGAAAACATGGTTTTATTCATATATATTTTTTTCTTGAGAATAAAAGTTATTTTAAAAAATAAGTAGTGATTTTTTTACATTTTTGAAAAAATCCTCTATGTTGGTGGGACTATATGTAAATCGACAATAGGAAATCAAGAGAATTATTAATACTGATTAAATTAATATCATATTGTATTTATTTCGAAAATAGTTTAAAAAAACTATTTCTTATAAATGAAATATATATATATATATATATACTATTTTTTGGAGACAAAATGTATAGTTAATTTTAATAAAAAATGGGAAACGTGATAAATAGACTAATTTTTATTTAAATAATAAAGTAGAGTTATATATATATTTTTCATTATAGTGGAAATTTTGTGAAGATTTTTTCTAATGGGTAAGATCAATTTTTAATCAAAAAGTAAACAATAACCACCAATTTTCGACACCTAAAAAAGATATGATATTAAATTGGAATTCGGAAATTTTATTACCTTTGAACGATTTGTGTCTTAATAACGAAAAAAAAGTATTAGTATCATGAATTTGTTAACGGTTATGAATAATTTTATAAATTTAACTGTTTTTTTGACTATTAATTTTAATAAAGATATTTAAAAATAAATTCCCCACTCTCTCTCTCTCTCTCTCTTTTTTTTTTTTTGATAATAGCTTCTATTATTATTCTATTGAGAATTTATTAATAATAAAGACATTTATTTGGGGATAAGGGAATTGTAAAATTAAGTATCTTGTCTTGAAAATTCTCTATCTATATTTAGAATTCTTAAGAAATAACATGTAATTACTTTGTCAAAAAATATACTAATAAATATTTTTCCATAAAGAATGAAAAATAAAACTTGCCCAAGACAAAGTATTATATAAAATATTTTAAAAATTGATTGATAAAAAATTAATAAAAAAAAACATTATTTCTTGATCTTATCTTTAATATTTGATATAATTACTTCTTTTTTATTTCTTTTTATTTTAGATTCTCATGCAAAACTTTTATTTTTGAAAAACTTTTGGATTTAAAAATAACTTTCTATTTAAAAGAATTCTAAAATGGATTGTCAAATACTGTTTTCATTTTCTTTCTCTAATTCTAGTTTTTTTTTACAGTCAGTTTCAAATTTAAGGCACAAACTTTCAAGGAAATTTAAGGAACAAAAAAATTTCAAATTAAGGCACATTTTTTGGATTTTTTTTTTTTAAAAATTATTTTACTAGAATCCAAAATTTTGTTCCTTAATTTGAGATATTTTTTTTTACCTTAATTTTCGTAAAATTTTGTGCCTTAAAAGTGAAAATAATGTAAAAAAATATGATATTTTTTTTTTAATTCTTCTTTATGAATAAATATTTATTGGATGTATTCATTTGATTTGATAATGATTAATACTTTATTGAATTGAAAATTGAAAATCAAAATAATTCTGAATAATTTCTTAATTTTTTTCCAATATATTTTCTAATTATAAGGATTGAATCTTCTTGTAACTGGAAGTTTTTTTTTATTGTGATAATTCAATTATTTTTCTTTAAACTTTGAAAAGTTTTCTATGTTTTTTTTACTTATTTTGATCATAATTTTTGAAAAAAGAATTTCAAAAACATACAGTGTCTTAAATATCCCATGTTGAAAACTTTTGACCCATTACAAAATTTTAACTAGTTTTTTTTTATCGGATTTGGGTATTAGAAGATTGGAAGACATATATACAGACTTTGTTCCAATTCAAATCAGGTTTTTCGGTTATATCTTTGATTAATGTCAGAGGATCATAAAAATTAATGTCTTTTATTTCAAAAATTTCCTAATAATTTATCAAAATTTTTTGTAAAATATAAATGATTTTCTTGTAAAATTCAAAAAAATATCTTTTTTTCGATTTATTTTCCAAAAAAATTACAATTTCTTCATAATTGTTTTATAAAATATTTAAAGAACCTTATTTCCTATTCATATGTTACCATATTATTGATTTGTTTCTGTTCTTCAACAGTCATCCAATATTTTCAGCATGATATAATTTTCATAATGGGTTAGAGTTATAACCACATTTTATTATGGATTTCTCTTCTCTTTACTATTTATTATAATTTTGGAATTTTTTTTTTACAAATAGAATGGCGTTAATCACACATGTTTTTTTCATATTCAAAACAAGAAGATATAAGAAATAATTTTGAAAATATTCTTTGAGCGAATTTTTTTTTTCATTTATGATTTCAACAAGTTTCTATGGAAAGATTATTTATCTTGTTGGGTATTCAATAGGAAATATTTGTTTAGAATGCAAAGCTTTTGGTGGTAATTTTTTTTGTTTATTCGAGTATTAATTTTAATCATTCCTCTGAACACATTTCGAGAGCCAAAATCTAATTTAATAAAACCAACAATTTAATTAAAAAAAAATATTCCTTAAAAAATAAAGATTCAACTCTGATTTAGATTGTGTTTGACGTTTATTTTTCACAAATAGAACGACAAATTGTATTTTCATTTTCAAAGTTTCTGTATCATATGACACTCAAAATAAATCTCTCAGTAAACATTTTGAGAATATAAATTTATCATACAGGTAAAATATACCTACTTTCTTAAATCCCAAAAAAGGATAAAAAAACTGATCTCATGAAAGAGAAACATGGAGAGTTGTTTGGCATTTTTAAGTGTTTTGCAAATTAAAATATTTGCATACTTTTCAAAACCCAAATAGTTTTTAGTAAAAACCAAAAGAGAAAAAGTTGTTGGGAAACATAATTATAAAAGGTTTTCAATTGTCAAAACCTTTCATAAGAGTTATTATGCGTTTGATATTTTAAATAACTTTTTATATAATTTCAAAAACAAATGTGTAGGAATATAAAATAATTGCAAATTTTTGCCTTATTCTTAAAGTGTAAATTCGAAAAAAGTTTCATTTTTTAAAAAGTTTTTTGTAATAATTTACACTTTGTTTGAATAAATTCAATCAAAACAACTCACCACAAATTAACTAAACAACAATTTTTAATTATAAAGTCATGTCTCTTAAATCAGGAAATGAGACAATACAAAACCAAAAAAAGAAAATTCAGGATCTCAAATTAAAACCTTCCAAATTAACAACCCAAAGAGATTTAATTGTCATGGAGCTGTACCAAACTGAGAACTCGTATATGTCTTACCTTGAAATACTCATTGAAGTAAAAAAAATTCTTTTTCTTTTGTTTCTGTTTAATCTGGCTACTCATTTAACAAATTTTACTTTTCTTTTTACAAAATTACTTGAAGAAAATGCACATCGAGCTATTTCCAGAAAAAAGCGACAAAATAGATCTCATAGTTAACAGTAAGGAGCTTGAAAAACTCTTTGTTTTTCTAAGATTCATTTACAAAGTAAATCTCGACTTCATTAAGATTCTTGAAACAAGATTAAATGGCTGGGGTAAAGATTCGCAGATTGGGGATTTTTTTAAAGAATATGTAACAACAAAAAGCACTTCAATTTTTTCTGCTTGATTAATTTCATTTTCAAAAAGACTTAATTTCATATCTTTTTTCTTTTTCATAAACAACCAATTTTTTTTTCAAAAAATCCAAAACAAAACAAAACAAAACAAAAACTATCAAAACAGATCCCTTACTTAAAAATGTACAAAGATTATTACCGAAATTTTGAAAGCTCAAGGGAGTATGTCTCCAAATTAATGCGCAAGAGCAAAAAATTTGCCAAATGGGAACTTGAGAAAAGAAAAATATATGGACATGATCTACCAAGTATGTTAATAATGCCTGTTCAAAGGCTTCCACGGTATGAATTATTTCTCAAAAATTTGTTAAAGAACACACCCAAGGAGCACTGCGACTATAACGATTTGCAAATTGCAATCGAAATGATTCTTGATGTTAACAATGATCTGAACGAATCAATAAAAAAGGATGCGAACCAAAAAAAAGTACTCAAGCTACAAAAGAAATTAAGTTCCCGAAAGCTTCCAACTTTACTTGCACCCCACCGTTCCTTTATAAGCCAAGGGAACTTTGTTAAAATGGACGGGAAATTATCAGACAAAAGAAAATATTATCTTTTTACAGACATTTTCATTTCTTCAAATATTTCATTTGGCTTGAATGTTGTATGTTAATTCATTTTGATTTTTGTTTTTCCATTTTCTTCCAATTTAAAACTCTTACGAATACTCGAGAACAACAACCAAATTGGTACAATCAATTTTGGATTTTGTTTAATGTTCAAAAAACGAAACAAAGTTTCATAATTATTACAGATTCCAAAGAAAAAGCCACCTTTTTTAATCGTAAAATTGGAGTGAAAACATTACATTTTCTGAATAGTATTCTTTCTTATTTTTCCACTGATCAAGAAAGAGTGCTGAAACTGGAATTGAAGTTATTCAAACTGGAACTTGATTGGTACATATTGTTAAAATCTTAAAGCTAATTTCACATGAATTGTAAAATCATAACAATAATAATTCCAAACAAAACGATAAATTTTAATTTAATATAGTTTTAGCAATTAAAATTTCAAATTTGGAAAATTGAGCATGCTTAAATTTTGGTTAATTTGTTTTTTTGAATTCTAATAATCAATTTCAATTTTGGATTTAGTTTTTGTTTTGAAATGAAGTAAAAAAACCAAACTAAAATTCAAAATTTTCCACACAGCTAAAACGTTCCAAACAATCACAATAATACAATTTCATTGAAATTGGAGATAATTTTGATTTTTGAAAAATATGAAAATCATTTTTTCATCTTTTAGTTTTTGTTTTCATTTCATTGTTTGAATTACGTAATTTGCTTCGTTTGATCAAAATTTTTCTACAAGGTTTATATTATGTTAAAGTTGAAAGTTGTTCCAAATAGAAGAACTCAAATAAAATTAGTTGGTAGTATCTAACCTTTGATCGATCAATAATCCTAATAGAATTTCAACAAATTTACTAATGTATTTTTTTGTTTTGCTCTCTCCAAAATTTTTAACACACCCATGATTTATTTGTATTGATAATTATTTATTTTTTGTTTTGTGAGTATTGTAATTTATAAAAAGGTGTTAACATTTCAATTAGTGAATGGTTCTAATTTGGTAAATCTTCGAGAATTTATTAAATAAGATTTTTTTTTTTCACAAATCGAATTTTGGTGTGTTAAAAATTTTGAATTGGGGTTTAAATAGAAAAATCTTTGAAAATCTTCTAAATTTGAATTTAATTGTAAATTTAACTTCCTAGTACCATTTAGTGCACACCTTTAGATTACAAATAAGGTACAAAATAATAAAAATAAAACACAAAAAAACATTTGCCATAATAACACACAATCTGCTTTTTTAAATTCCAACAATAATCTAAAAAAAATTTGTGCCAAAAAATTGAAGATTTATGCCATAAAAACAATTTTTTTACGTATATGACTGAAATATGCAAAATAAACAGAAACACACCAGTTCTTATTTATAAAACATAATTTAAATTCGAAAATTTGGTAATTTCAATTAAAAATAAATCAAATTCAAAAAAAAATAAAAAATTTATCTCTACTTATCTGGTAAAACTAATAAAATTTAATCAAAGAATAAATAATAAAAAATAATTGGAATTCAAAAGATTTAATTGAATTGAAAAAAGAAATTTATAAATATACATATAACGAATTATTGAATTCCAAGAGCTGGAAATGTCGTTATGTTTTTTTTAATTTGTGAAATAAAAAGAAAATTTTTGAAATTTTCGGTTTATTTCTTAAATTAAAAAAAAACCTAGGCACTCTACAGCACTCTACGGCACTTGACGACACTTTTCGTTAGGTTTTCCAAATGTCAAAAGAATTGAGTAAAATCTTTGATTTTTCTCTATTCTTTTAAATTTTGGAAAACCTAGCCACTCGGCGGTACTCTACGGCACTTGACGACACTCCCCAAAAATATTTCACAATAATTAAAAACCAAAAACAAATATTTATTAATCAAAGATATTTAAGTTATCCATCAAGCCCAACAATTCTAAAATTCAGAACATTTACCAACTGGTTAAATAGATACAACTACGTAATAAATAAAAATTCAAATGAATTTTATCCTTTATGTCTAAAATATAAACAGATTGAAATAATCGAAAATATTGATCACTTTTTTAAGGTATGTCCTTCCTATGAAAATGATATATTGATTTTACTGAATAAAATTAAAAGAATTAAACTTTAATGAAATAATTTTATATTGTGACAGCTTAAAATTATTTTCATTAATTAATAATCGAGAAATCTATGATTTTACTCTTAAATTTCCGAAAGGGGATTTAAGTACAAGGGCACCTAGAGTGTAATTTACACTTCTTCCTCAAAAAAAAAAAAAAAAAAAAATAATTTTTTTTTGTTTCTAATTTGATTAATTAGAGTGTGCGTTAAAAAATGTACAGTATGCAGGAATATTGACTTTTTAGGATTTTCCGTTGCTGTGATTTTCTTATTCATGTTACAATTCATGAAAAAATTGTCAAATTGGTTTTAATTGTAAAAAGGTAGCAAAAGTTCTCATTTTCAAATATTTTTTTAACGTTCTATATTTTTTCATTTTAAAACAAAAACCAAATCCAAAAAGTAGATTGATTATTATAATCAAAATAGAATTCAAAACATCACATAAAACTAAAATTCAAGCATGCTAATTTTTCTAAATTTGAATTTTTATTGTTAAAACTATATTAAAGTAAAATTGAATTTTTTCGATTTTTTGATGATATGATTTTTCCATTCATGTGAAATTAGCTAAAAGATTTTAACAATAGGTATTAGTCCAGTTTGAGTGAATTCCAGTTTCAGATATCTTTATTGATCAGTGAAAAAAAAAAGTAAAAAAATAATTAAAAAATTTTCCTTTTTTCTGACCATTCTTTACAATTAAAATCGATTTTATAATTTTTTTCCATTTGACAATTTTTTTCCAGAATGTCAATATTAATTTTCCTAAATTTTAACATTTGAATTTTTCGTATTTCTTTTAAATATTGTATTTGCGCATTTTCAAGTTGTTTATTCAATTTCTAATAATCATTATGTCATCCACCACATTTATTATTATTTTCCCTTTTTTGTTTAATTCTTAAAACTTTTAAATAATAATAATAATAAAATTGTGATTTTTTTTTTTTGTTCAACCCCTAAAATCGGTTTGATTTTTGACAAGAAATTAAACCTCAAACAATATAGCTTTTGAACCAAAAAAAAAAAAAATAATAATAAAAATATTTTTGTTTGTGGAGAGTTTTTTTGGATTTCTACCTTTATTATCCTAATATATATATAGATATAATGTAATATTTGCGATATATACGTTATCTAAATGTTAAAAGTGTTATAAATTTTGAAAGAATCTCATCAAAATATTAATAACCTCATTTCTAACATGTTATCAAAAAATGAACAAAATTTATTAACATTTTTTGTTTGTGTTTTTGAAAAAGCGTTATAAACTTTTGTAATATGTTGTAATATGCTATAAAATAAAATATGTTTTATAATTTTGGTATCTTAGAAAAAGTAAATATCATAAAAATAATTACTTAAAATACATCTTGTTAAAAATACCTCACCATTAAAAAACTTTGGTATAAAACTGATTTAAATTGTAAAATTGTCATTAAAAACATTTTTAAAAAACAAATTGTAATTTTAAATAAATCTTTTCAATTCTATTTTTTTAAAGATTTTATAAAAAAAAAGATGCTATTTAAAAATTTGAAATATTTTAAAATAATAAAAATTGTAATTTTTCAAAAACTTTATGAGTATTTTATTTTTAAATAATCTTTTATAAACAAGGGTTTTGTTATAAAGATGTCATGTGATTATTCTAAAATGTTTTTTTTATGAGGGTAGGTACTTTAAAATATTTTTTTTTTGGAGAAAAAATATCTTTCTCTTTAAAAATTTTTAATTTTCTAATTTCAATTATAATTTAGGTATTATTTACATGTGTCTACTCTTTGGGAAAATGTGTTGATATTAATTTACAGACTTAAAAGAGATGTAATGTTTTATTAAAAAGGTTATACAGTGGTGTTAAACCCCTGTTATTATTTCAATGAATTAATGACTTGTAAACTTTGATTTTTAATCAAATGGGAAATTCATTCTTGCTATTTTAAGTTTTAAACCCGAATATTGTTTCCGTGAATTGATGCCTTGAAAACTTTGATTTTTAATCGAATGAAAAAATTATTCTCAATTACCTTTTTCTACAAGTTTAAAAATACTTTTTATTTATTTTTTCTTCAAACAATTGAAAGAAAGTTTACTTCTCTTAAAATAAAATCAATCAGTCAGTTAACCAGTGCTTTGATATTTTATTAACTTTCAAATTTAACAAATAAGAGTAATTGATTAATAATCATTTTTTTTAGGTGTCATTAAAAATAAAAAAAGGATGTTTTAAAAGTTTTCAAAAGTGTTTAAAAAAAGTTAACATACTTCCAAAGATGATTTCAAAGATTTTATTAAAAACAATTTTTTTTAAAAACTACCCTAAAATAACTTTATTGGTTTCACTGTTGTGGCCTTTCACTCCCCTAAACGAAATCTTTTTTTCTTTTTATTTAATAAATATTTGGGTAGAGGGAATTTTAAAAGGATGCAATAAAAAGGTTTTTAAAAAACTCGAAAAATCAATTGATGAACTTAAAGAGATCTATTTACAAGATCAAAAGTTCAAAGTTTTTTTTATCACACTTTTTTAAAAAAAAAAAAATAAAGTCTTACAATCAATAATATTAGAATGGTTATTTAATTTTATTCAGAGATTAATTAAATTTTTCCAGGTTCTAAATTTGTTTAATTTCATTTCTTTTTATAAATATTATATTTTATTTTTTTACATTTTTAAAAGATCGATGATGTAATAAATTTAAAAAATATTAAAATTGAAGATTTGAGAAAATCAAAAAAATTGGAATTTGCATTTATGATTCGATCACCACAAGGCAGTTTCACGTTATCATTTAAAACTCAAGAATCAAAAGACAAATGTTTAAATAATATGAATCTTGCAATTGACAAGATTAAAAGAAATACTCAAACACTTTCTCCAATAAGAAAAACCACAGAACAAAAGCCACAAAAGCCACTTTGGGTGCCGGATAAAGTTTCGATTAAGTGTGCTTCGTGCAATGAAAGATTTACATGGTACAGGCGTAAGCATCATTGTAGGAATTGTGGATTATGCATTTGTTCCAAATGCAGTGCAAATTTTATTGATTTACCCAAGATCGATCCTTTTAATTTGGTTCGGGCTTGTGATCGTTGCTTTCTACAGCATATCAATGAAAAGGAAAAACTTGAATCAATGGAACAAAAAAAAGAATTCAAGAAAAAGAAAAAATTGAAAGAAACAAATCTCGTTTCCAAATTACATCATATCAATAGTGGTAGTAGTAGTGGTAGTGGTAATGGTAATGGTAATGATAATGATAATGGTAATGATAATGGTAATGATAATTATGATGATAATTTTTTGGAGAAAAAAACAATAGAAATTAATAAAAAAAAAAAAAAAAAAAACAGTGGACAAGGTGGTTCCTCTAAATCAGTTGTAATCAATGAAAATTGTTTTGAATCCGGCTATGTAATAATTGACAAACCAATTGAAGAAAGAGAAAAAAATAAAATAAATCAATCAAATAATAAAAACAATCAACTTGAAAAAATTCAATTGCGGGAAAATATCACAAAACAGAAATTGAAACAACGCTCACAAATTTTCAGTCAATATTTAAAAACATACCAAACTAAAGATGGTTTAATTATCGAAGAAAATGGGGAAATTTCTTTATTATTATTAAACAATATTAACATTAATGCTCGTAATAATAATATTAAGAAGATAAATTTGAACAAAAACATCGTTATCAATAGGGAGGAGTTTAATAAGAATGAAAATAAAACAAAAACTAAAAAAAAAGATTCTGATAATCAGAATAATTAAATAATTTATATTTTTTAAAATTAATCATTTCTTTTTTCGAAAAAAAAAATCTTTAATCCTGTAAATTTCTAATGTCTAATTACACCACAATAATAAGTTGTTTATATACCCCTTAAAACTATAAATAGCCTAATTCTTTTTGAAATAAAATTTTTATTTTGAATTTTTATGAAAAGATTCAATGATATGGAATTTATAATTAATTATCTTTGAAAGAAAATTTCTAAATAAAAATTGTATATTTCTACAATAAAAAAATAACTTGAAAAAAATTTTTTTCAACATTTGAATAATTTTTCTTGAGAATCTTATGATTTTATTATTTTTCATATGGCATTTTGTCAAAAGGAATTTGTGTTTTTTTGAAAAAAACGTTTGTCTAAACATTAAAAAACTTTACGTTTAAATGTTCAAAACACCTCATTCTTTATGGAAAAAAATATTAAGTATAATGTCTACCCCCAAAATGAACTTAAACTGTTTGATTAAATAATATCTTCTTGACAGAAAATATTTGAATATAGCATAGAAAATTTGTTTTCTCGATTTATTGTCATTCAATAAATATGAATATTTTTGATTATGTTATTTTTTGAAAATAAAAAAATATATTAATTAATTTGAAAAAAAAATAATGTTTTTTTTTCATTTTTAAAAGTGGACAGTTTTTTTCAACAAATAAATTTTTAATTTAAATTACTTGCTGATCAGTCCTCGTCAGATTAACATGGAATTTTTTTTTCTTTTTCGATTTCTATTGCTTATTCCTGTTCTTTTTTTTCTGCTTTAATTATTTTTCTCTTTTTCTTTTTTTCTTTTTCTTTTTCGAGTTCAATTTCGTTTTTATTCTTCTTCTTTTATTGTAAAAAAAAATTGTTCAATTTATCATAATGTTTGTATCTAGGGTTTTAAATTTAAATTTCAAAATTTTTGGTTTTTATTATGGGTAAAAGAATTGTTCCCCTTAATTTCTCGCTTTTATAAAAATGATTGGTTTTTAAATAATAGGATTTTACATGATATAGCATATCTTCTTTTACAAAAGTTTGTCAATTCCATTACAAGGGGTAGTTAAGGACTTTTTTGTGTTGGAAAAGAATCCAGATAAATTGTTTTCACATTATCTGTAATTGTTTTTTTTTTTTTTTGTTTTTCAAGATTATGTTAAAGATGTTTCAGACCTAAAATTTGATCATATTTTTTTATCTGAATGCAAATTTTCAGAAATTGAATTTAACCAGTACTTTTCAGATTGTCAAATAAAGCTGAAGCCAATAAAAGTTTGTTTTTGAACTCAAACCAATTTCCTTTATGACAGACTGGGATAGAAAAAAAAAAAAAAGTATAAAAAATCTATTTCCTTTATTCTCAAACATAAACCCTGAAATTTCAAAAACTCTCGATAATTCCATTTTCCTGATCTATTGAAATTATTAGGAGAATTGTAATACTTTATTCCCATTTTACAGATAAATATATAAATTGTTGAGTAAATCTTTAACTTTTCTAATTGGGATATTGATAAAATATTTTGAATCTATTAATTTATGTCGCTTTGATAAATAATTGAAATCCAAAAAATCCCAAAATACCTCAAAATTAATTCAGAAAATGACTAAAAATTAAAATCTAATTTATGATGTGATTATTACTAGATAAAATTAAAATTTATTAGAAAATATGTATTTTAAAACTTACTTAGTTTTTACATTTATTAAATAAGAATTTTATTTTTTTTTTTTAGATATACCTGTTGTGGAAAAAAAGTGAAACATGGTTTTTATTGTGAAAATTACGAAAAATGAAAAGTAAGATCAATTAATAAAAGAATAAATAAATAAATAAAGACAGAAGGAAAGACAAAACACAATAATAGTTTTTTTTAATTCTATCTTTAGGTATGGGGGTTTTTCTTTGATTGATCAATTATTAAAAATTTGTTCAAAAAATTGACTATTTTTGAGATATCCAAAATCACACCAACAATTTCGATATAAAATTAGATTTAAATTGTATTTGTTAGTTTGATTGAAACTAATATAATGTATTATTATTTGAATTTAATTGGTTTCTTCTTTTAATTGATTTTGGTTTTTGTTTTCACTAAGTTTCACAATTAAAAACATGTTTCACTTTTTTTCCACAACAGTAATACGTTTTATACTTTTATCAAAATTTTAGATTTCATTTGAAAAATGGATAACCTTGATGAAAAATTTTTTTATAAATAGTTACGCTAATTTTTTAAAATTAAAAATAAACTCAATTTCAAAATTATTAACCCATTAAAAATCAAATTTTGAAGAAAAATATTTTTAATAATTGAAGTTATCTATTATAATATAAAAATTTCGATTTTAATATTCAGTTCTATACTCAAGAGATATTTATTTTTCGTCAAAAAATAAAATAAAAAAAAGAAAAAAAAAAACAATTAAAAAAAATTGGGCTATTTATTTTGAAATAAGCATTACATAAAAAATTGAAATTTTAAATAATTAATAAAACCCATTTATCGATTCTCCTTCTATTTGAATAACTAAATATAATCTCTTTTTCATATTTGAAACCAATTTTTTCTCATTAATTCATCTGTTACTACTTTCCAACTTTTCATTTTCATTTTTGATTTTAAAAAAATACTGTGGAAAAAATAAAAACGAGAAAAAATGATTGATTTTCAAACTTTTCATTGTAAGGGGAAAAACTTCAAAACAATACCAATACAATTCAAAATTTAAATGTAACATGGGACATTTATTACGAATTTTGTTTTATTAGTAATTGTAATACAAAAGGAACAAAAATCCATTGGGCTTTTCGAAAAATGAAAGAAAAGAAGTATTAAAATAAATCATTTAAAGAAACATTCCTAAAAAGGAAAATCAGAATACAACTGATTTCTAGAATTAAAAAATTTATATTTGACTTTTTACTCTAAGTAATACTTTTTGGTAAGTTTAAAGAAAATTATTATCAATTTATTTTTCAACAAATATTAACGAAATATGTTTCTCATTTTTCAATTTTAGGTATAGATTTTTAATTGATAAAAATAATCCTTATTTTAAAATTTAAATTCAAAATGAGAATTTAATTTTTAGTCATTTTTTCAATTAATTTTGAATTTATGGAGGAATAATTGTGATTTCCATATTTATCAAAGCGAAATAAATTAATAGATTCAGAATATTTTATCAATATCCCAATTAGAAAAGTTAATAAATTTACTTGACAATTCAAGTCATTATATATAAAATTGGAATAAATTTTTAAAATTTTTCCTTATAATTTCAATATATCATAAAAATAGAATTTTCAACAGTTTTTGAAATTTCACAGTTTTAATTATAAAAGTTCATATTCAAATTCCCATACTAAATTCATAAATCTTAATTTAAACAACCAATTTCAAAAGAACAAATGAAATTGATGAAGTGGTTTGAGTAAGGGCTACAAATAGAGAAATATTGAGAAATTGAATGATAACCTCAAAATAAAAGCTCATCAAATATTTTTCATTTTTCATACTTTTTTACTTTTTTGTACTTTTCTTTTTATATTTTTCTAAAAATTCCTTCAGCAGTATGTGTTTATTTCCTCTGTAGTACTTGTTTTCTTGAATACAAACTCTCTCTTTTTTTGATTTTTTCTTTAAAACAATAGTGGATATCAAAACACAAGAATCTCTTTTCCTTCAAACCTATGATGACGAATTAAAAGATCTCACAATTAACGAGGAATCCCAAATTCAAGCACTGACGGATCTTGCAAAGGACAACATAGAATTTTCAAGAGATATTGCTAAATTAATAATTAATCGAATAAAAACTGTAACACTTTTTCTTTCCCCTAAACTTCAGCGAGTATTAACTAATGAGATAAATAAAATCTTTTTGTTTGCGATCATAAAATTTTTTTTTTTTTTTTTATTTAATTTTTGTAAATTCAGACTTGTTCAGATTTAATCACCAGGAAAGCTGTAAATAACTTTTTCCTAAAAATAAATTTGTATTTTGAGATTGTATTTATATCGTTGCAAGTTTTTGTTTTTTTAAAAAAATTTTTTTTGTTTTGAAATTTTTTTTTATTTTTTTTTTTTTATTTTTACTTTTATTATTTTTTCCTCAATGTTTTTATCACTTTTGTTTTCCTATTTTTTCTTTTGTTGTGTTGGAAATAAGGAAAAATTTTCATCAAAATTCCTGTTAATTCTTAGAATAAAAAACTATCTGCCAATTTAACAAAATAAAGAAAACTTTTTTATTCAAAGGTTAACAAGCAAAAAAATAAAAAAAAAAAACACCACACAAAAATATAAATGGCACCAAACCCAAAAAATCAAAAAAAATAACTTCAAAAAACCAAAATTTATCTCTTTGTAAACATAATAAAAATTTCCAGAAAAATCTTTTTTTTGCAAAAGATTCTTCTTTGTTTTTTGTGTTTTGCCTCACTGTTCATTTGATTTTAAATAAATTTCATTTCAAAATAGAGAATTTTTTTCTTTTTTATTTGTTTGTTATTATTTAAAAAAAGATCAATTGAAAATTTTAGAAACTGTTTGAACAAGACCAAATCATAATAAACATTGACTTGTTATTTCTTTCAGTAACTGGAATTTCTGTTTTTTAAATTGTGATTTAATTACAACGAATAGCAATGCCATTTTTAAATTCCAAACTTTTTTTTTTCAATTGGATCAATAAAAGGAATTTGTAACACAATTATTCTTGTTGTGTGAATTCTTGTTTTTGAGAATTGAGATGAAAGCAAAAGTTTAAATTTTAAGCTATGGTACCAAACAATAAAAAGATGATTATTTGTTGTCTCACTATTCTTTGTTAAAGAACAAAAATTGACTTTCTTTCATGATTATGATTAAAAATGAAACATTTAACAAAAAATCTTTTTGTTGAACGAATTTCCAGTCCAATTTACTTTTTGTTCTTCTCCAAATGTTTTGGTTAAATGTGACTGTAATAATAAATGTAATTAGTTTAAAATTGATCATTCTTTTGCTTTTTGAGTCTTTGGTTAACTTGTATTTCAATTTGAACCAAAAAAGAATTCAGACCACACAACACTAGAAAAAATTCAGAAACAAACCAATGGGTACAAAGATATTTATCCTGATGTCTAAAAAAAATATTCCTTTGAGATGATCGTTTACAGAATTATTTTTTCATTTTTTAAAGCGTAATTGTCAAAAATTTAATTTCCTAATTATTAACTACTTTTAAATTATTTTGCTCTTCAAAATAACAAAAAAAAAACAATTAAACATAAAAGGCCGAACCTGAATATAAACTCTTATCATTATATTTATTAGACAATATTGTAAAAACTATTGGTGGTGATTTCATTCAATATTTCCAAAAAGATCTTGTTCGACTGTTTTCAAATATTTTAGAAAGAGCAAACAATAAAACAACACAACAACTAATTCACTTAGTAACAACGTGGTCTGATTATAAATGTTTCGAAGGAAAATATTTGAAGGTTATTCAAAAAAAGTTATTCAGGAAATCTCAAGATCTTGAAAAAAAAGAAATAGACAACAAAAATGAAAAAGAAATCGAAATAATCAATGAAGACCAGAGTGTAAGCAACCAAATGGATGATCAACAAATACTGTCATTTCAATTAGGTGATAATTTACAATCAAACCAAAATCAAAAATTTAATCAAAATCGAATTAAGGGCAATCAACAAAATCAAAACCAATATGATCTCCAAAACCAACAATATAATCAACAATATAGCCAATATAGCCAAAACCCATACAATCAACAACGTCAAAATCAATTAGATCAACAAAATCAAAACCAATACGATCAGCAAAGCCAACAATATAACCAATATAATCAATCTAACCAAAGCCCATACAATCAACAAAACCAAAACCAATTCCATCAAAACAAAAACCAAAATCAATACAGTCAACAAAATCAATATAATCAACAAAACCAATTTAATCAAAGCCAATACGAACAACAAAATCAACAATATAACCAATTCCAAAGCCAAAATCAAAATCAATACTCATTCCAACAGCAAAACCAACCAAATCATTATTCTAATCAACCCATAAATGAAAATATGAACCCACGAAATCATTTAACAAATCCTAATAATAATATTGAACAATTAAGACAACCAATAATAAACCCCAATCTAACACCAAGAGTCGACAATCCAATCCCTATTATTAACCATTTAAGGCCAACACCATTTTTAAATGTACCAAATATGCTCCCCTTCCCCCCACCAATTATACCGCCATTGCATTTACCACCACAACCTATTCCATTAATCCAAGGCCAGGTTTTACCACCAATGATCCCGCCATTTGAATTAATGATTCCTAATATGCTACCAAAGTTGAATTCAAATCTTCCAAATCAAATGGGTCAACCAATGGAAAGTTCAAAGCGGGAAGACAAAGGCACTGAAAGCGGAATTTCAATTGAGGTTGGCCAAGAGCAAGATCAAGAAGAAATTGAAGAAATTACAATGGAGAGTTATGATTTTTCAATTAAATCAAGGAATAGGAAAAACATTTTAGCAATTGATATGCTCTATTCAGAAAAAAAACAACAGTGCACTAACTGTGGCTTACGTTTCAACAGCGAAGAAAATTTACAAAAGCATTGTGATGGCGAGCATTGTCAGAAAAAGAAAAAAAATAATACTCATATGTCTCGGCATTGGTTCATGAATTATGATAATTGGAAAAGTTCACAAAACTTTGAAACACTAATCCCTGCAAATAACGAAATTGGAAAATCATTACAAGACCAAGAAAGGGAACAGTATATACTAGATAATATTCAGCAATTTATTGAAGATGAATCGCCCAAGTTTACCAGCGGCAATCATGAAAAATGCAAAATATGTAAAAATGAATTGGATGTCAAACGACATGAAAGTGGTTGGGTATATATCGAAACTGTAAAATTAAAGGATGGTAGATTGGTTTGTAGAATGTGTCTCAAAGATGCAATATTAAATTCGGATTTAGAAATCGATAAATTATTATTAGGCAATAAAAATAAAGATAATGAGAATAGCCTGGAAATGAAAGAGGGTGAAAGGCATGGAACTGGAAATGATATAAACCAAAGCATTCAATTAGATCCCCAAACAATAAACAACGGAATCGATAATTTCGCAATTTCGCAGGATTCGCCGAGAAAAAGAAAGTTCACCCAAATAGAGGAATCTAGAATAAATACAGATATCGAAAATAACACCCAAACATCAGAAATAAATAAAAACAATAGAGAAATAGAAAAGGAGCCCCCACTTAATAGTTATGTTAACAATGACGTTGAACTAAATAGTACAAATATTATTACCGAAAATGATGTAAACGTTGACAAAAATGTTGATGATTCAAAAAAAGTTGAAATTCAATTTAAAAAAATTCCTAAAATCTCATCAGAAAAAAACAAATAAGATTTTTTTTTATCTTTCATTTTTTAATTTGGTAAGTTTATATTTTATCGTATATTATGATTAATATTACATTAGAATTATTAAACATCTTTTTATTTACAATATTGTCCCTTCAAATTTTCAAAAATAATGTTATAGACGGTTTTCCATTGTCGGAATATACAGGATCAACAATAACCTTTATGAAATTTTTTTTCAAGATGAATGGGGGGAATTATTTTTGAAAAATAAAAAACTGTATGAAAAAAATAAAATATTTTATTGCTTTAATTAATAATTTTAATTTTGTTTTTTTTTTTTATTCCAAAAATGTTATTTTTATCGAAACGTTAAACAAAATCAAAGATTTTAAAAATAAAAAATTCAAACTTTTTTCAAGTTTTATATTTGAAAAATTTTTCAAATCTGCAAAAAAGTACGGGGTTGAAGTGGGAAGAAAAGTGCATTTTTTAAAACAAGTTCACATTTTATCGAAAAAGAAAACTTTTAAAAAGTTATAATTCTATCAATCTTTGAAAAAAAATTATTAATCACTTTTTGTAAAAATCTTTACTGTAATAATTTTGTATTTTATTTCATAGGAAATTTTATAAAAAGAAAAAAGAGGAAAAAAATATTAAAAAAAAAATAATTCCATTGAAAATCGTTCAATTTACGATGTTAACTTTTACATTACTTTTGAATTGTGTATGATCTAAATTCAAAAAAAGTAAAATTTACAAACATTCAAAAAAAAAATAATTTTTTTAAAGTATAGAGTATTTAAATTCAAAAAAATCTTCTTGTTAACCTTTTTTTCAGTAAAAGCACAGTAATAAAAAATCCATAATGCTCATTTCAAAAATTGTGATTCACTGTTTATTAGTTTTTGGTTTTATTTTTTTTATTTTTTAAATTACAGGTTTTTATATGTTTAGAAAATTTTAAAATAGAATTATTAAGAAGATTTAAGATTATGTTGTTCTTGAATACAAAAGAATATATATATATATATGCAGATAGATATTTTTCAATTTATTATTATAAATTGATTCATAATTTTTGAAAAATAGTTAATATTCATACTACAAATAATAATTAATTTATTGTATTTCTATTTTATTATCTTAAACTTCTTTGTTTATGACTTTCCAATCGATTTAATTTTTGTTAAAATGAATGATATGTTTAAAATCAAACCATAGAATTGTTTGAAAATAGATTTTTCTTACAAGCTTTTTGATTAAAGTCAAAAAATTAAAAATTTGAGGTTTGTTTTTGAAATAAAATGCAATTTCATTTAGGTACTCAATTACTTTTGACAAAGTTATTCTCAAGGAATCTCAAAGCTCAATTATTATAATAGTAATTCAAGATTACTTTTTGAAAGAATAAACGATGATCACAAATCAAAAAGCCATAAGGTATTTATTTTTAAGATATTTGACATACACACAAAGATTTTTTCTTTTTTGAGGGGATGTTTTAATTTTTTCTTTTCTTTTTTTTTTTTTTCTTGGACTTTTGGTTTTCCTTTTCTTTTTCTTTTTCTTTTCTTTTATTTTTTTCCTGTATCTTTTCTATTTCTTGGTTTTCAAGATTCATATCAATATTAGAATATTTCTCTTTCATTTTTCTTTTTCTTGTGAGCTTTTCTTCTTTTTTCTTTTTTTTTTCTTTGAGAATCTTTTTTCGCAGTAACTTTTTTTCTTTTTTGTTTTTCTCCTCCCTTTCTGAATCTAAAAGTAAAATTTTACTATGGCATTGGCGGCTATCGAATATAGAACAAAGAAAAAGAAAGAAATTATCAGAATTAATAGAAAAGATAAAGTATAGGAATTAAGCCAATTATTCTCGTTAATGTGAAAAAGATTTCAAAAGAAAATTACATACAGGTTCCGTGTTTCAACATATTTACTAATTTGATCTATATTGGCGCCAAATTTTTGTCGTGCAATCTTTAATTTGTCTAGTTCAGATTTTTTCCAAGGCCCTTTGTTATATTGTTGTTGACTAGTATTTAATTGTGTTGTTGGTTGTGTTGATGTGTTTGGGGTCGGAATGGTTGCTGTTGATGTTGTGCTTAAACTCTCTTGATAATTAGGTGCTTGTTTCAAAATCTCTCTTTCGATATCAACAACTTGATCAATAAGTTCACCATATGACTCAATCAACGTTTGGTTGAGATCCCTTGTTCTATTAAGCTTACTTTTAATCAATGACAATTTTTTTTTGAGATACTCTTTTTTATTCATGATTTCAAACCAAAAAAAATCAAAAAATCAAAAAATGAAAACCTTCTTCTCTTCATTTCTAACTCTCTATTCAAAATTGGTAACACATAAAAAAATTATTCAACAAACACTAAAATTATTTTATTGTGATTGCGTAATTTTTTCTACCTCAAAAAAAAAAATAAATGTCTTATTATCTGATACTAATCTCTATATTAGGAAAAAAAACTATTTGTTACATTCAAAAAACAGAGTTTATTTCTTTGGAATCGAAAAAAAAGAATCTAAAATGTATTACTGAATAATACTTTTGTTTTCTAAAATTCTTTTTTCTTTTCTCTGTTCCAAGACTCAAAGTGATAAAATCAAAACAAATTCCAAAACGCTTCAAATATAAACCTACTGCATTTATTCAAACAAATTTTAGAAACAATTTTTTAATAACCAGTTTTTCGGATATCATGAAAAAGAAAGATTATAAAAAGGTTTTTATTTCACCAAATTAGTTCAACTGTTGACATAATAAACGGTCATTTTGAAGAATCTTACATAAATTATTCATCTGGTAATTCAATGGTTTGGTGGAATTAAACAAGAAGATAATATTAACAATTGTGATAATCACCAAGGATTTTTAACAAATTATTTTAATTTTAACATTCATTTTTTATTCAATATCCCACTCTTTTATTATTTTTCTTCTTCGATGGACAAACAACTTGCAAAACAATTGAAATTAAAATTTGACAAACACAAAGAAGGTATGAAAAAAGGCGCATTAGAAATTATGAATATCAAATTTGTCAAAAAATATTTTGAACTTTCCGAAAAGGTTCTTTCAATCCCAAAATATGATGTTGACAAAAGCGAAAAAGACTACCAACAGTTTAAAGAATTTATTTTAAAATCATCAAAACCAATTGACAAGAGCGTAAAAATTAACAGTAACGATCTGGATCAAAGAAAAAGAAAAATTGAGAGCATTTTGAAGAACGATCTTGAGCTAATTGCTCAGAATCCAAAAAAAAGTAAAGATCAACAGTCCCTTAAAAAAAACCCAGAACTAATTCATGGTGTTATTGGTTGTAATCCTGTTTGTATTATTATTTTTTCTTTTTTTTTTTTTTTTTTTTTTTTTTTTTTTTTTGAAATAAAGTATCCAAACATAACAAATTTAAATTTTGATTAGATTTGAACTTCAGTCTAAACATAGAGTTGTTTATTTCAATTTGATGTCAACTAACAACTTTATTTTTCAAGAATTCAAATTTTAACAAGACCAAAAATCACAAACAAATTAAAAAATAGTAACACCACTTTTAATTTATTTCAACTAACAAAATTTATCAAGTTTTTAAAGTACACCAACTATTTACTATTTCTCCCCCAATCCCATTTAAATGTAGTTCTTTAGATACTTTTTTTTTTTTTGTTTTAATTGTTTGTGCAATTTCAAGAATTTGGATGATAGAACCAATCAGATTTCTTAAAAAATTACACGTAATCAAAAAAAATCTTTCTTAGTGATATTTGAAACACTGGGCTTGAGAAAGATAATAACTTAGTTTTTTGCTTGATTGTTCATTTTGTCACCTCTAATAAATTAGTCTTAATAAATGATGAAACACCACCTTTCAAAGTATTTGGAATTCCAATGAGAGAACCATTTCATACAATCATTTTCAAAAAGTGAAAGCCTAAAATTTTAAAAAATAAATTTTTACTAAAATTCAAATTTTTTAATACAGCTAAAAAAAACTTGATTTCAAAAATTGCGACTCACAAAATAATAAATTGAAAAAAAAAATATATTCTTTAGTATCCAAGAACATCAAATAATTAAATCTGATTAATAATTCACTTTTAAATCATTCTAAACATACAAAAACCTGATAGTTTAAAAAATTAAAAAAAAAATAAACCAAAAACGAAAAAAAAAGAATAAAATTTTTGAAATGAGTATGAAGGATTTTTTATTACTGAACTTTCAATGAAAAAATGTTGATCAACAAGAAGGTTTTTTGTTAATAGTTATCTGAATTTTAAAAGACATTACATGGTCGAAAATTTCTTAATTTTTAATTGGTATACCTACGACCATTTTTTTGTTTTTTCCACTTGATCTTTCTTAAAAAAAAGTATCAAACGATAAAAAAAAAAAGAATTACAAAAAAAAACCTAACTGCTAATTTCTGTTTTGATAAGAAAATCGATAATTTTTCTCAACAAAAATCGAAAATCAATAACTCTACAATACTTTATGACACCAGGATGAGCCAAAAATTAAAAACTCATTTTTTTATAAAAACCAACCAAACAATATAAGATGAAATAGAAATAAGAAAAATTACAAACTTCGATCCGAGTTGATATTTCAAAAAAAAAAAACATTTACAAATCAAATATATCTACGCAAAAAAAATTGGGAATTCCGTAGTTTTACTAATTTATTTATTTTTTAATTGAAAAGAATTTTCAAAAATGTTTGATTTTATCCAATTCTTTCAAATAAAAAAACCCTAATGACTATGATTTAAAAACCCTTTAGATTGAATTTTTATTTTAACCTTTTGATTTCTTTTTCATAATTCAGCCAATAAATTTGAAAAGAAACTTAGCTACATTCCAAACTTTATTAAATGATTTTCTCCTAATTTATAATTTTTTCAGTTTTAGAACTATTTTTTGGCATGATATCTTTTCTTCAGAATCATAATTATCGAGCAAAATAAAGGATTGTAAAAATATAATTTTTTTTTAAAATAAAAAAACAAGTTCGAAAAACAAAAAAAAAAATTTATTTTTTTGTAGGTAATAAACTGATTTTTGGGCATTTAACTAAAATTCTATGAAAAAAAATAACGAAAAGTACCTTAGAGTACTGCCAAGTACCTAGCTTTTCCAGAATCCAAAAGAATTGAGAAAAATCTTTGATTCTACTCTATTCTTTTAAATTCTGGAAAAGCTAACAACATTTTTCTTGAGTTTTCTGTTTATTTGGAAAATTTATTGATTTTCGTTAGGTTTTTTTGAGTTTTCTATTTATTTGTGAAGTGTTCTAGCTTTTTTTGAGGTTTTCTATTTTATTTGTGAAGTGTTCTAGGTTTTTTTTTTTTTTTGAAATAAACAGAAAATTTTAATAAATTTTCGGTTTATTTCAGAAAACTCAAAAAAACCGAACGAAAATCTATTGATTTTCTAAATAAATATATAACACAAAAAAACCTAACGAAAATCAATAGATTTCACAAATAAAATAGAAAACCTCAAAAAAAGCTAGAACACTTCACAAATAAATAGAAAACTCAAAAAAACCTAACGAAAATCAATAAATTTTCCAAATAAACAGAAAACTCAAGTAAACCTAAAGGCAAATAAGAGAAATTAACCCCCCCCCCATTAAATAATAAAAAAAAAAATCTTTATTTTTATTTTGAATTTTTGAATTGGGATTTAAATTTATGTCCATTCCGATTTAAAAAGGAATATATGGTGGTTGGGAATTAACACTATGCTGTGTATAACTTTAAGCAACACGACAAAAAAAATGCTCTGCTGGTTAAAACGAATTGTATTTTTGATTTATTCTAATTTATTATTCTATTTTTTATTAAATAAATTTAATTCAATAATATATAAATAAAACCACTTTTAGGAAATCTTGTCATTAATGAAGGATTTAAAAAAAGAAGTTTTACTCTTATCAGAGTATTCATCAAATGTTAAACGGTGGATGAATTTCAAAGTTCCAAAAATCAGCGATGGTGGTAATTTTGGCGTTGGCGTTCTTGAAGAAGTTATAACTGTTTTGGTAAGGAGCGAAGATATTGCGTATGAAGTGATCGAATCCATGACAAAATATTTTATTGCAAGAGGAAAGCTTATCTCAAAAACGTTTAAAAATTTGCCTATTGAAGATTATTGTAGATCACTTTTTTCATTGGACCAAAGCCAAAAAATTAGTTTAAGAACCATGTTTTCAGATATCAGAGATAATTATGGCGTTCTATATGACGTAATTCAAAAAAATATTGAAAAAATTATTCAACCGAGATTTGAACACCGATCATCAATGTTTTAATTAAACTTTATTTTTATTTGATAAAAAGTGAAAAGAATTTAAAAATAGATATTATAGAAACCCCTTTGAAATTTAAAGGGAAGTTATTTTAAAATATAAACAAATTCCACCCCCAAGATGTATAATTAAATATATATATATATATATATATATGTATGTATGTATTCTTATTATAGTTTGAAATTTGTTTTGCATATTTCCTCAAATTTTCTGATGAAAATTTTCTTTAAAATAAAATTATTTCTCTGAAAATTTTATGAATCTTGATTTTACTGAATAGAGTATACATAAATATAACACAACTTAAGGGAGTAGCCACGGTAAAGGAAAATTTTTCACTTTTTGACAATTTTGAAGAGGATCAGAAAATAACATTTTTTACTTTGGTTAACTCATTGATTTTTATTATTTAAAGTACTTTATTCCTTAGATTTTTTAATTGTTTTTTTTCAAAGTCTCAAAGAAATTGCCACAATAGAATGTTGAGTTGAATTGCTTAAAATAGTGTTTTGAATGTTGAATGACTTATCTTTTATCCTTATCTCAACAATTCTATTGTGGAATTTAATTTTTTCATTTTTTATTTTTTCATCATTTTTGAATTTTTTTAATCATGACAACAAAAAAGCAATTAAAAAGATTTTTTTTAGAAGTGACATTTGGGATTAATGGATTTTGTTTAAAATGGAAAACAACATTACAATCGAGAGAATCACGAAAGGAAACATGAATCGGACTTAAATAGCTAGAAGGATTCCAAAAAATAATAATTATCCCAAAACATTACTTGTTAGGATTTTAAATCGTTGGATTTGGTGGAATTGGAGAAGTGAATACGATCATATTTTATCAAAGTTTAAACCACAAAATAGGAATAATTTTTATTCTAAGAATCTAAAATTATCTTCTACCAAAAAAAAAAACTAAACACCTTCCAAAAATTTGGATACATCGAAAATCAAAAATAGGAAAAAAAAAACCAATTTATTATATTTTTCCAAACGTAATATAAAACCACATGTAAGTAACATAGTATTAATGTTTTTATAAGTAACTCCTTCATTTCCAAATAAAAGAAAAACAATATAAAACAAAAAAATCAAAAACGAGTGTGTCCAAAATAATAAAACCAGTTGAACAAAAAAAGTATTGGTAGATAAGTTAAAATTACACAAACAATTGTTGATCGATCAAATGATAAGATACCATGGACAAATTGTATGTGGATTTTTCAATTTAAGAAACTCAACACTAACATTCTATCAACCATCTATAAAAAATTCCAGATCTAAAGAAACAAATTTCGTAACTCAAAAAAACGAAATCAAAACAAAAATAAAAATGATGAAAAATGAAATAGTTTGTAAAATCAGAATAATTTCCAAATGGAATGTAAAAATTAGTAATGCTATTCTTTCGACTGTTTAAACTGTGTGCAAATTTTTGGTATGGAGTTTATTTTAATTAAAAAAAAAAAAACTATTTTATCGATATATTCTCTTTTTTTTTAATTGTTGAACATTACTAAAAAAAAAATATCAAATAATTTATTAAAATAAATTTTTAGAGAATCTACGATCACACGCCACTAAAATAAAACTTTCTTATCTCATCCCTCTCAAATTTTTATCGTGTCTTATGGTGTAGCTACTCCCTTTAGGATTATGTAATTTTATGACTTTTAGATATTATTTTTACGACTAAAAATATGTTCTTTTGATTTGTAAAAACGTATTTATTAACTTAAAAAAAAAAATGTCTAGCCAAGAGCCTAATTCTTCCAACATTCAATTCTTTTTAATTCTGGTAATAATAACGATGTTTTTTTTTAACTGGATAGAAATGGGTAAAAATCAAAGATTTTATGTAATTCTTTAAATTCGGGATAAGTAAAAAACGATTTTTTTTTAATTTTTGAACAATTGTAAAATGAAATTAATTTCCCAGCTTAAAAACAATAATAATTGACTTTTAATGGATTCACTTTTCCCAATGAGAAGCCTAGGATTAAAGCAAGTTGTCATTGGGAGTAATCACATTAATTTTGCATTTTTTAATCATCTCTAAAAAATCAATTATAAAGTATTAATATTTGTTGATCTTCATCAATTAAAAATGATCCATGTATTAGTAAAAAACCCAAAGAATTTCAGAAAAGAATCTCCATTTTGTCACAAATTTAAAGGCTGAATTATCAATATTTAGACTACTAAAGTTGCAAAATATCTTTTTTAAATTTGTTGTAAAATGTAGATTAGTTGCTATAATATATATTTTTTTTCCAAAAAATAAAATAATTAACAAATAGATTCTTTTGATAAATTATTTCTAAAACCTTGGAAATATATAATGCAAATTAATTGATTAAAATTAGATTTATAAAAAAGATATAAAACTATAATTATTCTTTGGGGTTTTATGTTGATGACTATTGAATAAATCTTTGAAAATCATATAATTATAAAAACCATCAATTTTGAAAGTTCCAAATATTAATTATTAAATACCCGTAATATAATTATCACGAGTTTCGTATTTAGAATTTAGGAAAAGGAATTAAAAAAAAATCATCCAAACATAAAATTTTTAATCGTTATCATTAATAAATGATTCCTTAATTTTTTGTGCAAGAATATTTAAAATAGATTTTTTTAGTGTCACAGAAACTATTTGAACAATTTAATACTAACTACCATTAACACAATTACAACATACTTTGAATAATATAGAGGAATCTATAGTGAGGCTAACCCCTTAAAGTTGAGTCGTTCAAAATAGAAGAACTCAAATAAAATTAGTTGGTTTCAAACCTTTGATTGATTAATATACCTAACAGAATTTAAACAAATTTAATAATGTATTTTTTGGTTTTGCTCTCTCCAAAATATTTAACATACCAATAATTTATTTGTATTGATAATTATTTATTTTTTGTTCTGTGAGTATTGTAATTTATCAACATGTGATAACATTCTAAATATTGAATGGTTCTAATTTGGCATTTCTTCTCGAATTGTTTATATAAGTTTTTTTTTTCACAAATCGAATTTTGGTGAGTGAAAAAGTTAGAATTAGGGTTTATTTGCCTCTTTTGATAAAACTCAAAGGATCCATTATAAATTTTCAATCAAAAATTTTACCAAAATAAATATAGAGAAAGAGATTTAAAAAAAGGTAAATAATAACAATTGAGTTTCCAAAATAGAGGGTGGATAAAAAGAATTGGTAAAATAATAAAGTGGCTTTCAAAAATTACATTAATAAATTATGTTTTTTTTTAAAAATTTGTAAAGTCGTTTTTCAAAAGTGTGATCTAAAAATTCTCAAATAAAGCCTGAAAATAGATCGATTGAAGTTTGGCATCTCTTTCATTGGTACTTTTGGAAAATATTTTTGTCAAACTTTTTTAAAATGACAAGATCAATGTTTTTCTTTCACAAATATTATCAAATTGAATAAAAAATGAATATCAAAATAATTTGATAAAAAAAAAAAAAAAAAAATCAAAAAATAAGGCTTTTATTGATGATAAATTAATTTAAAAACCCGCGACAATAATAACCACCACATGCACAGGGTATTTTCTCACTATCTGCCTCTTCAGAAAATTGATAATCATAGCAAACTTCTTCATTTTTTTCGATATCTGCGCAAGCATAAATAATAATTTTCTTTTGATTACCATGCTTGATTATTTTAACAACACAGTTGGGGCAGCAAGAGTGGTTCACAAATCTGGCATCACCGCCGCACATCGTTGCATCCACAACTGTATTATCATCGACCGAAAACATATACGTATCGCCGATCCCCGTTTTCCTATACTCTATTTCTCTTTCCTCGCATATTTGATGTCTTATCACTTCGCCGATGTATTCAATCACTACGTCGCCCTTGTAAATTTTTTCTTTTGCAAATAATCCCCAATTATGAATTTTTGATTTCCCAAAGGTCAAATGCTTAGATCTTCGACTAAACAAATTAAATTTTAAAAGATCAGATTTTGGTAATAAATGCGAAACACTTTTGTTTCGAAACAATGCCCGATTGTACCTCGCGGTATTCGATTTTGGATCTTTATTAAATGTATTTTCTTGAAGATCATTTTCGTCATAATCAAAATCATTATATTCAATGGCTGTTTTTTTCATTTTGGTTTTCCATGTGTTTTGGTGTATTGGCTCAAGTTCCTGTGTTCTAATGTCTTGATTTGGATTAATATATAATTTGCTCAGTTTGAAAAATTGATTTTGTATTTTTACAAATTGCTTTTCTAATTCTATTTCTTCTTTTTTAGGTGGCACTTCAAACTGTTCTTTTATTTCCCACCATTCTAACCCCTCATTAAGTTTCTGCTGTTTTTCTTTTTTCAATAATTCATTTTTTTTTTGGATTCTTAATTGTTCAATTTTTTCATGTTTTCGAATTGTTCGAATTTTTCTGAACTCTCGAATTTTTTTACGGAGTCTTTTTCGTTGCAATCTTTCTCTTAAACGATAAAGTTCCTGTTTACTCCTTTTTGGTTTTTGGTTTTTCGTTTTATCCATTAGGCTTTTTGCCCCCTTTCCTCTTTCCCCTTTTATATTTTCTTCTCTTCTCTTCCCTTTTTCTTTTTCCTTTTCGTTTTCTTTTTCGTTTTCTTTTTCGTTTTCTTTTTCCTTTTCTTTTTCCTTTACTCCCCCCTTTACTCCCTCGTTTTCTTTTCCCTTCCCTTTCCCCTTCTGGTTCAATTTTCTTTTCTTTCTTATTTGGTTTGATTTATTTATTGAATGCTTTGGACTATTTGAAGGATGGGTACCGTTTTTTTTGTTTGCTTCAGAATTGTTTTCTAACGTTTTTCTTTTCCTATTTGTGTGAATTAGATTTTCTTTTTTTATTTCATCAACTTTTTCACTTTCTTGTGAAATTCCATTATTGTGATATTTTGATTTATTTATCGATTTGAAAGATTCTGTTATCGAATTAGGATTTGGGTGTACCTGTGTTGAGTGATCGGATAAAGACGACGACGACGACGACGATGAATAGCTTTGTATAGACAGGGATGATGACGAAAAAGATGAAAATTCACTCGATGATTTATTTTGTTTTTTTTGAGAGTCTCTCTTTTTTTTTTTCTTTTTCTTTGTGTGAGCTTTGTTGATTTCTTCATCTTTTTTTGTTTTGTTTGTTTTTTTTAACTCGTAACCCTTATTCGTCGTTTTATTTTCTATTTTCATTCCAAAGTCTTCCAAAGCTTCCCATTTTTCGAATTCTGAAGAAGAATCAGATTTATCTGAATCGGATTCTTCAAGATCCATTCTCCAATTTGAATTTTGATTTTCTGGGTTGTTCATACCTTGCCTTGGCTTTCCAATGCAAGACTCTTTTAAGTCAATTAAATTTAGGGGGTACACTAAAATTTTGCGATCTAAAATATCTGTTTTATTCATTAATTTAACTGCAATGTCACGGATTTTATTACTTCGATAAGTTGCGATAAAGCATCTAATATTTTGATTAAAAATTACATTAATTGGATTCAGTTTAATTAGTAACTTTACAACATCGATTGGGGTGTCACGAGCTAAGCCTAGAATTTTTAATCTTTTGGTCTTGTAATTTTCTTCAGGTTTCAGATTTGGATGTTTTGCTTTTGTTTTTGTTTTTGTTTTTGTTTTTGAATTTGTTTTCTGTTGATCTTTATTATCACTTTTTTGAGTCGAAATTGTTTTGTTGTGAAAACCACTTTCTTTGTTTGGGGTTCTTTTTGATTTATGGAATCTATTTGATCTATAGTGCCCATTTTCAAGATCTAAATCATTTTTATTCGAATTATTTTCATTTTTAATTTTTCTTTCGTTGGATCTTTTATGAAAATGATCTTTCATTTGAGTTCTTGGGTTGTTAAATGTGAATGATGGATTATCATTTGAAGAGTTACCCTCGTTTTTTACTTGACCAAAATCCAATTTACCAAACGATCCTTTTTTAACATCAGCATTTCTCATCCTTGTTGAATTGCTTTGATGAGAACGTGAAGACTTTATGTTACTTTGGTAATTTTTTCTTGGAGTATCTTCTTTTTGTTCATGATAAATATTCGATTGGTGCCTATTTGTTTGTTGACGATTGGTGCCCATGTTTTGGTTTGAGTGTCCCTTTTGCTCTTTAATTTCTTTTGGTTTCACCCAAGCAGATTTATTTGTCTGTATATTTGATCCTTTTTCAAGATTTTTTTTATTAATTTTATGTTCTGAATTGGTTATTTTTCTGTCAATTTCTTTTTTATTTCTCTTTTGACTCGTGTTTTTGTTTTGGTAGTGCTCTCTTTCTCGGTTTCTATCTCTTTTTCTTTCTCGATCCTTATTGTGTTTTGATCCTTTGGATGAATTTCTTTTTTTTGATTCATCATTTTTAAATGTTTTATTTGGATCGTGGTGACTACTAATTTTGTTTTTACTTCGATTGTTATCAGTTCTTTCTCTTTTTGTTACTTTTTCTTTTTCTTTTTCGTTAATTTTTTCTTTCTGTCTTTTTCTTCTTCTTTCTCTCTCTCTTTCTCTATCTCGATCCCTATCTCTTTCTCGGCCTCTCTCTCTTTCTCTCTCTCTGTCTCTTTCTCTTTCTCTTTCTCTTCCTCTTTCTCTGTCTCTGTCTCTTCCTCTTTCTCTTTCTTTTTTATTTGTTTTTTTGTGGCTATTATCTTTTTGAAATGAAGAAGATCTCTTTTGTGAATGTTTTTTTTGGAAATTATTATGATCCAAATTATGTTTGCTCTTTGGTTGTTGGTTGTTTGAATATGATCGGTAGCTCATAACCTTATTCTGAAGTGGACCTTTTTAATATCAATTGATAAGTTCTTTTTTTTGAAGGTTAAGATTTGTTAATCTTACTTTATTTGATTAAAAATTTCCGTTAGCTGACAAAAATTTAAAAAATGTTTTCAAATAATTTGAATTCTTGAATAATAGTATTTTTTTGAATTTTGGACGAGAATTCGAAAAACACTTTAGTATTGAAATGGGGTGTAATTAGCTATCATTATTTTTGGTTTAAAACTGATTGATAAGAAAAGAAATAAATTTGCTTTTTATCTCTAATGAGTTTAGTTGATACTATCTCGAACTTAAAAATTAAATGGGTTACTATTGAAAGTAAATCATGTCAGCTAAATTGTTCAAATGTCTCAAAAAATTTGATATGTAAATAGTTCGTAAACGTTTCTTTTATCAATTCAAATAGATCCTAGTATTGGTAATAACAGCCAACAATTCATAAGGAGACAAATTTAAAAAAAAATATTTTTCAACTTTTCAAGTCTTTTGCTAATAAGTGAGATTCAATTTCCCCTTGAAAAGTTCAATAAGAAAATAGCAGCAAAAGGTTGATCTAATCTAGTAAGGTTTATATTCCCTGAAATTTATAAAAAAGGTTATCTTATTTCCAGTATGAAGAATTGTTTATTTTGATTCTTAGATGAATGATCTTTGTCTTTCAATGAATTTATTTAATGGACCAAACAAGACAATTTTTGGCAATTTATTTTTTTTTTTACAAAAGCTAAATTGAAGACTGTAAGGCTAATAGATTGGAAGTTAAGTAATAAAAAAATGATAATTGATTTTTGTCTTGTCAATTGAAATTGTTTTTCATTAGGTTTGGTTTTATTTTGAGATTTTTTAAAAACAATTTTTTTTTTTTCAGTAATTGAGTAAAGTGGAAATAAAAATTCAATTCTTCCAACAATCCAAAAATCTAATTTTTTTTTATTACTTACCTTCCAATATTTGTCTTATACTCTTAAATTCTAATTTGAGAAAAAAAAAAAATAAATTGGAAACAATTACCTTTTTTGAACGACTATTAAAATTCATACCAAGCCCAAATTCGATCATCTAATAACTGAAATACCATGTTCGCCATACTGGACATAAGATAATCATTTTTTCAAATTTCAGGGATTATAAACCTTAAAAAAGAGATAAAAATTATTAAAAAATTCCAAATTTAATAAAAATATGGGAATTTAAGAACAAATTTAAAGTTTGAGTCTTCGAATTAAAAGCATAAAGTTGATAAATATCAGATCTTATTTAAACAAATTTGAATAAATAATTAAGATATTTTTTTTGATAGGGTGATATTTATAGTACCTAGATGAAAATTATATCTCTGATTTTGTAAACAATGGTCCAAATGGCGTGGGTTATTTTTGGTTGTAGTGGTGAAGATATTACAAATAAAAAAAAAAATTTAAATTACTAATTAAAAAAAATCCCTCAAAATTTTTTAATTCATTTTTTTTAGATCATTAAAGCTTAAAGAATTTTTGAAATTCTCAATAAAAGTTTTTCAAGTAATTACCTCAACTAAAAAAGTAATTTTATATAGAATAAAACATTTTTTGAAAAGTTATTTACTTTACCCTCTTGAAACTCTCAACACAAATTACACTAGCAAATATCAACATCTTTTGAATTCTATTGTTTTAATAAAAAACATAACTGATTAAATTAAGATCTAGAGATAATTCACATTTCTTCTATCCCTCTGTCTCTTCCTTTTTTAATATTTACAGATTTTTTCAAACAAAAATTAAACCATTGATAGCTCATCAAATTAAAAAACAAAAAACAAATTTGAAAAATGCAATAGTACTCAAAACCAGGAGAATATTATCAAACAAAGATCTGATTTCCTGAAACAACCAATATGAATATTCCTAGAAAATTGGTTATTTATTATCTTTTTAATATTTAGCTTAATTTTCAAAAAAAAATAACTTTTTTAAATTTATCTCAAAAATTAGATTTGTTTCAAAAAAATACGATTTTTTACAAAAAATTATATAATTGATCAATAGATTCTTTTGTAAAATTATTTCTCAAATCATGCAAACATATTGATGATACAAGTAGCTTTATCAAAAGAAAACAAAACTAATCAGTCTTTGGGTTTTAATGCTCATGATGCTTGAGTTAAATCTTTGAAATTTGAAAAATTCGAAAAATATTTACTTTTGAATATTCTCAATAAGAATTATTCAAAACTGTAATACCTTTATTTTTAGTTTCTATATTTTTTTGATTTGGAAAACTCGGTAAAAAAAAATAATTCCTAAATAAAAATTTTCAATTGTGATCATTAGTAAAAAATGTAATTATATATTGTCCAATAACGTTTATAAAGATTTCCTCAATAATCATTTGAATCAGAGAGAGCTAAGATAATTTCGGTTCAATTTAAACAAACTTTGAATTTATAATGACCCTTTGAGTGACATTAATCTCTTGATTTAGTAAAAATAATACCTTTTTTTAAAAAATTAAAAGTGAATTATTAAAACTGAAATGGTCAAATTGAACTTTTCAATAAGAATTAGGTGTCACTTTTCAGGACTTGATCTCTACCTCCGTATGAAGAAAAATGTTATTAATTATAAATGTTTTCAAACAAGAAACCATTTTTTCAACATTTTATATATTGAATGAATAGATATAATTTTTTGAAAGAAAAATGCTTGCAAAGTCTTTTAAGTGCGATTCAAAAAAACAACCTAAATGAATCAAAAGAGTCCTTTCTTAAAGAGGTTAATGACTTGTTTACAAACCAAAACATATATTTAAAACAAACTGTCATTGAATTTACCTTCAGGGGATATTTACAAATACTTATTGTACACTTATCTTTGCTTTTCAAAACAAGTGAAAAAAAAAACACAAACAAAAAAACTTTTACTTTTACTTTTAATTTTTTTTTTTTTTTTTTTTCCTTTCAAAAAATCAAAAGACTAACGACAACCAAATCTTTTTTTCTTTCTTATTACTCTTGTTACTTCTCAAAAATAGTCTTCTGATCAAGAGAGTACTTTTTTTTTAGAATTTTGTTTAGATCTCTGTTTTTTGAAACAGTTACCACTGGACTTAACTCTGATACTTTTTCAAGAATATTTTGAATCAAGCTTTTCAACAGAAAAAATGAAAAAAAACTTTTCTCTATTAGAAAAAGGAATCAATAAATTAAAAGCCTTAATAAAGAGTGACGAAGAAAGAAGAATTATTTATACGATTTGTAATGGGATTTTAATTCGAATCTCGAAAAGCCAAACACCTTTATTTTATGGATCTGTTCGAATGTTTTTTACGAACATTTTCCCAACATCAACAAAATTATTAATTGAAAAACTAAAAATAAAAAACGATCTGATTTATCAAAATAATAATAACAATAATAATCATTATAATAATGAAACCAACAGTCAACAAAAAGAAGCATCAACTGGATCCACAAATTACAAATTAATGAATAACAGAAAAAGAAATTACTCAAATAATCCCGAAAAACAAAATCAAAATGAAATTGAAAGCGGAAGTGAATCCAAAAGTTATCAAAATTTAAAAAAAAAATCACGGCTATTAAAAACAGATTACAATAAGAAGAATACCAACAAACAAATATTAAACTTATTACAACAAAAAGAAGACAAATATTATAATCCAAAAAAATCAAGAGTCGATCTTGAATTATTTAATAGTATTATTGAAATACAAAATCTTGAGTATCCCTCTTTAAATAGGGAAAGCAAAGAAATTAATTGGGCCAAAATTATTAAATCAATTGAATTGGTTATACATTATTTTGAAAAAAATAAAATGATTTCTTTAAATAAAAAAAACTTTGAATATTCCTTTAGCAAATATTTAATAAATGAAAACATTTTTTCTGATCAATTAAATGATTTGAATTTTAGAAAAAGCATTCTTTTCCAATTATTAATATTTTTTAATTCCATCAAATTAGAATTAAAAAAAAAAACGGATAAGAATCATAATAAGACTAATATTGATAATGATCATCGCCATCGCCATCCTCTAGACATTTTATTTGAAAAAAATAACGATTTCAAAGAAAAATTATTCACCCTATTAAAAAGATCTGAAAGGATTTTAAAAAATTTGGATAATAAGACTTTTAAAAATATTTATCAAATCCTGAAAAGAAATACTGAATGGTATAAATGGGAACAAAAAAATTATTTTGATCTCCGAAAGGATTTAATTCAGGAAAATGAAAAAGATCGTAATTTCCGAAGAATAAAGGAAAGGAATTTAATAAGAAATCGATCTTTTCAAAATAAACCAAGATTTTCCACTAATTCGTATCGAAATAAGAAAAAAGAATGGTCGTTTGTTGAACGTTGGTCATTTAATTTTGAGAACTTTGAGGATCTCACAAAAAAACCATCTTCAGAAATGTTTTTGGAAACAATCATTGATGAAATTAATAGCCCCTTTGATATAGAGGAGGAATTAAAAACAAAAAATGATCCTAAATTTTCCTGGAACGCGTTAAGATTATTGCGCTTTCATCAAATTGACCTCTTGAAAAGGGTTGATGATTTAGAAGAAATTTCGAAAAGATTATTATTAAATAATAATAGCAAGAATGATATAAATGAACCCCAAACTGAATCACATAAAGAGGATCAAAACAAAATGAAACAATCTTCAGAAAAATTAATTCAAACAAACACTGAGATCGCTGCTGAGGACAATAACATTGATAATCAAAAAAAAAAAAATGTGAAGAATGAAGGTGATGAGATAATTATTAAAGAGGAATTGGAAAATAATATGGATGAAATTAATGAAAATAAAATGGTTATAGAAAAGAATTTAAAAAGTAAAGGTTCAATAAGTAAATCGGATCGAGAAAGGAATGAAGAGGAAAAAGAAATAAAAAAATAAATCCCCAATTTTTTTTTTTTTTTTTTTTTTTTGGTTCATAATTTTTTAAAGTTTTAGGTTTTTTTAATTTTGATAATTTTTTGCTTCATAATAAGAGTCTTTATTGTGGTTCATGAAAAAGGTTAATATAAACTCCTTTTCAAACAAAAGGGTACACCTTTCACATCAATCAATACTATTGAATTTGATGTTTAATAAGATAATTACTTATTGGTGTTTTCCATTTTATTTTTTCATTTTTTGTTTTTTTATTTTATGGATATTGAACATTTGGAAAATGAAAAAAATAAGATAAGAAGAAACAAATTTGGAAAGAATCTACCAGTATAAAAACTGAAAACCGTTCAAGTTTGATTTTGGATGTGCTAGATAAAGGAATTAAGAAAGACCATTATCAGATTGATTTATCGAATAAAGAAAAAAGAAAATAAAGAAAAAAAAAAATCCAATAAAATACAGAGATGAATTGCGGTTTTATAGTGGAAATGAGTATTTTAAGAACAAAAATTTGATGTGTTAAGAGTTACCAATAAAATTTATAGAAACGTTTCCCAAAATATCTTATTCAAGGGTTTTTATTGTTTTTTTTTTTTAATTCTTGACTATTTACAAAATGGGATTTCTTATTTCAAATAAAAGGGCACATCAATTTTTATAATATTTAATTTTACTTTTTATTGTTTTGTTTTAATAAGTTTTAAATATTCAGCTGTGAACTTTTTTTATATTTTAAAGGGGTTTTAATATTTTTGAATGATATTATAAATAATTTGATTTAATAATGAACAATTCCTGATATCACCTCTGACCTTTTATTTTAAAAAAGAGTTGATATGAACTTAAAAATTAGAAGAATATTATATTCCAATAATAACTTATAATCATTATTATAATTATTTTTTTTCTACTTAATATTATTTCTATTTTACATATTTTTGAGAAATAATTCGTATTTTTCAAAATTGTGATTTTTTGATAATAAAAATGAGAATAAACAAAGTAAATTAAGATCAACATTTTATTTTTTTCACTTCATCAAATAGTAAATAAGATTTTAATATTTTTAAATATCTTTTTTATTACTTTCAAATAAATTTTTTTCAATTCATTTTTTTTTTTCATTGCTTTTTGCTTTTTTTTTATTTTTTTTTTTAATTGAATTTTCTCTTTTTTTCTAAAATTCAAGAAAAATTGTTTAAAAAAAAGACAAAATAAAAATTAAGAAATTTTTCAAAAATTAAACTCCATTACACTTAAAGAACCAAACCAAAAATGAAAAATTAGTTTTTTTACAAAAATCAACCAAATTAAAATTGTTTCGAAATCCGAGAAATAATAAACTTGTGATTCGAGTTGATATTTAGAATAGAAATGCCCTAAAAAAAAAGATAAATTTTGGAAAAAAATAAAATCCTAAAATTAAATTTGGGCTTATTTTCTCGGGATATCATATAAGTTTCCAAAGTTTCTCTGGAAAAATAAAATTGTTGATAATAAGGTTGGAAATATACCAAAATTGCGATTATTTGTGAGAAAAATAATAATTTTTTAATTTGTGGCTGGAATCGGGTCTAAACTTACAAAACGTTGATGTGTGTGTGTTGATAATTTGTTATATATATCAAAACAAACATTTTTGTTCAATAGAATAAAAAAATATGAATTGGTCAAAAATGACAATTTTTACCCAAATATACAAATTTTGAAATTTTCAAAATTTGCGAATATTTGCGATTTATTTAACCATTTATTTAACATTTTATATGGGTAGGTATGGTAAGTTATGGTAGGGTTGGTAGTGTACGTTAGAGAGTGTCAGAGTTATGTATGGTAGGTAGGTTAGTTTAGATGGGGTTCGTAGGATTTGTTGAGTAAGTTAGGAACGAGTGTGGTGGGGTAGGCCACTCAACAAAAATATACTAATCCTACTTAACACATCCCTATAAAATGTAAAATAAATGGTTAAATAAATCGCAAATATTCGCAAATTTTGAAAATTTCAAAATTTGTATATTTGGGTAAAAATTGTCATTTTTGACCAATTCATATTTTTTTATTCTATTGAACCAAATTTTTTTTTTTGATATACATAACAAACTATCAACACACATGTTAACATTTTGTAAGTTTAGAAATCAAATAAGACACAAAATAAAAAAAAATTTGTTTTTTTCGTAAATAATCGCATTTTTAGAAATTTACCCATTTCTCAAATTAAAAAAAAAAACCAATTCAGAGGATACATTTTTAACTTAGTAATGTAAATGATATTATTATTTTTTATTAAAATTTTTAATTATTTTCCAACTTCTATTTTTTTTTATTTGTTACAATTTTTATTAATTATATATACACATACATACATATATATATACAATATTCTGTTAAAATTTAAGATTAATTTCAGTAAAAAAAATATTAAAATATCTTGAAATTAAAAATAAAAATTAAAAAAATCTGGTTATTAGAAAACTTTGCTTTCGATTCTATTTTCCAAATTGATTTATTTAAAAAATAAACTCTTTTTCAATCAAAGTGATTCCCTTTTATTGAAGAAATAGAATATATTATATGAGTTTAATCCATTATTTTTCTCAAAATTAAGTTCCAATTTTTAGATTAAAATCGTTTTTTCTCAATTTGTAAATTTTTTTTTTTTTCAATTTTTATTTTTTTTATTTTTTTTTTATTGATAAATCTTCAAAATTACAAGGTAAATTTTAAAAAAATTGTTTGTAACTCCAAATTAACACGTAAAAGGTGATATGTTGTATTTTCTTTTAAAATTAATATATTTACTTTAATAAAAAATCTTATTGTCAACAGTTTTAATTTCCTACAGAAAATGGGTTATTTTGTAACAGATGTTCCAAGGAAAGAATCTCAAAAAAATTTTTTAAACATTTTTTTGGGGAAATTTATAGTTTGGTTAGGTAGTTGGTTTCTGGTTATCGACTCTAATTTTGAAACTTATTATTTCTCTTATTTCTAAACAATCTTCCTTTGGTTAATTCTTAAAAAAAGTGAATTTTTCATTTTTGGCTGGGTTATTATGAGACAACTGGAGTTTAGTTTATATATATTTTACCTTGTTTTTAAAAAGTTCTAAATTAAATTTCCCATAGATTATTTCCAATATATAAATAGTCATTGATAAAAAAGAAATCTTAGAATTTATAAAGAAAAAAGAATAAAAAAATATTTCTAATATTAAAACCGTGGACCTTGAAATGATACAGTTTAAAAAATGTTTAAATTTGTAAAAAAACAATTATGATTTAAACACTGAAAAAAAAGAATTTCATTATTCAAAGAACAAATTTGAAGCAATTTTTTCAATATTCTAAACAAAAAAAACTTTTATAAGTAGCAAAGCCCTAAAACCATAAAGGCAATACCTTTATTTACTAAATTCGTTAAAAATCTGAAAAAATCAAATTAAATCCTACAGAGATGACTTTGATTTTCTTGTATTTATGAATAATATTTCTTAATCCAATCTTAATTATTCCAATGGGTTAAAAAATATTACAAGGATTAAAAGTTTCAATATATAGTTTTTTATCATTATTTATCAAAATTTTTCATAGATTAAAAAATAAAAATAATAAAAATTAATTAATTCATATAAAAAAAAATAATAGATATCCTTCAATACCTTACTCATTTAAAACAGTTTATTATTTATACTCTTAATATTTGAAAAAGGAATAGTATATTTCCTTTTAAATTTGGATAAATTTACTTAATAGTTGTAAATAAAATAAATAGATCGATTTTTTTTGATCAGCAAACCTCCAATATTTGATTTATTTTTCTTATCTTATAAAATGAAATGTTTCAAGGTTATTAGTCCATACAAAAATCTCAGAAATTCCTAGAAGTGTGATTTTTGAATAATATAAAGATATTTTTGGCACATTTTTCTTTTTTAATTTTTAGATCTAAAAAATCCCTTTAAAAAAAGGATCAGAATCTTTTGACAGAAAATTTCATTGGAAAAATGAAATCTTTGAAAAATTCTTATTCATTTCTCGAAAGTTGATAAATGAGTTTGTTTACCAGGTTTAAATATTCCCTTATGAAAATAAGACCTCTATTACCTCTCTTAAAAAATAAATCAGATTTCCTGTCATCCAACACGAAAAACTTTTGTTTGTAAAGAAAAATTAACAACAAATAAGCAGATTATTGAAGAGATTTCATGTTGAACATAAATGATTTTATTTTGTTGTCAAAAAAGAATTAAAACTTCTCAAAGACTTTGTTTTTAAAAAAGTGTTAATTGAAGTTGGTGAAGTTGAAAAGAAACGATTGAAATCAACAGTACTCTTTAATCAGTTTGTGTAGCACTTTCTCAAACTTTTCGAAAGTTGCTTTTCCAAAGAGTTTTATTCTTTTATCATTTTTTTTCTCAGTTTGACAACAAAATAACTAAAATGACTGAAAAAAGTGACGAACAAATTATCAGAAAAATCAACACAACTGGTAATAGTGTGACTAATGTGCAACAACCAAAAGGAATTCAAATTATTGAGGCAGGGTATGGTAATAATTTTTGTGTCATGATCGGGTCCGATGGTAGTGTGTATGAATTTAATAACCAAATACAAAGCATGAAGAAATTAAATATCAAGAATGGCGTTAAAGCAGGAGTTGGATTTAGTCATTATCTTGTTCTAACGAGCGATGGGATGGTTTACTCCAGAGGAAGTGGCACTCAGTTAGGGCTCGGTTCAAACACTAACGCAACAGCACTTACGATGATCCCAACTTTCCAAGAAAACAACGTCAAGATTGTTGACCTGAAGGCAGGTGTCAGCCATTCGTATTTCCTTACAGGGGATGGTGACTATTATGCGTGTGGCTCCAACACAAGCAAACAGTTAGGGCTCCCAGATTCTAAAACTTACAATGTACCTACACAATTAAAGGGCAAAAAAATCAAAGAGATTTTTTGCAATAACTACGCTTATGGTATTTGGTACAAAGACGAGAAGGATGAAGTTTGGGGCCATGGCGATCATGTTGTCGGCAGAAAAAAAAACTATAGTGGGTTGTCGATCTTTAAAGACAAGCAAATCATTATGGCAGCACCAGGATACCAAAAATTATTATTGCTCGCCAAAGGGATCGATGAAAAGACCCAAGAAGAGAAGCATTATGTTTATTATGAAACAAGTAATGGCGAACCAACACTTTGGAGTGACCTAACGAAAGAACATGTGATCGATATGGACTTTGGCTGTCACCATTGCTTGATGCTAACAAAGGATGGTAGGGTGCTAGCCTCTTCTTCGATGCCCACCACCTATGTTCCTGTTAAATTACCAACAATTCCAAAAGTCATGACTTGGAAAATCGTTTGTGGAGCTTGGGACTCTGTAGTTTTCCCAGTCTCAGACACGAACACTTTAGTGCTCGACATGAAGGAATTCCAAGAATCCGGTGTATTTGCTGATCTCGAAATCCTTGACAAGAAAGTGCACTCGCCCATATTGAAATGGAGAACTGGCAAAGAGGGAGCCCAAGCAATCGAAGTTTTAAAAACATTTTCCGAAAAGCATATTAATTCATTCTTAAATTGGTGCTACTTCGGTGATTTGTCAAATATAAGCCTTGTCACAGAAACAGCCAAAGCGTTTGATATTGAGGTTGATCCAAAAAAATCTTTAGAAGACCATTTTTTAAAACTATATTATGATGAAGATTCAAAAGATTATGAAATTTTAGTTAAGGACGATGAAGATGACGATGACGAAGAAGACGAAGAGGAAGACGAAGAAGACAAAGACAAAAATGAAGAAGAATTAATTGAAGTCCCAGTTCATAAATGGATTTTACAAGCGCGCTGTGGTGTTTATCGTGACATGTTTAAGATTGTTAAAGACGAGAAAAATCAAATTAAAGATGTCTCTGGGCTTGGTCCTGATTCAATGGAGATATTTATCAAGTTTTTATACACTAACACAATCGAATTGACAGCTGATCATATACCTGAATTTGTTTTACCCGAGCTTGAAATTGTCCCAGAATATTATAAATTAAATGAAATCGATGTCTTTACTCCTCAATTACAAGAGCTAAAAAAAATTAAAAATATTAATTAAATCTTAAATTCAATTTTACACTAAGAAATGAATCTCATTTGAAAAGGAATGAAAATAATAGAAAGCAAATTGTACCGAATCAATTGATCCCATTTTTATCATTTAATACACAACAAAGTCAGATAAAATGATCTTGAAAAACTTTTGATCTCCAAAACATTCTTAAAAAATAAAAATAAAAAAAAAGGTTTTCAAATTTTGAATATTTTGTATTTTGACGAAAAGCAATAATCTTTTCATGCTTTTTTTCCGTCTTATTTTTTCTTGAAAGGAAAAAAAAATTGTTATTAGTATATTAGATTTCTATTTTTTTTTGTTTTAAATTCTTGAGTTTTGTTTTAATTTTTCTTAAGAAAATAGTAAATCTTATGTTTTTTTCCAAAAGGTAATAGAGTACTAATTTTCATAAGGGAACAATTAAACCCGATAAACAAACCCATTTATCAACTTTAGAGAAATGTGTTAGAATTTTTCACAAATTCGATTTTTTAAAATTAAATTTTCGGTCAGATTTGATTTTTTTTTTGTTTATATTTTTGGATCCAAAATAGAATAGCAAAAATTTCCAAATGATTTATTATTTTTAAGAAATCTCACTTTTAAGTAATTCCTGAGAGATTCTATGAACAAATAACATTATAAATTTAATTTTATGTTAAAAAAAGAGAGAAAAATTAATCAAATATCGAATCTTTAAAGATCAGGGAAAAAAGTTGATATTTTATTTAATTTTCAATAGTTTGTTAAAATTCTTGAAAATTAAAAGATTTAGGTAGCGTTCTTATTTTCAAATATCCATGGTATAAACAAGAAAATACTGTTAATATTTGTTTCCGAAATTTTAAAATCTTTATTGATTTTTTTTTTTATTAGAATTATTAATTTGAATTGATTTATTTGTTTAAAAAATAAAAATAAAAAAAAAATGAAATGATAATTAAGTTTATCCAGACTTTTCATCTTTGGTATTATTACGAACATATTCAAAAAAAATAAGATTGGATTATTAATTATTGATTAAAAATAATAAAAATTAAAAGGTATTTCTTTTTAATTTTTGAGGGGTTTTACAGATATTAAATAAGCGTTTATTTTTGTAATAATTTTTAATTTAATGATTTGGTTGATTTTTGTATTTTTTTTTTAAATAAAAAGTATAATTGATTCGAAATGTTTTTGAATATACATCTTATCCTTTTTTACCCCTTTGAATAATCATTCTAATTTTTTTGATAGTAAGTTGATTTTTGATACAAGGTTATTGTTATATTTCGTGTTTTATTCATATTGTATTTTTAGGGACAATTCTTTTATTGACAAGTCTATTTCTTCCTTCTTTAACTAAAATATTTTTTTGAAATAAAAAAAATACCAAAAATTTTTACACAATTTAAATAGTCAAAAGAATAACAAGACTAAACTTTAAATTAAATTTGGAAATAATTTTGATTTTACAAAATATTTCATTTTTTGTCTTTTTGATTTTGTTTTCATCTCCTTTTTTCCAGTTACGTAATCTTTTTTGTTAGATCTATAAATTTTTTTTAATGGATTATAGAAGGTTAGTGTTGAGTTTGTTAAATAGAAAAAAAAAACACTATTTGTCGGTGGTATCTTATCATTTGATAGATCAACAATTGTTGGTTAAATTTCAACAAATTAACAAATATATTGTTTTTTTATGCTAGTTCATCATTTTTGGACATACCTGTTTTTATTATTTGAGTTTTATATTTTTTTCTTATTTTTGGATGAAAATAATTATTTATGAAAATAGTAATACTTGGTCAATTAAATATATTTTAATATTAATTTTGGAACAATTTAGTTAATTGTGTTTTTTTTTATGTCTATTTTTGATTTTGGGTATTTAAATTTTTGGAATAGGGTTTAATTTGGAAATATGAATAATTTCGAACTTTACCATCAATAGAAAAAGTTATAATAATTTTAAAAACAATACTTCCTTTCTGAAAATAGAAAAATTAGAGGAGAAAATAATAAAAATTTGGATATAAAGAGAACACTACCAACATTTTAGACAATATTAACAAAGTTACTCTTCAACTTTGAAGTCTTAATAGTGATATCATCTACTTTAAAGTTTGTAGTAGTATGTTTATAATTAATTGAAATACTTGAATTTTTTGATAACACACTTGTATTTTTTTTTATATGGTTCAACTTTCAGTACTATTTTTTAAAAATAGAATTTGAAGGGATATTTGAACTCTTGGGTAAATATGATTAACCTTTAATAATATGTTATTAATCAAAAAACTCTTGTCAATTTTATTTTAAAATACATTGATTCAATTTAATTCTAATAAAACTATATAAATATTCCAAAATTATAATTAATCATTGATTGGTTGTTCATAATGAACCACTAGACGTGTTTGCCAGAAAATAATTTAATTAATAATTCAAATGTTTATGATCTTAATTTTATATTATATTTTTAAAAGTGTAAAAATTGGTTTTTATTTTTTTCTTTTTTATCAAAAAATTTTTTTCAGAAAAAGGTTTTATTTGGATAAAATATCTAATTGGCAGGGTAGGAACAACTATTAACAAAATTTTATTTTTAAATCATTCCTTTGAATCATTACCAAATTACTCTTTTTTTATTGAACTTACCAGATTTTTTTTTTGACAAAAAAACTGTTAATTTTTTTTTCATTTTTTAAAAATATTTAGATGAACATATTATGAAACTCTAAACAATAGACATTGATTAAATCAGTAATAATATTTATCTTTATTTTTTTATTTTTCTCTTGTAAAAAATAATTAAAAAATATCAAAAATGATGCTATATATTTCTGATCTACATCACGTGATATATTATTATTACCAATTTACCAACCAAAAAACTTTCAAAGAAAATATATTTTTTAAAATATAAAAAAAAATACAACACTTTTTTGGAACTACCTTACGTGATTTAATTTTCGAATTCACCTAAAATAGACATTAATCTCTGAAACGGAATTTTACTTCTTTGTGTCCAAATATATTTTCAAAAAATTCTATTTGAAAAACATGATAATTAGGCTGTATTGATGAAATTAAAACAAAAGAATTACCAGAAACAAAAAGCAATTGAATGGTCTGTTTTTAAATCCTTTTTATAACTTTATTCTTTTTCTTCAAACAATTTTCTTTGAGGTGGGATCATCGAATAATTTGGTTTTAAACATTGTTAATGACTTTAGGGGATTTTTAAGGCTATTTCCATTTTTAAGAAATAAACATTCAACGAAATTTAAGTCCCAAAAAAATCTCAAATTAATGCACATTTAATGAAATTTTGTTAGTTATAATTTATTTTATGAGAATTTGAATTTTCTGCCTTAATTTGAGATTTTTTTGTCCCTTAAATTTCGTTGAAAGTTTGTGCCTTAAAAGTGAAACTGACTGTATTTGCTTGAAAAAATTTTCCTGTGACGAGAGAAAGAATTCACCGGATCATTTTCTTATTTCAGTCCCTGAATTTGGAGTAATTTTTGAATTTTGTTGGGTAATTGAAGAAAAATAATTACTTGAATTTTTTGAACAAAAAGAAATTCAAATTATTGTAAATTTACACAAGCTCTGTCTGTATCCTAACTCTTTTTTTTTTTCCTTTTCTTTTCAGTAGAGAAAGACTTGAAATTTTTGTTGAAGCTTTGTTGAGTATTGTTTTTTAAATATTCATCAGATTGAAATTTTTTGTTTTCAAAAAAAGCAAAAAAAAGAAAAAAAGAAAAAAAAGTAAAAAAAAGAATTTCTTTGAAGAGTTTTTGTTTGAACGTTAGTAATGAATGGCCCGTATCTAAAAGAAAAAGATTGGTGATCCTTTCAAAAATAAAAAAAAGAAAAAAAAAAATTAATTCTAATCAAGAGTATTGAGGTCATAAAAAGATAAATTGTGAAATTATTTAAGAGGAACAAATTTGGAAGAGTGAGTAGCACCGACACCTGGTCTACCATGGGTTGTTTTTTTGTATGTTAAGGAAAATTCACCAAGATAGCATCCGATCATTCTTGCATTGATTTCAATTGGGATAAAGTTCTTTCCATTGTGAACGGCAATCGTAGAGCCAACCATTTCTGGAAGAATGATCATATCTCTAAGATGAGTTCTGATAACTGGTGCATTGTCACCTAGTTTTACACCTTTTTTCTTTTTTTTTTTTATTATTTTTTAGTTGTTCAGGGTTTTTATTTGTTGGTTTCGAAAAAGAAAAGAAAAGAAAAGAAAAAAAAAAAAAAAAAAAAGACAAAAAAAGAAATAGTGAGCGATTGATTTTTTTTACTCTTTCGAGCAAAAGGAAAGTTTTGTATTCTTTAAATTCTTCAATTTAAGTAATGTCTTTGAAAAAGAAATCATACTGCTTTTCGAAGTCTTTTGATAAGAGAGGTGTGTCTTCTGGAAAGTCCTCTATTAAGTTTTCTTCTTCCTCGAGAATCTAAAAGTTCTGCAAATTTGTCCATTTTCATATTGACGAGGTTATCAAGTTCAACACCTCTATAAGTGTAAACACGGAAACTTCTTTTCTTTTTTGTTTGGGACATATTATTTATTAACTTAATTAAAAGTAGAAATGAACGAAAAAAATGATTAAAGATTTGACTTTTTTTTGTAAAGCAAACTTTTTTATTCAAACAAGCAACAAATTCTCTTATAAAGTTAAAAAAAAATACTTTTTTATGAGTTAATTTTGAATTACTGACATTTGGTTGATGAAATAGAATAAAACTTTGTTTTTCTTTTCCTTTTTTTCTTATCCTCCATGAGTTTTAATTGCAATAAATTGAAATAAATTCTAACTTTTTATTTTTTTTTACTTTTGTTTGTGATACTTTTGTTACAAAACCCCACAGAAACAATTTAAACCCACGATACAGATTAAAAGATGTTTCTCTTTTTTTAAAAAAACTTAAACTTTAAAAAGATCAAGAAGAATACAATAAATTACACAATTTATTGCAAAATATCAAGAACATAATTCTATTTCTCAACTAAAAAAATTATAGGGAATCTTTGAAAAAACCAAATTATGCGGCGAAACCCTACCATAAACATTTATACTACATAGATATGAATGTCTACATTAAAATAGTATTTTATGAAATAAAAAATTCAATTTCTGTCATATTATATAGCGATTCCATACCAACCTTGAAATTTGTCCTACTTAGAACTTGAATTTTTTGTCTCTCTAAAGGGTCGTTTCCTTATGGTGAAAAATATAATTCTGAAAAGTCAAAAATAAAATTTGAATTTTTATGAGTTCTTAATATCAATCAGATGCCTATTGACATCTGATATCTGATCGATGTATAAAAATCAACGATCCAAAATTATAATATTTTGAGAAAAAAGAGCCAAAAAGAGACACACAATTTCCAATTTGAATGGTTTTGAAATATAATTCTGAAAAGAACTATGTTAGTTTAAAAGTTTTACTCTTTGCGGCTTTTCAAGATCTCGAAGATATTTTTTTTATTCTTTTTTTTCTATTCTCCTAGAAGAGTTATTGTCAACTCAAGAGTTTTCCAAAATCCTTAATTTGTTAAATTTAGACGGTTACACAATAACCACAAATTAGATTAAATTTAATTGAATTGATTTGGAACTTATAGAAAACAATTTGTGTTAAATTGAAGAAATTTAACCCTTTAGCAATTTAAAAGAAGACACTGGTATTTTTTTTGAATTTTGATTTTTTGGAATTGAGAATGCCTTTATTACTTTTTTTATAATTTGAATTTTTTTTCTCTGGGATCCTTTGATTTTTTTTTAATTTAAATTTTGTTTAAATTTTAATTTTTAAGTAATATTGAGATAACTTGGAGATTCTTTTTTTTTAATTAACTTTTTTTATCTATATTCTAGACGTTTTTTTATTCTTTTTGCCAAAGTTTGAATATAAATTAAAATCAAGAAATTTAACCCTTTGAAAATTTATAAGTTGAATCCAATCTAACGGTTTTACAAATTTGATCTTATTTTAATTTAGATATTATTTATTTTTTTTTATGATTTGATTTTTTTCAATTCAGATCCAATGATTATTTTTTGAATTGAATTTTTTGCCCAAGAGATCTCCTAAGATTTTTTTTTTGCTATTTGGATTTTTCCAACCAAAACTAGGGTGATTTCACAATACCCTTTTTAGTTTCAAGTAGTTCATCGGGTAGGGGACAAATTCAAGGTAAATGACTCAAGTCATTAATAAGATAAAAATCCCCTTTTCTCTGATATCAGAGGGTTTTTTTGGAATAAATAAAGTCAAAAACTAAATTTCAAAAGAAAAAAAATCATTTAAATCACATATATCACAGAATAAAGAAAGACAAAAAACTGATAAAATTTTTTTCAATAATCGTTTTTAAATTGTTGAAATTTGAGATTTTAACAATTTTTGAAATTGGAGATCTACATTAATAGTATTTTTTTTAAAATAATTCTTTGTCAATTTCCTAGACCAAAAAATTGGTAAATTATTCTTTTTTCTTCAATTATAAATTTTATAGTTTATGATAAACTTTTATCACCGTTTTACTGCGTACAATACCTGTAAAATTTTTTATAATAGACAAGCTGTTTCTATACCTTATAAAATTTCACAATAAGATATTGTGGCTGGATTTCTTTGACATTGTATTGTTTTTTTTTTGGACAGTACACTAAAAAATTTGTCTCTTCGATTCCCCAATTAAAAGTACATAAATGTGGTTTTTATTTCTTAAAGTTCTAAAAAAAAAAAAATAAATATTAAAAATAAAAGATCAAATTGTGAGAAATTATTTTTCTGAAAATAGAGTTAATATTAGGAAAATCTTTAGATTATTTTTTTACTAAAATAAAAAAAACTTTCATAAATAATGGGATAATTAAGTAAAATTTTAAACAAATTCAATTCCTAATTTAAAATATTCTTCGGATATCAATAATTTAACTTTTAAAATTGATCGTCCACGTATATATTAATATACAGATGAGTTATATGTTGTATTAAAACAAGAAGAAGAAAAATCAAGAATTTAATTAAAGAAACAACTTTTTTACCTCTTATATTTTTTTGGCTTTATATATTATTTTTCTAAAATTAATTATGAGATTGAGAAATCCTTTTCTAAGATCTTTTTGAATACTTTTAATCTTTTTTTTTTTTTTTTTTTTGGTATATTTTTGTGCTTGTATTTGAAATTATTTTTAATTAAAATTCAAATGATTATCTTTTTTAATAATTCTAAAATATCCTTTTTTTTTTTTTGCGTTATTTTTCCACTCACTATCTAGATATCAAGATGCATCAAAAAAAGTACAACAGGAATAGATACTAAAATAGAAATTAAAAATATTTCTTGGGAAAATATATTTGCAAAGAAAAAAAGGAAAAATGAAGAGAAAAATTTTTTCTCTCGAAATATCGAATATAAGCAAGGTTTATTTATTTCTCAATTTTTATTTCACGAAAAAAAAACTTGATCATTTGTCCTTGAGTTATTTTTTGATTTTGTTCAGTTACTTTGAAGTGTTCCTTTTCAACAACTTTGGGATTTTTTTCACTAATAAAAATTTTTATAAACCTCTTTTGTAACGAATAGGATATTTTAAATGTTACAAAAAGAGAATCAAGAAATTAGAATCAATATTTTATTTTTCAATTTTCATAAAGTCAAAAGTTTTACTCTTTAAAAACATTTCCATTTCCCAACAATTGTCGTCACATAACAAATTCGTCACTCAATAAAAAAAACAAATTTTAATTCATAATTTAACATTTTTTTTGATTTTTTTTACTCATTTTTGGATTTTTGAAAATATTTAAATTCTTCAAGAAAAATGTATGAACTGCAAAGAACAAAACGAAACGAAAACCCAACTCCAAGAGTATTGCATTGTAGTATATCTTCGAATGATGATGATTTTACTTCAGACACAAAACATTATCTTCCATCCAACCCCGAAACACCGGACTCTGATCACTTTTCCTCGGTTCTTTCGCCTCTTTACCAGGACGGCTACATTGGATCACATTTTAGAAATTCAACTAACCGTTACGATTGTAAACCAAAAAAATTGAAAATCAAAAATGAAAAATCTGTTAAAAAAAATAAGAAAGAAGATCAACAACAAAAGAAAGAGAACCGACAACAAAAGGAAAAGGAAAAGAAAAAGGAAAAGGAAAAGAAAAAGACAAAAAAACAAAAAGAAATAAAAGATAAGGTAAAGGAGAATGTAAAAAAGAAAGAAAATGTCGAACAAAAACAAAGAGACAAACCAAACAACATCACCAAAATCAAATATAAAAAGGAAACTGAAACATACTATTCTACACTTGAATCAGAAGAATCTTATCAATTTGATTTTAAGGTTGTAACCCCAATAAAAACCCATGAAGAAGAACGGTCTTCTCCAAATCTTTTTCAAAAGTATAACCAATTCAATAAGAATGATTTGCAAGATTCCTATTTCATTAACAAAAACAAAATTCTCAAAAAGAATGAAAAATTCCGAAGAAGATCTATCAATCTTTTTGAGTTCTGGGAAGAAAGCCAGGAAGACTGGAAACAAAAGCAAACCGAAAAGGTAAATGCCTTAAAAGAAAAGAATACCAAAGACAATCCACAAGAAATCAAAAAAATAAAAAAATTAAACCCAAACAAAGAACGTAAACAATTGCTAAAGAATAGTATCTATATTTATAGTAGCCCCAAGGATATTAAAACAACCAGCGACAATCAGTATCAAAAGAAAAATATAAACAAAATTAAAAATGAAAACACTTTTAGTACTTTAGTTCGATCACCCCGAAAAATATCCCAAATTCAACAAAAAATAATTCAAAAACCAGAGAACAACATTATTACCAGTTTAAAATTTCTTACAAGAGATCCAATCCTAAAAACCCCAGCAAACCAATACGTCCTTTATTTAAATAATAAAACCGACGATTTTGGTAATAAAACAAACCAAACAGGGTTTTTATCCACCTTAACATCTGAAAGCGAATTAAACAGCGAAACATTTATACAAACTTCTGATCAGGATTTCTATTCAAAAAGTATTATCTATTGCAGTGACGACAATACTAAAAATAACACCAATGAAAACAGTTCAAAAAAAAAAGAATTGGGAAACAATTTCAATCTTATACACCAATCTGTAAATAATAGTGTCGATCCAAAAAATAAAAATACACACAAACAAAAAAGGGAAAAGAGAAAACAAAAATATGAAAAAATTTGAATTCATTAATTTAGAAATAAAAAAATAATTAATTTAAAAATAAATTTTTATTATTTTTTTATTTGTTTTGTTTTTATTTACCATTACAATTTATTTAGCATTTTTTTTTATTGAATTATAAAAAAGAGGATATCTCAAATATTCCCTAAAATACCAAAAAATCAAAAATAAATGGATTGTTTCAAAGAAATTAAAAAACACTTTTTGAACAACTTCTGAGTAACTCTAGTACCAAAATGCCAACTTTTCTGATAAAATTGGAATTTTATTAAAGAAAAAAACTTTTTCTACTTATAAATAAACCCCATTACATTCAAAGAGGCACTGCCAAAGATGAAAAATTCACTTTATTTATTTATTTATTTAATCTGAGAGACAGAAGCAATTAAAGAAAAATAAAATAAAAAAAAGAGAAGAAGAAAAATAATACAAATATCAATAAAAAATTATTATATCATTCGCATGGCCATATTAAAAAAAAAAAAATCTAGATTGTAAAAGGTTATTTTAATTTTAATTTTTTTTTTAATTTTTTTTTTTTTCATAGATCATAAGACTTTTATCTCAAACTTTAAATCAAATCTTCTTAATCACCCCCAAAAAATTGGTATAAATTGTCTTTTTAACAATAACCAAGTATTTTTGGTAAAATGTGTATTTTATCCAATATTAAAAAGTGATATTTTGCTTCAAATAACTTTTTATAGAAATTCAATTTATTTCGATTTTTAAATAATATCAAAGGTAGAAATTGTTGAATACACGAGCTACAACTAATTTAGAATTAGTAAAACACCAAATTGACTAAATTATCATATTAGAAATAAAAATACAAAATTTATAAAAATTTGGGATTTAGGTTTCTGTGATTTCTGTGATTTGATTTTTCAAAAAGTAATCAAAATAGGTATTTCTTCTTTTATCGTATTCAAATACCATGCCATGAAATATCTGAGGTTTTCCATTGTTTAATAGTTACTTTATCAAGGTAAACCAACTTAATAAAAGCTAAATAAAATAATTTGTTTTTAATAATGTTTTTTTTTTGATCTTTTTCTGCACTACATAATTTTTTCAATATAATTTTTGTCGAATATTTTTGCTTTTTCAAATTTATTTTTTTGGATTCAAGTTTATTATGAATGGGATTTTTATTGATTTTTCTCTGAAATGGGGATTAAAATTTCTTACTGTTGTGGAAAAAAAGTAAAACTGGAAAAAAAGTGAAACAAGGTTTTTAATTGGGAACATTACTGAAAATGAAAAGTAAAATCAAAAAAAAGAAGAAACCAATTAACTTCAAATAATAACCCATTATATTATTTTCAATCAACCCAACAAATACAATTTAAATCTAGTTTATTCATCAAAATTATTGGTATGGTTTTGGAGATCTCAAAAATAGTCAATTTTTTGAACAAATTTTTAATAATTCATCAATCAAAGAAAAACCCATATCAAAAGATAGTATTTAAAAAACTGTTATTGTGGCGAATACTACATTTTGTCTTTATTTATTTATTTATTCTTTTTTTCATTGATCTTACTTTGAATTTTCAGTAATGTTCCCCATTAAAAACCTTGTTTCACTTTTTTTCCAGTTTTACTTTTTTTCCACAACAGTTATATAATATTCTTTGCCTTTTGAATAAGTAGAGGTAGATAAATTTGAGAAGAAATCAAAAAAAAAAGAGCTTTTGAAATCTCAACATTTGTTTATAGTTATTTCATGTTACAAGAAATGGAAATTATAATTTGCTTTGAGTTTTCTCATCTTTTTTTTTTCACTAAAACCTTAGAGAAAATTGACGGTGAGTTATTATCTTTTGTTCTATAGTAACTTCAAATATAGAATTTATTGAAACTCTTTTATAAAAATTCAATTTAAACTTTACTAATTGAAAAAAAAAAAAACAGTTTCAAAAATGGAAAACAAACAGATCTTAAATTTATCCTTCCCAAAATTAAAATCAAGTTAACTCAATCTTATATATCTTAAGATTATTTTCTGAATTCTTTTTGGTTATACAGCGACTTTTCCTTTAATATTAATCAGAAAATAGTATAAAATATTTATTTTTAAAAGTTTGATGAAAAAAGTGAATGGTATATCGAATAATTGTTAATTATATGGTGGCTGTAGTATTTATCACAAATCAAACGTCATGTTACATTTTCAATCGACAACTTTCCCATGGTAATAGTCATTTTAAAAAAGAACTGTAATAATAACTATTATTATCAAATCCGGTAAAAATTAAAATAACAAAAATAAAATAAAACGTATTCTAAAAAACAAAATGAAATATTTATTTCAAATTTTACAATTTATCTTGTTGGCTATTTAAAAATTTTTTGGAAAAATTAATCCGTTGAGGATTGGTTTCAAGTTTTGATGAATTAACTTTATTATCTAAAAATACCTTTTGTTGATTTTGAGATAATAATTTTTCTGTGGGAAAAAGATGATTTTTTTCAAAAATATCTTCATCGTCAACTTCTTGAAAAACATATAATTGATTTGGGTCATCATCATCATCATCATCATTATTCATAATATTGTCCATATTTAAATTATTGTTACGCGAAGTGGACTCTATATTATTTTGTTGGAATTGGGTTTTATTTTTTATCGTTACTGTTTCATTTCCAATTGAATTAGTGTTCATTTCCTTTTTGGATTTTCTATTTTGAGAGAGATTCAGAGAATTTATCTTATTTTTTTTATTATGGGAATGATCTTTTTTATGATATTTAGAAGAATTTAAATTTTTTAAATGTTTAATTCTAGTTTTATCATTAACATCAATATCATCACCATTATTAGTTGATTTTAATTTTTTTTTATTTGGAATTATTTTTTTCTTTTTTATTTTTTTTTTTAATATTTTTTTATTTTTTGAAGATTGATTTTTATTTGAATGATTTGATTTTAATTTATTAGAATTTTGATAATTTTTTCTTTCATTTTTTAATTTAATTAATTTTAATATTTTTAAAAATTCTTTTTTATCACCACTAATTTCTTGTCTAAGTAACTTTTTTTCCGAAAGTAATTGTTTGCTTTTCTTTTTATCATCAATTGCGATTTCATTTTTTGTTAATTCTGGTTGAAGATCAATTACAACAACTGAAATATTATCTGAACTGCCTAAGTACATTGCATAATTTTTTATTCTAATTGCTGCCTTTATTGGATCCTTTGTTTCCAATACAATTTTAATTGCTTGTTGGTCAGACATGACATCCCATACCCCATCACATGCTAAAATGATATATCTATCATTTTTTTGAATTCTAAATCTGGAAACAAATGGGCAGGAGCTGACATATGGCTGATAATGTAAATCACCAAACGCCCTTGAAACTGCAAGACCAGAATTTATTCGAAGATCTTCAGTGACAACACCACCAGATTTTGTTATCCTTTCTCTTTCCTGTGGTAGATATGGCTTATGGTCAACAGACATACGAACTGGATTGTTATTTCGGCACAAAACCGATCTTGAATCCCCAATATTACCACAAAAAATTCTATTGTCTACAATTAAAATTATTATGGCAGTCGATCCACTAATTTCATTTTTTTTGATTAATTTGTTATTAAATGTTTGAAAAACTTTTTTAAATATATAAAAAATGGACTCGTTTTCTCGATTAATATTAGTATGCTCTTGAAAATATAATTTCTTGTTTTGAAACTTTTCGTTATTATCCGTATTAAGTTCACTTTGCTTCGATGAATTTGTTAGATTTTGTTTTTGCTTTGTTGAATTAGATCGGCCCAAACTATATGTTAAAGTTACATTTTTATTTTCCATATTAAATTGTGATGAAGCTTTGAGATCGTTCGAATTGTAAGTTGAATAATTAGATCCCATTGAAGGAATAGTCGGAAATTCTTTCGAGAAGTTAATTGCTTTTTTTTTTCTTGGGTGATTTGGTGTTTTCTTTTCTAAATTAGGTTTAATTTTAGTGGGCGAATTAATATAATTATTGCTAGTGAAATTTTGAAAATTTTTTGAATAAAGTTTTTCAAGTTCTTTCCCAAACATTGATGAAATCTCATTTGCCGCTAAATTTGAAGTTTCTCTGCCACCTATAATTTAAAATAATTTATTTGAGAAAATGTTTAATTTTATTGAATTATTATGGTTATTTATAAATTAATTATTTTTTGAATATAACGTATTTTTTTTTTTTGTATAAAAATAATGATCATTTTTTTTTCTTTTTTTTAGAAACTTTACTTTTTTTTTTATTTTTGAGTTTCTTTATTTTTTTGATCGTTTTTTCTTTTTCTTTTTCCTTTTTAATCTTATATTAAAGATAAATCGAAAAAAAACATATATTAAATAAAAAACACAAGAAGATAGGAAGTGGGTAAAATGGTGGTGGTTTTGATAAAAATACACTTTAAATCTAACCAGAGCGATTAACTTGTACTGGAAGAGATCTTAACGAGTATTACTGTTATCTTATATTGGTATTTATTTTGTTAAATATTTGATATATAATTGGTGATGTTTTAAAATCAAAAATAAAACAATCATTTATAATCCTTAAATGAAAAATAATTGACAAACCAAAAAAATGATTATTTTTCAATGGGCTGTTATATTATGAATGACTTTTTTTTGTATTTAAAAACTTTCATATTTGAAAAATTTGTTTCTTTTTTTCTCTTTTTTTCTTTTTTTTCGTTTTATTATTATTATTTTGTTTCACTATTTGGGAAAATAGGAAAATATAAATCCCCTTAAAAATAAATCAATCAATTGAAAAAAAAAAATGGTAATATCTAAATATATAAGAAAACATATAAAAAAGATGTTATTATAATATTTCGAAATTTCATATTATGTATAACTTTTAAATGAATTGGTTTTTAAAATAAGTTCATTGAAAAAACAAAAAAAAATCATAGGGATATGGTTAATTGCATTGTATTGTTATAATTAGGTGATAATTACAATATTTAATAAAGGTATTTTTTGATAAAAATTAAAGATATCATGATCAATTGGTAATTAAATAAAATTGCCAATTTAGTTGTTGTGGAAAAAATAGAGATTGTAATTAAAACAAAAATTACATTTTTAAATAATAATCAATCAATAAATTATTTGTAAAAAATAAAAGATTGAATTTGTATTTTTGTTTTATTTATTTATTGGGTTACTTAAAGTATAATTAGTTATTCGGGTATTTTTATGAAAGAATTTATTTTCTATATATTGAAAAGTAAACACATTCATTTTTTAAAATTCCATTTTATTGAAAATTTCTCAATATTAATCTTTTTGATTTTTTTCCATTTTTTCCCTGACTGAATTTTTTTTTAAATTGGGAAGAAGAGCTACAAAGAAAAAAGATCAAGTTTTTACTTGTTAATACTGAAATACTGAAAAGTAAAAGTAGGATTATTTGAAAATAAAAAAGAAAAAGCAAAGACAAAAAATACAAAAGATCAAAAAAAAATGACAGAAAGTAAACCGCTAAGCAACGATAACCAAACGAACATTCATGATCAACTATCAGCCTTAAACAAAATTAACCAAAAGTATCGTGATTTTTGTGATTTTGGGTGTTCTTTATTAAATATAATATTTTTTTTTTTTTTTTCATTTTTTATCCAATTGCTTCTTATAAACCCTTTTTAAATTCCTTTTTTTTTAAATAACTTTTTTTCTTCTTAAACTTTAAAACTTTTTCTTTTTATTTACATTATTTTGTTTTTGCCTTTTCAAACATAAAAATGATTTGGTTGTGTATGCCCTTCCCAATAATAATTGTGAAATTTATGATTTCCCTCTTAAATTTCTGAAATGGAATTTGAGTAAAAGAACATCTAGAGTGTAATTTACACTTCAACAACAATAATAATATATTTTAAATTTATTCTTAGCAAAATTAAAATCAAGATAACTAAATCATATTTAACTTAAGGTGATTTTTTGAATTCTTTTTGTCTGAAATAGGATTTTTCTTTAAATATCAATTGCCAAAATAGAACAGAATATCTAATTTTCAGAATTTGTAAAAATAAAATTGTAATATCTTTGAAAAATATTTAGACTAAGATTTGATTGCAAATCAAATACTCATCTTACAATTACCTTAGAATGGTTTGAAAATTTTAACTTTTTTTGAAAACAAAAATGAATCTCTTAAGAAATAAATAGAAACCAATACTTTTATAAAGAAAAAAAAAATATTAATTAGATTTTTCAAAATCATTCTCAAAATTTGATGTAGCATGTGTTTCTTTAGAAAGACTTAACATATTTTCCAACAATTTCAAAATGTTGATATTTTCGGATTTTAAATAATTAAGATAAAACGAACAAAAATTAAACAAAATTATTACCATGTCCATCATAAATAGCAAAAAAATTAATATTTTCTCTGCAAATAAAATTCATTTTGATATCTATCGCATCTTCCATTGTTGGACGTTTACCTTTAGTTTCGCTATACCCCACACTAAATCTTCCCGTTTGAGAATTTATTTGTCTACATACTGAATTATTAACTTCATGACCTACAAGTAATTCTTCTATTGAATCAAAATCTTTTTTTGGTAAATTTAAGATTTTTGTTTCAATATTATTCTGATTAAAAAGATTATTGTCTTGCATAATTCCAAGCGTTTTTAAATCAAGATTTTTTTTTGGTAAATTATTCAATCTTTCTGATTTTTTTAAATTGCTTAATAATTTAATAAATGATTTTGAACAATAATTTCCTTCAATCTGTAAGAATTTTAATTTTTCATTTCTTTTCAAATATTCCAAATCAAGTTCTCTCGCGTTGTTATTTGAAATGTTTAATTTTTCCAATTGTACAAATTTTAAAAAACAATTGGGGGGGAATTGATTAATTTGATTATTTGATAGATCAAGCTTTTTGCAATAAGATAATTTAACCCATTTGTTATTAACTTGAGTTAATAAATTTGAACTTAAATCAAGATTCAATTCTTTTTTATTTTTTGAAGAGCCAATTTGAAAAAAGGAATCTGGTAATTTTTTAATATTATTATCACTTAAATTTAGAATACTTAAAGATTTCATAAAACCAATTGCATCCGAAATTATAAAAATATTATTAGAACTTAAATCCAATTCTTTGAGTTTATTGAGTAATATCAAGCATGATGGAATTAATCGAAGCTTATTCCCCCCTAGATATAGATTTTGAAGATTGGAAACAGAGCATATACCCTTTGGAAAAAATTCAAATCTAGTAAATTTATCAAAAAGAAAATTAGAAAGAAAGTAAATAAAAATATTAGATAATTAAATTATTTAGTTCCCAAAATTTTAAATTCTTTCTTTAAATATAAAAGAAAATGTTTTGAGTAAATTGAATAAAAAAAATAAAAATGTTTGAAATAATATTCTTTTTAAAAAAATAATTGTATGATCAATAGATCTATTCATAAACAAAATTAGAACAAATATGAACACTAATTTGAGGATTTGATGATATCTCTTTAAATTCTCAATAAAGTTTCAAAAATTGCGATTATTTTTATCAAATTGTGATTATTTTAAACAAAATTGTGATAATCAATAATAATCACAAATTGCAATATTCTAAAAAATTGTTATAATTATCTAAAAATGGGGATAAATGTCAAAATTACATGAGAAAAAATTAAATCGCGATATAATAGTTGATAAATTTTATGCTAATTCAATAATATTTTTAAAAAGAAAAATTTTTGATGATAAAAAAAAATATTCCTTTAAAAAAAAGTTATTCTTTGAAAAAAAAAAAAAAATGATGCTTGATTAAATCAAGGATGAGATCAAAGAGTTGTATTATTTTATTTGGATTTTGACTTGATTGATAGATCGATCCATCCTTTTAGGCCAAGAACGGTAATATCTAAAAGTAAAATAAATAGTTTCTCGATTTATTGTTATATTATAAATTATTATGAAATAAAATGCTTATAAAAAAACCAAACTTTCATGCATTATTTGAAGAGTTTACCTGAGGTTAAATCATTTTCTTTGTTGTATTCAAGTTTAAAGAATATGGATATACTTTTCAAAAGCTTTCTTCATAACCTAATCGACATTTATCGCTAATTTAAAAGATTATTTGGATCGTTGATTTTTTCTTCTTTTTCTTCTTTTCTTGCTTTTTTTTTTTCTTGTATTTCACAAGTGTAAATATGGAATATTCTAAAAAATAGAGTTTTTACAATTTTCAAGATAATTAAAGCGTTCCATGCATTTATCCAAATTTTAGTAATAGTAAACGAAACATCCGTTTTGATTTTTGAGCTTGAATGAATTTTCAATATAAAATCGTTTGGTGGATACCAATACTTTGTTTGAAAAATGATTTTTTTTTAAAAAAATGAAAGATTGGTATTCACCAAAGGATTTTTTGATTGAAATTATTATTAGTCTATTAAGATAATCAGAAATTATATTTACAATTACTGAATTGTAGTAATTGCTTCGAACTCTTTATTTATCTCTGGAAAATTGTAAAAACTCTATTTTTTACAACATTCCATATTTATACCAGTGAAATACAAAAAAAAAATTTTTCGAAAAAAAATTAAACATTTGCTAATCTTTCACTTTTTAATAACTTCAATTATAATAAACACTATTGGTTAATAAAAGATCTTTGATCAAAAATATTTTTCAAGATATTTTACAATTTAAGTTGGAAAATTCAATTTTTCAGGTTGTATTAAGATTTTTTTTAACTTCAATAGTAAAAAATATGATAAAATTTTTTTGCTTCTAGTTAAGAGGACATTTTATTATGTTTTAAAAGTATTTTAAATCTGATAAATATCCTTCAAATAGGGAATCAATTATCTTGACTATTAAAGAATTATTTGTTCTTTTAAATTGGAAAAAATATTTTTTTTTTTGACACTTTCGTTAGGCTTTTTTGCTTTAATATATAAACATAAAATTTATTTTAAATTTTCGTTTTTTTTAAATTAAAAAAAAAACCTAGTCACTCTACGGACACTCTACTGTACTTACGTACACTTTGTTAGGAATTCCCGAGTTTAAAAGGATAGAGTAAAATCAATTGGATTTTCCTCTATTCTTTTGAATTCTGGGAAACCTAGGACACGTAATATTTATCATCAGTTATTTTTTTTTCACAATTAAGTTTTTTTAAATGATTAGAGTGTTTTCAAGACTATTAGTTATTATCTATTCTAAAAAATATCCTAAAGTCAGATTTAACGAAAATTCATTGTCACTCCATTTAAAAGTTTTGCATCAAAATAGACCTTTTTTTCTCGAATAGAGACTTTGTTAAAAAGCGTACTATTAACAACAATAAATAAAACAACCTCAAGATTTTGGAGTTCTGTAATTTTGATTATATTGTGAATAAACTCTCTTAAAAAGGATGAAATTATAATTGAAGTAATAGTTTTGTCTAACTTGAAATTTTAAATTTTATTTTTTCATACTAGTGTAGTGTTGTTTAACAATAACTATTTTTTTTTTTTTCATTTTATAAAAGAGAAGCTATTCGTACGAGTGACAATCTTGCCTACATTATGTCTAGGAAATAAAACTATAAATAAAGATTTTGTGTTTCAAAAAGTGTCGCCGAGTGCATAGGTTTTCTTGGGGGGTTTCTGTTTTACTTGGAAAATCTATTGATTTTCGTTAGGTTTTTCTATTTATTTGTGAAGTGTTCTAGGTTTTTTTGAGGTTTTCTATTTTATTTCAGAAGTGTTCTAGGTTTTTTTTACTTTAGAAATAAACAGAAAATTTATTAAAATTTTTGGTTTATTCAAAAAGTAAAAAAAAACCTAATGAAAATCAATAGATTTTCCAAATAAAATAGAAAACCTCAAAAAAACCTAGAACACTTCACAAATAAATAAAAAACTCAAGATAACCTAATGGTGTTTATTTTTATATTTAAGAAATGAAACCGAAAATTTAATAAATTTTCGTTTTATTTCTCAAATTAAAAAAAACCTAACGAAAGTGCCTAAGTTTTCCAGAATTCAGAAGAATTGAATAAAATCTAATAGATTTTACTCCATTCTTTTGAATTCTGGAAAACCTAACGAAATTTCCTAGTTTTATTTCACTTTTTGTTTTTGTTTCGAAAATCTATTGATTTTCTAATCAAAACAATAATTAAAAAAACCCTAACGGTAAACATGGGATAATTTTGTGTTATCACATCTCTTTATTCATAAAACACAAAAAAAAATTACAATTTTTTATTTCGAATATCACGTTTTTTTTTGTTCAAGACAAATATCATGAGCTTATAACCTTTGTCATGAATTGAACAGAGAAACCATCACTTTCTCTAATATTTTTTTTGAATTTTTATTCATTTTCAGTTAATTGCTATCCTAAAAAAATACAGGATTTGGGTGTGAAAGAGATGTATGCAAAAATTTTAATGTTTTTAAAAACTTTCAGCTGTTTCGAAATACATTAATGAATTGTTAATTTATTATTGTTGTTGTGAAGGTATGACAATAAATGCAACAATACTTTAAAAAAAAAAAGAAAAATTTACCTGTTCATTGATAAGTCAAGCAATAATAAAGATTTCAGACCTGATAATTTTTTTTGAATTTGTTCTATTTGATTTCCGGTAAGTTTTAGTTTGGCAAGATTTTCTAATTTGGTTAATAAATATGGGAAATTTTTAAATTTATTATAAGACAAATCCAGATCGATTAAATTAATTAAGGATTTGAATTCACGAGGCAGTTGATTGATTTTGTTCAAAGAAAGGTTTAATATTAATAAATTGAATAATTGGCTTATTGAATTAGGAATTTCTTTTATTGAATTTCGTTGCAAATTTAAAACACAAAGAGATTTCAAACCACAAAATGTATTTTCTTGCAAACTTTCAAGAGCGTTTTCAGAAAGATTCAATTCAAATAAATTCTTTAAATTTTTAAATGAGCAATGGATCTGACGAATTTTGTTCTTACAAAAATTTAATTGCTTTAAGGAAGCCAACCCAGAAATTGCATGGGGGATATGTTTAAAATTATTGTCTGATAAATTTAATTCGATGAGGGAAATTAATTTGCCAAAGTCAGGAGGTAATTCCTCCAAGTAATTCCTTGACAAATCCAAAGTTGTTAATTTTGTTAAATGGGATATTTTGTTGCTTATCTCGTTAATCATGTTTGTTCTTAAATCCAATTTTTTTAAATTCGATAAATTGGAAATACAATCGGTGATCTTTTCAAGGGAATTTGAACTAAAACTGAGAGAAGTAAGTTTCTTCAAAGATCGGAATGCCCTTTCTGGAAAGATGGTGAATTCATTATAAGACAAAAATAAAATTTCCAGATCTTGCAATTGGGTGAAGGTGTCTGGTAGCTTCCGAAGTCTGTTCGATCCCAAGATCAGCTCCCGTAAAGGGATTTCCTTGGAAAAAAGAAAATCTTCATTGAGCGTTTTAATCTTGTTTCGGTAGAACGAGATGATTTGCAACGATTTTAAGGATTTCAATTGGATCGGAATACTTGTTAATTGGTTTTCGGAAAGATCCAATGAGACCAAGTTTGTTAACTGGTTCAAATTAGTCGGTAGATGGTGTAATTTGTTTCCTTTTAAATTTAACCTTTTTAAATTCTTTAGCTTAAAGACTCGCAATGGGATCGTCTCAAGCCCGTTAAAGCTCCAATTGAGAGATGTTAAATTTGTTAATTTCGTGATGCCACGAGGCAAGTCTCGAATATAGTTCCCCGAAAGGTTCAACGATCGAAGATTAAAGCATAGGTCAAGTACACTTGGCAGCTTTGTGATCTGAAGATCAGTAAATTCCAAAACCTCGGTGGGGACACTTTCTTTGCGACTCACTACAGGCCCCATAAAATAGGATAATTTTTAATATTTGGCTTTGTTGTTTTGGTATTTGTTTTTAATTTTTGTTTTGAGATTTTCTTGTTGTTTTTGTGTTGTTGTTTTTGTGTTTGTGTAATGGTTGTTGTTTTTGCTGTTGTATTTCTTTTTCCACTTGTTCTAGGAATGGTGATGGTTTGATTGAAGCAACCAAATTAATTGAGAAACAACAAAAATGAAAAATTTGCAAAAAAAAAACTGAAAAATAAAGTCTTGTGTTTGAAAAATAGGGTCTAAATATTTGATAAAAACAACCTTTTTATTTCCAAAGTAATTACGAAAAGGTTCATGATTAAAGTAGACAAATAACGTCTATTCTAAACAAAATAGTATATTGCTCTCTAAGATTTATTGACATATCTTCGTTGAAAAAATTCTTTTCATCTGGGATTTTTGTTTTTGAACGGAAGCACGATTTTAGTTAAAGTCAAGGCTTTTTAAAAAAACAAAAGAGTTTCAAAAATAAACTCTTGATCCTAGTTGAGAATTTATTGGTTGAGAAATGTAAAGTGTTTTGGGTTTTATTATTATTTGTTAAATTAAATTAAGATCACCCTCAAGGTATGAAATTCTACTATCTTCAAGTCTAAAATTCAAATGTGTTTCTATTGAGTGTAATTAGTATTAATACTCCAGAGTTCAAAGGCTTCAAAAAATTCTATTAGTAAAATAGTTTTATTTGTTGATCTCATCAATTAAAAATGAAATATTATATTAAAAAAAAATTCAATCATTTTTAGAAAAAAAATCGAGATTTTGACATAAATTTGTCTAATGAACCATCCATACCAAGACTCCAAAGTACCGATACCATTCTTCAATTTGTTACAAAATGTGGTTTCGTAGCCAAAAATTGGATTTTAAAAATATTTAAAAATTAAACCTCAAGGTTATTTTAAAAAATAATTTTCAGATATTGGAAATATATGACTTAGAATCCGGGGATAATGTACTCTTTGCCCAAATCTTAAAATTGATTCATAATCAAAAATAGCAATATTTAGTAGAGCTAAGTTGTTTATTTAAATGATTGGGAAGATCAAGTTAATAGACAGAAAGAGGTAAAGATAAAAAAGGTTTTCATTGATCAAGTTTCCCACTCAGTACAAAATAAAATTTTATTCACCATTTCAAATTTTATTTTTTTTTAGACTCATATTTCGTTTTAGTACAGAGAGGGTTGCACACACCCAATGATAAACAAAAACGTGGGTGCTCTCATCTTTCAAGAACTGTAAATGTAACCTAAAATTTCATAATCTATTTTTGAGAAAAAGAAAAGCCCTCTAATCAACCCGAAATACATAAAGTATTCCAACTTCAAGACTCATTATTTCTTCGTTGTCATTTAAAAAGAACCAATAGATACCTTTTACTTCTTGAATTGTTTTATTTATTGCTAAAACAATAGCTAATTTTAGTACATTATCACCGAACTCAAATCACTTTTTAAAAATTTTTTTGAAATTTATTTCTTTAATTTTCAAAAATAAGTCCCATTCCATTCATTCCTCATCAAATGATAAAACTTTTGTTTTAAAACTGATCAGCTTAAAATTTTTTTACGAGAAAAAAAATTACATACCACAAAGTTGGTATTTTTGAAAAAAATATGTTTGAAAAACGTAAAGCACTTCATTTAAAAATTGAATGAATGCTTTATTGAACAAAATACCCAAAAGAAAAAAAAAATTAAAATATTACTGACATTGTAATGTAAGACATATTGAATAATAGACTGGTTTTATAAAAAAGCAAACCAAAACTAATCAGTCTTTGGGTTTTTATGTTGACGATTATTGAGTTAATCTTTGAAATTAAAAAATAGATATCTTTTGGAAGTTGAAAATATTTAATTATAAATACAAGAATACTATTATCATTTTAGTTTATCTTTCAAAGTATAAATTTGGAAAAATAATTCAGCTTTTTTTTTTCAAAATGAAGATTTCAACAGTGATCATTAGTAAAAAATCTAATAATTTTTTGTTACGAGAGAATTGAAAATAGACTTTTTGGGTAAGTTGAACAATGGAACTAAGAAATGTTTTTTTCTTTAAGAGTGAGACACTTTAATTATCAACAAATCTAATAGGAGTACAATCTCTTAATTTCTCTGATTTGTTATTATTTTGAAAATTAGGAAATAAATATTGTTAGTTCCATTTATATTTTTTCGACTTTGAAAACTCTAAGTTTTCAGACAACCCTTGAGAAAGTATATTTTGAAGATCAACTAATTTTACAAAGTTTATTAACATTTAATCTAATAAAATGCTTTGTTTAAACTGATGATAATAGATTGATAAAATGGAAAATTGAAGTAAAAATTTTCAGATATCGATTTGGGAGCTATAGTAATAGTAATTGAAAATCTCATTTGTGGACAAATAAAATCTTTTTCTTTACTTAACAAATTAAATCAATTGTGAATAATAAAGTTTGAATCAGTTTTGAATTGTAAAGTCGAAAATTTCAATTTTCTTGAATCTTAAGATCCCAAAAAAAAAAAACGAAAAACATTTCACTCCTTTTTCGTTTTATATTTTTTTTAATAAAACCATTTCTACACACCTATTATTTATAAGAAATTGAAATTGATTTTCAGAAATAAAATTTTCTTCTGTATAACAATTCGCTTGGATGTTTCAACTTTACCAGAAACTAATGAACCCAAACAACTTTAAAAAAATGAATTTGGAAAAATTAAACAGTAAAAAATGAATTTATTTTATTTTTTTTTTTTTTAATTTTCGATTTAACATTTACATTGATGCTACAGTAAAACATTAATTAAATATTGTTTTAAAAATTAATTTATATCATAATTTTAATGTTTAGAAATTTTTAACATAACTTTTTGGGTATATGATTTTTTATCAAGTTTAATATATTCTTGAATTAATATAATATATTTTAACAAATATTCTTGTGTTCATTTTTTTGTTATTGTGACGGTTTGCTTCGATGAATATTTAAAAACAAAACAGTAAAACAAAAGATACAATGAAGTGGAATCAAAATTATAACTTTTGTATTTTTGTTTTTTTTTCTTGTGGTATTATCTTATCTATTTTATGCATATTAAATTACTTTTTTTTTTTTTTATGTTTGTGCTTATTTTTATGTTTTGAACTTTTTCTTTTCTCGCCCCCCTTCTCTTTGTGTTTGTGTTTTTTGCAAGTTTTTTGTTTGTGTTTGTGTTTGTGTTTGTGTTTATGCTTGTGTTTGGTTTTTCTTTTACCTTTGTTACTGCATTTGTGCTTTTTATTTTTGTTGGTTTTATGTCTGTGTTTGTGTTTTTTGCAAGTTTTGTGTTTGTTCTTGTGTTTGTGTTTTTTCTTGTGCTTATTTTTTTTTGATTTCTTTGATTGTCTGGAATGATGTTTTTTTTTTTTTTGATCTTTTCTTCTATGTTTGTGCTTGACTTGTGCTGATTTCTTTTTTTTCTTTTTTTTTTTTTTTTTTTTTTTGATTTTGATTTTTTTTTTTTTGATCTACTAGAGGACGAATTAATAACATTTTCTGATTTATCGTGAGAATAGTCGGAATATGAGGAATCCAAGTTCGAGGCAGAAGGGGTATATGATGATACTGTCGAAGAGGGGGTGACTGAGGAATTGGAGGAATTGGAGGAATTGGAGGAATTGGAAGAATTGGAGGAATTGGAGGAATTGGAAGAATTGGAGGAATTGGAGATATTGGAAGAATCGGAGGAATCGGAGGAATAGGAGGAATAGGAGGAATAGGAGGAATTGGAGGAATCGGAGGAATCGGAGGAATAGGAGAAATCGGAGGAATCGGAGGAATCGGAGGAATCGGAGGGATTGGAGGAATTGGAGGGATTGGAGAAATTGGAGGAATCGGAGAATTTAGAAGAAGAATGGGTAGTGGTGAGGATTGAGGAATTGTCAATGTTGGTGGCAGCGAGGATAGAGGATTGACTGGAGTCGGAGGAGGAAGAATTAGAAGATGATATTGATGAGGAATAATTAGAAGAAGAGAGGGTGGCAGAGTAACTGGTGGATTTTTTTTTTTTTTTTTTTTTTTTTAGTCTTGGGTAATCCATTTTTGATTTTTCTTTTTTTGAATTGGTGGAGCGGGCTGATGATTTCCATTTTGTCTCAATTATTACTTGTTTCTTTTCTACTAGATCGTCATATTCTTCAAATTCATGATTTTGAGAAAACTTCTTTTTAATATAATTATAAAAATCTTTGATATCTTGTTCAATATCCTTCAAATGTTTTTCTTTCGAAATTTTTTTTTTTTGAACTTTTTCATAATTTTTCATTTTCTATTATAAACAAAAAAAAAAAAAAAATAATTTAAAATACAATATTAAAGAAGAAAATTTAGATCTTTTGGAATAAAACAAAATAATTTAGTAATATATATATATATAACGATGATTTTACCGTTAATAATTGTTGAAGTTTTGATTCTTTAATTCCTTTTGATTTCTTGATTCTTTCTGAAAAACTTTTATTGTTGCATTTAGGAAAATTGAACATGTAATATTCGTTAATCATACGTTCAAATTGTCTATTGATTCAATAAGGGTAATAAATAAACTATTTTTCAAAAATCACCACCCATATATTTTTTCTTTAATTTATTTCTCATAAAAAGTAATTTCATAAATATTTTCTCAATTGTTTAAAAATATTTTTTTTTAAAAAAAAGAAAATAATCTATTGACATATAGTGATAATCAAAAGAATTATTACTCCTACGAAGTAATAGGAGATTTAATTTTTAATTGAAATCAAAATTGGTCAAAACGAAATAAAAATTAAAAAAATTTTATTGATGGGTGATAATTTTTGAAATCAAGTTTTATAAATATATATATGTATGTAGAGAGAGAGAGAGAGAGAGAGAAGTTAAACATAAAAAAAGAATTTTAGTTAGTTGATATGGTTAACCTAGAAAAAGTTAAAAAAAAAAATTTAATTTGAATTTTTTTGTTAATAAAAATTTTTAAAATTATATTATTCTCCATTCCGAATTAAACCTTTTGTGGGAATAGGGAAATTAATTATTGAGCATTTTGTTCTCAATAATTAAATCCTCATTACAAGGTTTTTAGTAAAAAAATTTTTAAAATTATGTTTTTTATTATTATCATAATTGAGAAAGAAGTGTAAACTACACTCAAAGTTACTTTGACTTGAATTTCCTTTAATGAAATTTAAGCATAAAATCAGAGATTTCACGATTATTAATTAATGAAAATAATCTTAAACTATCAAAAAATTATGTTTTTTTGTTTAATTGAATTTTATCATATTTTGAAAAAATAAATAGACATTAAATTAGAAAATATTATTCATTCATCATGATTTATTTATTTTAAATTTTTTGTTCAATTTTTAATAAGAATTTTTTAATTAAATATTAATTTTTTCTAAAAATGTGTTATTTATGTCAGTTTCAATAATATAGTTTTCAGAAATAATAATATGATAATGTTGATTTGTTGATTCTCAGTAAGAAAAAATTACAAATAATTTAGGATCATTAAATTTTGGCTGTTTTTTTCAAAAGTAAAAATTTTCAATTTTAATAGTTGAAATTCATTTGTGTTATTTACAAAATTAACAAAAAAAAATTTTTTTTTTTTGATTCAGTTTTTAAAAGTTTTGATTCTTTAAGTTTCGATCGATATTTGGGGATATATATATATATATATGTGTGTGTGTGTGTGTGTGTATGTATGTAAAGAAAGTTTTATAATTAATTTTAATTTTTTTTTTCAATAAGTTTTTTTTCCAAGATCCAAGGACTTTATCTCTGAACATAAATCAAATCTTCTTAATGATCCTCACAAAAAAAAATAGCTATTAATTTTCTTTTTTATAATAACCAAGTATTTTTGGTTAAAAAATGTATTTTATCAAGTATGAGAAAAGGTTTAATTTTATCTCTATTAAAACTCTTGATAGAATCACAAAAACCTGGAAAATCAATTTAATTTTCAATTTCAAATCACAGAAATCACAGAAATCACAGAAATTACAGAAATCACAGAAACTTAAAAGGGTTTTCCAGAGTTAAATATTTTGAATATACTTTGTATCCAAGAAATTTAATATTAGAAAAGTATAAAGCTGGTTGAATTAACTAGTTAAAAAAGAATAATCAAAAGTTATCAAATCTTGAGATTCGGGTTTATGTGAATTCTGTAATTTCTGTGATTTCTGTGGTTTGATTTTTCAAAAAGTAATGAAAATATTATGTCTTCTTTTCCTCTATTAAATAGATCTTACAAGATCATTTTTTTTTTTTTTTAAAGATTGTTTTGACAATGTAATCCAACTTGATTAAAGCTAAACAAAAATATTTTTTTTTAAAAATTATTTTTTTTCTTTCAACTTTTTTTCAAGACTATAGGTTTGTAGAATCTCCATGCTTTCTAAAATTTAGTGTTCTTTATTAAAGTTCATTATGAATTGATGATTTTGTTGAATTTCTAATACAAACCCTTGGATTTTTATTTCGAAGAGGAATAGGATGTGGAAATTTTAAAAGAGATCCGAAAAAAAATGTCAAATTATTTTTTGCAATTATTTATGGGAAATATTGAATTGGGAGAAAATTGACAAATTTTGCCATTGCCAATTTTCGCCATTTTATAACATATCCATTATTTACAATTTTATGTTCGTAGATATTGAAAATTTTTCATTTGGGTTTCCCAATTCTGCTTTTTTTACTTACTACAGCCTCTTTCTTAACATTAATCGGGATTTTTTCTGTTTTGTTTTATATAGTAAACCCAAAGATAGAATCTATGGAAATAATTCATTATTGATATTCAATTTAAACTTTAATATATTGAAAAAAAAACAGATTTTCAATTTGTTCTTAATTTAATTAAAATCATCCAATCTTAATTATATTTGCCTTGTGGTTATTTTTTTTGTCTTTTTTTTTTTTTTTTTGATTCACTAATACATTTAATTTTCAATTTTTTTTTTTGATATAAATTATCAAAAATGATAAAATTTATCATTCTATTAAATTTTGAACAAAATGACAATTCTAATGAATAAAAATGTTATTTTTTTGTAATTATTAGGTTATAGAAAAATTCAAAAGTGAAAAATTAATAGAGAAAAAAAAATAAGAATTATTACTTCAATTTTTCTTCAAAGGTAACGATTCCCTCCAATTCCCCAACAAGTTGTAGAAAAAGTGTTATGAATAATTTTTCATTATTTGATGTTTTTTCCACTGGCTTATTGGACCAATAGCGTTTTAATCCAATTGTATGTTGTTTTATGGTAATATGTCTATTAAAATAATAAAATTCAAAAGCATAATTATTTTCCAATTCAATAATATACAATCCTCTAATCTCAATATTTGCAATAGGATATCCCTAATCATTTATGATAGAATTATAAGAATACAATAAGTTTTGAATGATTTTGTTTTTTTCATCGTTTTTTTTAAATTTTTCAAAATGAGAATTATAATGATAAATAGAAACACTTATTTTATTTATATTATGCCCTGTTGTTAAAAAATTTTGAAAGTCTATTATCAATTTAAAATTTTTTTTGTTAATTAGTTAAAAAAAAAAATGTTTTAAATTCAAAAATAAACAAACTCTTTGTGTTATTTGATTAAAAATATTCAAATTATTTTGACAATGGATAAATTCTTTTTCTTTTTCTTTTTTTTTTTTTTTCAAAATTAAAAAGAAAACATAAATAAACAAGATAAAAAGACTATTTATTTTTGAAAAGATGTTGATTCTCGAGATGTAAAATTGGTTAGTAAATTATTAAAAATAATATCTAAAAAAAAAGTTGTTTATTTTCTCAAAAGGATAAAATCTAAATTTTTAATAATTTTCTTTTTTGATAATTTGATTATTTCTTGATAAAATTGATCAAAGGTGTTATCAAAATAATAGTGTGGCTTAAACTACAATACGAAAGAAGAGATGAAAATCAGCAAAATCAAATATAATAAAAAGTAATTTTAAATATTTAATTGAAATAATATTTCATAAATTTATTTGAATTTATATTGGAATTGTAGTAAAGTGGGTAGGGATGATGATTGTTTCAACAAAGCTTGATTGTTGTGATAAATAGATCTAATTTGTTGATTGTTCTATTTGTTATGTTTGGGCTATTCATTTTCTTTTTAAAAGTATGCTCGATAAAAATTGCTCAAAAAAGTCGTTTTATTGATTTATTAAATAAAACAAATAATTAACTTTTCCTTTAAATTATTTTACATTTGTGTTCATATTAAAGAGGAAAAAGTGCTAAAAGAATATATAAAAAATAATTTATCACAGCTATTTTAAAAAAGTGGTTAATGTCAAAAAAAAAAAAGGATTTATATTGAAGAGAAAGAAAAAAACTCAAATTTCAATATAAATATTAGAATTTAGTCGGAATATGAAATACAAATTATCAGACGTTTTTTAGCTGTTAATGAAAACTAAAAAATATTATTCACTGTTTTAGAGTATTTGTAATATAAACTAAATTCCAAAATGATTGGGTACAGCTAAAATAATTAAGAGAATAGCAATGCTACAGTTTCATTAAATTTGGTTATAATTTTATTTTTTGACAAATATTTTGATCATTTTTTTGTCTTTGCTGTTATTTGTTTTCTTTCCTTTTTTTTTACAATCACGTAATCATTTTTAGATAGATCTGCAAAAATTTTTTACAATAGTTGAAATAAAGGTTAAAGTTGAGTTCAATTAAATAGAAAAAATCACATTTTGTTAGTTGATGCGATTGTATCCAACCATTTGATCGATCAAGAATTGTTAGTGAAATTTCAACAAATTTAGCAATACAATTTTTTTTTGTGCTCGTTTCACCATTTTTAACTCATAGATTTGATATTTTGGTTTTATTTTTTTTTCTTTTATTTGTATAAAAAGGGTTAAATATAAAAACACTAATACTAGATAACTTAAATGTGATTTAATATTATATTTGGAAAAATTCAAATAATTCCGAAAACTAAATTGAGTTTAAAATTCTTCTAACGATTGTATCTAAATAGGTATTTAGACACTCTTTCAATTAGGAGTCACAAATTTAGTCACTTCAAAATTCTCTCTCTATCAGACTCGGTGTTCAACTCTTAGTTCTTAACAATAAATCCGAAAATATAAAAAAATTAAGATTGTTTTTGCATATTTTTGATTTTGAGCGTTTCTGTGATATCCAAATTATTGGAATGGGTTTTATGTATGTGTGTGTCTTGAATTTCTTTATTATGAAACTCTATTTAAATTTTAATTGATTTTAATTTAAATTTTTAATCACTTTAATCCTAAATATATTTTTATTATTGTCATATTTCCTAAAGTGGTTCTAGTCGTAATTTATCTTATATCATTTAAGTATGATTTTTTTATTATAAACTTTGTTTCTGTCAAAAGTTCCCAATAAAATTTTTACAAATATCAATTCTTTTTGATAAATAATCTTTTAAGAACAAATAAGAAATAAGTAAAATGATACACGCAAGATAATAGTTGGTATCATTATGAAATAAATCTAATAAATCAATATATTTTCTTAAAAATTGAAAAACTAAAATTCTTAAGTAACAATTGAAAAAAAAAACAATGTTCATTTTGATCTTCAATTGAAGATCTAAAGAAGATTCGAATAGAAATCAATATGATTTTTTCTCCAACCATTTCCACACTTTCAATAACATTAGAATAACATATTTTTATTTAGTAGATATAGATCTTACAATAAAATAAAAATTTGCAAATGAATTAGGTTATTAAAAAAAAACGAAAAAAAAGAAAATTCGAAATGAGGAAAAAATGCAAAAAATATCTCCAATTTTGGATCTATAGTGGGGACAAAATAATGTGCAGATTGGAGGAGCAAGAGAGTGGTGAATAAAATAAGATATTTTATTGAATTCGGCCAAAAAAATGGGGTAACCAAAAAACAAAGAATAGTAAAATTCTCGTCTATTATTTTTTTTTCTATTTTTTTTTCAAAAATGAACAAAAAATTTTTTTTTCAAAAAATCTGAAAAACAGTTGACAAATAGTCAGTTGAACTGTTTGTAAAACTGCTTGTAAAAGAATTTTTTTGTACTCGATTTTTTTTTCTTTTGTTTTTGGATTTCTTTTTGAAATTTTTTTACTGATCATCATTTTGGACTATTTTAACTTCTACTTTGTTGAAAATTCTCTTGTGAATTATGTAAACAAAGCTCGTTTAAAATTTTCACATTTTAAAATCTTGATTATAAAATACAAACAAACTAGTGTAAGTAATTTTAAAAAAAATGAATTGGAAAGGGAGCCAAGATATTTTCAGAAGTTATCTTATGAAATAAAAATTAAAATTAAACAGTAAAGACTCTGGGCACATAGTAAAGCCTTTGTATATTTTTTTTTGGGGAATCAGAGAAAGTCACAAAAAAAATTGTTAATACATTTTTTTCAAAAAAAAAAATAAAATAGTGTGACCAATAATCCCTCAGAAGTTAGTACTAGTATATTACACATTTTTGTAAGTGAAAAATTGACTCAATATTTTTTTTTCTCGATTAGGCAAAAAATACTACTTTTTTTGCGAAAAAATAAATATCTAAGATAATAAACTGAAAGGATTTGAATTTATTTTGGAAACATTATTAAAAAACGATTAATTTAGAATTGAATTAAGAGTATAAAAAGAAATTAGAATTGAACTTGGTTAAAAAAAAAGTTTATGTAATCTGTTTTTTGATCATAAGAGATTTATATAAAATAGATTTGTGGATTGAAAAAAGAAAAGTTTTGAAAGACTACAATTTTAACAAATGTAAGAAGGTATTTATTTTTTCAAATAAGTTTTTTTAAAAGTCATCAAAACAATTTCGGATTCTAAAGAATAAAAATATTATTAAGTTATTATTGAAGAAGTTTAAATTACACTCTAAATATCCTTTTACTTAAATTTCCTTAAAGTGGATTTGCGCGTAAAATCATAGATTTCACAATTATTCATGGAAAAGGCATACTCAATTTTTATTTATGTTTAAAAAGCAAAAACAAAAAATTGACAAGAAAAAAGAACAAAGAAAAAGAAAGAAATTTAAAAAGAATTTATAAGAAGCAATTGGTAAAAAAAAACAAAAAAAAAAAAATCTACAATGCTATATTTAATTAAGAACTCCCAAAATCACACCCACAATACTTTTGATTGATTTAATTTGATTTGATAGATTGATCATGAATGTTCATTTGGGGGATCGGTGTTTCATTGTTGTAATTTCTTTTTTTTTTTTTTTGATCTGATTTGCTTTAAACCTTTTGGACATTTTTTGCCTTTGCTTTTTTGTTTTTATTTTCAAGTTAATCTGTACTTCCGTGTTCCAGTATCTAAGTATTCGCAAGTAACCACTTGATTTTTTTTTTTCCTTTGTAACTCTTCTTCCCAATGATAAAAAAAAACCCATCCAGGGAAAAAATGGAAAAAAATCAAATTATTATTTAATTTAGAGTGGAAGCTGGAAAAATCTATTTAATTACTTTTGTTTTGAAGAGAAATTTTCTTAAAAAAAATTAAATCTTCAATAGAAATGGGGGGATTTGGTACTCATTTTCATTCATGTGATTTACTTTTTGAGAATTATTTATTTCTAGGAACTTTTTAAAAATTAGAAATATACTCTTAAAAGAAAAATATTTATTACCTGAATGTTTGGTAGTAGTTAGATTTTATCTTTTTTTGATTAAAGTAAATAAAAAAAAAAAATAGAAATTAATTTCTCAGCTCATAGAAAGAATAATTTAATTTCCATTTTGGTTTTTAAATTGTTTTGTTTTGGTAGCCTGTGTTCCCAGTGGGTACAGAAAAAAAGTAGTTGTGTTTTTTCAGAAAAGAGATTCAAGTAAATTACATTTATTTTAAAAAAATAAAATTGTTTTCATTCTTTGTGACAATTCTCAAGAAAAACAAACTAAGTTCCTACCTTTGGACTGATCTTGTAATTGTTTTGATTTGGGAAACAAAAAAATAATAAAATGTCTTGAAAATATTTTTATTTTTTTTTCAATTTTCAGATAAAGTTTCTGGAGGTTTATTGAACTCAAATGGTAAATCAAAAGAATTGAGGTAAACTGTATTTTAATTGAATTTAGATGCTTATATTCATTAAAATAAAATTTTCAAAAAATACATTCCTTCCACACTAGTATTAAAGGATCGATTTGAAGAGTTCAAGTTAAACAAAAAAACTAAAACTTTAATTAACATTTTGTTCGTTAGTAATAAAGTTTATTTCCAATGTAATCAATGTTCCAGAACTTCAAATTCTTGAGAGTGTTGTATTTATTGTTTTTACCATACAATGGTTTTTAAAACTCTCTAGTCGAGAAAAAAAGTTGTTTTTTTTTGGAGGTAAAAATTTTCAAATGAATTTTGGTTTTTCCTTAAATTCAAACTTTGAGATATTTAATTAATTATATAATAACTACTGGTTTTAGAAAATGCTGTACTCTTCGAAAAAAACTGAAATATGGAATAAAAAATATTACTGATAAATATTCCGTGTCATGGGTTTTCAAGGATTAAAAAATATCGAATGAAAATCAAATGTTTTACTCTATTCTTTTGAGTTCTGGAAACCCTAACGGCGGTTTTTTTTTAATTTTTGAAATTAATCGAAAATTTATTTAATTCTCAGTTTCTTTCAAAAATTAAAAAAAAACGTAGCGGAGAGTGTCAGTAGAGTGCCGTCAGGTGCCTAGCTTTTATTTAATTTAAGAAATTAAAAGAAAATTTCAAAAATTTTCTTTTTATTTCTTAAATCAAAAAAAAAGCTAACGGCGGTTTTTCAGGATTCAAAAAATGAGAGAAAATCTCAAAGATTTCACTCAATTCTTTTGAATTCTGTAAAACCTAATAAAAGTGTCTTAGGTTTTTTTTCACTTTTTGGAATAAACCGAAAATTAAATAAATTTTCGGTTTATTTCAATAATTAAAAAAAATCTAACGAAAGTGTCCTAAAAAAAATATTATTTTCTTATTTATTTATTTTTGAAGAGAGAAAATTGCTTTTCTCCTGTGTGCCCTAATTTCTAAACAAAAAAATATTTTTTCCAATTTAAAACTATAAATAATTTTAAAAAAGTCAAAATAATTGATTCCCTATTTTAAAAGATATTTCTCAGATTTAAAATGTTTTTAAAATATAATAATATAACCCTCTTAGCTAGAAACAAAAAATTTTCAAATTTTTAATCATTAAATTTGAAAAAAAATCTTTCGAGAAACTGTAAAATTTGATTTTTTAACTTAAACTGTAAAATATCTTTCAAAAATAATTTTTGATCAAAGATCTCTTATTAGCCAATAATGTTTATTATAATTGAAGTTATTAAAAAGCTGAAAATTTCGTCCGGGTTTTATTTTTTTTTTGGAAAAATGTTTCTTGATTGTAGTGCTCTTTTTGCTATTCCAAATTGTTTATTTAAAACTCTAACTTCGTCTATTGACAACAGCACGCAAGCTATCAAATATTCAGAAAAATGGAGTTCTTCAATTTTACATCAATTGATTTGAAAACAAGAAAGAAGTAGGAAGAAAAGCATTGAATAAAAAAATCAAATAAAAAAAAAAAAGAAAATGATCATACCCTTTTTTTGAAATAGGTTTCGATCTCAAGTTTTTTCAAAGATCTTGGAACATTATTTAATATAAGTTTGTTTTTGATAAAATTACTATTTGTTTTATAAGAAGAATTTCTTTTTACCAGCACCTTTTCATTCTCTATTATAAGAAATGGGTAATTTACAAAAAAAAAATCATAAATATTTTTCTTCGTCTCTATTATACCAACCCAACTGATTTCTTGTTGTGCAATTTCTCTGACTTTCGGATTGGTAACATTCTAATTTGGAAATTTAAAGATTCAAGATTGCATATGTGTAAAAACAAAAAAAGACAAAACAAAAAAACAAAAAAAAAAAAAAAAAAGAATATTAGTATTAAAAAAGAATCAAACAAAAAAGAAAGAGATCCGATCTGCTTACGTTTTGTTCTAAAAATATTATAATTTGTTCTTTGGTGATTTGGCTTGGCACACGTGGTAAAAAAAGATTTGTGCTTGAATATTCTCTTTCGATCAATTCCTTGTTTTCAAATATTCTGAGGTCTTGGAGTGTGACTTGTGAATAACTCCAAACAAAATAATTATACTTTATCCTTTGATTGTTATTTAAGTATTCCCTTACACTCTTTACATCGCTAAAAAAAATAAGAGCTTCCTTTGGTTGTTGTTTGTTGATTGCAATTCGAAACAGTCTTATTTTCTTTTTTTTTGTTGTTGAAGAATTTGTTAACCAAAGATTTTTCAATGCAAAAGAAGTGAAATATTAGTCAAAGAATTCGTTTTAAATATAAAATAGAGGTTAGGTGTTCAAAAGAAAATGGTGTTTTGTTTTTTCAAGAAAGGCCAAATGATAAAAAAAAAAAAAAGACGTTTCATCCACAAAACAGCAAAGGGGTTCTGAAAAAGAAAAAAATTTACATTCTCATCAAAATACTGTTCAAATGTTTTGATTTCGTTGTTTTTAAATTGTGACTTAAATTTTAAAACCTTTTCAATGATACTATGTTCATTTAGAGTATCCATTATGCAATGAAGAGAAAGTAAAAAAATAAAAAATATTATCTTCAGAGTAACAAGAAGTTATTCTTACTTTGTTTCCGTCTATCAATGTTTATTATCGAATTTTTGATTTTGAAAAACCTATTTCTGTTCGTAAATAAATAAATTTCTCATTCAAAAAGAATTATTCTACAACAGCCTGTATAAAAGTAATCGATGCTCTTTATTGAATAATCAAGGTTTTGAGTTCTTATACCTTATATCTTCAATTATTTTTTTCATTTTATCCAAACAGTTTTTTCTACTTATTCAGTCCAGTAAAAAGAATGTTTCTCGTAGTTTCCTCATACAAGACAGAAATAAATGAGATAATGTGTTACCTCGATATGTTTTCAAACCTATTTATCGTAACATTTGAACAGTCAGAAACTCTATTCTGATCAAAAGACTTTTACAATTTTTTTTTACTACATTAAAGTATTTTTATTGTGTTACTACTATTGTTAAATACACGTTTAGACTTGGCGAGCTTGTATTTGAAAATAAAAGACGAGATTCTTTTTTCCAGAAGTCTTACAAATTAAGTGATCATCAACAATCAAGGGACGAGCAAAAGCCTAAAAAAATCGTCTAATAAATTTAATAACTAAATTCAAAAAAAAGTTATTCTTCTTCGTATAAATGAAAAATGAAGAAATAAGATCTGATGACACACAAAAAAACAATTACTTTTAAATAGTATTTTCAGAAATGAATTCTTGTTTTTAAAAGAGCTTGATCATTTTTTTATCAGATTTCAAAAAGTTCAAAATTCAACATATTAGCAATTATTTCTCAAAACAATTATTTTCTTTGAAAGAATAAAAAAAATCTTATTATTATAAAAGGAAGTTTACAAAAAATACACTTTAAAAATGAAACCACTAAGTTCTAAAATAACCAAGTTTAAAAACAATACATATTCAAATAAAAATTTCAATAATTATTTTAAACTGGTTAAAAATTTAATGTTTTGATTTAAAGTATATTTTAAGATCAATTTTTTCTTGTTGTTGAATATAGAGATATGAGAAAAATACCCAAACATAGAAATTAAAAATTCTACCCAAAATAATATTTAAAAACCTGGACAATTCAACTTAGAATCTAAATAAATACTATTTAATTTGATTACTTCTAAATCAATAACTAATAATCCGATCTTAATTATTTCAATAAATTAGTAATAATAATCCAAATTTTAATGGTATCAATAGATTTTACCATTATTTCTCAAAATTTTAAATACGTTCAAACAAATTTAATGAATCCAAATTAAATATTCGAATAAAATAAAAAATACGAAATATTCAAAATAATGCATTTAAAAATAAATGTTCACAGCTTATACTCTTTGAAATTGTCAAAATTATGATATAACATTATTTCCAATTATCCAAAATTGAAGAAATATTTGTAAAATAAAAAAATACAAATTTCTATTTCAAAAGTTAAAAAAATAAAAAATAAAATCACTAAAATTTACAATTTATCTTAACAAACAAGATATTTAGTAGAAAATTTTGAAAAAAAAAAAAAATAATAAATTTCTAAAAAAAAAAAAAAAATGGGGAAATTATCCAAAATATTCAACGTGTCTAATTATGCGAATATGATTTTACAAAATATAACAAAAAAATAACCTTCGGAATTGATTTAAACCATTAGGATACTGCTGTGTATTGAATTAGATAGTTTTTAAACCAGTATAAAAAATATAGATTTGATTCAACAAAAGATTTTATACACCTGATACAAATATTTTTGATTAATATAATGATATGAGTTAAATTTTAACAATGTGATTAGTCCGAAAAAGATCTATAAATTCAACAATTTAAGGTAAAAATATTTTTTTTCTTGAAATTATTATTTTGGTTTTATCATTTTAAAATTTGGTTTCAGAACACACCATTTCCCAAAATAAAAAATGTGTATATTCTTACAAAGTAATTTATAGTTATATCTATCCAAAATCTCTTAAGATTGTTAAAAATGTTAAGGAATATGAAAAAATAATGTCAAAAATTAATTGAAAATTGCATATAACAATTTAAATTGTTATAGTTATCGATCAATAATTATTCTTTGTTTTGCTTTTTTTTTTTTTTTTTCAATCAAAATGAGAGTATTCTAATTCGACATTTGGAAATGAGTGATAGGTTGAACGAAATAATTTACCCTGAAAGTAAGGGAAATCACATTTTATTTTTGTTTCATTGTGTAAATTTATAGAAAAAAATACACTAGATATCAAATAAAAACATCTGATATTAAAGACTTTAAAGAAAAAAAAATTTTTTTTTTCTTTTTAATGGAATCAATTTAGTTATTTAATCAATGAGAAAGGTAATTTAAATTGGGTTTTGTTTTTAATAGTTATTCATTTATAGTTGGAACGAATGAACCAATTATTGATGAGACAACATTTATATACGAAATCTGCTCTAACATTTCCGATTTTAAAATTTATAATTTAAGATATTTCTAAAGTATTGGAATTTTTTTTGATTGTTGCTTTTTATCTATTTCTTTTTCCTCTTGAAAAAAATGAGATAATTTGGTCTATAAATAATTCATCAAAAACAAATTAAATCCTTTTTGAAAACAATGAATATTTACCATTCGGGTGAACCTTTACCCCCAACGAAGTATTTTAATTTTTTTTAAATAGAATTCCCCATTTCAAACAATAACCAAAAAAAATATTTACCTTCGTAGATTGTTTTTGACCAGTTGAAAATCCAATCTTTTATTGATAAAATTAAAAAAGCTGAACTATTTTTTCTAATATTACCGTTTTGGAAAAAAGTGAAATAAGATTTTTCATTTCGAACATTACTGAAAATGAAAAGTAAAATCAATAAAAAGAAGAAACTAATTAACATCAAATATTAACCCATTATATAATTGCCAATCAACCCAACAAATACAATTTAAATTTCACCCCTTATCAAAATTGTTGGTTTTGTTTTGGAAATCCCAAAAATAGTCAACTTTTTGAATAAATTTTTTATAATTAATCAATCAAAGAATAATCACCTACTAAAAAATAGTATAAAAAAACTGTTATTGTGCTGAATACTTCATTTTTTCTTTATTTATTTATTTATTCTTTTTTTAATTGATCTTACTTTTAATTTTTAGCAATGTTCCCAATCAAAAACCGCTGTTCACTTTTTTTCCCTTTGTCACTTTTTTTCCACAATGGTTAATCTAATTGTCAAATAATTCAAAAGATCACTTCAAATTTTGATTTCAAAAAAATAATTTAAGGTGGATAAAAAAAAAAACAATAAAGTAGCTTAAACCCCCTTGAATTGGCTTCTGAAGACTGAAAATTTTCATTTTACAGTCAATTTTTTCATTTTAATAATATATATGAATGAACAATTTTGATTTAACAATAAAAAAAAAAATGTAGATGTTTCCCACTTTTCTATTATTATAATAATTTTAATGTTTTCGGGATTAATGGCCAATACCCCATTATTTCAAATAATCCCATTGATTAATGGATGATATAACAAGAATTGATGTTAGTTCAATATCTGTTGTTATTTGAACGGGGATGAAAATTATTATCCAATATATTTTTTTTTTGATTGATAGTATTTTAATATTTAACATAAATGAAAATATATTGGTTATTTTTTAATATTAAATCAGATAGTGTGAGTTATTTTATACTTGTAATTAAGTTACTACAGTTAACCAAAAAAAAAAAAAAAAATTCAAAATTAAAAAAAAACTAAAAATATATTTTTAGATCTGTTTTTTTAAAAGTAAATATGAACATATAAAAACAATAAAGATAAAATTGGATATTTCAAATTTCAATAACATTTAAAAATTAATCAAAAAATATAATTGTGGTGTTCCTTGTCTTGTTATTTTGATTTTCCCCTTTCCTTTCAATATTTTCTTACATTTTTCATTTTTTCTTCTTTTTCTTTTCTTTATCATCTTCTTTTTCCTTTTCCAATTTTCAATTTCTTTTCAGAAAGTAAGTAAACCCCAATTCAAAATTTTTAACACACCAAAATTCGATTTGTGAAAAAAAAAACTTATTTAATCAATTCAAGAAGATTTACCAAATTAGAACCATTCACTAATTGAAATGTTAACACCTTTTTATAAATTACAATACTCACAAAACAAAAAATAAATAATTATCAATACAAATAAATCATGGGTGTGTTAAAAATTTTGGAGAGAGCAAAACAAAAAAATACATTAGTAAATTTGTTGAAATTCTATTAGGATTATTGATCGATCAAAGGTTAGATACTACAAACTAATTTTATTTGAGTTCTTCTATTTCGAACAACTTGGCTTTAACTTAATTTCAATGGTTGAAAAAAATTTTTGATCAAACGAAACAAATTACGTAATTCAAACAATGAAATGAAAACAAAAACGAAAAGATAAAAAAATGATTTTCAGATTTTAGAAAAATCAAAATTATCTCCAATTTGAATGAAATTGTATTACTATTAAATTAAAAATTAACTGGACAAAAATTTCATTTAATATTCCAAAAAAAGGTTTGAAAAGTCAAGTAAAAACTAAAACTATATAACTCTTTGATCAGTTATCTAATAAATTCCTTTTCAGAACATTGAGGTTTTTTAATAATTTATTGAATACTTCTGATTTTTATTTGGAAACTTAAATGAAAATTTTGTCCAGTTAATTTTTCAATTAACAGTATTGTGATTGTTTGTAACGTTTTAGCTCTGTCGAAAATTTTGAATTTTAGTTTATATTGAGAATATAGATTTAAAGACAATTGTGTTTAATCAGATTCAGTAGCCAAGCGCCAGTGTTGAAAATTTTATAAGAAATTCCTCCATTTCATCCAAATCAAAATTCGGAAAGGTCCTTTTACAAAATCTCTTTAACATTGAAATTAAAAGTCATACAAGGATCTTTATTTTAATTTATTATTCAAAAAAAATCAATTAAAACAACAATGGTAACAAATATTTTATCTTGAATTATCATGGAGGTATCAAAAACATACAAGTAACATCTTCAATAGTAAAATTTTTAAAAAAATTAAATAAATTCAATATTAAAAAAATCTTTTTAGTTTTTTGTTTATTAATCTTGATAAGCATGACAAATTATAAATTTTGAAATAATAGTTTTGAAATTCGCTAACTCAACTGAAAAAATTGAAACTTTCAAGATTAAAATACATTTTTAAAGTTATTTTTTTTAATCCACTCATCAACCAAAATAGTTGTGTTACATTAATAAAAACATCTTTAGAATTCGTATTTTTTAAAAAAATAATAATTGATTATTAAAAAACAAGTGGAAACTCCAATTTTCGAACCTTCCTTTACACAATCCATTTTTGTTTATTAGGGGGTTTTCAAATATCTAAAAAAGTTATTAAAAAAAACAAAATTAAAATTAAAAATTCTAATTTTACTCTAAATGATTCGTGTATCAACTAACAAGGATCTTTGATCAAGAAATTACCAAAATAATTATAACTGGAAAATTGGGGTAAATTATTAAATTTCAAATTTGGTTAAATTCTCATTTTTTTCAAAAAAGTTAATTCCATTGAAATATATTGACTGTAGGAATTTAAAAACATCTTTACGGGTAGGTTAGGGTATGATAGAGTAGGTTTTTGGTGTTTGAATGGTATACTAGAAAATTTTGTCAAGTATTTTGAGAAAAAAATTATTAACTGACCAATTAGACTTTTGAAACTTGTTTTAAGGGGAAAAAAATTTACACGTAATTTTGGTTTTTCAAATTGGAATTTTTAACAGTATTGAGTATTGATGATTTCAAAATTTTGGATTTTCTACAATTTTTGTAATAAAATACTACCAATCGCAAAATAATCATTTTGCTTTTTCCTCCCACAACCCTTAAAAAAAAAATTAAAAACTTTCATACTAATGATAATAATCAAGAAACTCTTTAAAAATATGAAAAATTTCAATTTGACCAATTTTGAAATCTAATAATATACCCGAAAATTGATTATTTTTCCATTTTTTCTTGATTTAATTAACAGAAATACAATATCTCATACCACAAGAATCTGGACAACTTTTATTTGACTCTATTGCAATTATGGATTCTTTTTACATAAATTCATTTTCGATTTTTTTGAAAAAATTTCATGGAATCTATGTATAGAATAAAGTATTGGGGATTGTATCTTTGATAGTTATCAAAAAAAAAAAAAAAAAAAAAACAATTTAAAATAACCATTCTGTTAAAAAAACACAAATTGGAAAAAAATATCAAATAAGTATAATTTGAGAATAATAATAAAAGTTCAAATTTTTTTATTATTTTATTTATTTTTTATCTCATTTAAAAATAAATTCAAAGTCAAAAAAATTGATAAATTATTATAATAAAGTTGAACCAAAACATTAAATAAAACCAGAATCTAAAAATTTTCAATTTTCTCCATTTGGGACTTTCATTATAAACATTAGATAAACTTATTCTTTTCAATTTTTTTTATCATATAATTTTCTTATTGAGATGAAATTGGATTTAAATCTATAATGCAGGGCACAATTTTAATTTGGGTGATTTCAATATCAGATGTCTTTAAATGATCATGTGGAAAATAATAAAAAAATATTTGGACAATTTTTCCTATTCCTACACTTTTTCAATTAAAATTTATTTGTAAATTTTTTTCAATGTGCTAATTTTTTTCTTGGAGTGTTAAATCAAAAAAAAAAAAAATTAAAATCACAATTTATTAGGTCAACATTTTAAAAAAGTATATACTTTTATTTTTTTATGATTTTGTCAGAATTAAGACTTTTTTAACGTTTTGTGCTTTAAGAAAGTGCGAACATTATTTAAAAAAATAAGTCCTTTCCTTCACACCCCAATCTCTAGACCACCTTTAAATGTTGAGTTACTTGCTTTATTAAAATAGAGATCTTGATAAAAAGTTCTAATACTAAAGGTTGGTCCTTCACTTTATTATTACAGAAAACTTTCAAAAAGTTGTAATTCTGAAAAAGTTTTTACTGATTTAAAAATAGAAAACCTTATAAAAGTTTTAAAAAAGTACTCATTTTTTAAAAACGATTGTATTAATTCAATTTTTATTCAAAATGAAGTTATTTTATTGATTAATATATGTATATAATATCAAAAACAATATTAATATTCTTATTTTTTTTTGTTAATAAAAAAAAAAAAAAAATAAAAAGTTTATACCAGTAAAAATTTAATTTACACTTAAAATTTTACCAGCATAGGAAATTGAGTTGCCAATTAGCGTTGCGCCATCTGTGTTTGGGTTCCAAAAGTCTCCATCAGAATATACATTATCTGAAACAAAACAGAAATTTAGAACCACAACTCTACCGTAACTGCAATTGCGCTGTTTTGAAGCTGCCAAAATTGTACCGTCTGACCATTTTGCAATTATTACTCCTCCATTTTCAACTGACTTTGTAGAAATTCTTAAAGATTTTTCACCACCATCAAATTTTTTCACTCCGTTCATAATGGGGTGGTTGGGCCTTAAAACATCCCCTAATTGTGCCGGCTGATTTCTAATTTCTGTGCTCGTGCTGATTGGGAGGAAGTGATCATTGACGATCCTTCCATCGATGTTTGCCAGGTTGTCTTCTACGAGTGAATAATAGGTGGAAATCACGAGCCCGCCACCATCTTCAACGAACCTTGCAAGCATATCGCCAACCTTGTGTTGGGAGTCGAATTTGGACCAAGAGTACACCACAATCACATCGTAGCCTTTGATTGTCTCATACGATGGGGTCTTCTTGTGAGCCTTTAAGATGTCGACGTACAAAATTCCAAAATCCTTGATTGATTTGCTGACATCGTCCCGCCATGAGCGTTTCTGGTCTGCTGTCAATAAAAGGATCTTTAAATCTTGCTTGCTCTCATATTTTTTTTTCTTCAAAAAAGAGCTGCTACCCAGATAGGGGCTGCTGATTTTGGATTGGTAAATGGCCCTCGAGTGTTTGAGTAGCACAGGAAACAATGCCTTGAGTCCGAAAAGCCTTGAATCCCAGAGCTCTTGTAAATGATCGTTTGCGATTTGATCGATCTCAAGCGAGTTCAGCAAATCCCCAATTGCCCACCTTACGTTCTTGGGGCAGCATTGCATTTTCCTGGATTTGCACAAAGCAGATCCTCGTTCGCTAATTCTCCTGAAAAGCATAATTTTTGATGGCAGCAATAGGTCTGTATTGACAAGCAATTTGCAGGTCGACGAACCGATCGCATCGAGGCAATGTGCCTTCGAGAAAATCTCATTGGAGTGCTCTTTCACAAACCTCAGTATTCGTTTAACCAAGAGCGATCGGCAACACTCGCATGCACAGTCCTTTGGATTGTAAGTGCAACACAAGTCTTGGCCTTGGTCTCTTTGAAAGCGACACTGTTTTATGCCGCTGCCTTCAGTATGAGACTTTGATGTGCATCGGTTCAGTTTTTGATCTTTCTCCCCAAAGTTCTCGGTTTGGATCTTTGTTTTTGCTTGCTGATTTTTTCGAACGGATTTCCCCCTGTTTGGTTGGCATTCTGTATTCCGATTCGAAACAACTCCTTTGGAATGGCGAAAGCGAGAAATAATCAACCTTCGGCATTTGTCAAGTGAAACCAGGCAATTGTCTGCAGTCAGGTTCTGAAGCACATACCTCATACAAAGTGCTTGCAGCTCGGGTAAATTGAATTTTTCTGCGCTATGAAAAACCTTCCAAACAATGCCCTCTGTTAAGTGTGCTTCCCTTGTGTACATGAATTCTAAAAGAACCAAAAAAACTTCATACTCAATGTCGGGGATTTCAATTTGTTGCACAACCCTTTCTCCGCTCTGACAATCTGTAAGATTGATATTTTCAGACCAACTGACCCGAGAATAAAACATCGTTTTGAATAATGTGCTTGAAACCGAGCACACAAGCTTATGTGCCCAGACTTTCCTTCCTTGTTTACCAACAACGAATTGAATATCGGCCATTTCAGCTCGATTAATTAGAGGTTTATAAAAATTGATCAGTGGTGTGATTTGCATTTTGTTGTTGTTTTGTTATTGTTCTTGTTGTTTTTGTTGAGTGTGGTTGTGGCTGTTGTTGGTTTTAAATGTTGTTGTTGTTGTTGTTTTTGTTGTTTTTGTTAACAAATTGGATTTTTTAGTCAAATAAATTTTTGCAAAAAAGAAACATTAAAAAAATTTTGAAAAAGAAATAAATGATTTTTTAAGTTATGTATTTTCAGAAATTTATTTAAGATTGGGGTATTGTTCTCTCGGTAAAGACAAATGTATCAGAAACAATTTTAGTAAGATCCAAAAGATGATGAATCATATTCAATTTTTTTCAAAATCGAAAATTTTTACTTGTTATTTTTTTTAAATTGAGCTTGAGTAATTCTTGAAAAAGAAATCTGTGAGTAAACACACAACACGAAACGAGTGATTCTAAATTAAAGATCATTAAATTTATTGAAAAGTAGATAATTTATGTGGATTAGAAATTGTATTAAAAAAAAATTTCTCAAATAGATCAATTTTTATTCAATTTGGTTTTGAATTATAGCTGTTTAAAAAAGTGTGGACTCGAAGTTTTGTAAGTAGGACTTAAAACTGTCTAATTCATCTGTTTTAATCAGTTCAGTCAATACCTAATAAAAGTTTTGGTACACACTTTTCTAAAACAGCTGTAGTAAAAGCACAAATAAAATTAACTTGGTTCTTTTGAAATTCAATAATTTATAGATGAAATGTTTTTCAATTTCTATGACTATTCTGTTGTTCTTAGTAATAAGTGTTCACCTTTGTGTTTTAGCTTTAAATTTTAATAATTTCATTTGACAAAATCATAAATATTTTTTACAGGATTCGTGATCAAGGTTCCAAAAGGTTTAGATCATTTTGATATAAAAACAGTTTAACAGAGTGAAAAAAGAATTAGTCTGATCTTTTATTAATAAAAAACTGGAACCAAAAATCACACACAAAAAAAATCTGATGACAAGACAAAATGAATTTAATATTATTTTAGGGAATTAATTATTTTTCATTTTACTCTTTAAAATTTAAAAACATTAATTGGAGTTTTCTTCTATTTACTTGTCATTTTTCTTAAATTTTTCTTTGCAAAAAAGAAAAATCCCTTTTATTTCTTTTTGATTTCCAAATCTAATATTCTAATTTTAATCAAGACGCAGAATATAAAAAAATTATAAATGTTAACATGGTGTTTCTTCAAATTTTTGGTTGTTTTGTCTGGACAATAAAGTCGTATTTGTCCAAAATCTAAAAAATTCGCTTCTTAAACAATTTAAAAAAACAATAATCAAGTATTTTGGAACAAAATAAATCTTTGTTTCAAGGAATTGATCTTTTGAAATTAGTTCATGAAAAAAAAATGAAATGTTTTGATTGTTTTTACTTTTTACTTTTGGGGTTTGATTTTTGTTTGAAGGTTATTGGGTAATGATGTAATGTCAATTTGCCATGGTTTTGGGTATTTTTCTTTACTTTTTTTTGTCTCTCCAATTTTTTTGTTAATAACAACAAAAAGCTATCTAGAGATAAAAAAAAAAAAAAACTTAAAGCCCCATTTAAAATAATAACTAAAAAGACCATATATTAAAATAAAATTGAGTCTTTCAAGAATCAAAAACATGATGAAACAATGTCTTTCGGAGATTTTTTAATGATGTTATCTAAAACTTTTTTAATTGATACATTTCTATGAATACCAGTTTTTCATTGTTTTTTATTATATTTCTTTTATACCGGATGTTACGATAAAAATAATTACCCCCTTTTATAATTGATTAAATTTTCATTTATTTTTCAGATATTTTCATTTTGATTTTTCAACATTTTTTATTTTATTCATTAATTTACAATAAAAATTTCCTTGAAATCTTCAGGTAACTTCAATTGATTATTTTTGCAATTTCATTAAAAAACCCCAATACATTTTTTATGAAATTTACTTTTATTTTAATAAAAATTTCCTTTATATATTCTCAAATTCATATCATTTTTATTCTCATTTATAAAGAAGTTTTTATGAATTAAAAGTCAAATCAATTAATTTCTTTTTTAAAAAATAGAATCTTTAAAATAATCAGAATATCAGCAAATGTTGCTAAAACTACTATTAAAAGGAAATTGAAAATGGCTGGTAAAACATACATCTGTCAAAAACCAGATGGTATCAGCAGATAACTCATATTCGAAATAAATAATGTGCTTTCTTTTTTTAGAGTTTAACATCAAAATAACTTACAATATTCGATAGTATGCTCAAGTTCAAATCAATTTTGGATTTTAGCTCCTTGATATTTTGAGTAAAATTTTCTATTGGGACTTGAATTTGTTTTAAAGCAAGTAAGTATATTTTACCATTTTGAAAATTTATAATTGTGAAAACCTGACTAAAAAACGATTTTTAAGTTCCATCAGAAATTGAAACTTAAAAAAAAAATCATTCTCTGTTATATTTGTCAAAAGAAAATTATACCCAATTAATTCAGAGTCGAATCATTCATTTTTCGATTTTTTTTAACATTAAATTTTTGGTTATATTGAATTTGGTTTTTGATCTAGAGATGTGGTTATACCAATGCTTGAAATAAGTCAAACAATAAAAAAAAAAAAAAAATAGACCAGAGAAGGTGTGTATTTGGAACAAAAAATTACTTTTAGAAGACCAAACAAGAAAGATCACTTGTCCAGTTACATTTATTGAAATTCAAAATGAAAAATGAAAAAATTCCACAAAGTTAGTATTCAAAGATTTGTATTCTTTTTCTTCTTAATTTGATGAATCCTAACAATTCATTAACATTGAATTATTGGGAACGTTAATGTTTTTAATTCTTTCATAAAATATTTTTTTTACAAATTTGCAATCAATATTCTTTTTTCAAATATTTTTATAAAACAAAACCAAAACAAAGAACACTCTTTCAAAAATTAAAATAAAGGTGTTGAATTCTTTGAATCAAAAAAAAAAAAAAACAACTAAAGATTCAACCCAAAATAATTGAAAAATTTAGAAAAAATTTAAATCCAGAATTCAGAATTATTTGTAAATATTTCAATTTAAAGGAATAATCTCTATTAAATTTTTTACCCGAATTTAATAGAGATTGAGAAAATTTTTTTCCAATTACTTAGATTTGAAAACCCCTGTTATTTTCAATATTAGATATATTGCTAGAGAAGGAATCTCTATTTAGAAATTGGACAAAAAATAAATAATAGAGACTAGTTCCTTAATGGAAAATACATAATTATAAAATCAAACAAACACATCCAAAAATATTTATTTCTGAAGAGGAATTCAATAAATATCCTATTTTCTTGAAAAAAAACTCAAATTATGCGAATTAAATGAAAATAGGATTTTTACATTCATTTTGGAAATTCTGTAGAAATAATATATAATTTGTTTCTCAAAAATTGTCCAAAACAAAAGTATTTCCATGAAGATTAAAAATAATAACCAAATTAAGTATAAGCAAATTATAGCAAATGTTAGAGAGAAGATCAAGAAATAAATTATTTTGTATTTTTTCTTTTTCTTGATCAATCTTTTCATTTTTTTGATTTCCGTTTTTTTATTGGTATGAAAATATATTATACTATTATATATATTACACACTCTTATTTATAAAAATATCAATATATTGGGTTAAAGAAATAATTTGAAGAATTGGGTTTCACATAAATGGGGGCACCAAAAATGTGAAAAATGTACTTACTTCCTTAAGGCTTACAATCTCTGAAATCTGAAAAAACATTGTCTTCTGTGAAGTCTAGCCACTTCTTAATTTGGTATTTCTCTGATCGATCTTGTTCTTGGTATGGGTTTTAATAGTGGTTCAAAATGGCAATTTTTGACAATTTATTTTTAATTTTTCCTAAATCCGAATTGAAGAGTGTAAGGTTAATATATCTGAAGGTAAGTTGAAGAATAATGTGATTTGTGTGTTGTTTATTGAAATTTTTAATTGTGTTTGGTTTTATTTGTAACTTTTCAAAAAAATTTTTTTTTCATTTAGTTAATTGACAAAAAAGTAAATCAAAATTTTCTTCGTTAACCCAAAAATCTAATTTTTTTATAAACGCCTAACATCTATTTGACTTAAACTCTTCAATTTGGATTTAGGAAAAATTAAAAATAAATTGTCAAAAATTGCCATTTTGAACCACTATTAAAACCCATACCAAGAACAAGATCGATCTTATAAGAACCACATTAAACAAGCCACTAGACCCCCAACACAAGACAATCTGTTTTCAACTTTCAGGGATTATAAACCTTAAATATTTTGTAATTTTCCCAATTTTTAGGAAATTAAATTGTTTTTTTTTGTGTTTTTTTTGTGATTGAAAACTTTCTCAAAAATTAACTCTATTTTTTGAGAAAAATTTTCACAATTTGATCCTTCATTTTAAAATTTCTTTTTTTAATAATAGAACGTTAATAAACCAATATCATATTTACTGATTGTTTTCTGCCTGTTGGGCATTTCTTTGGTCTATTAATGTGTAGGCTTTTTCGAAAAGAAACATTAATTATAATTTAAAATGACAGGTTTTCCAATATCGAACACTAGTTATTTGAATAACAGCATCAAACTTATTTTTCAAGAGTGAAAACAAATTTTTACATTCAAATAAAGAAAAATTCATAAGTTCAATAAAACTTTGAGGAAAAGAAAGTTATTTAGGTTTGCTTGTTTGAAGAAATCTCTTTTTTTACTGTGAAGCAATTACGTTGAAAAATATTTATCGCCTTAATTTCTCTGAAAGAGACAAGAGAAATTCCAACCATCGTAATCTGGTAAATTATAAAAATAGCCAAGTTTATGATGTTTGTCAATCTTTCTCTGCAAAAAGAAAATATTTAGTAAACTTTGAAAGTGTTTTAATACTGTACAGAAACCGGCGATAGCTAATTCTCGACGTAAAATAGTCGAAATTTTGAAGAAAGAACTTTCAATTTTTAAACATTTAAATACCAAGAATTAAAACAAAAGAGGGGGAATTCTTTTATTAGATTCGTCAGCACCGATCTTTGATATTCAAAGAAAAATAATTGACGTGTTTGAAAAAAGTAAAGAGGTAAATATCAAGAGAGCAAAGTGAGTCACATTTTGAGATCAGTTGTAGTTTCTTTGACCAAAAATAAGAGAGCCAACTCTTACACAGGTACTTCCATATTTGATTGCAGTCTCATAATCATTACTCATTCCCATTGACAACTCGATTTCATTCGAATCAATTTGCAATTGCTTGCTAATTTTCTCTTTAAGTTGGCTAAGCCTCTTAAAATCATTTTCTTGAGCAAAGAACCCGATCATCATGATCCCAACAAATTTAAGATTTGGGCAATCATTTAAAATAAATTGTATGATTTCGTGGCAATTTTCTGGATCGCAACCGCTTTTGTTTTCCTCTCCTGAAGTGTTGATTTGGATCATCACCCTGAGTGGCTCTTCCCTTTCTTGGCAATGCTTATTTAAAAGTCTTGCAATTTTGATGGAATGGACAGTTTGCATCATATAAAGGTTTTTTGTTGAGCATAACAGCTTTGCTTTATTGGACTGCAAGTGGCCAATGAAATGCCACCTGATGTCAGATTTTTCAACGTCCTGTGCTTTTTGATGAAGCTCTTTGACGTAGTTTTCTCCAAAGTCACGGTGACCGGCTTCGTATGCTTCAAGAACCAACTCTGCTGGTTTGATCTTTGAAACAGCTAACAAGGTAGGCTTTTTTGAAAAAGTTGTTTTTTCAAATTCAGTTGTTATACGTTTTTGGATTGTGGCGATTCTTTCTTTGATTGTTGACATCAAGAGAAATCAAATTATGAAAAAAAAAAAGATTAGATCAAGTTGAAAAAAAATGATAAATATCAATTTTTAAGTAGTTAAGGTAATTCTCGAAAATAACATTACATTTTGGAAAATTAGTTAATAAATGGGTTTGGTTTCAGTTGAGAAGTATTCTATTTTGAAAATTATTTGATCACAAAGTCCAATATCTAGACATTTAATCTAAGAAGATTATTATTTTCAATACCAGAACGTGTGTTAGTTTGAAATACTCATTACTTTAATTTTAAATCTAAAAATGTAATTTCAACAGTTTTTTTTGATAAGATTTTTTTTATTAAAAGAAGCGAAAATTGATTGATTTATTGATGATAGAAAGAGATTTTTTTCTTGATTTTTTGTATCATTAGATTTTGATTAAAAATCACAATTATTGGAAAAAGAATCTGGAAGAAATGAAAAAAGAAAACATTATAGAGTGTTGATAATACTCGTAGTTGTAAAAGAAAAGTTCAACATGTTTTTTAATGGGAGACATTACTTGAAAAGATGTATAATTTCGATTAAAAAAGGAAAAAATTAATTGAAAAGTAATTCTTCATGATATTATTATCAATCAAACCATCAAAACCAATTAGGATTAAATAAGTTTTGTTAAACCAATCCCTATTAGAAAGGTTTTTGAGATCAGTAAAAATAGTCAAATTTTTCAATAAAGTAGTAATAATAAATGAATCAAAATAAAAATACATTAATAAAAGTTATTCATATCAAAACTGTTATTTTATTCAATACTCCATTTTTAATTAAGTCCTTTAATTATAAAGATTATTAATTGGTATTATTTTCTTTTTCGAGGTCAAACCTAAAGACAATAAAATGAATAAAAACTGAATAAATACCATTTTTCTAACCAATTGGCAAAATTAGTAAAAAGTTAAAAATATATTCCAATTATAGATAATTATATATTTTAAGGGAGTAGCTACACCATAAGACAGGATAAAAATTTAAGAGAGATGAGATAAGAACATTTTATTTTAGTGGCGTGTGATCGTAGATTCTCTAAAAATTTTTTTAAAAAAATTATTTGATATTTTTTTTTTTAGTAATGTTCAACAATAAAAAAAAAGAGATTATATTGATAAAATACTTTTATTATTATTATTATTTTATTATTAAAAAAAACTTAATTCGATTAATTTGGACACAGTTTAAACAGTTAGAAGAAGAACAAAAACATGATTTACATCAATTTGGAAATTAATTTTAATTCAACAAACTATATCATTTTTTGTGTTTTTTGTTTTCATTTTCTTTTTTTCAGTTACTTAATCGGTTTAGTTAGATCTGAAAATTTTTTATAGATGGTTACTAGATGGTTACAGTTGAGTTTCTTCAAGTGATAAATCCACATACAACCGGTACATGGTATCTTATCATTTGATCGATCAACCATTGTTGGTGTAATTTTAACAAATCTACCAATATATTTTTTGTTCAAACTCTTTCATTTCAGCTCGTTTCATTTTTTTTGGACACACTTGTTTTGATTTTTTTGTTTTCTATTGTTTTCTTATATTTGGATGAAAATGATTACTTTAAAAAACCATTAATACTATGTTACTTAAATCTGGTTTTATATTAGGTTTGGGAGAATATAGTAAATTGAGTTTTTGTTTCACTATTTTTGATTTTAGATGTGTCCAAATTTTTGGAATGGGGTTTAGTTTTTTTTTCTGGGAGAAGATAATTTCAGATTCTTTGAATAAAAAGTGTATCTATTTTGTGGTTTAAACTTTGATAACATATAATCATATTCACTTCTCCAATTCCACTAAACCGAAGTGTTTAAAATCACAAAAAGTAATAATTTTATTTAATTATTCTAATTTTGGAATTCTTCTAGCTATTTAAGTCCCATTTATGTTTCCTTTTATATTCTCTCAATTCTAATATTGTTGTTCTTTTTAAACAAAATCCATTAATCCTAAATGCCACTAATAAAAAAATATTTCTAATTGCTTTATCTTGTCAGGATTAAAAAAAATCTCAAAAATGATGAAAAAATAAAAAATGAAAAAATTAAATGCCACAATAGAATGTTGAGAGAAGAATAAAAGATAAGTCATTCAACATTCAAAACACTATTTTAAGTAATTCAACTCAACATTCTATTGTGACAATTTCTTTGAGACTTTGAAAAAAAAATTTCAAAAATCTAATGAATGAAGTACTTTAAATAATAAAAACCAATGGGGTACAACCAGAGTAAAAAATGTTATTTTCTGATCCTCTTCAGAATTGCACAAAAGTGAAAAAATTTTCTTTACCGTGGCTACTCCCTTAATGAGTAACCATTAACCATTCTAATTGGGTGGTTAGATACATCTTCTAAACCAATCAATTTTAAATCCCAAGTAAATGTAGAAATTAAAAAAATCTTCAAAATTAATTGAGAAAACTAATGAAAACGAAAATCTTATTCATTCTGATTTTGAATTTGAAAATCTGAATCTATTTTATCAATTTCGAATAATAGAAGGTTTTTAAATTTGAGAAAGGTGTTTAATTATTTTGGATTTATATTAAATTAAGAAAATTATATACAGCCATTCCAAGGCTACCATAAAATTTCAAATAAAACACAATTGATTTTTCTAGACTTAGAAAGACTGTATATATATATAAATATCCTAAAGATCTCCTAATTGAAATAAAAAATTTTAAAAAAATTATTAAAACGGATTGATCTAGAATAAATAAAATTCTTATTTTATAAATTTAAAAACAAAAAAATAATCACAGAGTAGCTATTTTTGAATAAATTTAGAATTTAGTAAAAGGAATAATAATAATAAAATATATTTTCAATTTTATGTATTATTCTCATTTAAGTTTTAAGATCTGATTATTTTTTAATTTCAATATTTACCAAAGGGTTAAAATTTATATGTTAAGAATATTTTTCTAATAGCCCAATTAGAATGGTTAATGGTTACTCATTAAAATATATAATTATCTATAATTGGAATATATTTTTAACTTTTTACTAATTTTGCCAATTGGTTAGAAAAATGGTATTTATTCAGTTTTTATTCATTTTATTGTGTTTAGGTTTGACCTCGAAAAAGAAAATAATACCAATTAATAATCTTCACAATTAAAGGACTAAATTAAATAGTTGTCTGGGTAATGAGAGTATATTTTTGACTTTTTACTAATATTATCAATTGCTCAGAAAAATAGAATTTATTCAGTTTTTTGAATTTTCCTTGTGTTTTCTATTTGACTGTCAATAAGATCTTCAATACAAAGATCTTCTTTTACTTTTTTTCAATCTTTTTTTTTTTTCATTATCAGTATTGGCTCTTCCATGTCGTAGCACCACTGGTTTATACTTCAAAGTTCGAATATTTTATTTTTTTTCAGATCATAATTTTCTTTTTAAAGGGGATTATTGCATTTTAATAATTTGAATTAAAACAACTTATTTGAAACAAAATTATTAAAATAATTTCTTTAATGAATTAAATTAGTATTTCTGTATAGAGGAGAGTTAGAATATCGACTTCTTAAAATATTTAGAGACATAATAAAAAAATTAAAATCATTATAATCAAAAAATTCATCAAGTAAAAAAAATAAAAAGTATTAATTTCTTGATCTTATTTATAACATTTAATTAAATCACTTCTTATTTGCTAATTTTATTATGTATTCTTTTGATAAAAAACTTTTATTTTCCAATTTTTTTGATAAATAAATTACTTATTTTTGGAAATAAGTTACAAAAATGATTTTCCATTTGAATTTTTTATTTAATCCATCCAATTCTGATTTGTGTCTCAAGAAAAGGTGATGTTTATTTAGATTATCTCTTCTAAAAAATTGTGGTTTATACTTTTTTTTTTCGATTTTTAAACACTTTATTTTCTATCAAATTTGATAAATACCTAATAATTAAGAATCTTTATTTCAATTTTTTAACAATTTTTTATTTCCTTTGGGTTGATTTATTATTATTGGAATTTTTTGATTTTAATAATTATTTTTTTATCAGATAATCTTTTAAACTCTATTATTTACTTGAACTTCTTTTTATTATGAAATTTTGAAAAGATTTTTAATTAAAACTTGTTTTTTTATTGATTTTGAATGATAATAAATAGCAATAGGGCAAGAATTCCAAGGTATTTCAATATTTGTTTTATCTTACAAAATATAATATAATTAAAAATTTTTTTCGATACACAATTCTTGATTTTAAAAGTTTCGGTATAAAGTTGTTCTTACTATATTTTGTGTTTGGTAAGAAAATATTTATAAAAAATGCACACTTACATATTTCGATTTTTCCATTTTGCTCTTTAGTTATTTCCAGTAAGAGATACAGTACATTTCTAGGTTCAAATGCCAAATTTCATAAAACAAGACGTTAATAAAGTTAAAGTTCAAAAAAATAAAATGAAAAACAAAAGAATCTGGTTATTAACAACATTTAAATCTGTATATTTGGTTTTAGTGGATTAAAGAGGAAAACTTTTTTTAATATGTTTCAAGTTTAACTGTTTTGTTGTACAATTGTGTTATTTTAATTATATATATATATATATATATATAATTCTCTTCCAATCAAGGGGTGCTGTTTTATTGAAGAAATAGAACATTTTCTTGATTTTTATTCATTATTCTATTCAAATTAAATTTTTTATTCTTAGATCAAGATAATTTTTTCTTATTAATCGAAATACGTTTTTTTTGTTTATTTTCTAATTTTTTAATTTTAATTTTTTTCTTCTTTTCTTTTCTTTCTTTTTAATTTTTTTTTTAAAAAGTCAAATTTGAGAAATAAAATTTTTCAAACAACAAATTAACATAAAGTAAATCGAGGCTTTATATTTTCTTTTTATATCGATACATTTACAAATAAAAAATCTTCATGTCAACAATTGTATTTTCCTAAAGAAATTGATAAATTTTACACAAGAAGTTCCATTCAAAAGGGCCGAAAAAATTTTTTAATTTTTTTTTTTTTTTGAAATATACGGTATGTTCAGTCTTTTCCTTTATGATTATCGGCTCTAATAGGAGGTTTATCATTTCTCATATATCTAAACAATTGTGTTTGGTTTATACATAAAGAAAAGTAAATTTTTCATTATTGGATGTGCCCCTTTGAGTGAAATGGAGTTTATATAAATATAATATCTAGTGCTGTCATTTTTTTACTACCATAAAAAATACCATGTATCAAATACTATATTTTAATTCATTTTATTTTTCCCAATATTATATATCCAACTTTTCCCTTAAGTAGATATGAAGGGATTTATAAATTTTTAACCAATTTTTAATATTGTTATGGATTCTTGTAATGTATTTAATTATTTGAGTAAAAAAAAAATATTATATTTACTCACTTCTTGACTTGTTTTGAATATCAACTTTATTATTCTTCTTGAATAAAAAAAAAAAAAAAAAATGAATTAAAATAGGAAACTTGAATCATAAAAAATATCACAGTTGCATAGGAGCGGCTGTAAAGAGTAAGGGGGCAAAATTTCAAAGTAACAAATTTTCAAAAAAAAAACAAAATAAAAACTAAAATTTTTTTATAAAAAATAATTTTTTTATTGTTAATTTATACACAAAAAGAAAAAATATTAAAATAAGAATGAGTTGGTATTAAAAAAAATTATTGAATAAAATTAATTATTCTAAAATTTGTAAATCTTACTCTGATTATGTGATGTTATAGTTAATAATAAATGCGTATATAGATATATATATACGCATATAAATTTATATATTTTTTATAAATAAAGAGTTTTTTAAAGTTTATTTCAAATAAATCAGATAACTATTCACCTAAGAATGGTACCGAGATAGGTAGGTACATGGGTAGGTGAGTGGTTTGGTAGGTGAGTAGACCATTTATCTATTTATTCATATAAGAATAAAATTGGTCAAATAGTAAAGGCCAAGAGGAAGTGAGATCATAATTCTGCCATCCGTTGTTTATTTCAATAATCAAATCCAAAAATACTTTCCAGGTATCTCTTGTGATTACTGTTGCTTTATTTTCCCCCGAGTTTAAAAATTCAATCCAATTTTGAAATAAGTTAAATTTCTCTTTTAAGAGGATTTCCCAAAGAACCATTGCTGTTTCTATTGACATTGTCCTTTTTTCAGTTTCCTCCTTACCAAATTCAAAAACCCAATTATAAAATTGTTTAAATACTTGTTGATCATTCTTAATTTCTTCTCTAATTTGGAGATATTTCTTTTTCATTTTTTCTAATGAATCACACCTAATAAATTTTTTGAAAATGAATTTTTAAAAATTTCAAGAGAAAAAAGAGAAAAAAATCAAAAGATTAAAAGGTTTAATAGGGAAGAAGAATTAATAATTGATCAATAAATAACAAAATCATTTAAAATGCAATTTTTACTCAAGATTTAAAAAGCCTTCAACAAATTCATTTTTTGTGTACATTCCCATGACTTTTGCATCCAATTTCCAAGATATGATTAAGGCCCCAACATCTAAAATATCAATTTCCAAATCATTAAAAAATTGTTGAATTCCTTTGGCCTCAATGTCACTGGACTTTTTGTCTTTATATTGTTTGTAAAGTCTAAGAATTCTTTTTTTGCTTGGCTTTTTCTTTTTGATCTTAAAAACTAGTGTTATAAATAGAAAAAATAATTTAATGGGATAAAAAAAAATAGACAAAGAATTTTTAGTCAAAGATAAATAATAATTTTTCATAAAGATTTCGTTTAAACTCCTTTTCAAAAAGTGATAAAGCTCTTTAATTGATATTGGAGAGGAACTAAAATTATTAACAAACGATCCATAAAATGTTTGGTTAACTCTAGTAAAATTCTTTGAGTGGTAACCTTTTCAAAAGCATGGCTCTCCTTTTTTGGAAGGGCCTTTAAATAAAAAGGTTCAGCAACTTCAACATGCCAGCTTGATGATTAGTTAATTATTTAAACATGAAGTTTTGGCAATTTTTTTTTTAAGAAACAATTTTAAATTTTACTTTCGATTTTGTATTTTTTTATATGAACTATTGAATTCTAAAGATTCAAATATATTTTTTTTCACATCATTTATTCTAAATTGTGACCACATGCATGTTATCTCTGGTTTGTTCAAAGGAAACTGATATTTAATTTGAAAAGTTGGATAAATTAATGTAAAAAGATGTAATTTGATGAATGACTCTCTCTTTATTTTTGTTTCGATCGAAATTACTTTTATTACCAACAGCATGTTCGTTGGATTAAAAGAATTTTGAGTTGAGAGCACTTGTTAAAATTTATAATTTAGGTTTTTTTTTTTGAAAATTTTTACTTTTGGTCAAACCACATTTTTAGTACAGACCAAATTTCGAAATATGATTTGAAAAGACTCGAAAAAAATCAACTTTTGAATATGCCTGGTTATTTCCCCTTTATTTTAAAGTATTCTGGAGTTTAGTGTAAAGGTATCAAAATGCTTGAAAATAAAGTTAAAAGTCCCTGATATAAGAGGTAATACTAATTGTTTTTTAAATATGCCTCAAAAGGTTTTTGAATTTTTGGTTCAAAAAATGCTTGTTTTATTTTTCACGTTCTAATCTAAAATTTGTAATATTTTGACTTTCCTTTAAAAGTGAATCTTTGAAACTATTTTTTCAATGTATAACATTATATTTAAGTTCTCATAGAATACAAAATAAAGAACGTCCTTAAATCTGTTTTAGTTTATTTTTTGGTTTTGTGATGAAAGTAGATCAACACAAGTTTGTTACGTTTCAGAGATGGCTTTTGAAAACTTTATTTGCCGAACTTTTTGTCAAGTGTCCTGGCGGCTTATTCCTCTTTTTAGTTGTGGATTTTTGGAAAAGGTGTTTTGTCAGTATTCATTAATAACTACAATTACACTTCCATTTCTTGGTTGTTGTTAGAATGAAAAGAGTTTAAAAAACAAATTAAAAATTTCACAAATACTTACAATTGAATCTTTTTTTATTTTTAGCTTTCTTTTTTGTTTTTGGTGTTGTAATTGTCTTTGGCTGTTTCTTTGTTTTTGTTTTTGCCTTTTGGGTGTCTTCCAGTTTTGATTCATTTTTGTTACCATTTTTCTCGAGTACCTTACTCAACAAAGGAGGAGAATCTGATCTTTTTTTTGTTTCGTTCTGATCGCTTTGAAACGGCAAATTTCCAGATTCTTCAAGATAATCTGAAAACCGTCCATTCATCTCAAAATTGTTTGTTTTCATTTCCCTAATGAATTGTTGTTTATAAGTAAAAGAGAATTGGAAAATTTATTAAACATTTTGAAAATTTGGAAAAATAATTTCACAAAGAGAACACTACCTTTCAAAAGTGCAATTCAAAACTCGAAAAGGTTCGGGTTGGAAGTAAGTTTGTTTGGTTGACTATTTATAAAGAATTAGAAAAAGAGTCAAGTTAGGATGAGTAAGTTGGAGACAAAAAAAAAAAAAAAAATAATAAAGAAAAATACCATCTTAGGAATTTAAGCAAATAAAAAAAAAATAAACCAAAAAGAAATGGAAAAATTATTTTCACTTGAGGTAATTTCCAAAAAAGAATTTTTATCAAACGTCTTCTCTTTTATTCTTTCCTTTTTATAGATTTTTTGTTCAACTTTTTTATTCTAACCCAATAAGTTATATTAAAATAAAAAAAAAATTTGAAACAAAACTAGTTCAAGAAGAATTGCAAAAAGGACGACTCTTAAGCAGAGTTCGGCAATTCAAATTTAAAGAGTAGGTATTTTATTTAATTTTTTTTACTTTGATTTTAGAATTAGAGCAAAAACCAAACGATTGAACACAAATTTGTTAAGGGTTAAAGAAGATTTCTTTATCTTGTTAATCTCAGAATTAGAATAAATTTTTAAACAGAAAAATTAGTTTTTAGTTTCAGTAACCAAGTTTGTGTACGCTTGTGTTGATTTTCAAAATGTTCTTTCAATGAAAAACTATCCTAATTTGATTCTGATTTGTGATTACTCCATAATCCAAAATAAAGATTTTATTACTGTCATTTTCCAATTATGAAAGAAAAAATTTTTATTTTAATCTCTTAAATATTCACCAATCAATTGTCCTAATTTGTCAAACAAAACCTTGCTCTCCACAAGATCGTCTTGTGTTTTAGAAAGTTGAAACACTTTTTTTTTGAAACTTTGAGATAAAATTGATTTTTTTTATATAAGAAAAGAACAGTAAGTAAAACAATATTAGTTGTAGTTGTCAAACTCTAATCAATTTCTTTCAAGATCTTGGGTTTTTCATCAAATAATTACTGTTCTATTTTTCGGAACTTGATTGAAAATTTTTCATTTGCTGATAAATTTAAATATATTTAATTAAATTTTTAGTTCAATTTCCCATTATGTAATCTCATCTCTCAACTTTTAAAACAACTCAAGAGGAATAACTTTTTGAAATCACAACCAATTTTACAAAGTTTTTAAAACCTTAAAAGAAGAAAATGCTTTCTTGTAAGCTTTTGTAATCTAAAAAAATTGGTAAAATGGAAAATGAAGTGAAAATTTTCAGATATTCATTTGAATTTATCAATAAACTTTTTTTAAGCATTTGGTAACAAACAATCAATTTAATTCTGAACCCAAGAAGTAGTTTGGTATCATAAATTTTATGTTAAATTGAACTTCGGTTTGTTGAAAAAAAGTACTTTAAAAGAGAAAATTCAAAAGGATATTCCAATAACAGCCAAATCTAAAACCTATAAATTTTCAAAAACCCGGGTAATTCCATTTTTCTGATCAATTCAAAATATTAGAAAAAAGGTCAAAAATCTACTTCCATTTTACATTCAAATAATCTAATTAAGGAACAACTTATAACCGTTCCAATTGGGGTATTGATTATATATTCCAAATCCATCAATTTTACAAATTTTAGATGAATTTCTAAATCCACCAAAGAGTTAAAATGAATTGAGACCATGACTAGAAAATTGAAAACCAAATTTATTGTGATTTCCCCTTTCGATAAATTCTAAATTTATTAGAATTAATCTTTATGGCAATTATTCTGTTACTGTATTTATGAAATAAGAGTTTTATTTACTTTAGAACTTACTTTTAATAATTTTTTCAAAATTTTCAATTTCTTTTGGTAATTTAAGGATTTATTTTTTAACTAAATGATTTTCAAAATTTCTTAAAAATTTGCAATAATCAAACACTTCTAACAAATAAAAAAACTTTTAAATAATTTAAAAGTATGAAAATGATTTTTATTTTGAAATTTAAAATTAATAGTAGATTTTTATTTTTGGTAATGTTCTCAATAAATTTTGAAAATTACAGATTTTTTTGTTTTCTGAATTCGCCAAAGAGTTAAAATTGATTGATTTTTGAATATTTAACCAATACCCCAATTGGAAAGGTTATAAACAACTCCTTAATTGAATTATTTGTCTGTGAAATGAGAATAGATTTTTGAATTTTTTCTAATATTTTGAATTGATCAGAAAAATGGAATTACCTGGTTTTTTGAAAATTTATGGGTTTTAGATTTGACTCTAAAAATTCAAAAAAAAAAAACATTTAATAGACCTCATTTCAAAAAATTTAAATAAGAACAAAATATATTTGTTCGCGAACAATTTTATAACCAAAAAAAAATCATAATGATTAAAATTTCTAAAATCCGAACCACACAATAAAGTCAAAGAGGGTAGTAGTTATAAAAATATATTTAAATCTTGTTAAGATCTATGTGCATTTTTTTTTATTGAAATTTGTGCTTTGGTATATGAAATAGATGTGTTTACCTCATTGAAACAATTCATTAATTTGAGTCCATTTTTTAATTTCCAAAATTCACTTGTTTCCAATATATATATAAAAAAAAAGGTAACAAAATATTTTTATTAACAATTAAGTTTATATTTCGAAATGATGAAACATATTTTTGTTTTCGGTTGGAAATTCTTCATTTAGAAAGACAATTTTTTCATTTTTTATGGGAATGTCCGGCCAATAAAATAAATCGAAAAATCTAGATATCTGAATTTTTTGAAAAAAAATAAAAAAATTAATAATATCTCTGATATTATTAATAAAAAGAATTCATCATGTATATTATCATTAGTATGTGATAATAAAATTTGTGATTCTTTAACAAAATTTTTAAAAAAAAGTTAGAAATTAGGTGAGTGCCGTAGAGTGCCTAGTTTTTTTTTTAATTTCTAAAATTAAAAAAACCCAACGGCAGCTTTCTCGAGGTTTTCTGTTTTATTTGTTAAGCGTTCTAGGTTTTTTTAAGTTTTTTTTTACTTTAGAAATAAACATAAATTTTATTGTATTTTCGGTTTATTTCTAAAGTAAAAAAAACCTAACGAAAATCTATCTATTTTCCAAATAAACAGAAAACTCAAGAAAGCCTAACTGTACTTTTCTAAAATTTCAAAGAATGGAGAAAAATCAAAGATTTTACTCAATTCTTTTAAATCCTGGAAAAGCTAACAGCAGTTTTTTTTTAATTTGAGAAATTAAAAGAAAATTTAATCAATTTTCCTTTCATTTCTCAAATTAAAAAAACCTAACTGCACACAGGGGAAAAGCAATTTTCTCTCTTCAAAAATAAAAAAAAATAAAAAAAAATAAAGAAAATTTTTTATTTTGTAATCATTTTTCATGATTTATCTTTCAACAAAATCTCAGCCAATAAAAATAATTAAAGTATAGGTGATTTAAAAATAGAAATTTGATTGAGAGATTCACTGAATTCAATCAATGAAATTGACATCTACCTTAGTAAAAAATTTTTATTATTTAAACTATGAAAAAAGTTGTTTTCGTGGTTTTAAAAAAATGAAAAAAAAAACAAAAAAATTTCTTTTTTGAAAAAATTTTTTAACAAATTGTTTGGCCTTATTCATAATAATAGCTATAATAATTTAAATTATTTTAGTCAGAAAAAAATCTATTTTGAATTTTATGGATAAAATTCCAAAATTCCAAAATATCTTTAAGAAAATTTTATTTTGAAAAATAGATTGTATTTTATAACTAAAACACAATTTCTGGGTAAAAATTTGTATATGACCTAAAATTATAAATTATTATAAACATCCTTCTTAAAACAATATAATTCCTATTCAAACAGTCTGAATAAATCAATTTTTTATAAAGTCAAAAGTATAATTTAAAAAAGAAAAACAATCTTTCTTTAGAGATTACTCACAACAACGACTTGGTATTGTGTAATAATGATGAAAATATTATAAACCTTGTAAAAATTTTTTATAATTTGAGAAATAAAAGTGAATTTAAAGGGAATTCTTTTTAAAAAAAATGGAAAAAAAAAAAATTAATCTCACAAATAAATTTTCTTTTATGTTTTTCTTAGTTGATCAGAATTTTTTGAACTTGGTATCTACAAAATTTGTAAGTAGAGAATACCACCAATAAAATATTTTAAAAAGTTGCCCTGGTGTAGTAGGGTACTGAACCCTTAAAAGGATTCTAAATTTAAAAACTATCAAATTAAAAAAAATTAAAAAAATCCGATTTCAAATAATCAAATTATTAAAAAAACAAAAATTCATCGTTTCTTTTTTCAAATTTCCAAATACTTCGACTTACTCAATTTTAAATAAATAGTTTTTATTAAGCACACAATCAATTTAATTGGATTTAGTCTAATCTGTGGTTATATTGTACCCCTCTAAATTTGAAATAGTATGGATAATGTAATATTCTTTCAATAAAAATAAATCATTTGAAAAATGAAAAAATGAAAATAACTTTTTTGAGATCTCAAAAAAGGACAAAGAAGGACACTTCAAAACTAATACTCCTGTGTTCAAAAAAGTATACTCTAACCATTCAAATAGGAAATTGAGTGTTTCTCTTTGTGATTTTTTATTTAAAAAAGGACTTGTTTGTGATTATGGATGTTTTTGAGATTGATCATACCTTTACATGTTGATTGGTTTTTAATTTGTCTTGTGTTTTGAAAAAAATCATAAAAAATACCACTTTTTTTTCCATTTCACAAAATTATTTTTCGCTGTAATAACTCGACCCTTATATAAGTTAACTTTTTGAATTTGTTTGATTTTTTTTTTACAAGTTATCTTAATTAAAACGACTATTTAGTGATAAAATGGAATTTATGTTTTGAAATTTTTACTTGATTTTCCTTTTTGTAATTATTATACTCAACTCTGAAATAAAGCATTTTATGAAGTCAAGTGTTTAGAAACTCTTTAAAATTAGCTGTTCTTCAAAATATTCTTTGTCAGGGGATGTTTGATTAGATACAGTTCGAAGATTTATTCAAAAGGAAAATGAGCGAAAAATTTATTGAAATTTATGAGAATTTATCAGTCTTACAAAATAAAAAGATTAAAATTTTCATTTAGTTTTCCAAAAAAAATCACACCTCAAAAGAACTAAAACAAACCATCAAAATTCTCAATTCTAAAAGGGAAATATATAATTTCAATTTTCTTTGAAGTTTCAATTTAAAACGTATTTCGCAATTATAACTTGAAAAAACTTTCAATTTCATCCTTTTTGGCTTTGAGTTTTTCTAAATAACAGTTTGAGTTTTCTGAATTTTTACAAATACTATTTGTTGTAATTTAAAGTGAACAAAATTTTCATCATACTTGCCAAAAACAGATTGTATAAATCATGCAATTTTAAATTTGAAGTTATTGAAATTTGATCTTTAAATTACCTTATTAAAATAATTATAATCTCAAAAAAACTGTGTGTTGTGAATTTAAAAAAGCAAAACACTTTTTAAGCTATTCCTGAAGTGATAGAGGGTATAAAACAAAAATCATTTTTCCATTTTCTTTTTTTGTTTTGAATTTTATTTCATCTTAGCAATATGGAAGTACTTTACTTCCAAAATCAAAGAAAGAACAAAAAACGGAATCACCAAGTTAAAGAGATCCGGTTTCAAGTCAACACCTTTTTTAAAAAGCTGCGCTCGCTTCATTTTTTGGTTACCAAAGTCAATAGGTGGGGATCATTTCAAAAACGGATTTTAAGGCTCAACAAGCATGGGTTGTTAAACATCCGACCAACAAAGCTGTATCGCAGCTCGATCTCGGATCAGTATTTTGATGGGCAAGACAAAAAGCTGGGCCAAATCTCATCCTTCCATCGCTACAGCGACATTGAAAAGGTTTCGATAATCAACTCAAACACACTCAGGGTGCACTACCAGGAAGGCAAAATCCATTGCTACCAACACTCGTTTAGTGTGTTAATTGCACATGAAATTACCTGTCGGTGTTATGTCTGGCAATCGAGATACATGTCTTTATTAGAATTTACAAAGCATCCCATTTTAAGCCTCATACTAACACAGGAAATTCCTCAATTAAAAAAACTCTACAAAACCAACCATAATCCGAATTCTAGTTCTTATTCCACATACAAATCCCAAAACGAAAACGAAAACGAAAACGAAAAAGGAAACGGAAATGAAAATGAAAATGAGTGTGATAATGAAATTAAAGAAATCCTTGAATTCGAAAAATATGAAAATCAAGAAAGGCTTCAAAGTTTTGAATCTGATTTAAAATTAGAAGAACAAGTATTAAAAAGAATAAAACAACAATTTGGTCAAGTTGAAGAATCAAACCAAGACTTTGAAAATACAAACCAACCAACAATAGAAAGTAAGAAGAACATAAATCATAACAACAGCAGTAAGAATAATAATGTTAACAATAAGAATATGAATTACAACAGCAATGACAACAATAATAAGGATCCTCAGAATACGAAGAATAACAAAAATGCAAATCTTCAGATTAATAATCAAGAGAATGGGGAAATTTCACCAACAATACCCTTGACTTCCAACAATCTTCTTCTTCAAAAAGATACCACTTCTTTCGATCAAAAAAACAAATTTTCCCCAATTAATTTAGGTCTAAATAGTTTTTTAAACAATGGAGCATTGGGCAATCTCAGCCAAGCCCAATTTTCGAAAAAACTCCCAAATACTGACAAAAACAATTTCATTGAAAACCATTATGAGAAACTAAAAATTTCAATGAAAAAAAAGGATTATGGAAAAAAAACACAAAAAGGTGACAAGTACGTTAATTCTGACCAAGACGAAAATGAAAACCAAGAAGAGAATATTAATAAAAATACTTTACAAGCTCAAGAAACGGATCAAAGTTTAATTGATATCAACCTGAATAGCCAAAAAGAAAAAAACATTAAAAAGCAAACTAAATTATTATCTCTTGGGACAAATAAGGCGAACGAGAATGAAAAACATTTACAAAAAGAGATTGCTCAAGAAAATAACCAAGAAAGAGAGAGAAAATTAAACGTGAATAATAATTTACATAAAACAAAAATTTTTGACAAAGAATTAGAACTAGAACTAGAAAAAGAAAAAGAAAAAGAAGAAGAAGAAGAACATGAAGAAAAAGAAGAAGAAAATGAAAAAGAAGAAGAAAATGAAAAAGAAAAAGAAAAAGAAAAAGAAAAAGAAGAAGAAGAAGAAAAAGAAGAAGAAAAAGAAAAAGAAGACGAAGACCAAGAACAAGAAAATAAACAAGAACAAGAAAAAGAAATATCAAAAGAAGAGTATATCCCAACTCAAAACAAAAAAATTCAAAGGGAAACCAAAACTTATTATCAAAACATAAGGCAATTTAAGTTTTTTTCTTGTATGGAGAAGGTTTCCATTGCGAAAAAAAACATCGGCGAAACAAGACTCAAGCTGTTATTTGATCAAATTTTTTTTGATCTTGATAATAACTATGTCTCAAGAATCAAATATTTTATTAATAATTTTAAAAAATTAGATCAAAACATCGAACTAATGTTTAAAAATATAAAAAAATTTGTTTCAGGAATGAAACGAAAAATCTTAAAGGAACATAAAAAGCAATTTTCAATTTTATCAAAAAATAATTATACAAAGGAGGAAATAAATTTCATCCTTTCTTTGGTGTCTCAAATTAGATTAGAAGAAATATTTATTAAGCCTGTCAGCAGCCAACTATTTTTACGACTCTTAAGGGATTGTAGGAACGAGCAAAAGAATTTCAACATGGGGGTTTCTGTTCTCAAAAATTTCACACAAGAGAAAATAGGCATTTCAGAGGGCTTAATTTCGCCAACGGGGTGGAAGGCACCCATCCAAATTCTCCACCGGATAGAATTTTTAAGTCTTCCATCAGAAATGCTTTCAATAATTTCCGAAACCGGGGATTCAATTTACGAGACCGTTGTTACGGACCGCAACAAGACTAATTTATTAAACGCCGACAATTTTATTTTATTGTTTGCCTTCATTTTAATTCATTCGAAAATTTCAAATATCGAGGCTAGAGCAAGAATAGTTGAAAATCTGGCAGACGACGACCAATTAAATAATAAAGACGGCTTTTATTTTATTAGCTGTAGAGCGGCAATCGATGTAATTAAGCAATTTGGGATCAATAAAAAAAAAAATGTAAATGTTACTTTAAAAGATTTGAAAAATATTTTGTAATAGATCTTTTAATACATTCTATTTGTTTTATCTATTTTTTCTGATAATTTTTTTTTGAAATAAAATTATTAACCTTTAATATTTATCAATATATATATATATATATATATATATTTATTATTATTCTGATTATTCAATTAAACATATCTTTACAACAATGTGTGTAATTTTATTTATTTATCAATTTATTTTTAATTTAATATTACATCCTTTTATCACTTTTTAAAAAATTGTTGAATAAAAAATAATTTTTTTGAGGAAATTTTAATTTGTGGCAAGGATTTGTAAAAGTACTACCATTAGAAAAAAAAATTACAAGTTTTTTTTTACTAATATTATTTTTAAAGAGAGAAAATTCAACAAAATTACAAACTGTTTGCCATTATGTTTTCCAGAATTTAAAAGAATAGAGTAAAATCTTTGATTTTTCTACATTTTTTTGAATTCTGGAAAAGTGTCTTTTTTTTTTTTTTAATTTTAGAAAATAAAGAGAAAATTTCAAAAATTTTCTTTTTATTTCAAAAATTAAAAAAAAAACCTGGACACTTGACAACACTTGACAACACTCTACGACACTTCGCGTTAGGTTTATTTTATATTTGAGAAATAAAATGAATATTTATTTCATTTATGGTTTATTTCTCAAATTAAAAAAAAAAACGCCGTTTAGGTTTTCTTGAGTTTTCTATTTTATTTGTAAAATCAATGGATTTTCATTAGGTTTTTTTGAGTTTTCTGTTTATTTGGAAAATCAATAGAATTTCGTTAGGTTTTTTTTTACTTTAGAAATAAACCGAAAATTTTAATAAATTTTCGGTTTATTTCAAAAGTAAAAAAAACCTAGAACACTTCACAAATAAATAGGAAAACCTCAAAAAAACCTAGAACACTTCACAAAATAAAACAGAAACCCCCAAGAAAACCTAGGCACTCCACGGTACCTGAAGACACTTCCTTTAACATAAATTTTAAATAGAATTTTTTATTATGTATATAATATAGATACGATTATAACTTAAACCAATGCTTGTTTTTAAAAAATGAAAAAAATATTTATTTTTAAACAAAAATTAGACAAAGAGTAAGTAAATCAATTAAGAAAAGCAAGAAATTAAAGAATAAAAAAAGTAAAAACATAAAAAGTTTATTTTATTTTTTTTTTCATCAATATGTTATGAATGGGTTGTTGACTATTTAATTTTATTTCCAAAATTTCTGGAAAACCACTAAAATTTGTTTTCATAAAAAAGTCTTAATATCTGAACAAGGAATAAACAAATAAAATATTTTACTTTGTTCAGTTTTAAATTAGAGCTATTTAGAGAACTCACATCCATAAAACACTAGATTTTTAAGAATAAAAATTTGGTTTTTGAAAATTTCAGATCGTTAGTTTTTTCTTTTTTATTTTGATAAGTTTCCCAAATCATTTAAACATCTAAGACCCCCCCCCCCCCCACCCTTCACACACATATGCAGTGTATAATTTTTGTGATATCTTACAATTCCAGATATATTAGACAAGTCTATTCTCTTGTCACCTCAAAAAAAAATTAAAAATAAAATCAAAAAAATAAATAAAGTATTAGTGAGATTTTATTGTAAAATTGATAAAAAAAATTACAGTCGATATGGATTCTTGAAAACAAAATTCATAAAATTTTGTGCTTTTTTTAAGAAAAAAAAAAAAGACAAAAAAAAAAACCATTATAAACATCTTTTTTTTGGTATATAAAGATCATTATTTTCATTATTTGTAACATTCTTGTTGTGATTTCTCTTCCGGATTGATCTGCTAAATTTTTTTTGATTAACATATTTCCTTGAGACAATCCAATTTGAAAGCTTAGGGTTTGTAATTCCTTTACGAATTTCTTGCGTCAACCCTTCTAAAAGTTGATATTTTGCCGATAATCCAGACCTTAATTTTTTATTATTACGAACTTTTTCTTGGAGATACAAATATATTACAATCCCCATTGAAGGGTTTTCTCTGTTTAATGGTAAATCGGGGTTTAATGGTGTTTCTAAGAAATTGCAGATGGCTTTCTCGATTTCCTTTTCAATTGATATCCCGTCTAATGCAGAAGTATCCTGTACCTGTTCCTGTTCTTGTCCTTGTCCCTGTCCCTTTCCCCGTTCTTGTAATTCTCCTTGTGCTTGTTCTTTTTCGGAATATTTATCTTCCATCTTTTTCTTAATCTCTTGATCTTTTAAATTAGCTTGCTTTTTAAGGTTTGGCAATTTTACGATTTTTTTGATTTTTTTTGCTTTGATCCTTTTTGGTTTCTGATTTGTGATTTTGTTTATTTCTTGAATTTCTTTCATTTCTCTTGTTAGAAAATCGACACTTTTAATTAGTGTGTTTTCGTTCTTCTTACTGCTCTCAGTGTTGCCCTTTTCAATTTTTTTGACTTGAATTCTTGTCTGGTTTCGGAAATTATCGTTTGTGCTCCCCTGTGTAATTTCTTGTGTAAAATTTTGATTGACATAAAAGTTGTCTGCAGTATTTTGAAATTTACTACTATTAAGGACAGAAAGCATTCGGTGAATTTCCTGACACTCGGCATTAATATTCTTGTTTTTGTTGTTGAAACAAACCTTATTTCGTTGATTTTGAGGGCTTTCGTTATTGACGTATGCGCTCTGTGGTGAGTTGATCCCATAACCATTAAATTGGTTCATTCCACAATTGTACGAAGAATATTGATTAATATTCTTGCTGTTGTACGGTAAAAGGTATGCGTTTGTTTGGAAGTTACCTGTTGGGGTGAAATGAGGTGGGCAATTATGCATTTTTTGTAAAAAATATTGGTTATTCAAGTTCTGTTTCTGCAAAGAATTGAGATACTTTTGTTTCACAAAATCTTTGTAGTTTGTCATTGCAGAATTGGGATTACTTTGATACAAATTCTGGTTTTGGATTGTAAATTGATCACTTCCTGAAAAGTACATAAAAGGTAACTTTGAAATAATTTGGTACTTGGAAAAGAATAATGAAAAGAAATGAAAAATAATTTACTATTAAACCAATTTTCCATTTTGAAGGGAATTTTTCAATTTCCGTCTTAACTCTTCCCACTCGTTTGAAATTTGCAATCAAGTATTCACTTTTTTGCAAACATTTTTAATTTGGAAAAAAATACCTATTTTGACGAAAATTTGCTATTTCTTACTAACCAGATTAATTTTGATACATGACCGAAATTTTATGCTCAGTGGTGTTCTGCTAACAAGTTGTCCAAGATGAAGAACATCAATAAATCATTTTTTTAAAATAACAATTGCCATCTTGCTGAATTGATAAATTAATTACTTTTTGATGCTTTCATTTGAAGAACTCATTGAAAAAATCTTTTTTTAACATTATTTGAGAATTGTTTTATCTGGTTCGAAAACAAAGGATCAAACTAGAATATAAAAAAGATTTTTTGGTTCTGCCTCTACCAAATTAATTAGATTGTTTTTCATTTTTCACCAAATTTATTTATACATGTTGTTTTTTTTAAAAACAAACCTTCCTGTAGAATGTTTACCTGGGAGTATAAATTCAGCCCTTTTTCAGGTTAAATCCCAATTTCTTGAACAAAATTTAATTTTTCTTTTTTTACTTTTTTTTTATTTGGAATTTTAGATCTTTTCTAAAAAAATTCTTTCGAATTATTCTTTGGATAGTGATTTTTTTTGCATTGTAAAAGAGTAGGCATACATGTTGTTATTTTTTTGAAAAAGATTATTTTTCTGTAAAGTAATATTTTTTCGGGTTGTTAATTTATTTTTAATTTTTGTTTTATTTTTAATTCATTTTTCATAGTGTCAGGTAAATTTTTTTATTCAGTAATATTTTTCAATAGGCTTTGTCACACTTTCTTGGTGTTTGTTTTTCCTTAATTTTGTTAAATTTGTATACTATTTATTTTTTTTTTGATTTCAAAGGATAAAGATCAGAACAGAAAGTAAGCTTTGTAAAAAAAAGCCAATTTAAAAAACAAATCAATTTATTGATAATTTATATTTATTAATTTTTTTGAAGAATGTTTCCAGAATTGGTATTGAAGAATCTTTTAGTTTATAACAAAAACAACAAGTTCTAGAGAGTGAAAATAAGCAGAAGGATCAAAAAATATTTAATTTATGATACCTTTTTATCTGATATTTCAAGTCAAAGATTAAGGAACTTTTTTTTTCCATTTTTATTTTTTCCATTGGGAAATAATCTTCACATTAAGAATTGTATGTCAACAAAAAGGTCTTGAGAAGAACAATTTAATGGGTTTATTTATTCAAACAGGTTGTTGGTTTCCATTTATTCTTAATAATTGAAGTTGAAACGAACTTTTAAGTTGTTGATGTCATTTGAAAAAAGTCCGGAAAAAAAGATCATAAAAAGCTTTCTCAAACTGTTTGATTTATTGCTTGAAACAATCCCAATAACAATTTTGCAAACTTTTTGGAATACCTTTTTCAAAAGGCTTTCTTAGAAAGGTTTACATGAAAGATCTTCAATAACAAGTTAATCTGTTGTTCGAAAAACACTCTCCATTTTTTTGTTTTTTGTTATTACAAAAAAAATTTTTTTGCCTTTTGCCAGGAATACCTCAAAACACCCATAAAATTTGGTATGCGATGCTGTATTTAAATTATTTCAATTCAATTGTAAATCAATACTTATTAAATAAATTTTGTTGAACTCAGATTTATAAAATCAAGAAAAATTGGATCGTTCAAGAATTGGTTGAAGAACTAATAAAGGTGGAATATGAAAAAGAATAATTAAATAATATTTATTGGTAAATCCTAAAAAAACAATTTACATTATTTTTCTATTTTTCACTTTATTACTGTTATTTATGAAACAGTACGTTTCAAATTATTTTCAATCATAACCGTGTATAAGTTTGGTCTCAGGTAAACCAATGATATCTACCTTTAAAACCCATTAAAAACAATTTAAAAACTGCAAAATGCAGTAAAAATTTCAGGATATCTATTTGAATTTATCAGAATTAGTTCTCAAAAAATATTTTCAAATAATTGTAAAATTATCAGATGTTAATGGTTACATTTTATATGAGATCTTTTTCTTATAATGTAAAAATAAAACAAATGAAAATATTAGAAAATTACCACTGTGTACGATTGTTTGGAATAGTATATTTGGGGTGATTACATTTCTTATTTTTTTGTTTGAGAGATAAGGAACAGAAATATTGTGATTTTTTTTTTTTTTTTTTTAATAGATTCAATCTTTTGCCTTATATCATCTTTTGGTGTAAATCAATATCCTAAAAAAGTTTTGTCTCCCTACTTTAAATCAGGGTCTATTGTTTTTTCAGATTTCTACTTTTTTAATTTTTTTTTATTTTGATATTTAAGGACTATCCCAATTTTTTGATCAGTTCAAATAACCTTCATGACTGTAAACCTATTAATCAACTTCAGAGAAGGTTTAGTTTAATAAGATCTTATAAAAATATAGTTTTTTTTTTTTTTGAAATTTTCACAAAATGTGTAGCTACATTTTTGGAAGAAATTCCTAATCTTTTTCATTTTCTCACCACCATTCATAGTATCCTTTATTAATATCGAATTTAGAATTCCTTACTATTTGCTTTTAATTTTATAAAATCCAATTCTTTATTTTCTTTTTCCAATAAATTGTATGAGGGTATATTAATAGTAAAAGTTTATCTCTTTGGTTTGTGGAGTTTTTATTATTACCATTCTCCTGTTTCAATGAAAAACTTGTAATCTCAAACCCTTTTATGAGGTATGAGTGTGAAATAAATTTATAATATTTGAGGACTAGTAATTTTTTTTTTTTTTTTTCTAAATTCCTAAAGAAATAATCATTTTCTACTTGTCAAAAAAAAAAATGTTCGTTTTTAGATGGTTTAAAAAATTTTTTTTCTTTATTACTTTCTTTTTTTTGGTACCAATCAACATTTTAACTTTCTATTTTAATTTAAACATTTTCTTTGTTGATTTTATTCCATTTTACTTGAAATTAGTGAATATATTTAAAAATTAAGAGATCTGCTTTTTTTCCTTTTGGTTCTGAGTCCAGTTGTTTGACACACAAACCTTGATGAACACTCTTTTACGATATGTTGTGGATTTCTGAAATGTACTTTTAGATAAAAATCCATTTAATCCCTTTCTTGTAATAAAACCCCTTTCCATGATTACAAAATTTGTTATATATAAGTTTTGGATTGTGAATCCGAAGATCTTTTGAATTTTAAAATGAATTAAAGATATAGTTTTCAATTCAATTTAAATTTGAAATTATTAAAAAAATATTTTTAAAAACTTTTTTGAAGTAATATTTGAAAATTTTTTCATGTTCTAATGTTTAGGGGGGGTGATATGATAAATTACAATTAAAAAACAATTGATATCTTGAAAAAAAAAATAAAAAAATAAATTTTTAAATCTAATTTGGACAACAAAACCGATTTTTAAAAGGAAAAGTACTTTTAATATTTTTTTTCCTTTTTAAATTCGATATTTATTTTTTTTTTTTTCCAAAATTCAAAATTTCTTGTCCAAATCTCCTCAAACAAAAATTTCATTATGAAAAGGTCGTACAACTGATTTTTTGAGGATTAGAGAATTTATCTTGAGTTTATAAATTTACTAGTAAATAACATCGAATATCCATTTCTATGATATGTTTACAAGCTCTATTTTTAATTATCTTCTTTGGTTATATTTTCATAAAAAATTTGATCAATAAATTTTTAAATAAAAAAAAAAAATAACAAAAACCTATAATTTGTAGGATTTTTGTTTTCCATTTATTTATAGACTTTAAAAAAATTTTTTTTTATGGACGAAATACATTACAATTTTTTTGAAAATAAAATACTGGTAGTTATTTTTTTTCATTTGAACAATTTTGAATATCAAATCTTTTAATTTTATTTATTATATAGTATTGAATTTTTAAACAGAGAAATCGATTAAATTTATATACTTTTCTTTTTTTTTCACTTTTCCCTTTGTATATTTCACATATCTTTCAAAGATATAAATTAGAATTAATTATCTTTCTTTTCGAAGACTAGAAATGTTTTTTGTATTTTTATATTACCTTCATATTGTATTGATGACCTTTTATGATTTTTAATCAATATTGAAAAAAATAAAAAGAAAGAACGAAAGAAATAAAAAGAAATAAAGGAGAAAAATATACAATTTTCAAGCTAAACCCCATTCCTAAAATTTTGACATACCCAAAATCTAAAATAGGCAAAAAAAAAAAAAACCCTATTCATTATATTTTTCCAAACTGAATATAAAAATACATTTAAGTTAACCATTATTAATGTTTTAATAAGTAATCATTTTAATCCAAAGAAAAGAAAAAAAAAATTAAAACTCAAAAATAAAAATTGGTGTGTTCAAAATAATGAAACGAACTGAACAAAAAATGTATTGGTTATTTTGTTGAAATTTCACCATCAATTGTTGATCAATCAAATTATAAGATACCATTCAACCAATTCTAGGTGATTTTTCAATTTTACAAACTCAATGATAACCTTCTATCAATCATCTAACAAAAAATTCCAGATCTAACGAAAAAGATTAGGTTATGGAAAAAAGGAAATGACAACAAAATAAAAAAAAAACAAAAAATGAAATAGTTTGGAAAATCAAATTTCTTTCCAAATTGAATTTAAAGTGTAGTATTGTTATTCTTTCAACTACTTAAACTGTGTCCAAATTTTTGGAATTTAGTTTATATTTGTTTCCCAATTAATAAAATAAAAGTTTTTTTCAAGTTCTCAAATATCTTACATATTACTTTGTTGAAAAAAACAAAAAGATATTCGAAAATATATTCTGATAAACTGAATTAAGTTGTTATTTATTCAACTTTAAGATAAAATTATAATTGAAAAAAAAATGATTAACTACTTATAATATGTTTTTTCTTTTCTATTCTTTTTTTTTTTTTCTTTTATTTTTTGAACTTAAACCTATATGCTAAAAAGTTAACCCTTTATATTTGAAAGTATTAAGAAAATATTTCAAATATTTCAAAAAAAATGTTGTTATATTAAATCTATACATATGGTGTATACCTACAACAAATTAAAATGCATATTTCTGATTCAAGAAGACTAATACCCAAATTCCACAAAACAGATAAATAAAAAAATTAAATATATTTTACGTTTCTTAAATCTGTACAATAGAAAAAACAATTGTAAATTCAATACGAATTTTTTAAAAATTTCTCAACAAATAAAATGAATTTTGAATAATTTTTTCCCAAAAAAAAAAACTTTAATAAAGTTTAATAGCTCTTTTTAACTGTTCAAAGTATTCTGAAAAATGATTTCAAAATTAAATTTTTTTTGAAATCATTTTAAGTAAAAATTATCTGGATTAATCAAACACATAAAAAAATAAAATATACTTTAATTTTTAAAGATTTTTAACCCTTTCCAAATTATTTTTTTCATTTCCCAATTAATTTTTCAAGATTTAGGATTTTTTCTATTTCTATAAGAACAGTCTTTCCGAAGCTACTGTGGAATTTTTTCGATATAAAAATTGGGCACTGAACTATTTATTGAAAAAATTGAAAATTAGAATAAGAAAGCTCATTTTGAAAATTATTTTATACAGATTAACACTGAATCAAGAAAATTGTGTGAAGGTTAAAGATTAAATTTGAAAGTATAATGAACAGAGTTTTAGGGATTATCATCTCACAAGGAAGAGTATAAAATTAGAATATGTTGTTATTAAATTTAAATAATATTGGCACCCTATGGTTGAAATGTGTCTTAAAATCTCATTAATTAGATAGTACCAAAAGTTGTTATCATCAATAAAAAATAATCATTATCTTTGGAAAAAAATATAAAGAATTCCAGAAAATAAATCCAAATTTCGAGACAAATTTAAAAGTTGAACCATTGGTTTTTAAAGTTGAAGTATAATTTCTTCAATTTTTTTTCGAAATGCATTGTTTTTTAAAAGATAAATAATTAACAAATAGATCATTTTTACAAATTATTTTTACAGATCGCAAATATAAACTAAATTTCAGAATAAATGACCCACATTACATTTAAATTTTGGATTGTATTTGTATTGTTTTGAAGTCCCCCCCCCCCCCCCCCACAATGAAAAGTTTGGAAATAAATCATTTTTTCTCTTTTTTATTTTTTCCAACATTATTTTGTTAAAATGGAAAATAAAAATGAAAATTTGGAAACAGGTAGCAGATGAATTAATGAAAAAATTAGTTTAAAATATGAAAAAAAGTTTCGATTTACTTATTCAAATGGGAGGAGAATCGATAAATGGATTTTATTAATTGTTTAAAATTTCTATTTTTTTTATTTTTTTTTTATTTAAGGGAGGTGTTATTGACGCCTCTTATTTGCCCGAATTCCTAAATAAAAAATTTAGGAATTTCATTAAAGAATCAAAAATAAGTTTATTACCCACTGAGGCTAATAAGCAAAAATTTCTATTTTTTATGTAATGCTTATTTCAAAATAAATAGCCAAATTTTTTTTAATTGTTTTTTTTACTTTTTTTTATTTTATTTTTCGTTGAAAAATAAATATCTCTTGAGTATAGAACTGAATATTAAAATCAGAGTTCCCAAAATGATTCTATTTTTGGAATTTTAGAATCTCAAAAATTAAAATTTGGAATCATAATATTAAAATGATTCCAAGGGAATCAATTTTAATCAAACATTTTTCACTTGTTAAAATGCCTTTGAAGTCTAATTTTTCAAAAAATATTGAAAATTATTTTATTCTGATTCCGCGGAATCAAAAAAAGAATTTTTTTTTGGTACCAAAACCCTATTAAAATAAAAAAGAATCTTTTGATTCCATTTCAAAGAAAAATAATTTTCTTATCATGAATAAACTTAAAAAACAGCAGGGTTGATGAAAAGGGGATGGAAACTAAAATCCCGTCTAGAAAAACCTTAAATATTTATTTTTTTTAAGAAATAACATTTTTTTTTAGTAATAAAAAAAAAAATAATTAAATATTAAATTTTGAGAATGCTGTGATTCCGAGTAAAAACGAATGTAAATAAGAAATGAATTGAGAATTATCATTGGGGAAAAAAAGAATCATTTGATGTCATAAAATCAAAAAAAAGAATTATTTTGGGTTTTTTTCAAAAAAGAATCAAAATGTGAACCCTGATTAAAATTGAAATTTTTATATTAGAATAGATAACTTCAATTATTAAAAATATTTTTTTTTAAAATTTGTTTTTTAATATGCCAATGATTTTGAAAGAAGCCAAATTTCAAAATTAGGGGCAACCTTTTTTATTATTATTTTTTTCTTTTTTCATTTGTCTTTGAAAAAATAAAATTATTACACAATATTTTTATTTATTAATCTTTATTGGTTATTATATCTCAACACGGTAGTAAAATACCTTATTATAAAAAAACAAAAAACAATTAAACAAATTTTTTACCGATGAAAAATATGCCACTATTTTTGAAATTAAGTTTAGAGTTTATTTAAAATACAAACAGATTTATAAATAGGAAATTAAAAATGAAACAAAACAAATCAGTCTTAGGTTTTTGTGTTCATAATTATTGATTAAATCTTTGAATTAGAAAAATTGATATATGAGTCGTGTTCACTGAATATTATTTTTTTAATACAGAATGCTGTTATTTTGGTTTTGGGAAAATTGAATTAAAAAATAAAAATTTCAAAAAATTACAATTTTTAATTGTGATCTTTGTAAAAAAATCGAATAAATCGTTATTCAATATTATTTCGAAGAATTATTTTCTTACCATCTGAACTAAAAGAATACAAAGAATATTCATCCTCAATTACAACATGCCTAATTTTGGACAAATCTATTGTGACAGTCATTCCTTAAATAATTAATTCCCTTTTTCAACCTTTCTCAAAGGAAAATTCAAAAAAAAATGAAAAATGAAGAAAAAAATTACCAGAATCTTTTGGTTTTAAAGTTGCAAAAAGAAGAAAATAAAAAAAAAAAAAGAAATTGAAAAGTATTTACTTTATCCTTAATATTTTGTGTTTTTTTGTGGAATTATTCAAAAAGAAAAAAAAAAAAAGATCACAAAACAAAAAACAAACAAGAAACCAAGAGAAAAAATATTGAAAATAATTTCAAAGTAAATACAATCAAAAATCTGTGTTCTGAGATTGGTTCTTCTTCAAAAAAAAAACAAAAATAAAAGAATTTAAAAAGTGATTATTTTCCAACCTTGATCATGATCAAACATTGCATGATTGTAAAGAAGAAAAGAAAGAAACCAACAACAAAAAATGCAATGGAAAGGGAGTTTTGTTTAAAGCCTTTTGGTGCATTGGATTCAAATTGAGGGGTTTTCACAACACCAGCATACCCACTAACACCTTTGGGGTAACATTGTACTGTATTAAGGTGTGCAGCACTATTTAAATTTCGAGAGAACAAACGCAAAAAAAACAAAAAAAAAAAAGTTTTTCATTTTTGAAATTGTTTACATTTAGTATTGGGGAAGTGTTGTGTTTTCAAAAACAAAAAAGAAGAAAAAAAAAAAAAAATTTGTTCCAAAAGAATAATCAAAAGAAAAAGAATAAGAAGAAAAAAAGAAACAATTTAAAATTGAACAAGAAAAGTTCAAGGTTTGTGCTTACATAATTTTATTAGTTGCGCCTGAAGCTGTTGAACATTGTTCACATTTGTGGTTTAAACAAGTACCTTCCCAAATTGTCTTTGTTCCATCACATTTACCACAAACAATCTTATCTTCGGAGTCCTGACATTCATTGGTTTGACAAAATTCACCAAACTTTTTATCATCGGAATACGATTTGCATTCAGATTGTTCGTAACAATACTTGTTGGCTGAGCAATGGGAGCTGTCTAAACACTCTACACATTTCTTTTTCTCTAAATTACATTTAGGATTGTCTGTTGATGTACATTCGCTATCTTTAGAACACGAAAGTACACACGTTATTAAAAGTACAAAAGTTACGAGGAAAAGTAGTTTCATTGAGATTTGATCTTTGCAATGTTTTTGATAAAAAAAATCAAAAAAAAAATATTAAGCGATCTTAAAAGAAAAAAATGGAGAGAACTATTTAACTTCAAGACTGCAGTTTATTGGACAAATTTTCAATCAAAATTGTTTAAATAGGTTCTGTTGTGGATATGATTTTGTTTTTTGGAAGTTGACTAGTTTTTACAAAGTGATTGTTTTTTTAAAATTTCTCTTTTTTTCCTTTCTTTTTTTTCTTACTTGTTACCCCAATTTTCAAGATGAAGATCCCATAGATTTTTTTGAAATAATACTCATTCAGAGTAATGGTTCTTTTGTTTGTACTTAATTGGGGTTTTATATTTGGATTTATTTATCGGGTTAATTTAAAAAATTTTCGATCTACTTCTTTTTACAAGAAAAATGGAAAGTGAAAATTTTTATCAGACTTTTTTAGAAAAACCAGTAATGTTGATTGTTTTTTTATTAAGGTTGTTCTGATTGAAAAAACAAAGAGATTAATTTCACAAATATTGAGTTGAGGTCTCAAATTATCGATTCTAAAACCACAACAATTTTACATACGATTAGAATGTGTTTTTTCTGAAAAAATTAAATCTATGAAAAAATTCGAAAAGAGATTTAATTTTAAAGACAAATAAGATAAATTATGGAGGAACTATCGACCAAGTATTTGATTTTGATATTATTTAAATATTGACAATTTATGAATTTAACACTTGAACACAGCCTTTCCAAGGCAATCTTGAAATTTTTTCTATATCAATTATTGGTGTTGAGAGAGATTTTACAAAAGTTGAATATGAGGATTATAAAGCATATATGGAAAATATTTTTTTGTGAAATGAGTTTATATGAAAAATAATCTTCAGAGTTGATCTATAAAAATACATTTTTTCTAAGGGAATAATCTCCATTAACTTTTTTTACCTATATTTAAACGAGAAAGAGAATTTTTTTTGCCAATTAGTTATTTTTTAAAACCTATTTATTTTGATATTAAACACATTTCTAGATAAGGAATCTTTATTTAGAAATTGGTCAAAAAAAAAAAAATAAAAGAGACTAATTCCTTAAGAGCAAATTTTCTCTCGTTTCTCATTGAATTTTCAAAGCTTAGAGTCATTTTGGATTCTGAAAATATAGTTTTTATAAATCAGAAAAAATACTTGAGTATTGGCTTATTTATGATATTTTTTTTTATCAAAATGAGCTTTATGATCCTCATTTTCAACTTTTTAAATATATATATCAGCATCAAAATTTGATATAGAAAAAATTTCAAGGTAGCTTTCGATTGAAAGTAAGCCAAATTTGAAAATTTGGGGAAAATTTTTTTATTACAGTCAGTTCCACTTTTAGACACAAACTCTCAATGAAATTTAAGTCACAAAAAAATCTCAAATTAAGGCAAAAAATTTGTATATTTTTTTTTTACAATTAGTTTTACTATAATCTGAATTTTGTTTGTTAATTTGAGGATTTTTATTGTACCTTAATTTTTTTTTGAGAGTTTGTTTCTACAAAGTGGAACTGACTGTATTATTATTTTCTTTTTTCATTTATCTTTCAAAAAATAAAACAATTACACTAACTTTTAATTAATTAATATATATTTGTTATTATAACTAAAAACCTTTGTAAAATACATTATTATTCAAAAAAAAAAAAAAAAAACAATTAAAAAATTTTTTTTCTGATGAAAAATCTGCCTCTATTTTTGAAATATAGCTTATTTATAGAAAATCAAAAAAACACTAAATCTTGAAAAATTAATTGGGAAATGAAAAAAAGAATTATGGAAAAGGTAAAAAATCTCTAAATAATTCCAGAATATTTTATTTTTTTAAATCCTTGTTTAATCCAGATAATTTTAGTTAAAATGATTTCAAAAAATTTTTAATTTTGGAATCATTTTTAAATCAGAAATATTTTTTTCAATTTAAATTATTTGAATATTTTAAATTTATATATGGTGTTAATTGCAGTGAATTTTACATGAAATTAAGGAAATACTATCATATTAAAAAAAATATTTCCAGCTTAAATTATTTATTTTCAAAGTTAAAATCTTGAAAAAAAAAAAAAAAAATAACGGGAAGTAAATAACTAAATATTTATTTTTCCATAGTTAATAGATACATTATATTTACTAAGATTCAATTATACTTGATAAAAAAACTCATTTACCATCTTTTAGAGAAAGAATTTAACATTTTTAAAAACAAAAATTCATTTTCAATTAAATTTTTTGTCATATGATCTTGATCCTTTTAGTTTGTATTTTTCGATTAAATAAAACAGAAAAAAAAAATTTATAAAACACTTTTATTTTTTGAAAAATCTTACTTTTATTTGATTTCTGATAGTTTTTATGAGCAAATAAAATGATAATTTTAAACCTTATACTCAAAATAAAAGTAAAATAAATCAAATATTGATTCCTTGAAGATATAAAAAAGCTGATCATTTATTTTTTTTAATAAATATTTATTCAATTTATTGAAATTTAAATGATTAATCGATATTCTTTTTCAAATATGTGGGATTTAAAAAAGGAATTTTTAGTATTTAAATATTTTTTTCAACACTACTTTTTCTTTTTTATTCTAATTCATTAATTTAAAATTGTTTTTTTTTGTTCAAAAATCTTGAAAAAAATGTAGAATAATCGGAAAACCCATTGAAAACGTTAAAATTTGGATTATTAATAACCAAAATGAAATAGTTAAGAATGTGTTATTAATTCCTGATTATAAATAATTCAATAAAAAAACATTTTCTTAAGGTTTTGGGTGAATTTTATAGGGTTTTAAAAAAGTATTTTAGGAGAAAACTTTATTAGTTTAATTCCTTTTTTTTTTTGAAATTTTTTTGGTTAAGAAAAAAATTTGATTTGAACTATTCTTTGGATCAAAAAATTATTTTTTTCCAAGTATAAAATAATTATTGTAATTTTTTTGAAATTAAGTATATTCCTTTTATACTGGGCTATTTTAGAATTTAGTGTTTTTATTTTTAAAGTATGTTTCACTACACTTACTTTCCATATAAATTGTAAATTTTTTCTTCTTCTTTGAAAAAATTTATTTTTTTCCACATAAATAGACGATATTGAATTTTGAATTTTCTGAAAATAAGAAAATGGATCAAACTTTTTACAAAAAAAAATAAGAATTGTCACTGAAAATTTCTTTTAAAAGTAACATTAAAAGTAATAAATATTTTAGAACCATATTTTTTACTTCATTTTCCAATTTAAAGATGTGATATATTTTTTTTTTCAATTTTCCATTACAGATAATAATTTTTTTTTTAGTTCACTTACCCCTTAAGGTTTATAATCCCCGAGGAATTAAAAAATATTTGTAAAAGTTAGGTTTGAGTAATTGTTTATTTTTGTTCTTAGTTTATTGATCTTTGATGTAGATTGAATTATAGTGTGTGTTAAACAATCAAATTTTTGATCACTTAAAATTATTTTCAAAAATTAATAATTACAAAATCGATGATTTTACGCTTAAACCCCTTTAAATGAATTAAAGTAAAAGTGCACTTATATTTAAATTTACACTTCCTTATCAATAAAAAAAAAAAAAATTGAAATTTTAGATAATTTTTTTTTTCCAAAACCTGAATTGTGGATGAAAGACTCAAAAAAGAGGAAGGTATTTAATTAAAAAAAAAAATTGATTTTTGGGGTATCAATTAAGATTTTTTACTAAATTACTAAAAAACAAAATAATTTTTTTAAAAGCTCAAAAAAAAAAGTACTAAATAAAAATTGTATCATTAAAAACCCAAAATCAAAAAATATAATTTTATAATTTGTTTATTGATCTATTATTATTTACTCATAAATTCATTTTTCGGATCAAAAAAATAAAATATAACTTACCTAAAACTGACTGTATTATACCTTAAAATTCCTACTAAGGTGTAAGATTGATTAAAAAAGAACCAAAACAACAACTTATAGTACTGAGCATAAGAAAATCTATTTTCCCTTTTCTTAAGAGATTGTAAATTTTCAAGATAAGTTTTTAAGAGAAAAAAAATCTTTTTTTTTTCTACACTAAGTTCCACTTTTAATGAACAAACTTTCAATAAAAATTAAGACACAATAATAATCTCAAATTAAGGCACTAAATTCAATTTCTAGTAAAATAATTTGTAAAAAAAAAAAGTCCAAATTTTATGCCTTAATTTGAAATTTTTTTGTGCCTGATATTTGGTTGAAAGTATGTGCCTTAAATTTGAAACTGACTATATTTGTTATTTTTTATTCTTTTGGGGATATGGTTCAACTTAAATTGAATCCAGTTTGTTAAAAACTCTAAATTGAAATTTCGAGTTTTTTAATCAATTTCTAATGTAGGAAATCTCATAGCTCCAAAAAACACTTATTTTTTAAATGTAAAACAAACTAATTACCATAATAAATATTTTCTTTTTGTTGATTATCGATCAAGGGTATAATTACTCTAAAACATGAATTAGATTTTCAGTCTCTTACTTTGTAATTTTTCAAGTTTAGATTTTTTCAATTTCTACCTTTACCAAAGGCATCAAAATTGATAGAAGAATATTTAAACAATATAACAATTGGTTATAGTTGGTTAGTGATCATTCAATAATTAATAAATTGATCGACAAAATGAGAGTTTTATTTTTGACTTTTTTGCCTACGATTCCCAGTTGATCAGAAAAATGAGAATTAACTCAATTTTTTGAAATTTATTGGTTTTAGGTTTGACAATAGTATCCAAAAGACACAGTAATTTGCGATGAAAATAGAATTTCTACCCAAGAAATAATACTAATCATAAACGTTTTGAAAATATTTCGTCTTGTGATTTTCTCTTGACATTTTGCCTTCAATTTTTGAAATAATAGTATGGCCCAATAACCAAAAAAAAAATAGACAACTCTTTCTTGTTTTTTGAGCTTTTGGTTTACCATTTCCTTCATGTGACTTTTTTTCATTTTTACCATTAACTCTTTGATTAACTTTTTTTGTCAACTTTTTGTCTTCCAAAAACCAAAACAACAAACAATTTCAAACACTTGATTCAGTTACTTTTCTGAAAAGAAAACCAAAACCCAATCGTTGAGAAATTATAAACAAAGACTTTAACAAGTTCTTTGGATTGTTGAGTTAAAAACAAATGGTCTTAGAACGCTTTGTCTCCAAACTGTTGAATCAATACTTGGGAGATTTCATTCACATTTCTAAAGATCAATTAAAAATAGGGTTTATGAAAGGAGCCATCGAATTTAACAATCTACAAGTCAAAGAGAACTGTTTAGATTTTTTGGGTCTCCCAATCATGGTGAAAATTGGTTACATTAAGCAACTCCAATTACACATCCCTTGGAAAAACCTCAACAAAAAACCTTCGTGTTTAATTATTGATAGTATTTATCTTGTTGCTGTGCCGAAAACAATTCAAGACTTTAATCCAAAAAACTCTGTTCAAAAGCAATTTCAAAAGAAATTAAAGAAATTAGAGGTAAGCTTTTTTCTTTTATTTTTTTTTTGAAAAAAAAAGAAATTTTTTGTATGTGCTTTTGTTCTTTTTCAATTAAACAATTTTTTTTTTGATTTTTTCTGAGTTTTCTTGTGTTTGTAAAACAAAATACTTTTGAATTATTTCTTCTGGTTAGTTTTAAAAAAACTTTATGTGTTTCCTCATTCGACCAAAGACTTTTTTTTGGGAATAATAAGCAAAAAAAAAAAAAGAAAAACTGTTTTTTTATCAAATTCTTGACAGAGATCAGAAATTTTTTTTTAAAATTCCCTTTTCTGCGATTTAAATTCACTTAACTTTTGGAACACTTTTGCTATTTAAAAAATAATATTCAATTATTCACCTAATTATTTTTTAATGGTTTTCTTTCCTCTTGTTTGTCAAATAAAAAACAATTGATAATATTAATAACTTTTTTCAAAATACTCCTAAAAAACATTAACCACAATTCTAAATTCATTTATTCAAAACCTCTTGTTAGTAATTAAAAATTACCAACACACTTGAATAATTATATCAATTTCTTCATTCTTTATTTTTTTTCTTTCACATTGTTTTTGACTGGGCCGATGTCTAATTTTGGATTTTTTGAAAATATATTTTTTTTGAATAAACTATTTTACCGTTCTGGAAAAAAAGTGAAACAGGAAAAAAAAAAGTGAAACACAGGTTTTTAATTGGGAACATTAATATTACTAATAAAAAAAAAAAGATCCTTTTGATGATCTTTAATTTTTATATGTGATACCATTTCACACCCCTTATTCTTTTTTCACTTTTGGAAATTCTGATCAACTAATATTGGTCTTTGAATTATAAATGTTAAAAAATTTCACTTGGTTAACAATTTCTTTTTCAAATAGAGCTACAAATCCTAATCCACTTCTTTGAGGACTGTATTTAGAAAAGAAAAATATGGAAAAAGAAGTGAAAAATTGTTACCATTTATAATTCAAATAACAGTAAAAGGAAAAAATAAATGATTAAAGATAAAATGAAGTATTCAACACAATTACAGTTTTTTTTAATGCTGGCTTTTGGTTAAGGATTTTTCTTTGATTGATCTATTATTATAAAACTTTATTCTAAAAATTGACTATTTTTGAGATCTTCAAATCCACTTTAACACTTTGGATATGAAAGTAGATTTAAATTGTATTTGTTGGTTTGATTGAAAATATTATAATGGATTATTATTTGAAGTTAATTGGTTTCTTCTGTTAATTGATTTTACTTTTTGTTTTCAGGTTCTATTAATGCTCCCAATTAAAAACCGTGTTTCACTATTTTTTTCCTGTTTCACTTTTTTTCCAGAACGGTTAATTACTTGTTGTTATTGTTAATTCCAAAATTTAAAAAAATTAGTTTTGTCTCAAAAGTTCAATAGGTAATAGCCAAATTAATGCGTGGCAATTTTATTTTTTAATTGATTTTTTGAATTCTTTTTATTTTTTACAACACAAAATGATAACAGAAACATGAATTGAAAAATATTTATATTATTAATTGGAAAATGATAGTATTTATCAATTTTTTGTTTTATATACAGCATCCAAAAATGATCATGCCCAAAACATAAAACCCGTGTTTCAAATTAAACCCATGTTTTTTTTTCCTTCTTGTTCCAATACAACATCTAATTTAGTATTCAGCAGTATACCTTACGACCAAATCAATTTTGAAGGTAAACTCCTTGATATTCGAAGTAAATTTTAAATTAGGAACTGAATTTAATTAAAATTTTGAGTAATTTTCCCTATTTTTATCAAATTTGTTATTGTTTTTAAACAATATTTATTTCTAAAAAATTTACGTTCAGGTATTTCCAAAAAAGTGGGGCATTTTTTTTTCACGTTTCATAAAAAACAATCTTTGTTAGTGGATCTATTCATAAATTTGCAATACCAAATAGAGTGAAATATTAATACTGATCGAATCAACACACATACTATTGTATTTTTTTCAAAATATGTTCCTTGAAATATTTACAAAAAATAGAAAAAAAAAATTGCACTTTGTTTGGAGAAAACCATTCACTGCCAATTTCAATAAAAAATGGGGAATATGACAAGGACACAAATGGTTTTTTAAACAATAAAATACATTTATATTTTTTTTTCATTCTATTGGAATTTTTGTAAAGATTAAATCTCTTATGAAAACAATTTTTTCAATCAAAAGGAAAAAAATAAACACCAATTTCCATACCTAAAAAAGATCGTATAAAATTGTGATCAGAAAATTTATATATTTGATTTATTTAATGCCATACTAACAAACAAATTGCATTACTAATTAAGAATCAATAAATAATTGTTAATTATTTTGTATAGTTAAATATTTTTATGAAGATTGAGTTTAATTAAGATATTTTTAAAATAAATTTTACCCACTTTTTTGGAAATAGTATATTTTTTGCGAAAAAATTTCCAAGTTGATCCTTCATTTTTAGAATTTCTTTTTTTAATCATAGAACTTTAAGAAACCAATATCATATTTACTTAGGGTTTATTGTTGGCCATTTCTTTGATCGTTTAATGTGTAGGCCTTTTTTGAAAAGAAACAGGACTTTTGATTTTTACATACTGTTTAAGCAAGTCTGCACGGGTTATTTAAACAACAATGTATCTTTTTATTTTTAAATCTTACTAATACCAATCTGATATACTTTATATTCTTTTAATAATACATAATGAATTATTATTTTAATCGAATTCTTCATTTTTTTTTTTTCAAAAATATATGAATTTTTTCAAAATATCAGTACTTTTTTCAATATATTTTTTTATGTGAATTTAAATAAAGGAAAAGATTTGGACTTTCGAATCGTTAAAATATTCACACAAATACATATTTGAGAAAAATAATTGGTGATTAAAATTACAAATTATTCAATTCATATTTGAAAAAAGAAATTCTTATTTTGAAAAAAATTTATTTTTCAAAAATACCAATAACTGTTAATAAGCAAACAGAAAAATGGATTATTTTTGAAATAATTTAACAATAACATTATTTTATCTTTGACGAAGTCAATAAAAATTGTTTGAGAATAAAAAAATAAAATAAAAATTAATCCCATCATCTATTGAGAAGAAATAAGTTATCTCTCCAATTGACAAAGTTTTTTTTTTTTTTTAAATTTGCCATTTTGAACAAAAATATTTCAAGACCATGTTTTTTAGTTAACCAAACTTTAATTTTTTTCTAAAAAAACAACCTTGATTTGTCTTATTATTTTTTTTCCAACACCACCCCTTTAACTATCTATTTTGCACTTAAAACCCCCCTTTCTAAATGAAACAAGAATTTTTCAGAACAAATTAGATTTTTTTTCTTTCACATTTACTTTGATCTAAAAAGCACTCTTATAATGAATAATTTGAATCTTCTAACACAAATTGCTAATTGTGCATTAACAAAAAGTACAAATTTAGGAAATAAAAACTTATTTTTAAAAATGGAAAATAAAAAATATTCAAAATACACTTTACATTTTCATATTTGGATCCTTACTTTGATTACTACACCTGTAAACCAATTTATGACCACCCTGAGTAAATTTTTGATATTCCCCTCGTTGATATATGTTTTATATCCGTTTGTTAAGAAATATAATTTCAGAAATTAGTAAAAACCTTTCGTATTTATTTACTATCTTGGAAAAAATAGTTCAACAGGATTTTTAATTGCAAACCTTAATTAAAATAGAAAACCAAAAACGAAATTAAAATCAAATAAAAGAAGAAACAAATTAACCTTTGAAAATAATTCATTATATTATTATCAATCAAACCAACAAAACCAATTTAGATCTCCTTTTTTATTATCAAAAACTGGCGATTATTTTTTGAAGATCTCCAAAAATAGTCAAATTTTTTCAAACAAAATTGTAATGATAGATCGATCAAATAAAAATCCTTACCCTAAAAGACAGTATTTTCAAAAGTGGTATTGTGATTAAGGAGAACTTCATCACCAGAGATTTAAATAAAACCCATTTACATTGAAAAAATAGATAATCTAGAAAGTAATTTCTGTGATTAAAATTGTTTTTAAGTACACAAATAAAATTTTACTAAAAACAGTCTCAAAAATTATTGAAAATGAGAAATAAAAAAAGTAAAATATTTTTTAGATTCAACAAAAATGGAAAATTACCAACTAAAAAATAAATTTCTTTCAATGATAATAAAAAAAAATTGACTTTATTTATTGATGAAAGAAGTGTAAATTACACTCTAAGCTATATCCAAAAAAGCGAGGCAAATTTATTTTAAAATATATTTATTAAACTCAATCTTCAAAAAAGTATTTAAATATACAAAATCATTAAATACCATATATTGATTCTTAACAAGAATTCAATTTGTTTTTTTATTATTGTATTACATAAATAAAAGATATTAAATTTTCTGATCTCGATTTTATCAGATATTTGTTATCGGTGAAAATTTCTGACTTATTATTTTATTTTTGATCAAAAAAATGATTTTCATAACTTGTTTAATCTCAACAAATTTTCAAATAGAATTGAAAATATATAACTTTTTTTTGATTGTTTAAAAAATCATTTGTACCCTTTCCAAATTTCCAGTTTTTTATTGAAATTGGTCATGAATTGATTTCACCAAAAATAAATAACCAATTTTTTTTCATTTTTTGGAAATATTCATTCATCAAACATATTTTGAAATAAATACCTTAGTCATTGATTCAATCGGTATTAATATTAAACTTAATTGGGTATTGTAAATTAACGAATACCTCCACTAACAAAGATGATTTTTTATGAAATGTAAAAAAAAAATTCCCATTTTTTTGGAAATACCGTAAATGTCCTTTTACTTAAATTTCCCAAAGGTAATTTAAGCGTAAAATCATAGATTTCACGATTGTTCAAGGGAAAGACACACCCATTTTTTTTTATGTTTAAAAAGCAAAGGCAAAAGCAAAAAATTGAAAAGAAAAAAGGAAAAAAGAAAAAGAAAGAAATTTAAAAAGGGTTTATAAGAATCAATTGATAAAAAATCAAAAAAAAAAAAAAAATAAATGCTATCTTTAATTAAGTACTCCCAAAATCACAATCACGATATTTTTGGTTGATTTAATTTGATTTGATAGATTGGACATGAATGTTCACTTGGGGATCGTTGTTTAATTATTGTAATTTCTTTTTTTTTTTATCTGATTTGTAAAAAAAAATCCACTTTTTGAACACACTTTGATAGTTAACCACAATTTTATTGGGATTAATAGAAAATATTCTATAATTATGGAAATGCATTTTTTTCAAAAACACGGTTTGTATAAATTTCTCAAAATTATCAATTCTGCTTGAAAAATATGATATTCCTTTTAACACACTATTTATCAAAAATTTTTTTTTTGCAAAGATCAAGATCAAAATCAATTTTTTTTTTTTTTTTTTTAATTGTTTCAGTCCACGACACTACCCTTAAAATCTCATTTTATCATCAACCCTCGATTTTTTCTTTTACTCACTGATCTTACTTTACATTTCGAGTAATTTCTCCGGCTTTTTTGACTTCTTTGATTTCTTTTTCTTTTTCCAATTAAAAAATTCGTTTTACTTTTTTTTCAAAAGTGGTTACTACATAAATTGATCTTTCAAAAACCATTCTTAAATAAAAATAAAAACTCTTTTTGTGGTTATTATTTACCTTTCAATTATAAATCAAAAACAAAAAAACAAAAAAAAAAAAAACAAAAAACAAAAAACAAAACAATTATTTTTCTTTTTCGATATAAAAATTAATAAATGTTATTATTACCACTTTTCATTATTTTATCTTGAATGATTATATTTAATTCCAAATAGGTGTGGGAAGAAAATTCAACATCATTAAAAGTAAATGATAAACAAGAAAAATCTGGATATACCCAAAGAAAAGGACAAGAAATTAATCGGAATTTAAAGGTGAAAATTAATAAAATCTTAATCGTCTATGAAGATTTTGTTAGACAAATACCATTTAGGCTTGGAATCAAAATTGATCGTATCAATGTTGATCCAGCAAATAAAAATTTCATTAAAGAATTTTTAATTTCTGATTCAAAAATTTTAAATAAATTAGTTAGTATTGTTAATTTTTCAATTTATTGGGATTTATTTACAAAACCATTAATAAAGGAATCAGATACAATTGAAAATAAAATAAGAATACTGGATAATGAATTTAAAGGGGTAACCCAAATGAAAAAAGTTTTGAACAGGGGAACTAAAAACACTAAAACCACCAACACTAATAATGAAAAGGTAAATAAAGGAATAGGAAAAAAAAAAAAAAAATTCCAAATAATTGAAAAAAAAAAACAGCATCAGTATTTAATAAAGCCAATTTCGACAGAATTTCAATTATCTATCCGAAATGAAACTTATGAAATCTTAACAAAAAGTAATATTCCCAAGTTTAAATCCAACATTTTTTTAAAAAGATCAATTTTTTCAATTGAAAAAATACATTATGTATTATTACAAGACACTATCGATAAGTTTTCACAATATTGGAGTGCAGAAAAATATAGAAAATTTGGAATTCCTAAATTAAAGCCATTAAGAATCCCCAAAAAAATCAATCGAAAAAAAAATATTGAAAAAAATAGTTTAATCGATCAAAAAAACAACGAAAAAGATCAGGAGAAAAAAGAAAATGATAACAAAAACAAAAATATTATAAAAAAGGGCAAAGTGGGGGAAGTAAAGGGGAAGGGGGAAGGGGAAGGGGAAGAAAAGATAGCGGAAATAAAGACAGAGAAAAAAGAAATAAAAGAGAAAAAAGAAAAAAAAGATAAAGAAAAAAAGAAAGAGGAAGAAAAACAAATTGAAAAAAAAATTCAACAAAGAAAAAAAATAGCAAAAGAATGGTGGAAATTTTCATTCCGGTGTGTCGAACAAAAAATTTTTAATCAGAAAGAAAAAGAAAAGAAAAAAGATCCAAAAAGGAATTTTACAAACGAGCAGATGAAAGAAAGAAGAAGATATATTAATTGTTATAAAAAAAAATTAGGACTCAAAAAAGGGAAAAAAATAAAAAGGCAATGGGAAAAAAGTGAAGAATTTTTAATTTTGAAAGTATTAGAAAACAAATTAAAATTTGAAATGATAATTTTTTATAGATTTTTGTCGGAACTCGAATTTCAAAAAGACAAAGAATTTGAAAAAAAAAAAAAAATAAACGCACTAAAACAAAAACATGAACAAAAAAGAAGAAGGAGAGAAGAAAGGAGAGAAAAAAAAGAAAGGGAGAAAAGAAGGAAACTTGAAATAAAAAAATTAAAGCAAGCGAAAAAACAAAAAAAAAACCAGAAACAACCACAAAAAAAAAAAAAAAATGAACTAGAAAAGAATAACGTCAATGACAAAAATAAGAATTTTGAAGAAATTTCAGATTATAGTGAATTTGAAAGTGATACAATGACTGATAATACCTTTTCAAAAGCCTCGTCTAGTGACGATTCACTTGATAGTAACTTTTCCGAATTATCTGATTATATTAATTTTTCTATTGACGAAGAACTTACGAGTGAAAATACTAATAATAATGATGACAATAATGATGGCGATAAAAAGAAAATCATAAATAAAATAAAAAAAAAAAAACAATTAGATTTTAAATCTAAATTGACAGAATTTGATCAAATCTATCAATTATTTACAAGAAAACAAAACATTTCAGATTTAGTTTTACCAGAAGATTACCAATATTCTGAAATTAATTTCAATATTGATTCTTTTAATTTTTATTTGATCGATAACCCAAACATTTTATTAAATTTTGATAAATTAAAAAAAAAACCAAAAAAAAATTCCTTATTAAGAATTGATATTGGGGGGGTTAATTCAAAATTCGGAATTCGACAAAATTCTAAAACTATAAAAATGGAAATGAAATTTATCCGAGTATTTGACGATTATAATACCATTGATAATAAATTTCAACAAATTGTTTTTCCACTAGAATTAAAAAAAGAACAGCTGATTAATAAGAAAAAAAAGAAAATGAAAATGGATAAAAATATAATAAAAAAAGAAAAAGGGGAAGGGAAAGAAGGAAAGGTAAAGGGAAAAGGCAAAGAAAAAGATCAGGAGAAAAAAGAAAATGAAAACAAAAACAAAAATAATATAAAAAAGGGCAAAGTGGAGGGAGACAGAATAGATAAACTGAAGGGGGAAGGGAAGGAGGAGGGGAAGGAAAAGGAGAAAGGAAAAGATAACGAAAATGAAAAAGAAAAGGGAAAAGATGGTAAAGGGGGTAAGGCGAAGAAAAAGGAAAGAGAAAATGAAAATGAAAAAAACAATGTACATATTAAAAAAAAAGAAAAGAAAAATACAAAAGATCAAAATCTAGAGAATAATAAAAAAAAAATACAAAAAAGAAAAAATAATCTAAAAGAGTCATCAAAAAAACTTAAAAAATCAAAAAATAAAAATAAAGAAAAAGAGTTAATTGAATTGATTTCAACAAAAAAATTAATTAACAAAGTAAAAATTCCATTTTTTAGATTAAATATCGAAATAAATCCACTTGATACAGATTTTGATTTTGACATTAAAGCAATTTTACAACCATTAGAAATATTTTTTAATCCAACATTATTTATTTCAATTCTAAATTTTTTCGAAAAGCCAATTGACAAAAAACATAAAAATCTAAAATATCAAAAATCTGTAAATAATCAATTAAAAAAAATAAAAGATTTCAACAAAAAAAAAAAAAATAAGAAAACTCAAAATTTAATTGCAGACGAAAAAAAATACCAATTCGATATTGATTTACAAGCCCCAATGCTATTAGTTCCCGAAAATATCAATAATTTAAATGGAATTATTTTGGCATTAGATTTGGGTACGTTAAGTATTTCATCAATTTTTAATGAAGAGAAAGAAAACAATGAATATAGTGATAATAATAATAATAATAATAACAAAGAAACCAAAATAATTCCTAAAGACAACTATAAAAAATATAATTTTTTTTATGATAACTTTCAAGTAATTATTAAGAATATCAATTCTTTACTTTTTGAAAATTATTTAGATTATTGTAAATATTTAATCATTAATTCTAACGATGGTAATATCACAAATGATAATGATAATGATGATGAAGATAACTCAAATTATTTTTATCCTTATATTTTAAAACAATTTGATATAAATTTTTTATTAAAACTGGGATTTAATATTAGCAAAGAATTACCAAAGATATTTTTGAAGGGTAATTTGCCCTTATTATCCTTTGAAATTAATCCAATTACTTATGCTAGATTAACGAAAATGTTACAAATTTTTCTTTTTAAAGATCAAGGCATTAAGTTATATAAAAAAAAGCAATTAAAAAATCAAAAAAAAAAAAAAATCCGCCAAATGACTATTACCAAATCAGACAAAGAAAAAATGAATTTTATTGTGGATACCAAAATTTTAGAAATGAGCTTTGAAATTGAAAAAATTAAAATTTATTTAAATTCTTTAAATAATTTAAATAAAAACACCCCAATACTTCAGTTTAATTTTGATAAAATTTTATTTAGTATTCAAAAATTGCCCTATGATGTTTTTTTCTCCTTTCTAATACAGTCAATAAATATTGATGACCTATTTTCCAGCAATAAAAATAATAACAAATTGGATAAAAGAAATAAAAGTAAAAAATTTTTAATCACTAAATTTCCAATAAATGATCAAGAAACAAATAATAATTTAATTGAAATAAATTTAATAAATCATAGTAAGATTAGTCCAAAATATAAGTTAGTCCAAAATTCCATAATCTGCAATTTTAATCAATTACTATTCGAAATGGAACTAATAACCTTGCAACAAATCATTTCTTTTTTTAATCATTTTGAAAGAATAGAAAAGTCGATTTCAAATAACAATTCTTTGAATGATAATTACAAAGATGATAAAAATGAAAATGAAAATAATAATAGAAATGATCACGAAAATAATATTGGTAAGAAAAATGAAAATAATATTGGAAATGATTATGAAAATAATATAGCAAATAAAAAATTAGAAAATAGACCAAAAAATTTTAACATTGATATAAATTTAAATAAATTAGAAATTAACTTTTTAGAGAACAATAATTATTTAAATAATTTTAAAATGGATAAATCTGAATTGAATATAATAAAATATTATAATAAAGAATTTAAGTTTTCTGGGAAATTAAAAAGCCTTACAATTGTTGATTTAACTCAACATAATGAAAACTATTCGCAAATTTTCAATTTAATTGGTAAAGAAGTTTTAAATTTCACTTTTTATAAATCATTATATCAAAAAAATGACGGTATTTTAAAAATTAATGTAAATAATTTCACCTTTATTTATTTAGAAAAATCGATTTTAAATATGGTAATTTTTTTACAATTATTTTTAAATTATAAAAATAAAACTAATAAGGGTAATAATTTTATTGGTAAGAGTAAGAGTAGTATTAGTAATATTAGTAGTGGTGATAATAACAATGATGATAATAATAAACAAAATATTATTAAAAAACAATTAGTGCCAAAAAAAAAAAAAAAATCAAAAAAATATTTATTTGAATTAGAGTTAAATAATTCAATAGTAAAAATTCCGAGGAATTCTATTTCAAATGATTTATTAATTTGTCAAAGTAAAAAAATAATTATTTATAATCAATTTGATAAATATAAATTAAGTAATAATTTTAATAAAATTGTTCAAAGTAATTCTATTATAATAGATTTTGATAAAATAAAAATCACTTCACAGATATTAAAATATAAAATTGATAATAATATTATTTTAAATAAAGATTTTTTAACTATTAATATTTTTTTAATAAAAAATTTCCAAAAGTATGATTTACCAAAAAGAATGGTAAATATTAATTTACAAAAATTAAATATTTATCTTAACCAAAAGCAATGTAATTTATTTTTTGGAATTTTAAAAGAAAATAAAAATGAAAAAAACTATTTTCAAAAAAAAAAAATAATGTATAAAAAAAATGATATTTTTAAAAAAACACCAACCGGTAATAATAATAATCTTGATAGTAATGGTAATTTACAAACAATTAAAAATAATAATATTAATATTGAAATAAAAAATTTCAATTTAACTTTGATGAATTTACCAAAAAAACAATTATTGACTAAAAATGAATCAATATTAAAAATTTGTAGCTATGATTTAAAATTAATGGTTTTAAATGATTTTAATAATAATAATGAAATTATTTTTGAAATTTTAAAATTAACTTGTGTTGACTCTCGGGATTATAATAACCAAAATAATAATTTTCTGACAATTTTTCAACCAATAGAAATTATTTCATCAAATAGTAATCAAAATGATGATAAAAATAAGATGAAAAATGAATCTAGAAACAAGAACAAACCAAAACAAAAACAAAACAAAAAAATAAGGCAAGGAATTAAGTACGAAGAAGTACAAGAAGAAAAACAAGAGCAAGGGCAAGGACAAGGACAAGGACAAGGACAAGAGCATGAACAAGGGCATGGAAGAGGAAAGGAACAAGAAAAAAAGCAAAAAGGGAAACAAACACAAGAAAAGGGAAATGAAGTTAAAATTCTTCAAATTCCAGATACGAAAAAACATCAATATTCACAATTTTTTTTAATTTATTCAAAGGATTCCAATAATGACAAAATAATTAATTTAATTATTCTGTCAAGTAGATTAATATTGATTTGGGGGCTATTATTTGAAATTGAAAGATTTCTAATACCAGATGTAATGCAACCAAAAAATATAATAAAAAAAATTACAAGTCAAAAAATAACAATTAATTTACAGAATTTTGAAACTGCATTTTTAGAAGATTATAGATCAAATATCACAGACTCGATAATAACAAGAAGCAATTTTGTAATTATTTACGAAGACAAATTTTATAAAAAAGATTTCACAGTTTGTTTAGATTCAATTGAATTTTTCAGAACAATTTATAATAAGATTAATCTTCAAAGTAATCAATTAATTTCTATTCTTTCCCCATTCAACATCTTATTGAAACTCGAATTCGAACCAATACAAAACACTAAAATCGGCAACATTCAAACAATAATTTCGATTGGCAAAATAAAGGGGTTTTTAACCTTAACTGATTTTTTATTACTTAAAGATTTAATGGAATCATTAAAATATGATTTAAAATATAGAAAGCAATTAAAAGAGGAATACTTATTAGAATTATTTAAAGAAAAGGGGTATAAAAACTTAATTAACAATTTTAAAAATTTAAGTGAAGAAGAGAACAATGAATTTAAAAAGGTCCATAACAAAAATAATGGAATGGAAGAAAATTTAAAAGCAAAAAAACTACAAAAGGACAATTTTAACAACGATAATGAAATGGAAATGGAAATAGAAAAAGAGAAGGGAAATGAAAATTTAACAAAAATGGAAAAGGAAGTTTTAAAAGAAAATAATATCGAAAAAGGTGAAGATTTTATTGATCTCTATGATTTTAAAAAAAATGTACAAAAAAAAAATTTTGTCAAAAAATTAAATATTAAATTTGATAAGCAAGATGACAGAGATGATGACAATAATGAAATCGGGGGTGGTGACGGTAACAACGATGGCGAAAATGATTATGAATCTAAAATGTTTAGAGAACTTACTAATGAAACATCCATTTTAGAACAGAGTTCATTTTACTCAGAAAAAACTGGGATCGATATTGATAAGCATTCAAACAAAAATATCAAAAAACTTAATTTTATTGATAAAATAAAATTAACTTGGATTAACGATTGGAAAAATAATAATAAGAAAATATTAAAAAAAATCCTAAATGCACCAAATTATGAAAAGAAAAAAAAAATTCAACAAAAATTGAAAAATCCCGAATTTCAACATTTTGAGCAAATTAATGTTACAATCGCCGAATTAAATATTTTATTAATTGAAGACAGTAGAGAAAATGATAAAATTAATAAGCCAATTTTGGAATTTCATTTTTTGGATATTTATTTCAAAGCTGATGATTTATTAACATTGTTAGTTCAATCAAATACGTTAAATCCTTCAAAATTGACACAATTAAAAATACTACATGATAAGCAATTCAATCAGCCATTAAATATTCTACAAGTATTAAGAGAAAATTCACCAATCAGATTTAGTTATTCATTCCATTCTACAATTTTTATTGAATATTTAAATTATATTACTGGTGGCTGGGAACCTGCTTTAGAACCCATAAGAATTGGTTCAAAGGGTAAACAAAATATAAAAAAGGGTAGTTTGGATTTAGTAATTAATTTTAAAAAAAACTTTAATTTAAATATTACAGAAATTTTTTTACAAACAATAAATTTTACTAGAAATCATTTTAAAGCGCTAATTAAAAAAAATAAATTAAAAAAGAAAAAGAAAAATAATAAGAAAAATATGATTACTAATACCACTGGTAATAATGTTACTAATACGAAAACAACAATTACAACTGATAATAATAGTAATAATAATAATAATAATAATAATAATAATAATAATATTAATAATAATAACAAAGATATTAATAAAAATATCAATACAAAATATAAAAATAAATTAAAAATTAATAAACTGAAAAATAAAAACGAGAATACTGATAGTGATAATGATAATTTAAAAAATATTAATAAAAAAAAATTAAAAATTAATATTGATCAAGAAATTACTAACAAAAATGAAAATAGTTTATTTTGGATTAAAAATTTGTGTGGTAATAGTTGTTATTATATTCTTAATTTCAAAACAAAAAAAAAATTAAAAATTAAAAATAATGAATTTAAACCATTGAAATTTTTATTAGACACAAGACGCGATTATAGAAATAATACAGAAAATTATAAAATTCAATTATTTTTAAATAAAAATTTAAGGAAAGGGATTCCTATATCAATAAATAAAATCAAGAACCAAGTGTTTACTGTTAATAATCTTGAAAATAAAATTGAATATAATTTTATTAAAACAGATAACGAAAGTCAGGGGAGTCGTGAGATGAATAAAAACAATTATTCATCGTTTTTAATCCAAATTGAAATGCAAGATTCAATAAAATGTTTAACAATTAGATCGAGTGTTAGTATTTTTAACAAATGTTCTATACCATTAAAAATTAATTTATTTCAAAAAAATAATGAAAAAAAACCAATTGATTTAGGAATTATCAATTCAAATCAAGACCAATCAATACCGAATAAATATATCCAAAATAGTTATATTTATATTCGACCCAACAATGACAATTTCATTAAATTTGATGTAAGCGAGATTATTGATTTAGATTGTTTAGCAATTGGTAGAAATGAAATCACTTGCCAAAGAAAGGATTCAAAGGCTAGTATTAACTTATTATTAATAATTTATAAATATAAGGATTTCTATAATAAAGCAAACGAATTGGGTATTTGGAAGTTAGAAATATTACCCCCAATGATTTTTTATAATTTATTATGGTTGCCTTGTAAATTCTTTTTCAGGAAAAGTAAATCACAAAGGAATAACAAAAATAAAAATAAAAAAGATTTGTTTGGTAAAGAAAATTTTGTATTAAATTCTAATTCAAAAGAGATTTATAATTCACCAACATTGAAACAAAATTTTATTAAATTCTTGATTTTAAATTTAAATAATAGAATTTTATTTAAATCCAAACCCGAAGGCTGTAAAGTAGTTTTAGATAATAATATCATAAATAATAATTATAATAATTTAAATAATAATAATTTCAACAATAACAATAGTTTTTCTCAACAATTTTTTGTGTATGATCACAAAAACTTGCCCTTAGAGTTAATATTAGAAATAAAAAAAAATAAGAAAAGTCAATTAAAAATATTTTTATACTCTCATGCTTGGTTAATAAATAAGAGTAATTTAAAAATTAATTATATAGCACCAAAGAATAAAAAAATGCCAGATCAAGACAATTTTAATTCAAATTTTAAAAAAGTATTTAAAAATATCAATAAACAAAGAAAAGAAAAAAATACAGACGAAGAAAGCGATAATAATAATAAAGAAGATGATGATAATGATTATGATGATGATGATGATGATGAAGGTGAAATAATAATTACAAAAAAGAAAGATTATGAATTGAACAATAAAAATATTACAATAAATCAAAATGCAAAAAATATTAATTTATTTCAAAATAATTATAATAATAAAATAGCATATTTTTACCCCTTTGAAACATTTCAAATTTCAATTAAGGGCATAAATGGGAGATCAAATCTTATTAACATCCCAAAAAATGATCGAAATAAAATAATTAAAATAAACACTGGTGGTAAATCCGGTGTTGAATTATCTTATAGTATGACTACAAATAAATATAAATTTTCAAAAACAAAAATAATTACTTTGAAGCCAAAAGTAATTATTATTAACCAAACTAATTTTAATATTTTTTGTTGTCAAAATTTGAAAAAAGAGAGGGATTTTGAATTGGCTAAAAAGGCAAAGAATATAGTAAAATTGCGACCGAATGATAAAGTCCCATTCCACTATTGGGTGGATATTACTTCTGCAAAGATGATTAGAATTAAATTTATTGAAAATCAAAAGAATAAAAAATGGATTTATAATTGGTCTTCAGGGTTTTTTGTTCATAATATCGGTAACGAATTTTTAAAAATTTGGAGAAAAAAAAACAGTAATTATCGTAATAGCCAAGGCAATTCGAATACGGATAATAAAGAATATGATAATACTAATAATATGCGTAATGATTTTGTTGATTATAATAAAGAAAATGAATTTGATTTAGATAATTTTAGTTTTTACATTGCAGTCGTGCACATTATCAGAAAAAATAATACAAGTTTTGTTTTTATTCGAAAACATCCAAAAAACCACCCGCCTTATCTAATAGATAACCAAACAAATGAAACTTTAACTTTGCAACAAAAATCAACAGGAACTATTGAAGTTGTTGGGCCATTACAATCCAGGGCGTATTGCTGGGAAGAGCCAACAAAGCCCAAAGAATTATTAATTAGAATTGAGCAATCAAAATTTTTTAATTATTATGCGATAGATGATTTAATTAATTTAGACAGCAAACCGATAATTATAAAAAATTTTAATAAACAAAGGGGGAAGGAAGGCAAGAAACTAGAATTATTAACAGAAGTTGTTTGTGTGGGAACAACGAAGGTTTTTACCTTAAGAGATGCGAGCAAAGTCAAAAGGCAATGCTATTTAGCAAAACGGTTGTTTACCAGTTTGGATGAATTCTATAATTTGTTAAATTTAAAAATCAACATACCCAATTTTGGAATTTCTTTAATCAATAACGAACCAAAGGAAATCTTATTCATTTCATTTGATGTTTCCAAATTGTCTTCCGAGTTGACTAGCCATGATCATAAAATAAAGATGACTATTAATTCAATTAGAATTGATTCGCAGGATTACAACACTAAATACCCAACTGTGTTAAATACTCGAAACGAAAATAAAAGTGCACCATTGATAGATTTGTATATATTTAAATCTTTGCAATATTATGGAGTGAATTACTTTCAAAAGGTCGATTTAGATATACAGCCCTTTTCTTTTAATTTGGATGAAATTACATTTTTTAATGTGTTCCATTTTTATAAAAAGTCCAGAATGGATCATTTAATTGAGAACGAAAAAAAAAATAATTATCTAAAAAGTATCACAAATAATATAATCATCAATGATCTCAATAATAATAAAAGTGATGATATCATTAAGGTAATTAAAAAAAACGAATCCGAAATAATACAGGCAAACAAAGACCTCATGAAATTGTTATGGTTCCAATCTTTCAATATTTCCAGTATTGAAATACCAGTGATCATTAATACCAATGGTACAAATAATAAATTTTTTGTTTGGATCGGCACATCTGGTATAGAATTCGAAGATGATGTTGTGATAAATAATTTTACTTTATCAAATTTATTTATAGAAAAGACCACTTTAATAAATAAATTAAATCATCATTATGTTAACTCCTTAAAGCAAGTTTCCATGAAAGCAATGCCATCCAATTTTGTAAAAATTTTTAGTGGGTTAGGTATTTTGAAATCGGTTAACCATATTTTGTTTAATGATAATATTTATATCCAAAGAAATAGGAAAAGGCTACCGAGACATTTTCCTAAAGATAAAAGCCTCAGAATTTATAATTCTGTTCTCTCAGAGGGGCAATACTTATTGCATATCTTGGGGTTCCCTAAAAAAATATGTGAATTCTGTCTTAGAACTTTAGAGAAAAAAGTTCTTTTAACAACAAAAAAATCCATTTTTTATATAGATATTTTGAATAAACCCAGAATAATACATAAAATTAAAAAAACAAATATAATCAAATATAATCCTTCAAAGAATTCAATTCAAATACAATCAAAAAAATTCAATTTTTCAATCAAATGTAAAAATAATGATGAAATTGCTTCCGTTATAATTAATTTATATTCTACTAATAAATAAATTCTTTAATCTTTTTTTTTTTTTTTTTTTTCTTATTTTTATTTTTTTTTATTTCTTCAACAACTCTGATAATAAAAAAATAAATAAATAACAAAAATTATAAGTCTTAATATACGTGGATAATTTTTTTCAAAAGAATTTTTGTTTAGTTACATATAAACATCTAAATTCCATTAGAATATTGTTCAAACTTGCTCTTGATTTACTAAACTAGATTTCAAAAATTTTGACTCACTTTATTATGTTAATGGAAGTTGTTTTGAGGGTTTAATACAGTATTCTTATCAAAAAAAAATATTTTTACTTTTTTGGAATTTTATGATTTTTTCTAATTTTACAAATTTTAATTTTATTGTTTGAATTTTTGTTTTTCTTGTGTTTTTCTTGTTCTTTTTCTTTTTGTTAAAAAAAGGGTTAATTTTCCGATTTTTTGTGATTTCTTTTTTTTTTAAAAAAAAAAGATCATGTGGAAAAATAAAAGAGTTCTTGAAAAAACAAATAAACACTAATATAATTTAGATAATGTAATGTATTTTAAAATGAATTTAATGATTCGTAAAAAATCTTGTTGTTATATTTTATACATTGGAATTTCAGTAATAAAAAATCTATAAAGCATATTTCAAAAATTGTAACTCGCTGTTTTTTAGTTTTTGGTTTTATTTTTCTTTCCTTTTTAAAATATCAATTTTTATATATTTATAATGATTTAAAAATGAATTAGAATCAGATAAAATATTTGTTGTTCTTTAGTACTAAAGAGTATATATTTTTTTTCAATTTATTATTTCAGAATAGTCAGAATTATTGAAAAGGTGTTTATAAATGAATGAAAAAAAAGCAATAAATCAATTTTATTTGAAATGATTTATAAATTGTATTTTTTCCCCCTTATAAAAAATTATCAAAACATATTCTATTATAGTTATATTTAATCATTTTGACTTGAAAAAAACATGATTAGAATTATCAAGTAATATTTCTTATAATAAAATGGTTTAAATATCTTGTAATCATATAAATTATAAATAAAGAATAAATAAATCTAATATCTATATATTTTTTTTAATATATACAGTTTGTTTATAAAATTTAAAGTTTTCTAATTCTCTATAAATATCAATAAGGTAGATATTCGGTCTTGTAAGGTTTAAGAAAATACTGGAATATGTGTATAAATATTTTGAATCTTTGTGGGATTAGATGGTAAATTTTTTATTATTTCTGATATTTTTTTTTTAATTCTAATTAAGCAAAATAAGTGGGATTTATTTAATAAAATTAACTCGAATAATGGTATTATAAAAATATTTTAGAATACTTTACACATTTTTTTTAGGTCACAGTTTTCTTAAATATTTCCATATTTACCCTCTTTCTATTTATCAATTATTTATAACAAATATCATTCAAGGGGGCAAATTATTAGGTCAAATAGAGTTCAAAGTAAACAGAGATTCATATTTTGGAAACTTTTTTTAGTTGAGTTAATACCATATTTTGTATCAAAATATGTCAAAATCTATATATATATATATATATAACAAAATAAAAAAAATAAATCTCAGTATTAAAAAATAAAAAATTATTTGTTCTCTTTTTTTAAAAATAAAAAAGGCATAGATAGAAAATTACAAAAGGGGGTGGGACATATATTAAATTTAAAAGAAAAAACCAAAATAAAAACATTATTTTTCTTTATTATAAGTCAAGAAATTATCCTCATATATTAATTTTTGGTTACTTCAAAAATAATCAATCTGGTGAAATTTTATATTTAAATATTTATTTTATTTCGCAACAAGTTTGAAATAAAATGCGGATGTATCTTCTTTAAATTCTTGTTTGTATATGTATTATCTATAATACTTCAACAAATTTTGTCTTTAAATGAAGCCAATTTAACTTTCACCTTAATACTTTATATAATTCAATTGTAAGAAAATAAATATCATTTTTTAAAGGATTATTTCTTTTTATCTTTAAGAAATAAAAAATATGATTTTTTTATTTTTTTGTTAACCAGCTAATCTTTTATTGTATCTAGTTTGATATTGGGTTCTAAAAATAAATAGTGATTCGATTATTTCATTTATTCAAAAATCCCCTTTTAAAATTCTTTGTTGTAGATCCGCTTCAAGACCCATAATAAATATATATTTTAGAGTTATACCATGGGATTAATCGTCATTCTTTGAACTTCATAATATCAGTTTTTATCACTTTGAACAATATTATATTTCTTATCCTTGGAGACAAAACTTGAAATATTACAATGTGATTGTTTCCAAACCAAAACAATAAAAACTGATATTGTCTTCTTGAAGACCTATGAATAAAAAAAAGACTTAAGAGGAAAGATAAAAATATTAAAATTTTACTTAAAATTTTTGAAAGATTCCAATATATTTTCTCGAATCGGGTAAAATTACTGAAAAAAAATAAATTATTTCAATAGAATAATTTTAAATTTTTATAATAAATCTGGCAATTTACCTTTAAAAATGATTTATTATTATTAAAACTCTGGTGTGAGAAATTAGATGTGTTTTTAGAAGAAGAACAAGAATATATTTGATTTGAAACACCAATTTAATGTTTTAAGAAGGATATCTTGTCTAATATACCTTGATTTTTTTTCTAGCTATTTTCACTGATTGTAACAAACTCCACAATGGTAAAAGTATCTTGATTAGTATAATTACAGATTAGAATTATTTTATATTAATCCTAGTTTCTGAAACCTTATTATTATTCAACACACAAGAACAAAAAAATATCGTCTAATTTTTGGTTCAAATATTTGTGTTTTGGTTCCTTACTGAATGATCTTCAACTTGGTTAGGGTGTTAATAGTTGCTTAACAAGGCAATTTTTGACAATTTATTTTTTTTACAAATCCAAAGTGAAGAGTCTAAGACTAATAACTTGATAGCTATTTAAGAATAAATTTTGATTTTTGGGTTGTCGAAGAAAATTTTAATTTACTTGTCCTCACTTTTCATAAAAATAAATAATTGTGTATAAAAGCTCCAAATAAAACCAAACCCAAAAATCATGTTTTTTTCATAATTAAATAACACCCAATTCATGGTTTTTTTATAACTTAAGTTCCTGCCTTCATCATATACTCTTCAATTCGGATTTTGGAAAAAGTGAAATAAATTGTCAAAAATTGCCATTTTCAAACACAAAAACCCTAGCCAAGTTGAAGATCCTTCAGTAAGGAGCCAGAACACTAATATTTGTACCAAACACAAGACAAACTTTTTTCATTCTTATTAGATTGCAAACCTTAACTAATAAAATCAAAGAAAATTAAGTAACATCAATTATCACTTTTACAGTTAATAAACATACTTTTCATTTTAGAACAAACTACTCTATTAGTTTTAAAAACATAAACTAACCATTTATTTATAAATTTTTGTAAATTTCATTTTTCTTCGGCTTTGTTCCAAGTAAAGTCGTTTTTTAATTGTTAAGCATTGATTTTTTTTTTTTTTTTCGTTGTAATAAAATAACAAAGCTTAAAAATTGTATCTAGTAAATATGAATTGTAAGATTTCAACCCGCCCTTTCTGTTCAAAAAACTTTTTTTAACAAAAATAATCTTTTTGGTTTTTAAATGAAATAACAAACAAAAATTTAATGTGATTTTGATTGAAAAAAGCTAATACATATGGCGATCAAACGTGGGAAAAAATTACAAATTTCTCTTCCCAAATCCCACCGAAAAGAGCCGCTCATTCAGCGTGTATCTCTGGAAACAAAATGTATATTTTTGGGGGTTATTTGTATAACAACTATTTTAATGATATTTATTCGTTTAACTTTCGTAATTAATTTCGATCATTCTTGAAAATTTTTAGCTTTCTATTCTTGTCTTTTTTTTTTTGTAATTGCTTCAACTGCTAACCTTGACAAAAATAAAAATTAAAAAATACTTTTTCAAACAAAATTAAAAACATTTCTGCAAATAATCCTTACGATCCAAAGAAACCAAAAACTGGTCAAAAATAAATGCAAAGGGGGATATACCAACTGGAAGAAGATGGAACTCAAGTGTTGTTGATTCTTCTGGAAATATTTGGATATTTGGAGGTATTAAAACAAGATTCTCTTTCTTTTTTTTTTTTTTTTGTAAATCTCTTTTGTGGTTGAATCTTCTTTCTGTGTTTTTTTTTTTTGTTTTTTCAATTTTTCTTTCTTCTTGAATTTCACATTTGAAAAAGGTTATCAAAGCGTTGATCGATTTAATGATCTTTTTTGTTTTAACACCAAAACTCATGAATGGACTGGACCAGTTACTACTGAAAACCCACCTACCCCTCGTTATTCACACACTTCTGTTATTGTAAATAATTCCTTTCCCTTTTTTTTTTGGTTTTCTTTATTTCATAATGAATTTCCATTTTCTTCAATTTAAATCGCCTAAATTTGTTATTTAATATAGTACGATAATAAAATGTGGATCTTTGGTGGTTACAATGGACAAATCCAATCAAACGAAATTTTTTATTTTAATTTTGGTAAGAGAACAAAGCTTTTTTTGTTTTTTAGTTTTTTTGTTTTGTGAATCTCATATTTAACGAAACAGCTAAAAACCACCTTTCTCGATTTAATGATCACTTTTATTCTTTGTAATCAATTTATTCCAATTTTAGAAACAAACGAATGGTGTAATCCATTAAAAACATATGGACAAAAACCCGAAGAACGCGCAGGACATACAGCAGTCGTCGTGGGAGATAAAATGATCGTATTCGGAGGGTAAAAAAACATCTTTTTCTTTTCTTTCTTTTTTTTTTATGAACAGTTTGATTAAATGCATGGAAAATACCAAATGAAAATTTGTTAGAAAAATCTTCAAGTTATGTTTTGGTCAAATTGCATAATGATTATTTACAAAATAATAGCAAAAAAATCTTGTATTTGTTGTATTCAATTTGATACAAAGAACCCCTATTGCATAAAGGGTGTCTTTAGAAAAAGGATGATTTTTTGGTACAAAATAAATCATTTTTTATCAATGAATTTTCTGAAAATTAAACTTTTAAATGTAAACTTTAATAAATAAAATCTTTAAAAGTACTTATTTCTATTAAAACAGTAACAAAGAAAAAAATTACAACATGATAAATATTGTAGTGTCAGTATAGTGACTTTGAGTTCCTAGGTTTTTCCAGAATTTAAAAGAATTTGAGTACAATCAAAGATTTTACTCCATTTTTTAAATCATTAAAAAGAGAAGGGTGTTTTTCTCGTGGTTTTCTGTTTTGTTCGGAAAATATATTGATTTTCAAGACAATAACAATAATTAAAAAAAATCTTAGTTAGCTTTTCAGAATTTAAATTTATTTTATAAAATAAATTCGAATTCTGAAAAATTTTCATTCGCTTTTTTTCAATTTTTGAAATTTTCTTTTTGTTTCTTAAATTAAAAAAAAACACCCTTCGGATTTTAATGATTTAAAAAAAATGGAGTAAAATCTTTAATTGTACTCAAATTCTTTTAAATTCTGGAAAAAGCTAGGCACTCGCCAGAATTCTACGGCACTGGCAAAAAAAGTTGATCCTAGCAATTAAAAAAGATCCTTGTATTAGTAAAAAACCCAAGTAATTTTTGAAAAAAATCTTCACTTCGCTGAAAATTTGAAGGTTGAATTATTAATATTCAGGTTTTAAAGTTGCAAAATATCTTTCTTAAATTTGTCGCAAAATGTAGATTAGTAGCAAAAAAAATTAAATAATCAACTCATTTAAATTATTTTGACAAATTATTTTTACATATTGGTTATATATTGATTAAACAACTGGTTTCATAAAAAGTAAGTAAAACTAATGTATCTTAAGGTTTTTTATGTTGACGATTATTGAGTTAATCTTTGAAATTAAAAAATCTAAATAAACCATCAAATTTGGAAGCTCTAAATATTAATTTTTAAAACTTGAATAGTATTATTTTGATTTCTATTTTTAGATTTAGGAAAAGCAATTCAAAAATAATTTCCAAAATGATAATTTTTATTTGTGATCATTGGTAAAAAATCTAATATAAATTATTGTTCGATAATAATGAAAGGGTGTTTGAAATATTCCCGAAAATAACCGAAAATGGAAAATACTCGAAAATTTTTTTCACAGCTTAAAAACAGCTTTTGAAGAACTTTTTAGAAAGCTTAGTGTTAAGAGATAAATATTTAGGGTAAAATAATAATTTTACTTTCAGACAAAATATTTTTTTTTGGATTTTCTACTGTAAGCTCCTCTTAAGAGTTTTTGTTACCTTTTGAGTATATTTGAGTATGTTGGTCATTTATTAGGGTGTGTATGTATACCGGGGTATTGGTATGGGCTTTGTTCGGTTGTGTTAGGTTCAGGGTAGGTATGTTTTATGTTTGTATGTTTTGGTTAAACGAGTTTCTTTTATGGAATGGAAAATTAAATCAAGTTTGGTTTGGGTAACTTTGGGAATCGAATGGTAGCTTCTGTATGTGTATGTACCATTACATATTACTCGGTTATTTTTGGATTATATTTAAGATCACAATATTATGAACAATGATACACAATTAGAAATTGTCTTTATAAAGACATTTTCTCTCCTGTGTTCATAACATTTAGCAATGATCAGAAATATTACAATTATCTAAGATGCCAATTCATTTCATAAAATGGGTTGAATACTATTCCTCATAATTTGCATTTTTTCACATTTTATATTTTTCATCCTTAAAAAAAAAATATTCATCAATAAAATTCCAATTTTAACATTAATACAGAGTTTATTAGTACTAGAGTTTCTTAGAGGTTGTTCAAAAAGTGTTTTTTAGTTGTGAAAAAAATTTTCGAGCATTTTCGATTTTCGGCTATTTTCAGGAATATTTGATAGATTAGATTGAAATTAGAATTTTTAAGGTCATTTGATCCATGAAGTATTGAAAAATTTTACACTCAATTACAAAATAAACTTTAATTATAGACGAATCTGTAGTGAAGCTAATCCCTTAAAAAAGTGTTTTTGGCAAAATTTTTAATTTTAGTGATTTTTCACATATTTTTTTATTAAACAAAAAGAAAATATTTATTTGAAATCTGGGTTTTGAAAAAGAAATTATATTTTTCCAAGTTGAAAATAATAATTGTAATTATTTTTTTAAATAAAGTAAATTTTGTATAATGAGTTTTTTAAAGCTTCATAGTTTTATTTTTAAAGAAAATTTTTGTACACTATTTACACAAACAATAAGATTTTTTTCTTCTTCATTGAAAAAAATCTTTTTTTTTGAAATAATTTGATAATATGTTTGAATTTCAAACTTTACAAAAAATGAAAAAAATGGATCAAACTTTTAAAAACAATAATCCATCTCGGAAAATAGCAGTAAAAGTAAGTTTACACTAGAGTAATCAATTTTCACGTCACTTTTCAATTTCAAGATGTGGTTTTTTTTTTTGAATTTGCTATTAAATTTGCTAGAAGATTTTTTTATTATTGCTTACAGTTCTCTTTAAAAAACAAACATAAATTTTATAAATTTTCTTCTAATTTCATAAATCAACAACAAGCCTAACGTAAAAATCAATTATTTTTTTCAAAAACACAAAAATAAATTTTAACATACTTGTTAATTTTTGTTTTTAATGTGGCAAATAATAAGATTTTCAAATATACTTTGTTATAAATAAAAGTTCATATCTTAACAAAGAAAAATAAAAAAAATTAAAAAATATATATCTTAAGAGAAACATAGAGATTTGAGTGAAGCTGTAATTTTCATTTCTTGAGCTTTCATTAAATACTCTCGTAAAAAAAAATACAACTTATTAAAAATCTATTTTTTTTTAATTCAATAACGATCATTATAAATGTTTATTATAAAAAGATAAAAATTAGCAATTAGATTTTGAAAAAATATAAAAATTATTTTTATGTAATGTAGTGTTGCTTTTAGATATTTATTTTGATATTATCCTCAAAAAAAAAAATAAAAAAAATAAAATAAAAATGGAAAAGGGGTATAAAATATAATGATATATTCTTCTTTTCTGTTAAATTAAAAAAAAAAAAAAAAAAACCTTTACAGCAACCAAAGCTGAATTATCCAAACTTTTGAATTTTTATAATTAATTATTATTTCATAAATACCACTTTTTAAAATATAAATACAAAAAAACTTCCGACTCATTTAAATTTATGATTATTTCAATTTATAAAATTAAAAGAATTTTTTTAAATTTATGCTTTATTCAGAAAATTAAACTTGTAAAATTGCTTTCATATTAGAATGTTATTATTACTAATAGTGCAATAATATATAATATTTATTATTTTGGGTTTTTTCCGATGCCAAGGTATATAAATATAACATTATTTTATTCATTTTTTGTTTTTTTTCTTTTTGGATATAATTATCAACATTTGTTTTTTGATATGAGCTTGTCTTTACAGAAAATAAATGAAAGGCAAAGATATGTGGGTGGTTATTTCTGAAATCCCGTTTAATTTGACAGAAATTTAGATTTTTGAGTTATTTTTTTTAAAATTCTCAAAAAACAACAAGATTCTTAATAATTTATATTTTTTTGATTGATTGAATTAAAATTTTTTTTTATTATTAACCACAAATTATTTATTATTATTTCTTTATAGTTATAACCGTACATTGAGTTATATGAATGATATATTTGAATATGATTTTAAAAAGAATCTCTGGACAAAGCCTAAAGTTGTTGGTAAAAAGCCAAAAGTAAGATCTCTTCATACTTGTGTGGTATATCAAAATGATTTATATATTTTTGGAGGGTAAGAATTATTTTTATTTTATTTTTTTTATTGTTATTATTTTTCTTCCTTTATATTTATTATTATTATTTCTTTATACCCATAATTTCAATCGAAATCAGTATCTAAAATTCGATATATAAATAATTCATTTATATTTTTTTTTTTATCAATTATAAATTGTTCTTTTTTTAAAAATTATCAATTATTCTTGATTCAAAAATGCAACACCAATAAATTAAAAAAAAAAAATAAAAAAAAAAAAAACACTTATTGTATTTGAAAAGGTATAACCATAAATGGTTGAATGATCTTTATAAATTTGAATCGGATATTTCGAGATGGGAAAAGATCAATGCAAGTGGGAGGAAACCGCCAGGGTGCTATGGGCATTCAGCTGTATGCTTCGAAGGCTGTATATATTTTTTTGGCGGGTACTCAAATAAAAATGAAGATCGGCAATTTTTTAATCATTTGTATTCATTTAGATTTGTATCTGTGCTGATTCAGGATATGAAAAAACTATTTTTAAGTCAAAAACTATGTGATCTATTTATAACTTCCAAGGAAGGGGAAAAAATAGGAGCGCATATTACTATTGTTCAAAATAGATGCCCAATTTTAATTAAAAACATTGATTTATTAAATAATGAAAAAATGAATGTAATTAAATCAATAATTTTATTTTTATATACCGATTTAGTAGAATGTTATGGATTTAACCAAAGCGATTTTATTTCAATAACTTATTTATCAAAAATTTTTAACCTTCCAAAATTAGAATTTGAAGGGAAAAATAAATTAAAACAAATTATTAATCCAGAAAATATCATTGAAATTTTAATATCCTCTGATAAATTATTTTTAGATGATCTAAAAAAATTCTGTTTTAAATATATATTGAGTCATAAAGAAATTGTTGCGCAACGTATTGATTTGCAAAAATTAAAATCACATACAAATTTAATGTTAGAATATATCCAAATTCTTTCGACGGGGATGCAAAACCATTATTTCAATCCAAATATGTCATCGGGGTCGGGCTCGGGCTCTGGCTCTGGCTCAAGTTCAAACTCTATTTCCAGAATCAATGAGGAAGATATCCAGCCAATTGAAAATTATTCCGAGGATTTAATTCCACGATCGACTCTATATAAGTCTTTTGCAAAATTATATAAGGATAACAAAACAAAAGATTTTACACTAATTGTAAAAGAAAGAAAAATACATTGCCACAAGGCAATATTAATAGCGAGATCCGAACTTTTTAGAGGCATGCTAACATCTTTGAAAGAGCCCATAAATAAAATTACAGAAAGGACCGGAAGAAGTTATAAATCAATTAAGGCCTTAATTAATTTTTTTTATACTGAGCAGACAGATGGGATAACTCCTTCTATCGCCTTAGAATTGATAAATGCTAGTGATTATTATGGTTTGAATTTGGAATGCCAATTGGAAGATAAATGCACACAAATCGTAAGAAATAATATCAATAAATCAAATGCTTTAATAATTTTTGAAAAGGCCTTATTGCTGGATTTGGAAGTTTTAAAGCAAACAACCATACAATTTATTATTCAAAATGGCAGGCATATAATAAATGAACAATATTTCAATGAATCAAACAATGTCGATTTGTTTCGTGAATTGACAAGAATTTTGTTAGAAAAAAATGATAATTCAGATGAACAAGAAATATTTAAATAATTTTTCTTATTATTATTTCCTTTCTTATTCTTCTTATTATTATTATTATTCTTTTTCTTCTTCTTTCTCTTTCTCTTTCTTCTCTTTCTCTCACTCTCTACATATTCTAATTCTGAAATTATATAAAAATTGGAAAGATTTTTTTTTTTTTTTTTTGAGTAATTATTGAATATTTATTTATAATAACATAATTTTTATTAAATACTTTGTTTTACTGTGAATCTTATATATTAATCATAACTAATTTTGAAGATCGATAAAATCTTCAAGTTATTTATAAAATGAAATTTAAAAATGTGTTAAATAAAATATAAAGTTATTTTAAAAAAGTGTGAAAAAAATCTTGTTTTCAAAAGTATCTCTAAAATAGATGACAAAGTTCTATGTACCTATTTTTATGACTAGATTGGAAAAAAATATTTTGATCAGATGGAAAAGGTTTTGTAAATTAAAAAATATATTTAACATAAAAAATAAAAAAATGAAAAAATGATTTTCATATTATCCAAAAATCAAAATTATTTGTAATTTTAATGAAATTGTATTATTGTGGGTATTTTAACCGTTTTAACTATTTTTAAAATTGGTATATTTGAGTTTATTTTTTTTTTAAAAAGGAAAATATTATGAATCAGTGAATTTTTTTGATAATATGTCTCCAATTAAAATATGTCCCTATGGCCCAAAAAATACTAAAAATTGAAAACTCGTAAAATACTTTCGATTAATACAATTTAAAAAAACTAAATGAAAAAATCAAAATAAATAAAGTTTCAATTTAACTTTTTCTTGAAAACATTTTTTGCCAAAATCATTGAATTCACACTTGAAATTATGTATATGTTTAGATACACTTTCTTGTTTTAACTCATTTACGAAAACAAATTCTAAATTATGGGAATTTTCTTTTCACAAAAGGCACTAATTTAACCTTCAAATTTTTTTTTTTATTGTTAACTGGTAAAATTAAAAAAAAAGTTATTTAAAAAGGATAAACTCTCTGGAAAAGCATTCTAATTTAATATAATAACTTATTCTTTGATTTCAAGCTTTTCTCAGCACCAATTTTTCAAAAAAAAAAATAATAAGTGCACAGTAATTTCAAAAAATATTATCGATATTCAAAAGTTGAGAGTGTTTTTATTCTAAAAAAAAATATCACAGTGTTTAATGGAATTAAGTTATAAAGCTATATTTCGAAAAATATTAATCAGAAAAAAAAATAGTGTTAAATTTTATTAAGGACATATAATAAAAATCAGAAAATTGTATTTAAATGTTTCCTTGTTTTTTTCTTTGTTCTTTCTTATTTCATAATTTTAAGAGATTATTTTACGAAATTACAAGAAAAAAAAATTATAAAAATGAGAAAATCAATTATAAAAACAAATTTAATCAATTCAGTAACAAATAAAACGATATAATCCACCAATGGTTTTATTTTTTTCTATCTTTAAAAAATAGTTGTAATTAATTTTTTTTTTGATAAAATAACAAAAAAAAATACTATTTTGTGATATTTCTAATTTTTTTTTAATTATTAGTTTATTATTTGTAAAAATCCTTGAAATTTTTTCATTTTTATCAATTTAAAATAGAATATTCAATTGACTAAAAAAAATCAATGAATTTGGGGATTTTATTGTTGAAATTTAAAAGGGGGGAATTCTTCTTAAAACAAAGTAAAATAATTTCATTCTATGAAAAATCCTTCTAATATAATATTTTCATTTATTTTTTTGAAAAAAATTTTTCAATTTATTTTTATGAATAATTAGTGTGTTTGGTTAGTGTCTTTTTTAAATGTAAGGTAAAAGATAAGGATAAAAAATGAAACTAAAAAAAATATAAATGATTTCAAAAAAGTAAAAATAAATGAAGTTTCTGTTCAAAATTACCAATGTTTTTTTTAAATATCAATTATTTCTATATAATTGACCTTTGAAGAATAAATAAAAAAAAATAAACAAAATGACAAAAATCAAAGAATAGTTGATATACCTATGAAGCAAAACTAATTAATGAATAGATTTTCTTAAAAATCGAAAAACTTAAATTCTTAGGGACTATTGATCAAAACAACAATGTTGATTTTGATCTACTATTGAAGATCCAAATAAAATTCCAATAGAAATTAAAATCATTTCCCTGCAATCATTTCCACTTTTTCAGTAACATTAGAATAACAGTATTTTACCAAGCGGCTTTAGATCTTGTAAAAAAAAAAAGATTTGCAAGTGAATTACGTGTCTAAAAAAAAACAAAAAGAAAAACATTAAATAAGTAAAAAAAATATATATAAAAATGTGAAAAACAATTTTGAAAATTTCCAAAAATTTTTTTCATCTAATATCCATTTAAATTCTTTAAACATATGTATATCACTCACAATAACTGGACCACTTTGACTCAAAAAATAGTTTATCATAAATTACTGTTTAATATGTTATGCCTTTAAATAATAAATCAATTAAAAATAAAAATTGAATGATTTTAAATTGTTATTTCCTTATTGAACTTTAAGATAACATTAAAATTTGTTTAAAAAAATTTAACAGATCACTGAAAAAATGATCAAACTGTTTGTAAACCAAAAAAATTTCCAAAGAGAAAAAAATAAAAATTAGTTTATTCTTCTAAAATTTATTTTAATTGTTTTCATTAATAATTTCAGTCTTGTTTTCAACAGACGTTTGTGTGCTTGTTTGGTTTGTCGAATCTTCAACCCAGTCTGGTTCCAAGCCTTCTAATTGTCTTTTTTCTTTTTGTATTCTTTCGTTTTCATCGTCACATAAGATATCCATCCAATTATTGATCATGAAGACCATCAAAGCCAAAGGGATATGCAAAGTGGGCGCAAAAACGATTGCCAGGTTCTGGGGTGTCATTTTATTTGTTTCTGCATGTAAAGAAACGCGGTAGAGATGGGGGAACAGCCATCTTAACACTGCTCGGTTGACTTCTGGTATATTATTGTATACGTGGATCAATCTCTTTTTTTGTGTTTCCTGATCTAATTTTGACAATTTTGGCAACCGCGGCGTATATTTCTCTGTTAGAATCGGCTCGGGCAATTCCCTAAAATATAGTTTCATTAAAGATCCAACGGTGTTTTCATCACGCACAGTTTCAAGATTGACCTTTTCGCCGCGGTTAAATTTCTCCTTTAGCTCACCCATTTGGAGCATGGATCCGCTTAATCGATAAATACCCTCTTGATCAACACCGTGCTCTTCCAAATACATGATCGACTTTTCAACAATTGAAGGCGGTGATGACTCGTTTCTTCCTTCTCTCTGGATGGCAACCTGTAAGGGAACACCAAAGATCCTCGTTTCTTCAATATTTTTTACTTCTTTTTGTTTGTTTTTTTTCCCTTTCTTAAAGAGCTTTTTTAATTTCTTCTTCCCGTCGTTGCCTTTTTCTTTCTCTTTATCTTTTTTTCCTTTTCCATCATTATTTTTATGGGACTTCCTGAGCTTCCATTTCGATTTGCTTTCTTCCTTTGACTTGTTTCCACCAAACAAAGAATCAATGTCTTTGACCACTTTGGTTTCCACTTGCTGTGTTGTGCCATTCGAGGTGTTTTGAATCCCAACTTTATATTTATCCTTTTCTGAAATGTTCCCTTTATTTTGGCTGGTTGTTGCTGTTTCTAAATCTTTTTGATCTAATTTGACCGTACGCTTCATAATTTTTGGTGGCGCCTTTGTTGCCGTTGTTGTTGTTGTTGTTGTTGTTGTTGTTGTGTTGTTTGTTTTTGTGTTTTCCTTTGTTTGGGTGTTTTTGTTGGATTGGTTGTTGATTGTTTTTGGAATCACTTTTGGTTTGTTAGTTGACTCAGTAAGGTTTAATTTTGTTCTTCTCTTGGGAATTGGTGGTTGTTTATTTGGGTTGGTTCCTATTTTCTCATTTTGGACATTCGTTTTATTTGTTTCGTTTAGTTTATTTGTTCTTTGGATTGGTTTTGGCTTTGGTTTGTTACCCATCCGAGGAATAGGTGTTGGCTTATTGCCCTTTCGAGGAATGGGCTTTGGCTTGTTACCTGTTCGTTTTATTGGTGTTGGCTTATTTCCCTTTCGAGGGATAGGCTTTGGTTTCTTTTTTATATTGCTCATACAACTGTCAAATGGTGAAGGAAAAGAAAGTATACCAAATTAGAGATTATAAAAGTAAATCAAAGTTGTAAAAAGGAAAAAAATGAGGGATGTGGAAATACGCTATTAACAACAAAAAGAGAAAATATACTTTTTATTGATACATTCTTTGTAAATAAACAGATCTTGAATAACATACAAGTTTGTCCTTTCAATTTTATCAGATTTCTTTTGCAAAACAAGCTCTCTAATTTCAATTGTTGTTAAAAGTCACCATTGTACCTTTTAATTTGAGATAGAATTAAATTTGAAGGTGTTTAAACCTACCTTTTGTTTTCACATTATTTTTCAGAGTTAAAAAGTAAAAATATTTGTCTTTGAATTACACTCTTTTTTATTTTTGTTGAAATATTCTTGATTAACTTGTGAGTCTCTCGTAAAGTAATTTTCAACAATTTGAAAAGTTATCGAAATTTTTACTCCTGAGATTTCTTATACAAGTGTTACTATTAAAGCTTCTTTGGTGAACAGTTAGTTTCTCAAGTATTTGATATTTCTATGGCATAAAAAATTCAACATTTTTATTTTTTTTCAATTCAAAAATCTGGCTTTCTTTCGTTTTGCAAGTGATAATTTCAAGTGAAAAATAAAAAAGTACCACCTAAATAAATCCAAAAGGAAAAACAACCTCCTTCTTTGAGAATTGGTACAGAAAAAAAGGAAAATATGAAAAGAGAAGTGATAATTTCTTTCCATTGTGAAAGCCATCAAGTAATTCCTCTCAAAAGAATAAATGATATTCTTTATAAATGGTTTCTAATTAGAAAGAGAGATCAAAAATGACAACAAACTATAATTACTTTTTTCTTGTGTTAAACCTTCAATCAAGGGTCGAAAAAAATGAATCATTTTTTTTAAATTTTTCCTTACAAATTAAATAAATTTTAGATGGGTATCTCAAGAGCAAAAGATAAAAAAAGAAAATTAACTGGTGGTAAAAGAAAGAAATGGAGATCAAAAAGACAAGCCAGAATTGGAAGACCACCTGCAAATACTAAACTCGGTCCAAAATTAATTAGACCAGTAAGAACTCATGGTGGAAACACCAAATACAGAGCCCTTCGTCTTGACTCTGGTAATTGGTCTTGGGGATCTGAAGGTTTGTTTAAAGATCTTTTTTTTGCTTTATATTTTAATTTTTTTTTAATTTTCTCTTTGCTTTTTAATTTCTTTGTATTTTTTTTTTTTTTTTTGATGGATTCAAAATATTACTTTATTTTGGAAAACCTCTCTTTTTAGTAAAATTATTTAAAACTCAAAATATTAATTCTTGTTTTTTTTTTTCTGCTTATGAATTTTATTGTTTTTTCTTTTTCCATTTTGAAATAATTCCCCAAAAAAATAAAAAATAAAAATACAAATTTATTCATTAAAAAAGCCATCTCAAGAAAAACAAGAATCTTAGATGTTGTTTACAATGCCTCAAACAATGAATTAGTTAGAACAAAAACTCTTGTTAAGGGAGCTATTGTTATAATTGATGCAACCCCATTTAAACAATGGTACAAACAATTTTATGGTGAAAACATTGGTGATAAAAAAATGAAAAAAAAAGAAAAGGAAAACAAAGAAAAAGAAACCGAAGAAAAAAAAGAAGAACTCAATCCAAAGCAACTCGTAATTAATTGCCTTTTTATTTCTTTTTTTTTATTTTGATTTCTTTTTTTATTCTGAGTAAACACCAAACTTTAATTAACCTTACTTTATTTTTAACTTACTTTATTTTTGAAACTCAATTATTCCATTCCTAATTTGTACACCAACAATTTTCATTTGTTCCTACTTACTTGTTACTAATAGAGACAAAAATGGAAAAACAAAAACGAAAGAAAAAAGAAAATGAAAAAATACATCCAAAAGAAAGTTAAAAGGAGAGAAGGACACATCATCAGCAAACAACTTATTGATCAATTTAAAAAAGGAAAATTATTTGCATCCATCAGTTCAAGACCTGGTCAATGTGGTAGATGTGATGGTTATATTCTTGAAGGTGCCGAACTTGATTTTTATGTTCACAAATTAAAAACAAAAAAAAAGAAATAAACTATTTAATTTTATTATATTTATTTTTATTTCTTCAAAAAGATAAAAAATCATAAATAACCATAAAAATTTTTGAACTAAAATTTAGAGTAATTCCATTACCATCCCAAAATAAACAAGAAAATTAAAGATATTTCTATTTAATTCTAATTATTATTTTTTTTTTTTATTTAATTTTAATTTTTCGATTTAATTTTACTTTTTATTTATTTTATGATTTTATTGAATTTTTTTTTGAGAGTAAATTTATTATTAAAGTTTCCTAAATACTTTATATTTCAGAAATTGTGTTAACTTTTAATTTTTTTTTTTTCCATTCTCAATATAATTTTAAGAGAAAAGTAAACTATTAAAAAAAAAACTTTACTTTGTTTAGATTAAAATCGTAATTTATGAGTATAACCTATTTCTTTCAATATAATTTAAGTTCAAAAAAGAATAGCTAATTTTACAGATTTAGAGCAAGCCAAATTGAGTAACAAGCCACATTAAAACTAAAAAGTGTTAAAAAACGTCAATAGGCCAAAAAACAAAGATGAATATTTTTTATTAAACAAAATATGAAAAAAATAAATTTTAAAATAATAATCCAAGTGTCTAGTAACCGATAATAAAGAAATAAAAATGAAAAGGAAAAAGAAGATTAATTCTTGGAAATATAAATGATGGTAAATCCCACTTTGAGATTTTCAACCCCTAGACTATTTTTTAAAGGGTGACATGACTTAGGAAACATGGACAAATACACTTCCAACCACCACCTTATGTGTGCCACCCGAATTAATTCACACTTGAAAAAGATTACTAAATTTTGAAAATAAAAACTGTTATGATAACCATTATTTGAGCAGTTTTTAAAAATATTGTTTCCCCCTGTTTTAATAATTTTTTTCAAGATCTATTAATCGGCAATCAAATTTCTATATCGTATCGTGTATACATCTTCAAATGGGAGATACAATCTTCACTCGTTATTATTCAACCTGTTCCTCTTCCAGTTTTGATTTTTTTATATATTACCCACTACATCTTCCCATTTCAAATTTTCTTATTTCTTTCATCTTTTGGCATATGTATTTAATATTTACTTTTTTTAAATGGTAATATATATGCTAAAGGTACATACAATACATAAAAAAAAAAACAAAAAAACAAATTAATGAAGATTGTGATATTTTTAAATCATTTATAAATGTACTCACCTCTTTCAAATGATGTTTTAAAAAAATACCATGAGGATGAATTATAAACATGATTTCTAAAATACGAAAAAAATACATTATTTGGCGACATTCATCAAAATCTACCTTTATTTTGAAATGATAAAATTAATAAAATTTGTTTTTAAAAATATAATTAAATTTAAATTCAACTAATTTTGAATACCATTGAAAAATATCAATTAATAATTGATAGACTTTAGATTTTATTCACCAAAATTAAAAGATTCTTTAAATAACCCTTTTTTTTTTAGTTTTAATTTTGAAACCTTAAGACGGGATCTACACACACCGTATAAGAAAAAATACACAATAGATCAAATTGGTTTAAACAGTAACATATACGAAGCGAATTTCAAATCCGTAGAATTCAATAACAAATTCCCCTTTTTTTACTTTATTTTGTTCTCATTATTTCTTCATCAATGGATATCCATAGTGCTGATTATAAATTCAAACATTATGAATAATGTTTTTTTTAAAAAAAAATTATTTCACTAAGACTTTACCAATGAAAAATGAAAAAAAAAAAAATCATTTTATTGATTTCAAAATCAACTTTACACAATAAATTAAAAAATCAGTTTAATAATATTTATAAATTTCATATTTTTATGATTTTTCAATAATTAGATATTTAATTTGTGGAAATAAAATTATTATACAGTCAGTTATACTTTTAAGGGACAATCTTTTCAATGAAATTAAATAGAACAGAAAAATTTGAAATTAAATCACAAATTTCAGATTCTAGTAAAAAATATCTTGTAAATTAAAAATTCCAAAAAAAATACATTAATTTGAGATTTTTTTAATTGGTTTAACTTTACATTTTCAGGTTTCTATATTTCTATTAATGGTTCCATTTAAAAAATGCATTGAACTTTTTAACCATTTTTTCTTTTTTTTTTTCCAAAAGATCATGTAGAAAAAAAAAAAGATCTTCAAAAAGAAAAATAATCACGAACAAAATTTAAACTATGTAATGTCTTTTAAAATGAATTTAATTATTATCAAAAATCTTGCCGTTAAACTCTTTTTCAGTGAAAGTTCCGTTAAAAAATAGGTAAATCCTCATTTCAAAAATTATAACTCACCTTTTTTTTAGTTTTTGGGTTTAATTTTTTTATAATTTTTAAAATATCAGGTTATTATTTATTTTTAATAATTTCAAAGTTAATTATTAACAAAATTCAATTATTAATAATTTCTGAATACTAAAGTAAATGCATTTCAATTTATTATAATAGGCAAGCCACACCTTTTGAAAGATAATTCATATGAATTGATATAATATTTCTATTGATTCTACTTTAAAACAAACAAACAAATAAAAAAAAACAATAATTATTAATCTTTTATCCCAAATCTTTTGATTTTCATATATATATATATATATATATATATTTAAAATTTTGTACATTACAAAAAGAAAATCATTTGATTTGTTATTGTCTATAATCTCCAAAAAATATAATAACAATAAAAAAAAAATGAAAAGGAAATAAAAAGAATAATTTATTTAATCAAAGTGAAATAATTCAAAAGAAGATTAGAAAAAAACATAAAAATTTTCAAAATGTTAGTTTTTATCCAATTTTCTGATAAACTCTATTATATGTTTGTTTGGAATTTTAGCACCAAGGATTAACATTTCAAGAGATAAAAAGGTGTGAGGTAGGCAGTAAACGTGGAACTGTACATCTCTGCCGAGACTTTGCAACTTATCTGCAAAATAGCATGAGTCGTCTAAAAGGGAATCTGCGAGCCCGACTTGTATTAGGCATTTAGGAAATTTTTTCAATATTTCATCGTTTGTTAATATTGGAGAAATGTATTCGTTTTGTTCCGTCTTGGAATCTGGCTTATGGTAGTTATCCAAACATAATTTTAATACTGGCTCAGACATAAATGGGCCTTCGCAAAATAACATTCTGGAAAGGCTAAAATCGTCTGAAAGGTTAATGACCGGATAAGCGAGAATTGCTGCGTCGGGTAAAAGTTGCTCGTTACCTTCTGAAATTAATTTTATGATCATCGAAACTAGTAAGTTGCCACCTGCAGAGTCGCCCGCGACCACGATCTTGTGCTTTTTTTTCGGATTTACAAACAAGGAGAGGTTTTCTAAAAGCCATCGGTAGGCTGTGTACACTTCAATTAGCGGTGTTGGGAATTTCCCCTCAGGCGCGTTTGTATAGTCAACAGAGAGAATTGAAGCACCTGCTTTGTTGCACCATTTTTTTAAATATGGGGAGTGTGTATAGGAACTTTGAGCAATGAATCCGCCGCCGTGTGCATGGAAAATTATAGTGTTGCTTACCCAATTTGGGTTGGAGTGTCTTTTCAGGGAGTTGTTCATTGGGAACTGGCTGAAGTATCTAATTTGAATAGAATTTGGGAATTTAATTCTGGAGTAATAATTGAAATTGTGATTCTTCGCTTTATTATTAGTTAAATTACCTTTACCGTTTTTGATCTTATCAATTTGGTTTGAATTCTCAAAAAAATTCGATTTTGGGGTTGTGTTTGCTGGGATCCAAAATAAACATTCATGAGGGACACTTAAAAGAGGGAAATAGATAAAAAAATGAGTTGGCTGGGTCTCCATTAAATTAAAAACAAATTGTGATGTATGCAGAGATGCCCTTGATTTTGATTTGTAATGGGAGGCAAGTTTCTTACAGTGCTTTGGTCTGCAATAAAAACAACAAAAGGTTATTAAATAAGAAATCAATTTAATGGTCGAATTTTTTATCGTATCACAGTATTTGACTGCTCCCCAGCTTACATTTAATTGGTGCACAGTCTTTTTCAAATCGGAAACCCACTCCAAGATATGGAACACTTTACGGGGAGAAGTCAAAAATTCAAACACAGAGTCCAAAGACTTTGGTAAATCTTTTGCTTGTTGGAATATTGTTTCTTTTGCGTTTTGTTTTTTCTGCAAGACAAGATTCTCTGTGATCAGTTGGCTTTTGAAATCATAATTGCCAATTTCAAAACCAAGGAAATTGGGTAGTGCAACCAAAAAGTGTGAGAGTTGTTTGAAAAGAAAGACAGACTTCTCCAGATCTTCAAGCGTTTGCCTTGATTTTGATAAGAGCTCTTTGGGGGTTTTCGTTAGTAATTGGCCTGTGAAATTGCAAGTCTGGTACGATGAATGATTCAGTGCGTATAACGACCAAGCCTTGGGCCCAAGGCGTTCGCAATTGGTACCAAGTTTCTTTTTCAATTCACCACATTCCTTTTGGTTCAATGACACAGACCTGATCGCCTCTTCCAAGGGATATACTTTTGATATCATTTGATAAAAAATCGTAATCGTCTTTAAATATTCTTGAATTAAGGAGATTCTGCTTATGATAAGAACCCTTTGATCGCTTAATTGGTACTTGCTTTTGTGATTTTTTAAACCGTGGAAACACCTTTTGCTTATTTCAGTGCAATAATTCACCTCACTAATCATTTTTTCATATGTAATTAACCTTTCATATGGTCTGTTTGTGCATTCCAAATACTCATTATTTATTTTTCTTGTTTTATATTTTGATAGTGCCTTTTTGTTTCGAAAGACAAGTAGGCCAACCAATTTGAGAAGAACATGATAAATAAAATGAAATATATTATAAAATCCTAACCTTTCAGTCCAATCTTGGAAGGTCATTGAAGAATAATATTTGAGAAATAAATTTAAAAAAAATTAATTTTCAATTAATGATTTTTTCTATTCATAACCTAATTATGATCAAAGTTGGTTGTTTCAATTAAATATGACTACAATAGATTTCTAGGCAAATTGTAAAGTTACAATCAAACATAAAAATCTGAAGCTTTGAGCAGAATTTATTAAAACTTGTGTAAATTTTAGTGAATTTTATTTTTTTCTAGTTAAAAGATTTCAGATATATTCTAAAGAAATTTCGAAATAGTGTTAATTTTGAACAATCTATTTTTGATTTCCAATTTCTTAAAAAAGAAATTTCAAAATTGATAAATAATGAAACATTTTCGGCTAAAAAAGGAGGATTTTTGTTGTTGTGATACTTGGTTTTTAAAAGAACAATCTTTTAACAAAAAAATGTTTAGGCAGGATTAAGTTGCTTTAAAGAACTTTATACAAGAACCTAAACAAATAATTGTTTATTAATTGATAAACTTTGTTACTATTAGTATTACATATGCTAACTCTCATTAAACCAACCTATTGAAACGTTATTATCAAACCTTGTCTCTGAATTACCAAACCCTTTTATTTCGAAATTTATTTGCTAATCAGGCAGATTGGAAGAACACATTTTGTTTTTTATCCTTTTTGTTTCTTGACATTATAAAATCTTTGAGGACTAAATCAATTTTTACTGCCAAGAATTGTAGACTGAGAGAAAAAAATTCTTTGGTATAAAAACACTCTTAACCGTTCTAGATTTACCTCTATGAAGATAATAATGCAGTTAATTGTATAAGTGGACAACGAAATTCGTTAAACAAACTCCTTTATCAATTGTAGGGAAACAAATTATCATTTTTAAAAGAGTTCATTTTTCCGATTAAATTTTTAGTAAGAGATCTGATTCCTTTTTTGGTTTGGGATTTTGGGATCAAATTAGAAAAATAAAAATTTGCCAAAATATTTTTATTTTGAGGAAATCTCACTTAAAGTAAAATATTATGTTTTGTATAACAAACAATAATTCAAAATTCCATCTTTATCAAAAAATACAATAAAAATAAACCAAATATTGAATAATTTGAGAATTCGAAAAAATTATTCATTTATTTTATTCTCAAATAATTTTTTAAATTTTTTGAAATTTATACCTTGAAATATTGTTTTTTTCAATTGATGGGCATAAACAATTAACTGTTAATATTAAAAACAGTTATTTGATAAAACTTATATTTTAAATTATTAATTTAAATAGTTATTTTTTTTTTTGAAAATCCTTTAAAAAATCGAAAAATATTGTAAATTATATTGATACATTTAATCTTTGTGTTATTAATAACTCAATGAAAGAAACAAGATTAGGTATTACATTATTGATTAAAAATAATCAAATTAAAAATTAATTCTTTAGATTATAAGTTGGATTTTACAAGATTTATAAGTATTTTGGGAGAAGTTTTAACTTTTGTGGTCGAATTTTAACATATTTTTTACTATTATACAAAAAGATATCATTGATAAGAAATCAATTTCAAACAAAGTAAATAAATAAATAAATAAATATATATATATACATTTTAGCTTTACACAACTTTTTCATTTTATTTTTTTTTGAAATTCAGTGGATTGTTAAAATTTATTTCCAAACATTTAGTGATATTTTTAAAATGTATTTTTGTATACTTCCTTAAGAAACAATAAGATTCCTTTCTTTTTTCAAAGAAACTATTTTTTTTTTGTAATAATAAGAAAATATGTTGAATTTTTTACTTTTTGAAAATGCCAAAAAATGGATCTATGTTTGAAAAATAATTCATTTCTGAAAAATTGCCTTTTGAATTAAGTTTGGTATTATATTAAAAAGATTTTTTTTTTCTTTTTTTTTTCTTTTTCTTTTTCTTTTCAAGGTGTTTTCATATTTTGTTGTATTTACTCTTAAATCTACAAGAATATTTTTTTATTGTAATGAACCTTTTTGTGCATTATTGCCTTTAAAGAAAATATAAAATTATTTGAATAGGAGTTGAATTTTATGTTTCAACCCCATGAAGTTGAATCCACCCTTTTTTTTTTTTCTTTTTTTCCAATTTCCAATATAATTTACTTTATTTTATTTTTTTTTATTAGATGTTTTTTTTATTAGAAAAATTTTGAACTAGGTTCCCAAACAAAAATATATTATGAATTTAAAGTTTATTCGACGTATTCTACCTAAGCTGTAAAAGAAATACAAGATAAATAAATTGATTTTGATGAAAAAATTATATCCTATATTATAAATCCATAATTGATTTTAATTATTTATTTTATACTGTAATAGTTTATGAAAGAATAAAAAATAATTAAAGTTATCCAATTTTTTTTTTTTTTTTTATTGATTTTGACAAACAAATTCAAGAAAAAAAATAAACATTAACAAAAATATGACCTTTAATTTGTAGAGAATTTAAAAAATCTCAGTATTAAACACTTTAAACACGATGTTCAAAAATTATTTCCAATTTCTGAAAATTCTTTGGTTTCTTTCTGGAAATTCAAATTATGATAATATAGAAAAAATGCAATAATCATTAATTTATATAAAATAGTGATATTCTACAAAATTACAAAATATTGTATTTATTTGCCAGATATTGAGAAAAGTATTGTTTTAAATAAACAGTTGGAAAGTTTTTCGGGGTTATAATATATGATATAATTAAATAATTAAACACCTTATAAAAAATAAAAGAAATTTAATAAAAAACAAAAAAAAAAAGAATGACCATTCGGGAAACAAATTGAAATAGGAAAAAAAAGGTCAACATAGTTTTAAATTGTGAAAATTATTGAAAATTCAAAGGAATACCAATTAATAAAAGTGCAAATAAACCATTAAAAAATGAAGTATTCAAGACACAATAACAGTTTTTATAATACTAATTTTTAGTATCAGTTTGTCTTTGATAGATCAATTATTAAAAATATATTCAAAAAATTTACTATTTGTGAGATCCCAAAAACCACACTAATAATTTCGATATGAAGTTCATTTAAATTGTATTTGTTGTATTGAGAGAAAAAAATACAATGGATTATTCTTTCAAGTTAATTTATTTCTTCTTTGAATTGAGTTTACTTTTCGTTTTTTGTAAGTTTCTGGATGAAAATTGTGTTGAACTTTTTTACCGTACTTGTAATTATTTTTATTCATAGATCAAGAGTTGTATTGTATTTTTTTTTTTTTTTTTGGTTTGGTTTGTAGATCCATCCTTCGATATCAAAAACAGCATTAACTAAATATAAACCATAATTAATTGATCTATTATTATATTCTAATATAAAAATGAAAAAAAAAAATATTCTAAAACGACCAGCTCACATACAATCTTTAAAGGACCTGCTATCAGTTTAATTCATTTTTTCTGGATTCTATTCAATATTCATCGGTAAGTAACCTTTTTAAACTCTTACCCAATAACACAATAACATTATAACTAATTATAAACATGATATGGAATCACTTATTGTGTTCTTTTTATTCTTCTTCTTCTTCTCTTATCCTTAATACTCATAAAAACCCAACTAGAGTTTAATTATTTTTTTTTTTTAAATACAATTACTAAGAATAATGGAAAGTTTTCCTTATTCTTTTTGGTTTAACTTTTCAAGTCAATATTCTCATGAAAAAAAAAAAAAAAAAAAAAACACCTATTAGAGATTCAAGTGCTTTTTCCAAATAAGAATTTTTTGATTTTTCATTATATTCATCATGAAATTTTTGATCAAAAATTATTAAAAAAAATAATTGTCTTTTTTTCGTAATTTTATAGTTTAATGCAATTATGTGGGTCATTGTTTTTTTTATTGCCATTGATGACAAATTTAGAAGAATCAGGTGTATTGAATTCAAACTCCATAAATTGATAGTTCATCTTGTAATCAGTCTAGTTTTCATAAAAAAATTTTTTTTCAGAAAAATTATTACAATTTTATATATATTTGTATATCAATTGTTTTGTAAAAATAATTTTTTTTTCACAGATACCCCCTTTTTCTTTTCTGGGTATATCCAACCACTTTCCTTTTCAAAAAAGTTTTTGGGAGTTCAAACCAAATTCATTAATAAATCCAAAAAAGGAATCTTGCACTACCCATCTAAATTTTACCCAAAAAAAAAACTTTCTGACTATTATTCCCGAATAAAAATCAAAAGTTATAATGACTTGAGTTTAATCCGGCTTTTAAATTATTTTTATTTAGGCTGATGAAAATATGTTTATGGCTTTTTGATATTTAAGATTCTTTCCATATTAGTTTTCTTTTTTGTGGAAAAATTGAGATATGAGTGAACAAACACAAAATAACTCTGATTTTTATATATTTTAGTGCTTCTTCAGAGGAACTTTAAGATTTCTATTTTACAAGAAACTACATAATACAGCTACTATTTGGTTCAAAATAAATGAAACAAAATTTTCATTCAGCTTTTTACAAAAAAGAAATGTAAAAATCAGGTAACATTTAAACTTTTTAATTTCTTAAAAGCTGTTGAAATTCTTAATTTACCTTTTGAGAATTGGGGACTTTGATAATTTATTTTAGTAATTCTATGAGTAATGTGTTTTTTAGAAAGTTGAATGAAAATTTAGAGCTTTTGATTTTACAATTAACAATCTGCTAATTTTCACACTTAATTCTAAAAAACTCGAATTTGTAATAAAAATTAGAGGATTCATTTGAAAAATGAGTCCCAAAAAAGCTAAAGTTGATGTACCAACTAATTTGGCAAAGAAAATGATTACTTTTAATCTAAAATGTAAATTTAGAAGCCCTCTCTCCAAGTAAATAATTTGAAAGATTACTCCATTAAAACAATAGTTCTCTTGAATTATTTAAAAAATAAAAACAAAGAACACATTTTCGACGATTTTTTCCTAAACTCTTCCTTATAACCTGAATTAAAAGATCTATTTCCGTTTGACACATTGGTAATTTAAGACCAAAATAAATATTTTATGGCAATAAAGGCTGATAAAAAATTCTTTGTAATTCTGGAAAAAAAATTTTTTTACCTTGTGATAAGTTGAGAATCTAGCAAATAAAAATACAATTTCAAAACTATTCGCGAAGAAAAAATAATTATTCTTTTTTATTCTTCGTCTCCATTTTACGAAAAAAAAATATTGTTAGTCAATCAGTTCAGAATAAGAAGAAGGAATTTTCACCGACAAACAAACAAAACATTAATTTATTCTACAAAGTATTTTTATCATTTTTTCTGCTAATTAACCCAAATTGTTTGTTTTATGGAACAAAAAAAACTTCAAGAAACAACAATCAAAAAAAATAGACTATTATTCAAAAGAATTAATGAAATTGGCTCTACTACGAATAATAGATTTAATGGAAGTTCTGTTGTTTTTCTAAAGAACAACATTCCTTTTCTAATTGAAAATTGGTTTGAAAATTGGAGACTAGGTAAAAACAAACAAAACAAAACAAAACAAAACAAAACAAAACAAAAAAAAATAAAAAAATACTTCTCCAATGATCGTTTTTAACATTCGGAAAAAATTTTCGATCTTTAAACTTTGTAAAAATAATCACCCAAAATAGCAAAAATCCCCTCCTTTAGAAGGCACTCTATACCAACGAAAGAAGAAAAACAAATAATACGATTTCGGTGCACAGCAATATTTATGGATGAAGAACAAGGAGGCGATGCTAAGATCTCTTTTACTGATAGTTTTTTAACCCTATCGATGAGTCAGGGTGATGCGCAGCTCCCAATGAATGATATACTTTTAGAAAAAACCCATCAAAATGGCAATCTTTTAGAATTAGGTTTCGCAGATGGGGTTACTTTAAGCTTTGCATCGCCTCTTGACGCGGAAGATTTTTTTTTCTGTTTGAAGCAAATCAAACTCTTAAACCGAGACTCACAAGCAAACCGAGAATTTCTGATCGCGCTCTTACAGACCAAGGATCCTTTGGGTGTGTTAAAACAAAACCAAATCCCCAGCAAGCTTTTTTCGATCTTCATCACACCCGAGGAAACAGGCCTCTTTGTTTATTTTTTACAATACAAGAACACCAGCAATGATGAGAATTATCTTGAGCAATTACTGCTAATGCTCTTAAACCAAGGCTACGATCTAAACGATTTCAATGACCTAGCTGTTATTAATGAATCAAAAGGCACACTGGGGGAAATAATTAAAAATTGGAAATTAGACGAATTAAAATTAAAGTTTACAAAAGCAGCTCAGGAGATCCAAAACGGGCTTTGGATCGAAATACCAAAATATTGGTTAATGGCGGCCATTAATAATCAAAATGAATCGTTTGCCAACCAATTGATTGAATCTGATACTAGATTACAGGCGTATTATAATGTCTTTGAATTGCAAAAAGAAACAAAGAAATCACAACAAATAGTCGAGCAATATGAAAAAGAATTATTGCAATGCAAGAAACAGCTAAATGACTATGGACTTACACTTAACAAAAAGGAGGAAGAAAGCAATGGATTCATTAAAAGAATTGAACAATATGAGAAAGTGATCTTACCAAAGAAAGATCTCCAGATTCGGGAACAGCAAGAGAAAATCGAAACACTTGAAGGCGAGGCCAGGGAACAAGAAAACAACGCAAACATCTCAAAGCAAACCATTTTGATATTGGAAGAAGAAAAAGCCCAATTAAATCACCAATTTAAAGAAATGGTTTTACAGAAAAATCAAATTGAAAAATCTTGTATAGCATATCAACAGCAACTGAACATTGTTCAAAATAAAAACACACAATATAAAGTAACAATTACAGAAATAGAAACAAAGAAAAATGAAGAAATAAATAATTTAAAAGTGGAGATGGAAAAAAATAGTCATCTTATGATCAGTTTTCAAAATGAGAATGAGAAATTAAAATTACAAAATATGGAAATGCAAAAAAGCCTAAAAGAAAAACAATATGAATTAATTGTATTAAACGATTCCTATGATAAACTTAAAGAAGAAAATGATGTGAATAAGAATAATCACAGCCAACAAGAACAACAATTTAAGAAATTAATTAATCAACAAAAGGAAATTCTTGATAGTGCAAATCAGCAAATTGAGAAATTAAGGAATGATGGTAATAATTTGGAAAAAAATAATCAAAACTTAGATAAATCAATAAGAAATTTAGAAAAACTTATTTTCCCAACGAATACTTTACAAAGAAAATCATCTTTATTACAAACTATTGAAAAATTTAAAAAGCACATTCTAATTTTACAAAAGACAAATTACGAGGAAAAAAAAAAAAATGTTTCATGCGAAAATAAAATCATTAAATTACAAAAAGATATTAAAGAATTGAAATCCTTTAATAATAATAAGAATAATAATATTCTTATACAAAATAATAATAATAATAATAATAATAATATTCAAAATAATAATAATACTATTAATATTCAAAATAATAATAATAATATTCAAAATAATAATATTAATATTCAAAATACAAACAATATAAATAAAAAAAACAATTTTAACAAGACACAAAACAACCATAACAACAGTAGTAACAGCAATATTAACGAAGAAGAGGATTTTTTGAAATTATACCCCAAAATACAAAAAGAAAATATTTTAAATCATATAAAAAGCAATGAATATATATTAGAAAATATTCTACAAACCATTAATTATTTAAAATACTACTCTCAAGATAGGAAACAAATTCTCGAGAATGAACAATGGAAAATCAAAGTCGATTCAAACGATCAATTAATCATTAATTTAATAAAATATCTTTATTTACTTTTTATACAAGGATTAACAAACCCAAACCACCAAATCATTGGAATAATTAATCAATTTGTAAAAGAAATTAACTTACCCCAAAAATATATGAACACTGACAACAACACCAGCAGCAACAATAATAACAACGATAATACTAATAGGGAAAATAAATTTATAAGTAACGATTTTGAGGAATCAATGCATTTAATTTTCCATTTATTGAAAACATCTCAGCTAATTCCAATATTAAAAAATATCCAACAATCACCAGAAAAGTTAAAATATATTTATAAAGCTAATTCCTTTTTATTAAATTTGCTCTGCATTAAAAAATTGATCCAATACTTGGAAGTGATTTCCATATTTAAAATCGTAAATCCATTGCAAATGGAAAAAATTGAAAAAGACCAATATTTTAATTCTTTCCAAACTAAAGATTTGATCCCTAAACTAATCAATAAAAACAGTGAGAATTATAAATTAAAAAAAACAGTAAAATCAATTGTCAAATATTTTAAAACGCAAAATCTGAAAAATATCCAGATTTATATTGGCAACGAACAAAAAAATAAAAAGCTATTCAATTTAATAACAAACCGCTTATGTGAGATTATCGAGACCTCTTTAAAAAATCATATTAATTCCAATTCAGATAATGCTCCGTGTGATCCGTGGGAAATTTTTATCCAGTTTTATAAGAAAAACCAATCTTCTGAAATTGTGCATTCAGTCCTTCAGCATAATATTAAATATCTTCATAAACTGTATAATGTCCAAAACTTGGATAACGATAAAGATAAACTTATCGGGCTAATTCGATGGGGCTTGAATCAAAAGTTGTTACACCATTTTTTTTTAATTTTAGCAAACAATATTAATACATTTAAACCGTTGTTAGCTTGCAATGAATTAATGTTTCATGAACAATTAAAAAACATTTCAACAATTTTAACACCATTATCAGAGCTTGAATTTGACACGCCAATTAATTTTAAACTTTAGGCAAATGAGAAAGAAAGCTTTAAATTAAATTAAGATTTTAGTTTTTTATTGATTTATCTCTCACCAAATCTTTTTATTTATTTTTTTTATTTTATTTTTTTATTTTTTATTAATTTTAATAAAGGTAAATAACTTTCTTTTGAAACTTTAATTATCATAAAATTAAAAAATAAATTTTCAAACAGAATCTATTAATATTTGTTATTTTACATAATTTACATAAACTTTTTTTCAGTCAAAGAGGTTAAATTTTTTTCAAATACACTAATCATTTTTTATAAATTGACCTTTTATGATAAATGAGAAATAAGTCGAATTTTACATATCAGAAAAGAGTTGACGTCCATCTGAAGTAAATCGAAATATTTTCTTCAAAATTATCAATTAAAATTCTTAGGTAACCTACAGAGAAAAACAACAATGTTCATTTTGATCTACTCTTAAAGATCTAAATACAATCCCAATAGAAATAAAAAAGGATTTTTTCTATACAACCATTTTCACTGTTTTTCTGAAACCTTCGAGTCACAAGTTTTTACCAAGTGACTTTAGATCCTGTCTTAAAAAAAAAATTTGCAAATGAATTACATTATCAAAAAATAATAAAGTATAATGAACAAAAAATTTGAAAAAATGATTTATTCTCATATCCTTTTCAACCATCTAAAGACTGTCAATTTATCCTATTAAAACTGTACACTGTTGAATTGAAAATTGTACTTGATTAATTTTTTCAAAAAAACTTGAGACCGATATATCAATTCAATTTTCCCAAAAGAGGACTTATTTGGGGTTTAGCAAGATATTTTTCATTTTCAGCTAGTATAAAGTATGCGCCTTTGTCTCATTATCATATGTTCTTTTTTATATATTTTTTATAAATTATTTCTTTTTTAAAAAAAATTAAAAAAAGAAAAATAAAAAAAAATAACTTGTAATAATTAAGAATAAAAAAAAATAATACTTATTTGTTTTAGTAATTAACATTTTGAATAAAACTTTTTATAATAAAAAAATTATTTGATGTTTTGATTCTTGATTAAGAATAATAATTCACAAAAAACTTTTGAAATTAAAACAAAAATAAAAAAAAAAAAAATTAGTTTGATATTATCATAATTTAAATACTGTTCAAAAGATGAAGGAATATAATTCTTATTTTTTTTTCAAAAAATTACTGAATTAAAAAAATGAAAATTCAAATATATATATTAATTATTTTCTTCTTTTTCTCTTTGCATTATGATGTCTTCTCTTAATATTATTTTCATTTTTGTGGGTTCTTCCGTGAGTAGAGTTCCTCGTTTTTTTTCTTCTATTTTTGTATCTCGTTTCCCTGTTTCCATTTCCCTTCCTTTTCTTTTTTTCATAAAGATGATTTTTTCTATTATTCTTTTTCTTCTCCTCAAATACCAAATGTTTAGTCTTGACGTTTTTCTTATTTTTCTCCTTCAATTTTCTTTTTCTCATTTCTTTTTGAACTCTTTTTCTTGCTTTCTGATAAGCTTTCCGAACTCTTCTTTTATCCTCCTTGACTTTTGTCCATAATTTACAACCCCCCTTTTTATCTGAAAAATGGTTATATTTTTCGCGATTAATGCTTTTCCCACAAAGATAGCACATGATTTCTTTACAGTGTGAGCAAACAATTTTGTTACAACCTTCAGTTTTATAATATTGTTGGCCGCATTTATTGCATCTTCTTAAGAGAGCCTTGGTCATTTCTTCTTCTATATATACTCTTAGATCCGAATGCTTTTCCAATTTTGCCTCTTCACAGGTTTTCCCCTTGTGGGCTACATCTTTGCATTTTAAGCATGTGTCCTTAAAGCATTTTGGATTTAGACACTCTAAAATTTTGATATTTGGATCTTCAATTATTGCGGCATAATCACAAAAGGGGCATTTGTACAAATTTTTGATATTGGCAGCATCTAATTCGGATTCTTGGACTAATCGTTCATAAAGATCCCACAGTTTCGGTGGTACAGCCTTATGAATCATGTCTTTAGAGTATCCCTCATTACATTTCTCAAGGGTTGACGGACAAGTAATATTGATTTTTTTCTTCCCAATTGAAAACTTCACGATGTTATGTAAGCAATTTTCACAAATTAAATGACCTGCCTTACAACTGACCATTTTTTCAAATGGTACAGGCGTGAAACAACAAGTACAGTCGATCAAGGTAATTGGTTTCTTAGAATTTCCGTTTCCGTCTTGTTTTTTATTATTGTCAGCCTTCTTTTCCTTTTTCTTTCTGATTTCTTGTTGTTTTTCCATTTCCTTTGCTTCTCGTAATTTTCGTTTAATAAACCTAATTTCATATTTAAGGCGAGGCGTGAATTTCTTTTCATTGATTTTTTTTTTTTCCCTCTTTTTCATATCAAATGTTGCTTGTGCATTAATTAATTCTTTGTGAGTTGGTGCATAACGATTCTGATTTTTATTTAAAACTTTTTTAATTACAGTTACAGGGAATTCTAAAAAATCATTTTCTAAAACTTTCTGTGCTTGATCAATATACCCATTTTTTCCTGGTTTTTTGTATTCATACCAATTAATATCCCTAACACTTCTTTTCCTTTTAGTATTTATATTTTTATTTTGAGTTCGTTTGAGATCAAGATTATTTTGATTATGATTTATTTTCGGTAAACCCTTTCCTTTGTCTTTTTCTTTTTCTTTTCCATTTTGCTTTTCCTCTTCTTTTTCATTTACTTTATCATTTTCCATTTCATTTAATATTAATTTCACCTTTGATTCTTTTTCTTCTTCTTCTTTTACCTTTCCCTCTTCTTTTACATTTACATTTTCCTTTTCTTCTTCTTTTAAGATTAAGTTTACATCTTCTTCTTCTTTTTCTTCATCTTTGTCTGTTTTTTCTATTGGGATTTGTACATTTTTTTTTTTGATTTGTTGTTTTTCTTCATTTTCTTTTTTATTGATTTTTGGAATATGATCTTGTGCTATGTCAGGGATTTTTTTATTAATAATCTCAATAAGTTTTGGTTTATCCAGTTGCTTTTCTTTTTCTTTTTGTTTTATTTGTTGGTTTTGATCTTGGCTTTGGATATTTGGATTTTTAATGGCCTGCTTCATCGCCGGTTTGTGATTTTCATTTTGAAAAATGTCTTTGTAAATAGGTTGTCTTTTTAGTTTTGGCTTTATAGCTCTATTAACTTTTGGCTTTGTTCTCGGATTATTGATTTCACCCCTTCGCCCCCCTCTTTGTGGACGTTGACGTTGTCTTTTGTGTTGCTGTTGCTGTTGCTGTTGCTGTTGCCGTTGCTGTTGCCGGTGTGTTCGTCGACGCGGTTGCTGTTGTTGATTATGGTTTTGGTCTCGTTGAATATTTCTATTGATCTTTAGCTGTTCATTGTTTTTGTCCGTTAATTTCATCACTCGAGGTTTTTTTGTGATGTATCGTCGATGTTTTTTGTGATTTTGTTTTTTGTGGTTGTTTTGTTTTGTTTTGATTTTAGGTTCCCGTGGATAATCTTTATGTGAAGTAATAATATCCATTAACATTTCAAATGGGTCAATCATATTAATTTCTTTAATTTTTTGTTTTTTCGTTCTCTTTTTTAAATTCATTTGGTGTTTTATTAGTCTTCCTTGGAGCTTTTCATCTATTAGCCCATGAACAAAACTAACTTTTATCTTTGGTAAAATTTGAAGAACACGCTCTGTTAATGACTCCTTAGTGTTGGTAAAAGTTTTTTTTTTTTTTTTTTTGAGTCACATCTTTATTGTCCCTTCGATAATTCTTCTTTTTTATATAACCGATAATTTTTTTTGCATCAATCCTTTTAATGTTTAGATTTTTTTTTTAATTTTAAAATTTAAAAAACAATATTGTGGTTATTAGATGATCCGCAGAGTATTATTAAAATAAAATAAATTTGTTTTGAGAAATGTATTAAATTGATTGATTTGTTCTAAAGAGAAGAATGACTTCTAACTTCTCTCAAATGGAGAAATAAAAGAAAAATGTATTCAAATTATAACAATAAATGCAATGTGTTTTGTAAAGCAATATATATATATATATAACATTTTCCAGTCAAAGAGTCCAGTTGTAATAGAGTGAATTATATGTCTTTAAAGGGGTTGAATAGAGATTAGAAGAAAAAATTAATTTAGAAAATCCCCAAAATTGAAACCATTTTTTCACATTTTGCTTTTTATTTCGATTTTTTTTTGACATATCACTACAAGGAAAAAATAAATTCTGAAAATTAAAGTTAGCCAAAACTACATATTAGATTTCAGTTATATACATCTTTTATAAATTATTTTTTCAAAGTTATCATATTTTTATGTAATTAAGAAAAGATAGCTATTTAACTCATTAAGATTTGAAAAAATACTTTTTCAAAATTACCAGATTTTAGAAAAAAAACTATTTTTGAAGTATTATTTTTTTTTTTTGATATTAGTAACAGCCAATGAACTTTTGATTGAACATTAAGAATGAAAAAATAATAAATGTTAAAACAATTTAAAAAAAAAAACAGGGAATATATATTAAAATTCAAACCTGGAAAAAAAAATAAAATGATAAAAAATATTCCAAAAACAGAAAAAAAATCAGTTTTTCAATTCAATTAAGTAATATCTTTTGAAAGAAATATTTTATTATATTTTTAAAATTGAAAAAATATGTTTCTTTTTAGACTATTAAAAAAAATAGATTCAAATAATCTCTTCTATAAGTCAAATAAAAATTTCAAAAATTTTACAATTAAAAATGATTAAGATATTACTGAAAACTTTTCATAGTTTTTTCAATTCCGATTAATATCTAATAAAGTTGTAAACCTTTTTCAAAATTTTTATGTATAATAATGTTTATTATGTGAGTGTATTTCAAAAATACAAAATTTAGAGATTGTTTTTTGGAAAAAACTTTTCTGAGTTATGTTGTGAAAAGGAAAATTTTTTTAATAATTTTTCACTGATTGATCAATATATCTGAAACTAAAATTCCTCAAACTGAATTAATACCATTTGTTAAAATCTTAAGGCCAATTCCACACTGGTTAGGAAAAAAAAAACAGAGCAACAAAAAATCTAAAAAAAATCACTTTTAAAAATGTTTAATATTAAAATTTCAATTTAGAAAAATTGAACATGCTTAAATTGTGGTTTTATTTGATGTTTTGAATTCTATTTTGATTCTAATAATCAATCTAATTTTTGGACTTGTTTTTTTTTTTATAAAGAAAGTAAAAATAGACTTGGTAAAAATAATTTGAAAATGAGAATTTCTACTTCCATTTTACAATTTAAAATTGATTTGACAATTTTTTTGTAATTTCGTTTATATTTATCCGATTAGACAAAATACATAAACATTTTTTCAGTTTCATTACAATCCTTAAGAATTATCTAAAATAAAGTCGCCACGGAGAGGGGTATATGGTACAAAACATTGTGTTTTTATGTCCTTTGATCTTTTGGTATCAAGAAGAACTATCAAATTTCAAATTTTTAGGAATTGTGAAATTTTATTGATCAGATTCTTAATTGTAAGTTGGTAATGTGCAAACAACCGCCCAACCATTTTTCTCCTCAGGTAAGTATTATCTAGTTTCCAAATGAAAGCCTTTGAAAAAAACCAAGGCTTATCAATAAGGGTTGGTTTTTGGTTAACAATACGAACTTACAATTAATGATCTTATCAATAAAATCTCACAATTCCTAAAAATTTTGAAATTTTATCGTTCGTTTATATCCCAAAAGATCAAGAGCACAATTCAAATTTTTTTTTGAACATCGGCTTCCATTCTTCAGAGTGGTTTTATTTTAGATAGCCCCTAATTCTTTCTATTTCAATAATATGTTTTAATTATTAGTTTAAAATATATTTCTTTTTTAACCATTTCTTGAGAATTGTAAGACTGTAACATCTATAAAGAGCATGGTTATACTTCAAAAAAGCTATATAAATTTCCCAATTATAATTTTGAAAATTGTTTCTGAGATTTCTGTTGATCTTGGAAATACAAAAAATTTCTTGATAGTTTCTTTGATATCCAATCAAAAAATTGTGTTTTGGGATTGTTTTTAACCTGAAATTAGAGTGTTTAACAAATTGTGAAGAACCCAAATTTTGGTTCTTTGATCATCAGATTAATTTGCAAAAACGATAACTGTTGAGAGAAAAAAGTTGGACACAGAAAAATGGTTGGACACCTTTTTTAATTGGCAAAATTAGTAAAATTGAAAATCAAATCCTATTGATAACTAGGTGACTTTTATATAAATCCAGGTTTAAAGGTGTTACAAGTTCATTAATCTGTGGTTTATGTAGAATACTCATTTGAATGGTTGATAACTAAAGTAGATCATGCTATTTTAACAAAAATCCAAGTTCTAGTAAAGTTTACTATTAATTTTGAAAATAGTAATTTTTAAACTTGCTTTAGATTATAAGAGATAAGGTTTTGAAAAAGTAGAATTACATTAATCGTTATTCTAATAAGTAGATTATTGTTATTTTCTTTAGTTATTTCACAAATGATTGAAATTAAAAATCATTTTCAGTAAGGTTCCCAATTAAAAATGGTTGGACAACTTTTTTCTCTCAACAACATTTTTCTCTCAACAGTAAGATAGTTTTTTTTTTTTGTTCATTTATTGACCAAATAATAACTTTTGAAATTTGATTTTTGTGTTGAAGCATCTTAATTCGTAAACACTAAATTTAAAGGTATTCTAAAATTTTCAAAAAAAAAAGAAAAATGAAAACATACATGTAATCTTTTTTTGGATCATTTGAGAACATATTAACAATTTGTTCTAATTCTTTAGTTTTTCGATCTGGAAAGAGTCTTTTTAAAGATTTAATAAAGTTTTTTTTTAAATTTTTATTTCTTCTTCTACTTCTTATTCTTCCTCTTTTCAGAATAATATTCATTTCGTTCTTATTCCCATTAATTTTGTTAACAGCTGATTTAACTTCTTCTTTAGTGACTACGTCCCAACCCTCGAGAGTTGGTTTCTTATTGATTGGATCTTTTATTTTTTCTTTTTTGGCTGTTTCATGAACATTGCCATTCACAACAACATTACCTTTTTCGATCTCATTCTCGTTATGGTTAGCATGGCGTTTCTTCTTGACATAATTTTTAGGTTTTTCATTATTTTCAGAAATGAACTTTACGGGGCCAAGTGCATTTTCTGAATTTGAATCCGAGCTATTAACAGACTCTGTACTTGAAGAAAAAAGAATATCTGAACCTGAGTCTGATCCAGAACCTTTACTGAAATCTGAAAGAGGGCTTGAACTGGAATTTGAAGCTGGGCTTTGGTTGTTACTTTTATTTGAATTAGATTCTGAACTCCAACCTGAGCTTGAACTTGTGCCCTTACGCTTAATTGGCTCTGATCCAGAACCTTGGCTGGAATTTGAAGCTGGGGTTGAACTGGAATTTGAAGCTGGGCTTTGGTTGTTCCTTTTGTTTGAATTTGATTCTGAACCCCAACCTGAGCTTGAACCTGATCTTGAAACTGGGCCCCAATCAGAACTTTTGGTTGAACTTGTTTCTGAGCTTGAACTTTGGCTGTTGCTTTTACTTGGTGTTGAATCTAAACTTGAACCTGAACTCGAAATTGGGCTTGAACTTGAATCTGATTCAGAACTTTGGTTTGATTTGGATCCAAGACTGAGATTTGAACTTATTGAAACAGAGCTTATCGAATACTTTTTCTCAGTGTCACTGTCACTGGAAAAGGAAAAAGAGAGCGAGGAAGAGGACAAGACTGAGTCAGAACTTGACTTACTATTACTGAAAGAAATAGAACTAGAAATTATTGGGTCCTTCTTCTTTTTCTTTTTTTTTTTTTTTTTTTTTTGTTTTTGTCCATAAAAAAAAAAAAACAGAACAAATCAAAAAACTCAAGAAAATGGTTTTTTTTTGCGAGTGAAACCATCTAAAAATACACACATTCCTTACAGTTTCACAATTTCAGGGTATTCCAGAATCGTGAATTTAACAAATATTTTTCTGTTCGAAGGTTTCGAATCGCCTTAAATTTTTTGACGTATAGCGTTTCAATTCCATAATTACAAACAAAAGTGCTGTTGCCAGAATAACCCGTCTATTTGGTAAAACCCATGTTTCAAAATAAAAAATACCGTGAATCTTTTTTCTAGAAAGCCTACCCATTAAAGGGTTTACGAAACCGACAATAAACCAGAACCAAATATCATTTTGGTTTCTTAAAGTTCTATTATCATATAAAAGAAATTCTTAAACTTAAAAGATCAAATTGCAAAATCTATTCTCTAAAATCAAAGATATTTTATTGAGAAGAAAATTTTTTGGATTCAAATCAATAAAAAAAATCTAAAAAACAACTGGAAAAAGAAGGAAAACTTCTCATTAAATTCTATTCATAATTTAAATCTTTCTGACAATATCAAGGAGTTTACTTTCAAAAAATATTTTAATGTAGTAATACTGTTGTTTAAAACTCAATTAGATTCTATTATAACAAGAAGAAAAAAGTACCGTTTTTAGGCTTGTGTGCTCTGAGAGTTTGACTCATTGTTTTTCAAAATTAAGGAACCTACAACAAGATTCTAAAATACAAAAATACACAAAAGATCTTCCAATCTCACTAGTTTGATACCATCAATCCAAAAAAATATTTTGATAGTGTTCAAAATAATGCCCTACCAACTACTATAATCAGTGTTTAAAAAATAGTACATGCTTTTTTTTCTTCTTGTTCCAAGACAACATCCAATTGACCAAACAATAGGATACCTAAGTTCAAATCAATTTTGAACATAAAACCCCTTGAAGTTTTCAGTCAAAATTAAATTGGGAATGGAATTATTTGTTAGAATTTTATATAATTGATTCAAATTTTTTGATTTTTGAATGATTATAATTTTCTAATTTGATCCTTTCAGTTCAATATCCTTTTTAAATAATAGAACTTTAAGAAACCTGTACCATATTTTTTTCTGGTTTATTGTTGGTTTCTTTGATCGGTTAATGTATAAGTCTTCTTTAACAAAAAAAAATCAGTTTTTATTTTGAAACTCCAATTAAACTTTTCTAAACACTTTATTTTAAGGGGCTAGTCTCTATTATTTTTTTTTACCCATTTCTCAATAAGGATTTCTTATCTAAAAATAAATTTAATTTGGAAATAAACAGAGATTTTTAAATCTAAGTAATTGACAAAAAATTGTCTCAATCTCTATTAAAATTTAGGTAAAATTATTTAATTGAGATTAGTTCCTTAATTACAATATTTTAACATTTAAAAAAAATTTTGTATATGTTTGTATTTTGATCAATCTATAATAAAATGAAATCTCTTTTAACAAGACTACTTCCTATTAGAACCAACAAAGTACTTTGTTTTTTCAGTTAGTTGTTGGTTTAGAAAGTTTTATTTGAAAAATAATTTTTCTTTACAGGTTTTTCGTTCTGTTTTGGTAAAATTATTTCGTTATTTTTTTTGAATTAAGGGATTAACTTCTACCAATAAAAAGTATCAAATTAAAGTGAGCTATTATTGGGTATAATCACATCAGTACTACATTATTTCGAATGTCTCTGAAAATTTTGATTAGTATAGTAGTACTATTTGTTGATCTCTTTAATTAAAAATGATATATGTATTAGTAAAAACCCAGCAATTTCAGAAAAAAATGAACATTTGGTTATAAATTTAACACTTGAACTATTAATTTTCAGAATGTAAATTTACAAAATATCTGTCTTAAATTTGTCTCGCAATGTTGATTATTTGCTAAAAAATTCTATTTTTGTCAATAAATTTATAATTAACCAATAGATTATTCTAACAAATTGTTTTGGTACATACTGAAAATATATACTGAAGTTATAACTATCTTTATAAAAAGGAAAAAATATAATTATTTTGAAATTTTTATTTTTAATTTTTTAAAATCTGAAAATCTAAAAAAAATAGTCATGTTGGAAGTTCTATATAGGAATTATTAAACAATGTAATACTCTTATTTTGTGTTTCTATTTTTATATTTGGAAAAAGAAATAAAATAAAAACCCAAAATTAAAATTTCTTAATTGTAATAAATTGCAAAAAAAAGTAATATAATTTATTGTATAATTTTATTTATAATAGACCTTTTAGAGTCATTTAAAACATACAAAAATAATATAATTTACTTTCAGTTACAATATACTTTGGTTATAGACAATTTTATTTTGAATATAACTTCTTAAAGGATTATTGTCAGAAGAAATTTTACTACAATTAAAGAATCAAGTAAAAAAATCTAAATTAGATTATTTTAATCTTTTTTCAAACAAGTTGTAGAATTTGACCCAAATAAAGTAATCCACTGATTAATAATTTTCTGCATAATGTTTTACATTTTATATCTTGGAAATTTTAAATTATTATTATTGATGAATACTTTTGATTTTTGATATTAACAAAGAACTCTAAATAAAAAAAAAAGTTTTTTTAATGAGTTTTTATTTGTCATACACCAATTAATAGCTTTTCAGATCTCTATATCTTTCCTATTCATTTATTTAAAGTTATGATATTAACCTCTATACGTTTAGAAATAATAAAAAACTGTATTTTATGTTTTTCTTTTCTTTATTGTTGTTGGATAATCTTTTCATTTGAATTTAATGTTGATAAAAAAGTAAAAAAAATATAAATACAAATTTCAATTTGAAAGTTTTTATTTTGAAAAAACAACTTTAAATCAATATTGAATCTTAAAAAAAGACTACATATTTTTTAAGGCAGACCCTTACAAAAAATATTTGTGTATATTTGTTTGTAATAAATAAAAAAAAAAATTAGGAGATTTTTAGTATAAATTTTTTTTTCCTCAACATTAACTATTTTTTTTTCGATTATTAATAGTATTTTAAAAAATATTTTCGAAAGAAGACTCTTTTTAATTAAATTAATTCATGAAAAATTCTTCCAAATTATAAAATATTTATATTTAATTTTTAAGAATTTATGATTATTAAAAACTTCTAAGAATAAGAAATTATTATATAAAAAAAAAATGATTTCAATTCTTTCAAAAAATTTTTAGTTATAAAGTTATTTATAGATAATTCTTCTTGAATTTTTTAAATCTAAATGGGATCATTCTCATTACACATTTGAAAATTAACAATAGTACCATTTAAATAATATTTCATTAAAGTTAAACAAAATCAATTTTTTACCAACTTTATTACACAATAAAATCTATTATGATAAAAGGAAAAATACATGAATAATAGTTTACAAATAGATTTTTGTTAGGAAAAAAAAGCTTTTTTGGACCTTTCTGATAAAAATATAATATTTCGTATGAATATATTTTCAAAAAGAATTTTTTCAATTTATCTTTAGATAGTTTTTTATAACAAGTTGGAATCAATATATTAATCATTTGATGAAATAAAATTTTCATTAAAAATCAATTTCTCATATTCCCAACGTTTTAAACAACACTTAATTATATTTTTTCCTTTCTTTGAATTATATTTACATTTTTCTTTTTTCTTTTTTTTATCTTTTTCTTTTATCTTAACTAAAAGAAAATGATGATGATGATGATGATAAATTATTAATCAAAAAATAAGTTAAACAAGTTTTTTTATAAAAAAAAAAAATTTTATATTTAATATTCAAAAAAAGAACTTTTCACCTCAATAAATTATTTATCAATATATTTTTTGAATTTTCTCTTTTAACTTTTAAAAAAATCTTCAACTTAATGAATTATTTTCGATCAGTTGAAAAGTCGAATTGGTATAGATAAAATAGGAAAAGTTAAACAATTTTTTTAGATAATAGTCAATTTTCAAAAAAAAATCAAATGATCTCAAAATGTTATTTTATACTTTATACACTTGGAAAATAGATTCAAAAACAATAACTTTGTCTTAAAAAACGCGTTTTTAAAGTGAGAAAAGTGCAAATAATAAGTGATTTAAATCAAATTATTTGTTTTGTGAATGGTTAATTTCTTTTTAAAATTGATTTTCTGATTTTAATAAAAATAATTTTGTTTTTTTTTCTGATAATCGTTTAAGGGAAAAGTCTCTATTAATTTTTTTTTTGGTAAATTTAATAGAGATTTAGATTTTTTTGCCAATTAATTAGATTTGAAATAAACGTGAAAAACTTCTTAGTATAGTAATGGAATCTTGATAAACGGCATTAATTAAATTTAATTATTGTTTTTATAGAAATAAAAAATTTTTGCTTTTTTTCGCTTTCTTGAAAGTTGCTTTTTTTCAACTTTTCCCAAAAATACAAAAAATAAAAAAAAAAATATGAGCAATAAAGCTAAACCTTGTTATGTTTGTGGAAAAAGTACAAAAAATAATTTGAAAAATAAACCTGAAAAGCTTTTTTTGGATTTGCGTGAAAAAAACACTTTGATTCGAAAAAAATATGTAATATATGCTTTACTCAAAATAATAGATTCTTATTCTTTTCTTATACCATTCTTTTTTTATTGAAACCACTTTTTGAGTTTACACTCTTTTGTTTTTGTTGAATTTGAAGTTTTAAAAAGTTGTCACAAATTATCATTCTAAAAGTTTATGTCAGAGTCAAAAAAAAAAAAAGAAAAGAAAAGAATAAGAACTATTTTTTGTAAAAGTAATTATTGATAAAACAAATTGAGTTCTATATAGAGTCAAGGTTGATGAACAGAAGTGAAAGAGATAATATTCACTAGTTTTAAATTATTTTTTTCGTTTTTTCAAATGAGAATAAATATTAATTTTGAAACAATAATTTAATCGAAAATTAATCATAAAATTCTCATCCGTTAAAGATATTTTTTTTTTAAAAAAATTCTTTAAAAGTCACTTTTTTTGACAGAATTGTAAAATTTTAAAAAAACAAGAACTAAAAGTTCTAACATTGAAAAAATCTATTTATCAATTTTAAACATGTTTCTAGATAAGGATTCCTTATTTAGTTATTGGTCAAAAAAAAAAATAGAGACTAGCCCCTTAATGCAATTTAAACTTTGATTGATTTTAAATTGAATTTTTAAAAACAAAAAATTCTTGTTTTCTAATTAGTCTAAAAATCAAGAAAACATACATAAAATGGAAAAAAAAAGAAAAAAAAGAAGAAATAATCTTAAACTTTATAATATTAAGTATTATTATATTTTATTATTATTATTAAATTTTTTATTCTATTTTTTGTTAAATTTTAATTTTAATTTTTTTTTTTATTGATTGATTAATTGACTATAAATATTTATTAATATTTGTTTCAACAAGTGAATCGATAATATTCCCAATAATTGCTTTTGTCTATATTGTGATATAATATTAAAATAATAATGATATATATATATATATATATATATATATATTAAAAAAAATTATAAAGAGGAATTAATATTAAATCAAAGTATTAAACAAGAGAAAAAAAATAGATAAAATTACCATATCTGTATCTGTTGAGCAAGTAAAATTTGTAGAAATTTTTCGTTTCTTCCTTCTTTTAACCACTGATAGATACTGTTCGACAATATATTTCGAAGTTTCTTCGAAATTGTTCTCACCTGTGTATTCAGGAAAACAAGTTGTAAGAGGGTATTTCTCAATTTTTGATTTAAAAAGGTCGATTTTATTAAGTAATAAGACAAGATTTTTTTTCTTGAAATATTCATTGTTGATATTCTTATTAAAAACTTCTATGCTCTCTAGCATCCTGTTTGTGCTTTGTTCTTCGTATAATTTTTGATTGTATTCACTCATGGAAACGATAAATATTAACATGTCAACATTGTTAAAATGATGGATCCATTTTCTTCTTTCGCTTCGTTGTCCTCCAACATCTATTAGTCTAAGAATTTAAAATATGATTAATGAAAATAAATTAGCTGGTGTTTTAGATAACAAAAGATGATCAATACTTATAGTATTTCAAAAATGAAGAAGGCAATGAAAATCAAAATCAAACCTCCAAATATGATCTTTAACTTCAAAACGGATTTCTTTGACGCCAACAGTAGGAACCCTACAATATAAAATATCCTCTGAACTGGGAACATATTTTTTTTCACAAATTCTATCAATGTTATTTAAAAAGCTATTTATTGTAAAAAAAAAAAATAGTTATAAATAAAATAAAGGATTAATTGATTTACAAATATCGAAATGAAGATAAATATTACTATTTTGCGGCATCATGTAGTTCAAATTCATCTCTTCTCTCATAAGATTCTTGTATTGCCTTATCTTTCCACAGAGTTTTTATTTTATCTTTAAGTTCTTCATTTATTTCTATCGAAAGCTCTGTGTTAGATTCTAAATAATCTTTTGATAATTGTTGATTCTTTTCTTCAATTTCAATGTTAAGGCTTTCACATCCTATTAACATTTTTTTTATATAATTTTTAATATTTGCACGAATAATTTTTTTATATAAATCAAGTTCGGTTTTCTTAAACCCCCCTTTATATAGAATTTGCATTTGTTTAACAATTGTAGATTTTCCAGAATCTCCAGTTCCTGTTGTGTTTTTATTTTTTTTTTAATTAAATAATTTTTAAGATTGGATATTTATTAAATAAGAAAATAATTCATTTTTTTTTTTCTTTGTTTTATCGTTACACAATTTATTATTTACATTTAGATGTTGAATATAAAAGTTTTTAAAACTAAAAAGTGGGTGAATTTTTTTTATAAAAAACATTTTTATCAAACTTAATTCAAATTAAAATATTTAAATATTCAAAATTGCCTTATATTATTTATTAATTATTAACAATAATTCCAATTTGTTTATTTGTAAGATTACCACCAAAAAAAAAAAAAAAAAAAAAGATAACAAAGTTACTGATCTTGATTGTATATGATATTTTTTTCTTTTTGAAAATTAATGGTTATTTTTCTTCTTTTTTTAGCAGACATTTCTTTTTACTAATAGATTTAATCTTTCCAAAATTTAGAATGAAATGAAACACTTATAACAATATTTTATTGTTGAAATAAGCTTAATTTCAAAAATGGGGGCAGATTTTTCATCAGAAATAAATTTGTTTTTTTTTTTTTGAATGTAAATTTATTTTTTCAAAGTTATGATAATTTTATGTAATTAAGAAAAGATAGCTATTTAACTCATTAAGATTTGAAAAAATACTTTTTCAAAATTACCAGATTTTAGAAAAAAAACTCCTATTTTTGAAGTATTATTTTTTTTTTTGATATTAGTAACAGCCAATGAACTTTTGATTGAACATTAAGAATGAAAAAATAATAAATGTTAAAACAATTTTCAAAAAAAAAAAAACAGGGAATATATATTAAAATTCAAACCTGGAAAAAAAAATAAAATGATAAAAAATATTCCAAAAACAGAAAAAAAATCAGTTTTTCAATTCAATTAAGTAATATTTTTTGAAAGAAATATTTTATTATATTTTTAAAATTGAAAAAATATGTTTCTTTTTAGACTATTAAAAAAAATACTTCAAATAATCTCTTCTAGAAGTCAAATAAAAATTTCAAAAATTTTATAATTAAAAATGGAAAAAATATAAATGAAAATTTCCATATTTTTTTTGCAATTCCCATTAATATCTAATAAAGTTGTAAACCATTTTCAAAATTTTTATGTATAATAATGTTTATTATGTGAGTGTATTTAAAAAATAAAAAATTTTGAGATTGTTTTTTGGAAAAAATTTTCCTGAGTTATGTTGGATTGTTGACTGAATTTCATTTTTTCTGATCCTTTAATTCGGATAGTACTTAATTTTTTTGAATTTTATTCAAAGAGTATGTTTATGTTGTCGCGAAAAGTCACTGCTGATTTCATGTGAAAAATTTTTGACTCAATAACTCTTTTTTCATTAACTTTCCCGAGGAAACTCTAAATGAATTCTTCGGATAAACCACAAATGCTACCATTTGATTTGGTTATGGCTGTTACGATCCTTTATCCAAAGATTAAAATAATTTTTTTTTTCCAAAAAATGAAGTTTTTTTGTTTTTTTGTTCGACACTAAAACTTCACTAACAAATCCCTTAAAAATACCCCCAAGAATGTATTAATTCAATTAGTTTTTTATTTCGTTTGGTTATTAGTACTTTTGTAGGAATAGCCCAGTAAAATTGATCAATTTTCCTATAAATCAACACTGTATCTTCACTACTTGCCTGAGGTAAGCTGGTATTTACAATAGAAGAAAAGATCTTGGAGAAAACAAAAAAAACTCCATTTTTGGAAAAAAAAAATTATTTTAATCTATTGACAAAAGGTGATCATAAAAATCTTCTAATAAACCTTTTTTTCAAAAAAATTTCACGAATAAAAAATTGGTAATGCTTATTTTGGAAATTGTGTTACACTTTTTTGGTTTCATTTTTTTTTTTAATTGTTAAAATTTCAGGTTTTCATATGTTTAGAATAATTTAAAGGTGAATTATTAACAAAATTTAATTATTTGTTATTCTTGGATACAAGCAAATACTGTTATTTTCTCATTAATAAATGAAAATTTTTATCTTAATTTCCAAAATGTATATTAATTATTACTGTTACAATCAAATTAGTCTAGAAAAAATTTGTCTTAGAGTTCAATAATAGGAAGTTTTAATTAAATTTCTAAAAATATCATTTCTAAAAATATTGTTTAAGATCTTTGGATTTTCTTCAACTTATGAACTAGACAAAAATTTTCAAATATGAATTTAAAAAAATTTTCATTTTTTTTCTTGGAAAATAATAGTATATATTTTTTTCAATTTATTATTTCAGGTGAGTTACTATTTTTGAAATGGAGTTTAACTACCCTCTTTGAGTGTTTAATTTTTTAGTTTCAAATTATAAAGGTGAACTTTGACAAAACTAAACAATTCAATTTTTTTGTGATTTTGTGTATGTTTTCAAAAAGGTGGAATAAAAAGTTTATTAGGCTCCTTTCAACAAACCCATTCGCTCTATTTTAATAACATGAATAACACTTGTTAAAATTTTTTGTTTCTACTTTTTAACAAAAATCAAAGTATTTGATTTTATCAATTAATTTTTTTGAGAAAACAGCAAAAAATAACAGTAAATTGATTTTAATCGTGTAGTTTCAAAAACAACGTTTCTGGAATTTTTTGTTTCAAAAGAGAAGTTCTCAATTATTTTTGTCAAAGAACACAAAAAAAAATTACAATTGATTTAAAACTCACACTTTAAAAAATTCAAATATTCTTTTTTTCTTGATTTTTCATGTTTCTTTCTTCAATTAATTTTATAGATTTGTTTTTTCATACTATTAATTGAAAAATAAATCGGACAAAATTTTCATTTATCTTTCCAAAATTAAATTATGATTTCAAAAATCCTTTGAATACAGAATTTTGATAGTCCCGATCCTCTAACCACGTTAAACACGTTATATGGTTGAAAAATAATTCGATTTTCAAAGATTATTTCAAAGATTTTTTTTGGAACGATGAATGAAAATTTTGTCCGATTTATTTTACAATTAACAGTAAGTGAAAAAAAGTGTGAATTATTGAAAAAAAAATTTATTTTCCAATTTCTCAAAAGAACCAAACAATAATAAGTTTCCTCCAAAACCGAATTGTTGTTTCCCTTATTTTGATAGAAAGGGAAATTTATCAAAAAGTTGTAATTTTTGTTGTTAGTTTACTCAAATCCATAATAACGAAAAAAAATCACAAATCCAAGAAATATCATTTAAAGACTTTTCATTTCAATCTTCATGATTTTCCTAATTCTTTAAAAAACAGTTGAAAAGAAAAAGTGCAAATTTAAAATAAAAAGTCGTTTTTAAGATCTTGCTCAAAGAGAAAATGGAATAAGAGTCAGGAAATTTACTTGTAAAGCTTTTAAAGCAAACAAGACAAAAATCCCAACAAGTTTGAAAATTTCCAGTTAAGTAAAGTAAAAGTAAAGTGAAAAATCGATTAAAAACATACCTAAAAGCAAGATCCTAAACCCATTGCGATCCTTTTGTTGGTCTTTGTCTAAGCTCTTTTCAATCAATTTATTCTTTCTTGCTTGTTTTTTAAGGTTCCTTCGATGTTGTTTTGATTGTTTCTTACCCATATTACAAAAAATAAATCAAAATGTTGCAAAAGAAAAAATAATAATAAAAAAAAAATAAAAAAAACTTTTCAGATTTCTATCGACATAATCTTCAACTTGAGCAAAGTTTTAATCTTTTAAAAGATCAGAAAGTGTCTGTAGAGTTTGTAAATGTTAAATGATTTTTTGTTAAGGGAGTTTTTTCAAAAAAGTAATTGTTGTCCAAACCAAAAAATGTTGTTTAATTGTAAAATCTCGAGCTCGTGAATAAAAAATAGATCTCTTTTACTTTGATATTTTTTAAATTAATTTTTTGAAAAATTATAAAGTATATCCCAAAGTTTATGTTAAATTTAAACCCAAAACCCATAAATTACAGTTGAAAAGTATGTTTTATATTTTTTTAAAAAAAGTAAATTTGTGAAAAAATACCCAAACTACGAACAATTCTCTCTACCATTTTTCTCATCACTTCGAAAAGTCTTATTGTTTGATCTACTTTCTTTTTTGGCGTGTGTGAGTAAGTGGTTCAACCAGTTTGAAGTTATAAGGATTTATCAAATTAGAATTTTTGTCTTATGGTTGTCAAAATCAAATAAACGAAATTTTAATTTTATCACAAGTTCACAAAGTAAGCTTATTTAAATTTGAGGAAATATCGTTTTTAATTGGTTTTGTGGAGATTTTTCGTTTTTTTCAACCGACTGCTCTTAAAATATTTGGGAATTTGAATAAAATTTTTCATTTCTTTATTGGCAAATAGTTGAAGAAAACATTTTTTTATTAACATTTCGTTATGTGGGCAAATTTTGTTACTCTGTTTTTTTTTTTTTTTAATAGAGAATTTTTTTTGATCCAAAATAGATTCTGTTTTTATTGGTCTTCAAAAAGGTTTTTGGTCATTTTTCTTGCTACTTTATGAAAAAACATTTGAACAAAGTTATGTTGAGATTTACTTTTTATTAATTAACAATCCAATCTGGAAAAAATATTTTTAAAACTCAATTTGCTCAAGTCAACTTTTTGATTTAGTCCCTTTACTTTTTTCAACTAAAATTCTTTTTTCGAAACTAGTTAAAAAAAAGCAGAAAATCCAAATACAAACTCTAAAAGTGAGGGACTTTTGCTGAATTTGTAATTGGTTCTATATTTTGAGGATTTCCTTGATTTTGATAAAAAGTCAAAGTTACCCAATAAATTATTTTTTTTGAAAAATTTTGTCCAAAATGATTCTAAATAGTAATCATTCCCATTGAGAATTCCTCCAAAAAGAAAAGTCAAGTTAAAAGAATCCAAGAAAACATAGATAGCTCACTCGAAGAAGTGAAATTCCAAATATAAATAGATTTATGGTTGAAGGAAGACAAATTTCGTTTTGGCAAACATAGACTTTTTTTTTCAAGAAAAGTTGAATGATAATGCGCTTTATTGAACAAGTAACATAAAAAAACTTTTTTTAAACATTAAAGGTATTTGAATTATAAATGGAAAAAAATTTTTATTCATTTTCGAGATTTTTTTTAACAAATTGAGTTTTCATAAAGTAGAAGACTGAATTTAAAAACCCTTTTTGAAAAAGGAAATTAAAAATGAAGTGAAAATTGTTCCCATTTGTAATTCTAATACCAGTATATTCAAATTCCAAAAAAAAAAATAAAATATTGAGAAAATGATAAATATCATAAAAAAATGTTACTATCTATCCTTATAAACTGTAAATTTTCAATTCAGAAATAAATTATTTTAAAAAAGATTGGACACTCTAAGAGAAAAGTGAAACAAGGAAAAAAAAAATTCAAAACGATTTTTGGTAAAAACTTTTTCGAATAAATGTAAACACTTTTCAAAAAGATTCGTTTAGAAGTGATTAATCCATTGTTCAAAATAAAAAGGGTGTTTTTTCTGTTATAGAAGATCTAAACATTAACTAACCAAAGAAACCTATAATAAACCTTAAGTAAATATGGTACTGATTTCAAAAAGCTCTATTATTTAAAAGATAAATTCTTAAAATGAAGGATCAAATCAGAAAATTTTTCTCAAAAAATTGAATAAATTTTCTCTAAAATTTTTATCAAAAAAATAATAAAATTTCAAAAAAAATTGAGAAAATTAATCCAAAAATTTACAACTTGTTGCATTCCTAATTTAAAATTTACACTAAAGATCAATGATTTTACCTCCAAAATCAATTTGAATGTAGGTATACTACTTTGTTACGAATTGGATGTACCCATTGGAGCACATGGAAAAAAATGCACATTTTTTATTTTGAAACAGGGATTATGGCCGTTGGTCACACACTATTTTGATTACTGTTAGATCAATTAAGAAAAGAAAAAATTAATGAAGAAAAAATAAATTGATGACGAAATGTAATAATATTTGCAATCTTATAATTATATAATAGTATATTTTTTGATTTGTCTACTGATAAATTCAAAAAAATTGAAAAAAAATTAAAACAAGTTCTATTTTTGTAAATCTTCAAACTTTAATTATAATAATTCTTGGAACATAAATTTTTGATGGTCTACTAATTATACAAAGTTTCATAAAATTTTAACCATAAATATGTTTTCTTTAAATTTAGGGTAAAAAAAATTAAATAATGACAATTTAAAACAACAATTCAGACATATTAAGAATTTATTAGATTTTTTAAAATTAGTTCTTTAAAATTTTCATTTTTTTGATTCTGTTTTTTCCAATTAATTAATGAAAAAAATTATTTCAAATTTCACAATATTAAGATGATTGAATTCATAGTCAAAATAAACCCAAGACCTTTGACAAAATCATTTAGAAATGATGTTTTTTGAAATTTAATTGGGTTTCATTTTTGTGATTTTGAGTTTAAATTTTAATTAGTTTAATTTGAATTTAATAGTTTCACCAAAAAGATTTATTATGATTTTAAAAAAATAAGATTTAATTTGTGTTTGTTGTTTCAATATATAATTATATAATGGATGGTTCTTTGAAGTTCATTTATTTCCTCTTCTAATAGATATTTATATGAGTTTATAGCCAGTTTTCCAATTAAAAATCATGTTAAACCCATTTTAAAATCACTTTTTTACCAAATGGTTAATTGAATAATTATATAAATAAAATAAATCACCAATATTTTTGACCTAAAAACTCAAAAAAAAAATGTGATTACTACAAAACCAACCTTACTTTTAAAGTTATTACCAAACTGACTTTCTTTTATTTTAATGGTGATGGTTTTAACCTTCTTTTTTTAAAACTGATTTTTTTCTACATATTTTCTGAATTATTTCAAATAAAAAATATTTTCTTTGAAGTTAAAAAAAAAATCTAATTATCATTAAAGAAAGAGGATAATAATACCACTAACATTATTATAACTTGGTAGGAAAAAAAACCGAGTAATAAAAATCTGCTTAATTTGAAAAAAAAAAAAAAAAATAGATTAATTATTTTACCTTTTATTAATAAATAATTTGTTTAAAAAAAATACTTTTACAAATCAAATATTTTCTTTTTATTCATCAAAATAAAAATTGAAAAAAAATAAATAAACTATTCTATTCAAAATATTCCCAATATACATTTTTAAAAGCTCTCAAATTTAACTGAAAATCTTAAGAAATAATTTTTAATTTGAATCTCGATTACAAACCAATACTTAATATCACAATCTTAATTGCTTCAATACTTGGATGATAAATGAAAGACAAAAATTATTAATAGATTTTGCAAGGATTTCTCAAAATTTTAAAAAATATTCAAATCTAGGAAATTATTTTCAATAATTTGTATTAAAAAAATACCAAATATTCTTGAATAGCCAACTGTAATAATGATAGTTATTTATTTCTTCCTTAAATTGAGTGTAAAAAATATCTTACACCACTTCTCCAAAGTACAGTTCTGTGTCTTTTTAAGGCACAAAAAAACCCATTAAGGCACAAAATCAAAGTAGTCAAAATAAAGCACAATTTATCTGTGTAAATTTCCAAGATTACTAATAATGTAATATTCTATATATATATATATATATATATATATTGAAGAAAACACTCAAACTAACTCTGTAATTATTCTGTGAAATTATATCTTGAAATTGGTAAAGTGCCTTAAATCAAAAATTTGTGTCTTAAAGTGAACAAAATTTTGTGCCTTATATTTTGATTTTTCCTGTACCTTAAAATGGCACAGGACTCTACAAGAACTAACTTAATTCTTTGAAAAAAAAAAAAAAAAACCAATTTTTTCCAATATTTAAAATTAATTATTTGTTTTAATCTACTTTATTTTTAAAATTTTATTTGTTTAAAAAAAAAAAAAAAAAAAAAAAAAAATAAGAAATTACTAAAGGTGAGAATTGATAAAAAACAAATATTTTTTTTCAATATTTTCTTTTTATTGTGAAAAGTCCAAAAATATAAATAAAATTAATCAGATCTTTTGACTAAAAATTAATTATACAATATAAAATATTTTAAAAATTAAAACACAATTTCTCCCAAGTTGATAAAGTTACTTTTTTATCAGTTTTCATCGAATCATTATAAAAATAAATAGTTTACTAAACAGGTAGGATAAAAATTCACTTTATAACCATTTCTTAAAAAAGTATAAAATAAATAAAAATGTCAAATCAACGTAAATTATAAAAGTGAAAAGTAAAACTTCTCGATTTTAAATATTGTTTTTAACTTTTTTACTAGATCACATGCGTAATAAGTGATATCTTAATATTTTAAGGTTTTTTGCTCTATTTGTCAGTTTTTCCAAAAACTATAAAACTTTTCCTATACTCCCGGACGGGTGAGGTTTTTAGTCAGTGATTTGGGGATTCAAAGAGCAAAAAGATTTGAATTAATAATAGAATAAAAATGTTCGAAGCAGAAACAAAAATTTAAAAATAGAAAATAATTTTCAGAAATCAAAAACAAAAAACAACATTAAACATTTTTATTTTTTCATTAATTTTTTTTTTTTTTTTACAATTAAAAACAGTGGGTTTGTTAACAAAAGACCGTCCCCCCCGGACTTGGGTAACATCGAAAAATTTTAAAGTTTTTGGAAAAACTGACAAATAGAGTAAAAAACCTTAAAATATTAAGATATCACTTATTGTAAATGCGATTTAAAAATTAAAATTTAATTCAAAAACTAGATTAATGATCTAAAATAAAATATAAATCAAAAAATCGGATTTTACTTCCAATTTACTTTTAAAATTTCAAAAAATAAGAAATAATCTTAAACCGTAGTAAAAATAACTTTTTTAAGCATTTTTTATTGTTATCATTTTCTTATTCACCTGTAATCAGAATATAGATTATAATAATATATATTATTCAAGTTTGAATAATTTTGATTTCAGTTATCTTTATTAACAAATAATACAATATTTGATTTCTTTTTTAAAACCAATTCTAAAATAAAAAACAAATTGACATTTTATTCCCCTTTTTAATTATTTTTTTGGGATTTTTAATTTATTTTACAACTAATTATATTTAAAATTGCCCACAATTCAATTTATTTAAGGATAATTCCTTAACAATAAAAATAATTACTGAAAAAAAAAGAGAAAGAGAGAGAGATATTAAATTAAAAAAATAATAGATGGACCAATAAAGAAGCCACTCTATCATCATTTATATGATTTTTTATTAGAAAAAAATAATGTAACATGTGAAAAGATTCAAATCAGTTTTTTGGTGAAGTTGATCAATTATAAATTACTCACTTTTTTCTGTAAAAATTTTCATAAACGCCAAAACAAAAAAATCTAAAAGATAACTTTCAGAAGTACAAAATTATCTTTTTTTAAAAAGAATTTTTTATAACTTGTAATTTTTTATAGAATTTAAAATATATCATTTTTGAAACAACACATAAAAGGTCTCAATTTAAATTGATTTTTGTTGATGTGGTAAATTACAAGGAAATTATTGATTAAAAGACCAAACAAAAGAGATATCTTTTCAACTTCACAAATTTTTGTTCATTTTTGAACAAAATATAACAAACCCAATTTATTTTATTAACCAAAGTTATATGTACAAAATCATACAATTGGCACTCCAATGTCAAATAATTTTTTATCATATAATAGCCAATTTTTTACTGAAAAAATCTAGAATTCATAGAAATAAATAAAAAAGAATCATAAAATATTTCCTATTATACAATATTTTGTAAAGAAGTTCTAAAAAACCTCTTGTATCAAAAATTATTTAATAACAGAAAAAATGATAGATAAATCTAATTTGTATTCCAAGCATATTATCATCAACAAAATAATACTTGAAATCCAATCAAAGACCCACAACTCAAATCATTTACAGAAAAACTAAAAAATTTTCACTTTTATTCATTTCAGATAAAACTATTTTTCTAAATATTATCTTTAATTGATGGGTTTTCACTTATTGATCTATTTTTTAAAATGAATACTGGATGTAGAATGGTAAAAAATACATATTTTTCTTTCTAGCAAAGTAGTGATTCAAATAAAACCAATGCTCTTTTTTACCTTCTTATTCACAATATAAAATCTAATTGAGTACCCAATAGTATACCAAAATTAAAATCAGTTTTGAAGATTAATTTAGGGTTATTTTGAGAAAATATTGAATGTTAAATTAGTTTGTTAAAAATTTATCCAAATTTTTTTACTTTTTTTGAAATTTTTTTGTTTTTTTGGTAATCAAAAATCACTAAAAAATTTTACTCTATTTTTTTTAGAATAACTTTTACATTTGATCTTTCATTTTATGAATTTCTTTTTTCATTCTATAACTTGAGGAAATCATTAGTCTATTTGCTTATTGTTTATTATCCGTTTCTTTGATCATTTAAAGAATCTGCTTTCTATAAAAAAAAAGCACAGTTTTAATTTACATCAGAGGTTTACCTATTCCAAAGGGTTAATTTGTAAACAGTTGAGTAAAAAATAATAACACGAAGAAACTTATTCTTTAATTAACAGAAAAATTTATTTTAATCTGTGAATAAAATATAGTCAAAATGTTCACCAAAATAAAACCAGTGCTTAGTGGTGTATATTAAGGATTCATTATGAACATTCCTCCTTAAATCATAAAAAAAAACAAGATTGATATTTTTCATATTTTTTATGTTTCGTCAACTGTTAACATAATTCACCGTCCAAGTGTAAAAGTGTTTTTGAAAAACGTTGGTTGATTTGGCTCAACAGTATACAAAATTACAATACACTCATTGATCTTGAAAATCCTTTTTGATTCAAAAAAAAATTTGAATGGTTTGTTGATCAAAAGATAAGAATGGAAAAAATAATTGCTTTTATTTAACTTGGTGACCAAAAGAAGAAAATGAAAGGGTTTTCAAAATTCAAGAATCCCATTTAGTGATTGTTTTGTTTTCTGGTTCAAAAAATAAAATGAATGGTAGTTCGAAAAAAAAGAAAAAAAATACTCTCCACGATCGTTTTAAATTTTTTTTATTTATTTTTTTGTTGGCTTTTGTTGGTTTTATTAAGGTTGAATTATGTTTGCTTTTTAAAAAAAACTTCTGTACCCTAGATATCAAACGAGTCTGTGTCTGTTTCGTTTTGATCAGCTTCGTTATTTTTTTTTTTGGAGAAACTAAAATCATCATCTTCTGTATCTTCATAGTATTCTTCTTCGTCGTCGTCGTCGTAGTAGTCTTCTTCAACTTCGTTGACTTGTTCTTTTTCTGAGAATTCTTTTTGTTGTTCTTTTTTACCGATTTCAATTTCTAAAAAGTCGCACGTTTTGTCAAGCACATAATCACCAATTTGCAAGTAAATGACTGTGTAGTGTCTTAATTTTTCGTTGCCAATAGTATTGACATCCAATTCAAAGATTTCTTTTTTTTTTAATAGTGATAACCCTGCAGAGATTGCTAATGCTTCAAGTACCAATTTCCCAAGACGAGTACACATTATACGAAACAATAAGAAACTTGTTGTAAAAAAAAAGAGAAAAAGGAAAAAAAGTTAAAAAGTTTAAAAATGACAGAATTTTGAGATATAATTAAGGTATCAATACTCATTGAATTTAAGAGTAGATCTCAAACACCATAGTAAACGTATATTCAGAAAAGGATAATGGTTTGTTTTTTAAAAAGAATCTTCTATTTTGAAATTGAAATTGCTCGATCTTACTTTTTGACAATTCAATTTCATTTTTCTTTTCAAACAATGACTTTTAAATCTTTAACAATAAAGCAAATCATTTACACTGTAAAAAAAAAATTAATTCCCTATTTAATGTTTTGTAATGAAAAAAATACCTCGACCTGAAAAAAATCACTTGAAAAGATTTTTAATTGTGAATATTCGGAAAATTGATCTGTAATTTCTTTTATTTTCAATCAAATCCTTTTTATAAATAACCAAAACATTTTATGAACCAAGGAATAGACCAACCTTAAGTTCATTAAAGTCAATTTTCTCTAGAATACTCAAGTAATTGTTTGATAGCATAAGTAGATCTACATATTTTGTAAAAAAATTGAGTTTTATCGAGGTTTTCTTTGAATTTGGAAAATAAGAATTTTTATTCTTAGTTTTTTGATTGATTGAATAGTGTTTTGAACAAGTATAATTTCATTAATCTTAATTCTAAGAAGTGGCTGAGTAATAATTTTAAAAGTTTGATTTTTAAAAAAATAGGATTTGATTGTAAATATTGGAAATTACACTACACTTTAATTAATTATTACAATTAAAAATGTTATCAGAGGATTATTTAAATGTCAAGTATTTTTTTTATAATACTGTATAATACCTTGAAAAAAGGAAAATTGATTACGAACCTAAGAATTTCATTAAATTTCTATATATTACCCCCAGCTAAACCATTTCCCAGACAAAGGTGCCCAGTTATAATAGCGTGAATTGGATTAGTTTAAAGGGTTTGAATGGATATTAGAAGAAAACATTTATTTTGGAAATTTTCAAAATTGAAATCATTTTTTCTTATTTTTTTGACATTTTTACTTTTTGTTATTTTTTTTTAATTTTTTTGACTTGATAACAAAATTCATTTAAAAATTTAAATTATATTATAAGAAAGTAGTTAAAAAGGTAAAAGGGTGTTATTTTATTATTATTTGATAAGTGAAAATGATTGTAGGTAAATTATTTTAATTTCTATTGGAATTTTGTTTGATCTTCAATTCAAGATCAAAATGAACATTGTGTTTCTTCTCAATAAGAACTTATAATTTGAGTTTTTCAATTTTTAACAAAATATATTGATTGTATAGTTATATTCCAGATAGGATAACAACTAGAATTTGATGTGAATTATTTTACTTATTTTTAATTTCCACACAAGGCCAATGATAAAAAATAATTGATAATTGAATGATATATTTGACCCCTTTGACTGAAACAAAGTTTATTAAAGAAAAACTATCAAAAACCAATTGAAACAATATTCTATACTAAAATATGTTTAAAAATATTATTTTTTCATTAAAAAGACATAATTTCTTTTTTGTTCCAAAATATCAATTTAAATTGATTATGATTTTCCATATATAAGAATTATATATATATATATATATATATATATCCCTTAGCACCCCGGATTTGCCTAAATTTCATCAAGTTTTTTAAATTAGATTTAAAATGATATTGATCTACTAATATATTAATTTTCTTATTTGTCTTTAATCCAGATTTGAATTATAATAAAAAGTCAAACTAGTTCAAAGATAAAGTAGTTAAGTTATAATTTTTTTTTTTGAAATTGAAAAAAAAAAAATAATAATTATTCATTTTTATATTTTTTTTAAAGATTTTTATTTTTATTATATTTTTTTAAATCAGAAATTATATTACATTAATGGTAATTCAAAACCCAACACATTAATTTATTAATAATAACCACCAAACAATTTTGCTAATTTTATGATAAAATAAATAAATAAAAAAATAAATTACTTTGAAATTTTATTTTTTTTTTTAGAAAAAATTTCAATAAATATCCAATTAAGAGAAAAAAGAAATTTATTTCTTTAGGTCAAAATTAAATTTTATATATGATTAATTTTCTAAAACTTTTATTTAAGCAATAGATAATAATTGAAAATCAAAAAAAAAAAAAAATTGTAAAATAATTTCAATTTATTAAATTGGAATAAAACAAATATAAATTACTTTTTAATCGATAAAATATTTATACCTAAATTTAAAATAAAATAAAAAATAACTCTTAAATATTATTCCAATAGAATAAAATAATATCCGAAACCAAATTTTTTTATTGAATTTTGATATTGGTAAAAATTTGAATAATATATTTGCGATATTGGGATTTTTCCTTAATAAATTAATTCAGATCTTGTTAAATAAGTTCTGATATATGGTCTCTAATTCAATAATATTGATTATTTTATATCTAGATTTTAAAAAGTCAAAAATTAAAAAATTGTAAAAAAAAAAAAAAAATCAATTATTAATCTGACTCGAACTATTGGCCAAATCATTTAAAATTGAAAAAAAATTGTTGAAAAAAATTGTGGATTTTGCAATGAAAAAAAATTTGATTTTTTTTTCTAATTTAATTTATATCTTTTTTTTATTTTTAAATTATTTAGAATCGAATATAGATATTGATATTGAATAGTAATCAGTAGATAAAACAAATATTCTATGTGATGTTATAATAACTTTTATAATGAATAAATTATTTAATCAAGCATTTTAGGTAATTTTGGGGTGCAAAGCCATCCAAAAAAAAATTCCAGTAAAGTATGATGTGTTTTAAATGTTAAAAATAAGAGGTTTTTGATGTCTAGACAAACTTTTCAAAAAAAAAAAAAAATTTATTTTGACAAAATTTGGAAAAATAATAAAATCACAATAACCCAAAGAAAAATTTTCCAAATATTGATAATTTTTTTTCAAGTTATTTTTTTATTTTAAGTAACTATACAATTTTTAATTATAAAATTTTCTTTCTAAGATAATTGTTTATTAATTCTATACCTTATTATCCTTTTGATAACATTTACAATTAAAAATTTTGTTTGAAATGTTTTTAGGTTATTTGGGGTGCTAAGGGATATATATTAAATTGAAACTCACAGAAAATAATAAATTGAAAAATAAAAAAATTTTTTTTTTTGTTCAATGAAAATAATCATAGGATATTATTGGTAATCCACTTATTATTTATTATATAAACTTTCTCTGTGCAAGGAGCTCGTTTTATTGAATAAATAGAACATTTTATTATGAGTTTCATCAATTATTCTTCTCAGAGTAGATTTTCAATTTTTGGAACTTTGGTCATTTTTTCGCCTTTCGTAAAATATTCCTTTTTTCTAATTTATTTCCATTTGTTTTTTTTGATTTTTCTCTTTTTAAAAAGTAAATTTGAAAAAAAAAAGGTTTCAAAATCTAAATTAACTTTAAGAAAATTGAGACTTTCTTATTTCTAATAAAATAAATACATTTACTATTAAAAAAATCTAATTGCCAACAATTTTTATTTTCCAAAGAAATTGAGAAATTTTGCAGGGTACATTTAAAATAAAAGAGGGACCAAAAAATTTGTTAAAATTTTTTGTTTTTTTGAAAATTTATACGTTATTTCAGATATTGTTTTTTTATTATTATTGACTCGAATCCGAAGTGTAATATTTCTACTATTTCTAATTAATTGTTTTTAGTTGATTCTTAAAAAGAAAGTAAATTTTTCATTTTTGATGCTCCACCTTTGATTGAAATGGTCTTTATATTAAATAAATATTCATTTATAAATTTCATATTAGAGTTGATTATCAAAAAAAAAAGGCCTAAACAAAATAAATACCATTTCAAAAATTGTGACTCACATGAATTAATAAATTGAAAATATATATATATCCTCTTGTATTAAAGAATAATAAATAATTAAATCTAATTTATAATTCACTTTCAAATGATTCTAAATATATAAAAACCTGATATTTTATAAATTAAAAAAAATTAAAACCAAAAACTAAAAAAAAGTAAATAACAATTTTTGAAATGAGCATTACCGATTTTTTATAACTAAACTTTTACAAAAAAAAAGTTAACAACAAGATTATTTGCTAATAATTAAATTTATTTTAAAATACATTACAGAGTCAAAATTTTCTTAGTGATTATTTGTATTTTCGAAGATCTTTTTTTTTTTCCTCAGGATCTTTTGCAAAGAGAAAAAGAAAAAACAAAAAAAAAAAAAAGAAATTTTTAAAAAAAAATCAAAATAAAGATTCTCAAAAAAAAAGAAGAAAAAAAACAAAAATTTGAAAAAGCTAAACTAAAATTAATAAAATTATTAAAAAAATGACTCAAATCCCAAAATTTGAAAATATTTTGTTGATTAGATAGAAAAACACTCAAAACAACTTCCCATAACATTATAAACGAGTCAAAATTTTTGAAAAATAGTTTCTATTAAATTTAATTTAACATCAAATTTTTGTTTTTTCCTTTTGTTTCATTACCAAAATTAAAACGTTTTTAAACATTATGAAATTGGTTTGTCGATGTGCAATTTTTAATAATAAAAAAAAAAAAAATTCTTTATCGTAATTTCATGAGAAATTATTCAAAACTAATTCATCAAATGATTCGAACATGAAAAAATAATTTGCACAAAAGCAAATAAAAAAAGGTATGTTTATTTCCTCATATTATACTAATAAATTAAAAAATAATTAAATTGTGTTGATTAAAAAGAACGTCCAATTATAAAGCAAGACACTAAAGCTGATAATTGAATATCATCAGAAGATCCAACACTTAACCGAAATTCAATTTCAGCAAGTTGTTTTAAGATATAGCACATCCCGTTTGGCTTTAGATCTACTTTTAAAACAAGCACAAGTAAATCTGTTATTATATCTTGGAGTGCAAAACCATTAAATTGGCAAATTTTTTTAATTTTTCGATAACAAACTTGAAAATCGTCTTGTAGCAAAGATTTCAAAATCTCTTTGATATGCTTAGGGTGGGGGTTACCAGTACAGTTATAAACTGCATCTTGATCCATTTTTTCAGACATTAAAGAAACAGATTGTAAAATATTAATAGTTCTTCTCATATCACCGCTGCCTAATCGTACAACTGAATCGATTCCATTTTCGGTAACATTTAATTTTTCTTCTTTGATGATATATTCAATTCTTTGTCGAACAAATTGGGGCTTTAAAGGGGAAAACCGGAATTTTGTACATCTCGATTGGATTGCTTTACTAATTTTTTCGATGTTATTACCAATCAAACAAAAACGAACATTTGAGGTATATTTTTCAATAACTATTTTTGAAAATAATTGTAAATTTAGATAAGTTTAAAGTGATCAAAATAATAGAAAATAAATAAAAAAAAAACAAAAATTAAACAACAATTAAGGATAATTATAAAAAATAAAATCAAAAGAGAAAAGAAAAAGAAAAAAAAAGAAGAAAACAAATAGTAGGGGACGATAGCACGAATTTGAAGTATTTTTTGAAAATAAACCCCATTACCAAAAAATTGGACACAGCCAAAATCAAAAATAGGCAAAAAAAATCTCAATATTTTTGTATTTCTTCAAACCTAATAGTAAAAACACATTTAAGTTACATACTATTAATGCTTTAATAGGTAATCATTTTCATCCAAATAAAAGAAATAAATATAAAAAGAAAAAATAAAAATTGGTGTTTTCCAAAATGAAGAGACGAGACGAGAATAAAAACTGTCGTGGTAAATTTGTTGAAATTTCACCAAAAAATTGTTGATCGATCAAATTATTCGATACCATGGACCAATTGTTGGTGGATTTTCCAATTTAACAAACTCAACTCTAACCTTTTATCAAACATCGAAAAAAAAATTACCAGATCTAACAAAACAGATTATGGAACTGGAAAAGGGGAAATGAAAACAAAAAAGAAAAGACAAAAAATGAAATTGGATGTAAAGTGCAAATTATTCCAAAATTGAAATTTAAGTGAAGTATTGTTATTCTCCCAGCTGTTTGAACTGTGTCCAAAATTTTGGAATTTAGTTTTAAAGAAAATCTTTTACCATTGGTGAAAAAATAAGTTAAGAAAGATGAGGAAATAAAATTAAAATAAAAATTAAATAAATCAGTCGTTTTTCAAAAAACAAAAGCTAAAATATTTAATAAACTAAAATTCAAAATTTTCCACCCAGCTAAAACGTTCCAAACAATCAAAACAATACAATTTCATTGAAATTGGAAATAATTTTGATTTTTGAAAAATATGAAAATCATTTTTTCATCTTTTAGTTTTTGTTTTCATTTCATTGTTTGAATTACGTAATTGGCTTCGTTGGATCAAAATTTTTCTACAAGGTTTATATTATGTTAAAGTTGAAAGTTGTTCCAAATAGAAGAACTCAAATAAAATTAGTTGGTAGTATCTAACCTTTTGATCGATCAATATTCCTAATAGAATTTAAACAGATTTACTAATGTATTTTTTTGTTTTGCTCTCTCCAAAATTTTTAACACACCCATGATTTATTTGTATTGATAATTATTTATTTTTTGTTTTGTGAGTATTGTAATTTATAAAAAGGTGTTAACATTTCAATTAGTGAATGGTTCTAATTTGGTAAATCTTCGAGAAGTGATTAAATAAGTTTTTTTTTTCACAAATCGAATTTTGGTGTGTTAAAAATTTTGAATTGGGGTTTATATTACTCAGATTGATTAAAAAGGCGAATTAAACAATTTGAGCAGTACATATTAATTTTATTGTACTCGCCTTTTTAAAAGAAAGGTATTTTTGCCAGGAATTTTCATTTTTTCTTATTTTTGGTAGATAATGCAATTTTTGAAAAACAGTGATAAAAAGGCAATGATATAAACCTCCTTTCAGTCAAATTGGTCACATTAATTTGGTAAATTGAGAACAAACCCAATGTGTTTTATCCAATATACTTTTTCAAACAAATTTTCAATTTTAAAATCTGATCATTTTTTCTAATTTAATCAATTTTACTTTTTTAAATTATTTTTTTTTCTTTTGTTTTTCTTTTGTTTTTCTTTTATTTCAAATTCTGTTTTTTATTCTTTTTTTTTTTTTTATATTTTTTTGAATTTTTTTTTTTTTTTATATTCTTTTGAGTAAGATCAATTTGAAAGAAAAAAATAATGTTTTAAAATTAAAATTAACTTTCAGAAAATTGAGTCAGTTAAATTTTCTTTTCAAATCAAGCAAATGCATTTACTATAAAAAAATCCTATTGTCTGCAATTTTAATTTTCCAAAGAAATTGAGAAATTTTACACGAGAGGTTTCTTTGAAAGGTTCAATAAATTTTTTTAAAACATTTCAGTATTTTCGAAAATTTATAGTTTGTTAAGGTATATCTTTGATGAATGTCAACTCGAATCTGAAATTTATTATTTCTCTTCATTCTAATTAATTTTATATTGGTTGATTCTTAAAAAAATAAAAAAAATGAATTTTTCATTTTGGGATGGGGGACTTTGAGTGAAACGGTGTTTAATTAAATTGATAAACTAATATAGAACTATTTTCGATACTTGATTGAAAACCTTTTTATTTCACTTTTTTTTAATTTGCTTTATCACTATTGTTATTTTCAAATTAAAAAAAGTTAATTTTATCTCAACTCACAATACAGAAGAGCTAAACAACATTAAAGAACCAAAATTTTAATTTTTAATCTATTTGAAAGATCTATTTTTTCCTTACAAATTGTGAAGAATCAATTTTAAGGTGCCCTGTAAAGTACAGAAACGGAAAAGTATTGCTCAAACTGTTTAAAAAGGTGAATCAAATAGATTGGAAAACACTTTGTACAGGACTTGAGTGGAACTTTTTCTAAAATAACGTTATTAAACCAGAATTTCCGACTCTTTGTAAACATTTTTTTTTCTTTCAATTTCCTTTTTTATAAACTCCACCAAACAAAAGTTCATTGGAAGATAAAATTAACAATTATTTTTACACAACAAAATCCTCTATTCGAAATAATTTATTTTTGGAGAACTTAAAGTAGGTTATTTTAAAATAAAATAAATATCAAAAAAGTTGAGGGTGTACCCCGTTTTACACTTTAAGAGCCTATTTAAAGAACAAAAAAATATCAATTTGTAATTGTTTTGTCAAGATCACATGTTTTATTCGTCAACTATTATTTTCCAATTATTTTTTTAATTAATTGTATCTTGGGGGTTCAACCAAGAAGAGCCCAATTAATTTAGAGAAAAAAAATCAGTAAGGTTCTAGCCATTAACCGTGGATTTGCTCCAGACCAAAGGAGTGACTTGAAACCTAAAAAAGGTATTATTAAATTGCCCTTCTTTTGATTGGCAAATATTCAAATAACAAACAAAAAATTTTTTTTCTAATCGTCAAGAGCAAAAAATTCAATGAATAAAAAAAAGTACTTCTTAGAATCTCTATTGGCAAAAAATTCAATTCAAAAAAAATAAGTTTAAAATCATTCTCAAGTCCAAAAAATCAAATTTTAAAAAAAAAATCCAACTTGTTTCTTTTTTTTGTAAATTTCCAAAGGGCTAAATTTCTTCAATTTATAACAAATTTTAATCTTGAAGTACACAATCAATTTAATCCGATTTAATCCAATTTGGGGTTATTTTGTAACTCTCTATATTTGACAAAGTAAGGATTTTGTAACATTCTTGAGATTAAAATAACTTTTTGGAAAATAGAAAAAAATAAAAAAAAAAATCACCGAGATCTCAAAAAGCACCAAAGAGAGACACGTCAAAACTAGCACCGTTGTTTTAAAAATTATATATTTTAACCATTCTAATTGGAAATTGGGTGTCGATCTTTGGCGTTTTTTTTCTAAAAATGTCCTGTTTTTTGATTGTTGATTTTTCGAGATCGAACGAGCTTCACATATTGGTTAGTTTTTGATTGTTGTTTGGATCATAAAAATTACAAAATTTTTTTATTCCATTTCAGAAAATTATTTTTAACATCAATAACTCGAACCTGAATTAATCAATTTTCTTGGGATCATGTTTTTTTTTTCTTTTAATTTAGTATTAACAAAAGAATCTTTTGAAATTCAAAGATAATTTTTTCGTTTATTAATTGGAAAATGACAGAGTTAGTTTTTAATACTATCAAATCTAAAACCCGAAAAGTTCAAAAATACCTAGACATTTAATTTTTTTAATCAATTGAAAATATTTAGAAAAAATTAAAAAATATATTCCAATTTTATAGATAAATATATTAATTATTGAGTGGAATTAAGGAAACTCCTTTTTAAATAAAATGACACAGAAAATTTCAAGAATTATTCATAATTGAATCGAATTAATTGTAGTATCATTCTAAAATCTAAGAAACTCTTTAAAGCATAAAAAAACACCCAACTAAATCTTAAAAGCCCATTAAAACAAAACAGTAAAAATTAAAATTAAATATTTTAAAAATTGATGTGCCCTTATATTTGAAATGAGAAATCCGTTTTGTAATTGTAGGGGAAAAAAAATTATAAAATCAATAAAAACTGTTGAATTAGGTTAATTGATAAAAAGTTCTTTACATTTTCATTGATAACTCTTTACACGTCGTACTTTTGCTCTTTAAAGTTCCGTATTCAATATAAAGCTGCAATTCAGCTGGGCATTTTGTTGGAATTGTTTTTTTCTTTATTTTCTTTTTTCTTTGTTCCATTATCAATCCAATAATGGTCTTTCTTGATTACTATATTGAGCTCATTCGAAATCAAACTTGACCTGTTTTCAGTTTTATACTGTCAGATTATTTCCAAATTGGTTTCTTCTTATCTTGTTTTTTTCATTTTTCAACTGTTCAATATCCATAAATAAAAAAACAAAAAATGAAAAAATGAATAATTCAAATGAAAATCACCAATAAGCAATTCTCTTATTAACAATCAAATTCAATAGTATTGATGATTTGATAGATGCGCCCTTTTGTTTGAAAAAGAGTTTAGTTTAATTGGAGTATTGATTAACGTTTCTAAATCTCTCAAATTTATACCTATCCCTGGTAATTCTAAATCTATCAATTCTAACCCCATGAACAAGGTGGAAATCAAAAAAAAAATCACAAAGCTTCATAATTCACTGAGAAGATGACTGAAAATTAAAATCTAATTTATTGTAATTAAACCTTAAATAAATTATAAATTTATTAGAAAACATCTATTGTGATAATTAATCTATTTTTGTCGTTACTTTCTATTGAATAAGAGTTTTAGTTTCTCTTTGGATCTTTGATTTGAATTATTTTCAAAATTTTACATTTAAATTGGGTAACTTTGAGAAAAATTTTAAAAAGTAATCATTCTGAGCCAGTTTAATAAGATCAACCAATGTCTTTGTAAACATCACAAATTATTAAACAAACAAACTGAAATGGTAAAAAGTTCTTGTGGTGTTTAAATTTTGTTCAAAATAGTTCAATTTTTTGCGTTTTTGAAAAAATTCAAAAAAAAAAAAAAACAAAAAAAACAATATCCGTTAAATTTTTGAAACAATAAAAACAAAAAAATTGAATTGAAGCGAAAGAAAAAAGAAAGATGGAAGTAAAATAATAATTACTTCTTCTCAGTGCGTCTTGTGCAGGTTTTGTCATTGAATCGGCTTCGTCAAGAATTAGTAATTTAAATTGTTTTGAAAACAGGGTTTTTGTGCTTGCAAAATCTTTAATTTGGTTTTGAACGATCCCAATTCCACGATCGTCAGAGGCGTTTAATTCTAAAACATGGCCCATTTTATTCTTTCCGTAAAGTTTGTTAGCAGCTGCTAAAATTGTGGTTGTTTTTCCAGTACCTGGCGATCCATAGAACAGTAAATGTGGGAAATTATTTTCTTCAATTAATTTTGTTAATGTATTGATAATGTGTTCGTGAGACGCAAGTGTTTCAAGAGTTCCTGGTCGATATTTTTCAACCCACATTAAAACATCTTTTTGATTTTTGTTGTTTGTGTTTTTGTTTTTATTACTCATAAAAACGAATTTAATTTAAAAAAAAAGAATAAAATCGAAAAAATGATTTTTCCATGAGTTGATTTGATTTTTTATGTATTTACTAATAACTTCCAAACTGCTAGAAATGTTCCAAGGTACTTTGTTAACAAACCAAGCTTTTTTTCTGCATTTTTGGTAGCTAAAATAATATGATTTGAGAGTTGTTTTAAATAAAAGTATCTCGAAAATATCCATATTGGACTTGTTTTACCTTTGTTTCAAAATAAAAAGTAGTGTTTCTTTTTACAAGAAAGTACCGATACACTCAAATAGATCAAAGAATCTTACAGGAAACAAAAAATCAATTTGATATTTGTTTCTTAAAGTTCTAGTATTAAAAAGGAAAATCTAAAAATGAAAGGATCAAAGTTAAAATGAGTTTACATTAGGGAACAAAATTAATTGAATTTTTTTAAGGGTATAAGTACCGTTTCAAAATTTTGAGTACCTCAGTTTTTTCAAAACTGAATTCTTCACAGTATTTGTTTAACCAAATAAATTAATCTTTAAATAATTATAAGAGTTTAATATATACTAGTATTATATATTACCTACAAACTCAAAAAAAAAAACGGAAATCAAAAAAATGTAACATTTGCTCCATAAAAAATCAAAAACAAATGATTTAGTTCTCGATTTTATCTGTAGCATTTGATACAATTACTTGTTCTTTATTTGTTTTTTTGAATTTTTAATTCTTGAAAAAAAAAACTTTCGTTTGTAAATATTTTTGGATAACTAATTTACTTTCGATTTCTCATTATTTTTCCAAATTGAATTTTCAAATCCCATTTTCATTTAATTCATCTAATTCAAGTTTTGTTCTGAAAATAGGTTATTTTTTAAATTCCTCTTCAGAAATAAAGATTTATTGGATAAATTTGTTAGGTTTTTTTATTCTTTCTTTTTGACTAAATTGAAAATTTAAAAATAATTCTGAAGCCATGAGTTTAATTGGTTCTCAATTTTTCTTTTAATTTGAGTCAAATCTTTTATAGTTGTTTTTTATTACAATAATTCAATTTTCTTCACATTAATTTTATGAAAAATTATACTATTTTTTGCATAACTTGATAAAAAGATTTGAAAAAAAGAATTTTGAAAGCAAATTTATAAAAAAATGTTTTTTTAGAATCATAAGTAATAGTGTTGGGGTAAGAAATTCAGATAAGGACTTGTTTAAATTGATCAAAATTAAGAAGATAAAGAAAAAAAAACTTTGAAAATAGGTTTCGGTCGTTTGTTTTTCTTATTCTTGATTCAAACAAATTTATGTTAAATGGTGATCTTTCGGGTTTGGAATTGAAAAAGAAAAATCTTGTTTAAAAAATACCGTTTTAGGGTCTATTTTTTTTTTTTTTTAAGGTTTATTCTATTATTAATTTCAAATATTTGTTCTAAAAATTTCCAGATCCAAAACAAAATTTAATAAGACCAAAAATTTAATCAAAAAAAAAAATAAAGTCCAAAAAATGAAAAATTAAAGATTCAACTCTGATTTACTTTTGTTTGTATTTCTTTTCACAAATAGACTAGCGTATGATATTTTCATTTCAACGTTTCAAAATCCCATGCCACTCAAAAAATATCTTTTCATTTAAAATATCTTTTTTAAAAATTCTATACTTTTAAAATGTAAAAACTTCCTTAAAATAATAAATAAAGAAATTTAATGAAAATTCTTCCAGAATTTATTCATAATTAAAAATTTACTTATAATGATCATAAAATTAAAATTGAAACTTATTTGGGTATACATTTACCATTGAATTGTGAATAATATGTTATCTTGGAACAGCAAAATCAAGAAAAAATATGAATTTTAATTTGAAAAATAGGGTTTAAACTCTAAAACTTGCACTATCGATATATCTATAACTAAAATATATCATGTAATTTTATATAGTTGCTTTAAAAAGGGGGGTTTCATTTTGGAATTTTGAAGAGATAACCCTCCAATAAGAAATTTTGCTATTACAGTCAGTTTCACTTTTAAGGCACAAACTTTCAACGAAATTTAAGGCACAAAAAAATCTCAAATTAAGGCACAAAATTCAAATTCTAGTAAAAATAAATTGTAAAAAAAAAAAATTCCAAATTTTGTGCCTTAATTTGAGATTTTTTTGAGCCTTAAATTTCGTTGAAAGTTTGTGCCTTAAAAGTGAAACTGACTGTATTTTGATATAAGGTATTTCCAAAAAAGTGGAGAACTTTTTTTTTACATTTCATAAAAATTAATCCCTGTTAGTGTATATATTCGTAGATTGAGAATAATAAATTAAGCTTAATCTGAATACTAATTGAATGAATCAATTTGGTATTTATTTCACAATATTTTCATTGAATTATTTGCCAAAAATATAGTCAGTTTCAAATTAAAGGTTCTAAAAAAATATCAAATTTAGGCACAAAATTCAAATTCTAGCAAAATTATTTGTGTAAAGAAAATTCTAAAAAATTTACTCAAATTTGGGATTTTTTCTGTATCAATTTTAGTTCAAAATTTGTGTTTAAAAGTTGAACTGGCTGTTATAAGATACATTTATATTTTTTTCATTTTATTAGATTTTTTTTTTGAGATTAAAGGGGTTCTGAAAACAATTTTTTCAATCAAAAGGAAAATAATAAATAGTAAATTTTACCCTTAAAAATATCAGATAAAATTGAGATCAGAAACTTTAATATATCTGATATATGTAATAACATATTAACTAGCAAATTTAATTATTATAAAGAAACAATAAATTGTGGTTAATTATTTTGTATATTAAAATAGTATTATGGCTATCAGGTTGAAGAAATAAATTTTAAAATATATAAAACCCAATTTTTTTGGAAATAGCTGAGTTTGATTTAAATTTTGTTTTTTGAAAGAGGATTTTTATTTTGTTATTTAAAAAAAAAGATTTTTAGAAAAAAAACAAGCAGGTCATTCTAATTCAATAAGTAGTATATCTGAGAAAAGAAATGATGATGTTAATTGGGATTCTTCTATTATGTTATCCTCATATACTGTGATTAAGTCTTTTAGGTACGTTCAGTAAGTATTTGACCTGTAACAACTTCTACAAATTTTTGGAGTTATAAATTAAGATGTTTGTTTTACTTGTGATTTAAAATTTTACAAGTTAACCAACATATTAGAAAACAAGAAAAAACAATATATTCAACCATAAGAGTATAAAAATGTTCTTAATTACTGTCAGTACCACTTATGAGACACAAATTTTGAACGAAATTTAAGTTCAAAAAAAAATCTCAATTTAAAGTACAAAATTTGGAATTTTTATTTACACAAATTATTTTACTAGAATCTGAATTTAGGTATCTTAATTTGAGATTTTTATTTTTTCTCAATTGTAGTTGATAGTTTGTGCCTTAAAAGTGGAACTGACAATATAAATTTTTTTTATAATACGAAACTTACCATATTTTCTATATTTTTTATCAAAAAGAATCTGTTTTTTTCAATTTTGTTTTTAAAATATTATCAAAATAATATTAGTATTGAAGTAATTTAAGGTTTTAATTTCTGAATGGAAATTTTTCTTCAACATATATTAATTTATTTGTAAAAAAAAGTAAAATAATTGATTTGACATTTAATTATTGAGAGACTTGTTATTAAATAATTGTCTGCCGTTGATATATATATTTCTTTAGATTTTTTTTTTATAAATTATAAACTATCTGTGAATTTTTGTCTAAAATAATACCAAAATATCTATTCTTGTATAAATCTTTTGATAAAAAATTTTTGTTTATATTTATCTTTAATTAAAATTAGATGATAATATTCCATATATTGAATTTAATTTTTTATATAAATTGACTTTTATTTCTTTTTTAGAAATTTAGATCAGATTATCTGTTAACATTTGGTAATAATCTTATAGGGGTATCCTTATTGATCCCTGAAAAAAAAAAAATAGAAAAATAAAATAAGTGTTACAGGAGCACCCTGGGAATATACCTAGCCCTTCTCCTTGATAATATTTTATTAAAATACTTTCAATAATTTTTTTTCAAAGTATTTTTTTTTATTGTTTTTTGAGTTATTTTAAAATTAATTAAATCAAAATATTTAGCTATTATCAACCAACATAATATAAATTATCATTTTTTTCATTTTCAATATTTTCCTTGAGTTTATTATAGGTATGAAGAAATCTAAGTAACAAAACAAAGGTTTATTTTTTTACAGAACCCAAATTGCAATTTGAGAATAAATTACCAACAAGGTTCAATTAGCTTATATAACACTTTTAAGGGACTAATCTCTATTAAATTGTTTTACCTCAATTTAATAGAGATTTAGAAATTTATTTGCCAATTTCTTAAATTTGAAAAACACATTTTATTTTCATCACTAAACTTATTACAAGATAAGAAATCCTTATTTAGAAATTATACAAAAAAAAAAAAATAGAGACATATGTCCTTTAAAAAATTTTTTTAACCAGTTACAAATTGTTTTAATAGAGAAACAACATTTTACGCTAAAAATCAAAAACACAGAGAGTGTTTTTACAAAAATTTCAATTCTAATTGTTTTTTAGCTTTTCAAAGATCTATTAACAATATTTTTATCAACAGCACAAAAGTATAATGTTAAAAAAAAAAACCACTTATTGAAAATATTTGTGAATCAAAAATATATGGTGCTCGTTAAGTTCAACAAAAGTTTTGTATTCTACTGAAGTGTTGTAACTAAAATACATCTTTCAAGAAAAAAAGTTATCCTTAAAGTCTTACAATATTCTATTGAGCAATTCTTTTGATTTGTAGAAAAAATATTCGATAAGACAGATTACCTTTTACAGGTTTTTTGTGTGTTTAAAAAAACAGATCGTGTCTCTGAGTTTCTTGAAGAAACATGATCTTTTTTCAAAAATAAAACTGTAATGAAGAAAAAAAAAAAAAGAGAAAAAAAAGTTTATCAAAGTACTTAATAATAGAATTCTTGTGAAATTTTTTCTCATTTTTTTCTTATTTATTTTTTTACTCACCCAAAATTAACAAAAAAACAAACATATGACAGAAGACAAAATTACAAAACCCGCAATGGGGTACGGAACTGGAAAAAACCAAAATTATTGTCTTGGTCTAACTTACCTAACGGATGGAATCCATAAGGAATTTAAAGAGATTAAATTTGAATTTAAAAGGGCTGCACTTGCATACAACACATCGATCTTTGAATTAGTTGAGGAAGAAGGAAAGCCTTGCATATTATATTTTTCATCGCAAAACAGAAATGAGAGAGGAAAAAAGCTCTATTTCGAATCCCCTATTGCGCAACTAAAATCAGGAGCAGAACACTTTTTGATCAAAACATTAGATGGAAAGATCTTTGGCTTAGGGAAATCAAATAGGGGCCAACTGACGCGCGAGGGAAACTCTTTTGAAACGTGCCAAGAAATTACCTATTTTAAAGAGAAGAATCTTGAAGTGAAAAAGATCAGGTGTAGTGCCGATCAAAGCTATTTCCATTGTGCAAACAATGATCTGTACTTCTGCGGCCAAATCGCATATGGTAATTATGGATCTACTTTTAAATCCGGAGAGGACTCTCGAGTTCCTGTGATCTGCTCAAAGAATGTTAAAAGGTTTTGGACTGGATCAAACGCTTCATTTTTCTTTTTCTCAGATTTTCAAAATAAACTGTATGCCAGGGGCAATAATAACGATGGACAATTCGGGTCTGGAACCAAACAAACTTCACCAAACAAACAGAATAATCTTATACCAAACATAAATGCAGATGAAATTGTCTGTATGGGGCTAGGCTTTTCTTTTTCAACGATGGTCGTCCTTAAGCAAAATGAAAAGTTCACAAGGGTGTTTGCAGCTGGTGGGCACCTGTGCGGGCATAATCGACAAAATCTAAGTTGGCAAGAACTTTTAGTTTTTAAGAACCAAAATATCGTACAGATTGAAGCTGGTTATTACCACAGTATCGCAAGATCAAGTAATAACGAATTTTGGTTGTGGGGTGAATCTTCACAGGTATAATTAAAATTTTAATTTTTTTTTTTTTTTTTTTTTTTTTTTTCTCTCTCTCGAAAGCAACCAGAACTTCCATGAATTCCTTTCACACAAAAGGGGAGATTTACTCTTAAAAATGGAATTGTCAAAGGATCTTTTTGTTGAAAAAATTTAAAATCAATTACCAAAAACAAAAAAATTTTGACGGATCTAAATTACTAAAAATTCAAATAGCAAAAAAAAAAAAGATTCTTAGTAACTTATTAACAAAAATTCAAAAAACAAAAAAAAATTAGCAGGATCTTAATCATCAAAATGCAAAAAAAGAGAATAATAAAAAAAACATTTCATAGAATTTTCATCTAATTGGCAAAAAATACAATTAAAAAAAAAATTTCAAAGGATTCTCAAAAGCAAAAAATCCAAAAATATTGAAAAAAATTAATCTAATCTTGTTTTATAATTTCCAAAGGTCAGATTTCTTCAATTTGAAATAAATTATTTTCTTTAGGTACAAAATTAATTTAATTCCATTTAATATATTTTGTGGTTGTTTTATAACCCTCTATATTTTCCAAATCAAGTATTTTATAAAATTCTTTTGATAAAAAAAAACTCATTTGAGAAATAAAAAAAAAATCTTCAAGATCTAAAAAAGAACCAAAGAGTGACACTCAAAAACTTTCACAGTTATATTTAAAATTGTAATTCACCTTCATTTAAATTTAGAATTGAGTTTCACACTTTGGCACTTTTTTACTCTGAAAATGTTCGTCGTTTTATATTGTTGATTTTTAGAAATATATCTTCCCTCATATCACTGTCTTGTTTTTTTATAAGAATTGGTTTTGGACACTCCTAAAAATTGCTAAAAAATTTTTTTTCCATTCCAAAAAAATTTTTATTAGAATACAGCGGTTTTCTAAATGTGTGGACTTTTTTAAAACTTTTATCAAGTTTTCTATTTTTAAAAAATGAAAACTATTTCTGAATTAAAAAATTTTTAGAAACTTTCAGTTTTAATTAAGTGAAGAAGTCAACCTTTAAATATGGTGTTGAGGCTGGAGTATGAAGGAAAGAACTTAAATAAAAAAAAGTTCATGCTTTATTAAAACACAAAACTTTAAAAAACTTTTAATTCTGACAAATATCAGAATAAAAAAAAAAATACTCACTTTTTTAAAATGGTTGTATCTCATCATTAAACATTTTTTTTTCAAACCTATCAATATATTTTTTTTATTAAAATTTAAATTAAAACATTATTAAATACTAAACCCAATTCCAAAATTTTGGAAACACCCAAAATTAAAATAGGCAAAAAAAATCACAATTTATTATATTTTTCCAATCGTAATATAAAACCACATTTAAGTTAATTATTATTAATTTTTTTGTCTGTAATCCTTTTGAACTAAATAAAAGAAAAAAATATAAAACGAAAAAATAAAATCTGTACATCCAAATTGATATAACTAGTGGAACAAAAAATTGCATTGCATTGGATTTATTATTAAGGGTTAGATGAAACTTCATCTAATCTGTTAAAGAGAGAAATTCGAAGTGAGTAAATTTGAGACTTCTGATTCATAGAGTATCTCGATAGATACAGTCATCAGAAGTATTTGAATCTTAATTTAGTTTTCTAAAAAAATTGAAAAGAAAGAAATCCTAAAAAATGAAGAAGTAGGGAAAAAATGGTAGAAGGTAAAGAGTGAAGAGTGGAAAAAATAAAGAGAGGTACAAAATAATTGTTGTAAGAGTCTGAAGTTTTCAAGTTCAAATGAATTTACTAATAGGTTTTATTTTGTCTTGAGTTCCTTTTCCTAATTGCGTGTTGAGTCATATTGATCAAAAAAATGGTATTGGTATTTTTGATGAAATTTCACCAAAAATTATTGATCGGTCAAATGATTAGATAACATCAACTAATTGTATGTGATTTTTCTATTTAAAAAAACTCAACTTTAGCCTTCTATCAATTATTGAAAAGAAAATTGCCCGTCTAACAAAACAGATTACTTGACTGAAAAAAAAGGAAATGAAACGAAAACAGAAAAGACAAAAAATTTAAAAATAGTTTGTAAAATCAAAATTATTTCCAAATTGAATGCAAAGTATAGTATTGTTATTCTTTCAACAGTTTTAACTGTGAATAAACTTTTGGACTTTTTTTTAATATATAGACCATACTAAGATATTAAAAATAAAATTCAAGTAAAAGTTTAAAATGAAGGTATATCAAAAAAAATAATGTCGGGTTTAAAAATTGTTATAAGGTACATTACCCATATTTTCATTATGGAAAAATTATAAAAAAAAAAAAAAGGAAAATCCATATTTGATTTGTTCTAAATTTTTATCATTCTTTTCCATTATCAAAATAGATTTTAAATACAATATTTACCCATAAAGTACAAATATCATTTTTGAAAAAAAAGTAATTACATAATTAACAAATACACACACACATAAAAACATGCATACATATATATATATATATAAAGTAAAAAGGAAAAAAAATACTTTTATCAATTCTTTATATGAAAAAAAGTTAAAATGAATAGAATTGTAGGAATAATATGAAACAAAATGCAATGAATTTATTTTTTATATATAAACTAAAATTTAAAATTTTCCACACAGCTAAAATGTTCCAAAGAATCACAACAATACAATTTCATTCAAATTGCAGATAATTTTGATTTTTTCAAAAATAGGAAAATCATTTTTTCATCTTTTAGTTTTTTTTTTCATTTTACTATTTGAATTACATAACTCGTTTCGTTGGATCAACATTTTTTTCAACAATTGATATTATGTTAAAGTTGAGTTGTTCCAAATAGAAGAAAACAAATAAAATTAGTTGGTAGTATCTGACCATTTGATCGATCAATGTTCCTAATAGAATTTCAACAAATTTACCAATGTATTTTTTTTTGTTTTGCTCTCTCCAAAATTTTTAACACACCCCTGATTTATTAGTATTAATAATTATTTATTTTTTGTTTTGTGAGTATTATAATTTATAAACAAGTGTTAACATTTCAATTAGCAAAAGGTTCTAATTTGGTATTTCTTCGTGAATTGATTAAAAAAGTTTTTTTTTCACAAATCGAATTTTGGTGTGTTAAAAATTTTGAATTGGGGTTTATATATATATATATATATATATATATAACATCAATATTATTTCTCTTCTTCATCCTAATCATCTTCAACTTTCCGATCTTATTCTGATTATTCAAATTATAAATTTAATTAACAATATTAAAATAGGGGCAATTGTTAAACATCACAAACAATAAAAAAATTCCAACAAAGATTAAATTTAACAAATTTCCAGAAATCGAAAATAATCCATACATTAAAACTAAATGTGGCAGTTATTCAACAATTATTTTTTCACAAAACAAATCGACTTTGATTAACGATCTGAGAGAAGCTTATAAAAATGAATTTATTACTGATTTGGAAATCAAAGGAATTAAAGTTCATAAGATCTTTGTAGAAAAAAGGTTAAATACTGATTCAAATAAGATCATTGAAATATTTGAAAATCGTTCATATGATGAGAAAACAATCCGAAAATTTTTCGAATCCGTATATTTATCAAAATTATTGTTAAGTAAATTATACTGGGATCAAATGTCCAAACTATTCAATATCGAAGCACTTAATTTACAAAATCTTCAAAGAGATTTATTAATTCTATATAAGGACGAAGATTCGAAAGACTTTGATTTGCTTGTTGCTGACAATGATGATGAAGAGGATGACGAAGAGGGCAATGACGATGATGATGATGATGATGAGGAGGAGGATGATGATTGTGAAAGAATCCCAGTTCATAAATTTATTTTAGCCATAAGATCTGGACTGTTCAGAGAAATGTTTCAAAATATCAACAAAGATATCAAGGAAATCAAGGATTATTCGGGTAAAACAGTTGAAAGTATAGAGATTCTTATCAAATATTTCTATACAGACAAGATCGAATTAACAGCCGATGACGACCCTGAATTAGTTGTTGAAGAATTAAGTGACGCAGTCGAATACTACCAACTAAATGAAAATTCTAATTTGCCAAATGAATTAGAATTGATTAAAAAACAATTTAATTTAAATTAATTTTTTTTTTTTAATGAGGTTTTTTATATTTTGATAATATTTGGTAAAAATTTTTTTTGATCTTTTTTTTGTTTTTTGACTTTTTTGGTTTCTTTAAATGTTGGTTATTTTCTTTTTGATAAGATTATTATTATTATTATTTTCCTTTTAAGTTTAAAAATACTTTTTATTTTTTTTTTCCTTTAAGGAAAAAATTGGAAGTTTACTTCTCTTAGCAATAAAATTCATCCAAAAAAATTTAATTTTATATTATTTTTTATATAATATTCATAAATCATTCGCAATTTAAGAGTGAAACACTAAAAATAAATAAAATAGTATCTTTATTATTAAATATTTATATTAGTGAAAGATATTTATTGATATCTTGATTTAAAAATCAGGATTAAAAAATATTAACACTTTTCACTTAAAGGTTGATTTTTGAAGTAAAGAAATTTATAGCTTAGAATTAAAAGAGTGGATAAATAAGGTCATTAGAAATCTTTTAATCTTAATTTTTTTTTCTTAAATAGGCTCGCTTAATGATCACTGAAAAAAAAAATAAAGAATTAATAAAAAATTTTACCAATTTTAAAAAAGATACGAAAAAAAGTCTAGAGTTATTTGAATTGGGATGAATTTGTTTTACATTGTTATACTATTTCATTTATATTTGAGTTCTTCGACATATATTATGGTAGGTCAAATTAACAAGACGATATTTCTATCGTAATCTAATAAATTTCTTTTATGTTCATTTTCAAGGGCAATTTATCGAAATCCTTATTAGTTGATTAATCAATATTAAATTTTTTTACAGAAAATTTAATAGAGTTTAAGAAAATTTTTTGTAAATTACTTAGATTTGAAAATCCCTATTTATTTTCAAGATTAATCATATTTCATGATATGGAATCCTTATTTGGAAAATGATCAAAAAAAAAAATAATAGAGAATATTCCCTTAAGGGATTAGCGTCTACCAAGGAGAAGACTAAAATCAAAGTATGTTGTTATTAGGCCTAACCAAATTAGTGCTACATGGTTTGAATGTCTCTAATAAATCGATTATTAAAGTACTATTATTTGTTGATTTTATCAATTAAAAATGATCTATGTATTAGTAAAAAATCATAAATTTCAAAAAGAAATATGCATTTTTCGCCACAAATTTAAAGGTTGAATCATCAATATTCAGACTCAAAAATTTCAAAATTTATTTTTTAAATTTTTGACAAAATGTAGATTAGTTATTAAAAAATTCTTTTTTTTTTTCAAAATTAAATAATTAACGAATTAATTTTTTTGAAAAATTATTTCTGAAATATTGGAAATATATTGATGTTATAATTATATTTATAAAAAGGAAGCAAAACTAACCAATCTTTGGGGTTTTATGTTTTTGATTTTGGGGTTAATCTTTGAAATTAAAAAAACTCAAAAATAGTTAGTTTTGGAAGGTTCTAAATATGAATTATTAAATACTGAAATACTTTTACTTGGAGGTCTCTATTTTTTGATTTGGAAAAGGAAGTAAAATAAAAAATTCAAAATGAAAATTTTTAATAGTGATCCTCATTAAAAAATGTAATAATTTATTGTGCAATAGGATTTAAAATAGATTTTTTAGAGTCACAGAAACTATTTGAGTCGGGGTGTACTAATCTCATTTAGACCCAATTACAACATACTTTGGTTATAGAGAAATTTATGGTGACGCCAATCCCTTATCAATAAATCTTAAATTTAAAATCTAGGGTTTTTTTTGGGTAACATTTCAATTGTTTTTATTTTTTGTTTTTAAATTCTGTCTAAAAATAAATTTTGATTAAAGTCCATAGTCACTTGATATGAACTTTAATCAATAATTGAGAAGTAGCATGCTCTAAAAAAATTATAATTTGAAATTGAACTTATTTGGATTTTAAATTTTAATCTAAACTCTGTTTCAGTCAAAGGTATCCCAAAATTATTTTCAAATATCAATTATTTTATATAATTGAACGTTGAAGAACAAATAAGAAATAAACAGAATAATATACATCAAACAATTGTTGATGTATGTCTGAAAGAAAACTAATTAATCAATAAATTTTCTTAAAAATTGAAAATCTCAAATTCTTACGGCCCTATTGAGAAAAACAAGGATATTCGTTTTGAACTTCTACTGGTATTTGAATAATAAATATCAAACATTTTTCACTTCATTTTCCATACTTTTCTTTTCGAAATCAAGTCCCCAAAACAAAGTTTGTCGGTATTTGTGGTCTCTAATTGAAAAAGGAAATGAAAGCGAAGTGAAAATTTTTCGTATTTATTAAACAAATATCAAGATCAAAGATCGAATAGAATTGTTATAGAAATCAATATGGTTTCTCAAAAATCTTTACATGGTTTCAATAACCTTAGAATAACAAGTTTTGACCAAGTGACTATTGATCTTGCAATAAAAAAAAATTTTGCAACTGAATGCAGTTTTAAAAAAAAAATCAAAAAAAAAAAAACAAAAATGTCTAAAAATGTGAAAAAATGATTTCAATTTTCAAAATTTCCGAAATAAAATTTTTCTTCTAATATCTATGTAAACCCTTTAAACACATATATTATACCCATTACAACTGGGCCCCTTTGACTGAAAAATAGTTTACAAAAAAAAAATACAACTTATAAGGGATCTTCTTACAAAACCTATCAAAAACAAAAATTAAAAATCAATTTCAAATCTAAAACCCAAAAAAGGACAAAAAAGTTTCATAGGAAACCATTACGAAAATTCAAAAAAATAATTTAAAAAAATCCCCTAAATATATAAGGTAAAATTTCTTATTAAAATAAATATTTTTTTATATATTTTATATTTCCAAATACTTTAATTTCTTTTCTGTTCATTGTAAAATAAAAAGATCAAAATTTTCATTCATCTTTCCAAAAAAAAAACACATTCTATAGAATAATATAAGTCATCAAAAGTCTTCAATACTGTAATGGTTAATTAATAATTTTGACTTGTTTTATAAATTTTCAAAAATTTGTAATAAGTGCAACTTTATGATTTGAAACCATGTTTTTGGAAAGTCGAATGAAAATTTTGTTTCAGTTAAATTGCAACAAATAGGAATTTGAAATAAATCATTTTCATTAATTTCAAAATTGACTTAATTAGATTTAATCTAATTTGTGGTGATTTAATAAAGCTCCATATTTTCCAAAATTAGGTTTTTGTAACATTCTTGAGATAAAAATAACTCATTTGAGAATAATAAAATAAAAAAAATCTACGAGATCACAAAAACGGCTAAGAAGAAAACTTCAAAACTTATACAATTGTTATCAAAATCATTGTTTCTCGTGATTTATATTAGAAATTGAATACCACTCTTTGAGGCTTTTTTCTAAAAATGACTTGTTCTTGAATGTTGATGTTTTTGGAGATTGATCGTGCTTCAACTTGTTGGGTAGTTTTTGATTGGTATTAGGACTCATAAAAATTATAAAATTTTTTAATCCAATTCCAGAAAATTATTTTTAACTTTATGACTTTACCCTTAAATTGGTAATTTTGAATTGGAGAATGTTTGTTTTGTTTTTCTTGTATTTGAAAAAGAAGATTAGATTTTTAGGTTAGTGGTTCAAGTTTTTGAAGAAAGAGTTCATTTTCAAAATACTATATAGAGGTACATAGAGTAAATCTGAAAGTATAGAAAATCCTACCCTAATTTGAAATTTAAAAGCGAAAAAATTTCAACAAGAATATTTTACTTTTTTTCCAATTCAAAAGTCTGGGTTTTGTTTATGGTTCTTATTTCATACACAGTAATGAGACAAAAAATATAAATAAAAAAAGAAGAATCCGACAAATAAATAGAGATCACAAATTTACAGGCTATTATTTAGAATCTCATTTAGATAAAGAAAAAAGAAAAACTGTTAAATTGTTTACCCTTTTATTATACTTACATAACTTGGATTTTCCTGAACTTCCCAATTGTTATATGGTTTATAAATATAGGATTAAGAAAATTTACTCTTTTAAACAATCTAAACTCATTTCTTGAAAATTGATTAAAGAGTTTGATTGGAAAAGTTAATTTCATCAATGAGAAAAGAATTGAGTAATTAACTTTCTTAAAAAAATAAGAATTACTAATCCAGTGACTGATTTAGAACAAAAACAAAAGGATTTTTTTTAAAAAATAGAAGAAATTTGGGTGTTTGGAATCTCAAATATTAAGAAGATTATTTATTTTAACGAAATTTCAATTTTTAAGAAAAGCGGATTTTTTTAAATTATTTTTTTTTGTAATTTGGTAACGGGCCTCCTAAGAAACTTTTTTGTCCTTTTTTGGGTTTTTGATTTGAAATCGATTTTTAATTTTTGTTTGTGGCAGGTTTTGTAAGAGGATCCCTGAAAAGAGGTATTTTTTTTGTAAATTGAATTTTTAAACCCAAACAAGTTCAATTTCAAATTATTGTTTTTTATTACACAATCTACCATTTGAGAGTGGATGAAAATTGTGACAAGGAACTAGGTCCTTTAATCAAAATTTATTTTTGCTTTTTAAATTTCAGAGTTGTTCGAAGTAAAAGTCTTCCCAAAAAAGACACCATTTTTGAAACAGTTCGATTTTTTTTTTTGGTTTTTATCTTAAATCCTTCTTCTTGTGTTTTGAGGAGAATCCTCATTTTTTATCCTTAGGTAAAATATATTTTTCATTTGTAACTTCACTATTGAAAAATAATTAAAAATTTTGTACAAAAAAAAACTCAAAAAACAAAAATCATTTTTTTTTAATTTCCCAAAATAATATTATCTTTCTTTATTTATTATTTTTTTTTTTTTCCCCTTTTTTTTTTTTATCAACCAAACAAGATTTTAATTTAAATTAGTTTTTGTTATGTGGGAACATAATTTTGATCTTACAAACGTACGTGAAGAATTGAATGAGAAAGAAGAAAGGGATTTTGGCAGTGATAGCTCTAATTATTCCGATCATGCAATTTTGCTTACTTCTGAATCGGATGAAAAAGAAAAGCAAAAAGAAAAAGACAAGGACTCTAATTCTGAAAAGGAAAAGGAGAAAGACAAAGAGAAAGACAAAGAAAAAGGAAAGGGGCTACCTGTTCTCCGTACCGAATCTTCTTTTGACAGAGAAAGCTTAAGGAAGGAAAGAGTGGAAATTGAAAAACTGTGGTCGAACAATTTTGAAGATTTGACATCTGAAATTCAGGAAACCACATCAAAACTACAGTTCTGCTTGGATCTGTGTTTTTTGGTTGACATCACTGGTTCTATGGATCATGCAATCAACGCGATTCGAAGAAAGATCTTTTTAATTGTGAAAGAGATTAAAAAAAACATTAAGGAGATGAAAACACGAATTTCTTTTGTTGGCTATCGCGACTTCCATGATCCTGATCAATTTCGAATCCTCAACTTCATTCCTGCATATTATTTCAAAGACTTTGAAAAATATGTGTCCTCAGTGGACTGCTTTGGTGGGAGAGACACATGTGAAAATGTGATTGGTGGTCTTGACAAAGTTTTTAAATTGACTTTCAATTCTGTTGCACGACTCGTTGTACACATTGCCGACGCACCATGCCACGGTAGAAGATTTCATAATAACCTTATTGACGATTATCAATTGGGCGACCCATTGGGAAGAAATGAAGACGAAATGATCAAAAACCTTAAAATGAGAGGCATTGATTATTACTTTTGTTCCATCAATAGCAAAACAGACAAAATGATCCAAGAATTTAGCAAGGTTTATAACAATATGGATCGAAAGATCGTTTCTCATGCAATTGAGCCTGACTCTGCTAATTTAGTCAGTGTTGTAATGAAGTCTGTTGCGAAAAGCAATAAAAGATTAAAAAAATTTATCGATAGCATTGCTCTTGAGGTTGAAAAAGGAGGCAAAAATGGAAACAAAACAGAAAAAGAGAATAAAAACGAAAAAGAAAATAAAAAAGAAAAAGAAAATAAAAAAGAAAAAGAAAATAAAAAAGAAAAAGAAAACGAAAAAGAAAAAGAAAACGAAAAAGAAAAAGAAAACGAAAAAGAAAACGAAAATAAAATTGAAGAAGAAAAACCATATTGGTTTGATGAAGAAGAAGTAGAAATTATTAAAGTAGATAAAGAAGCGCAATTAGAGCAGGTCTTGTCTGATAATCCACCTTTAATCAAAACAACATCAAAAGTAAAAATATCACGAAAGCCAATTGGGAGAGGAAGCAAGACATTTGGCTTCCATTTAAAAAATTTGGATACCAACGAAGACAAAGTAGCAAAATTATTCATCAACCAGTACGACGACGAAGAAAAGAATTTGAACTTATGTACCAAAGAAATCTGCATCAGCATGATCGCATCTCAAATTGCAGAATATTACAATACCCAAGGAGCCCCCGAATGGATTGATTTCACTGAAACAGAGATCTATTTGTTTAAAAATCGATCAAAATATCGAGTCTTTTTGGTGCAGCCATATTGGTCAATGATCACAAGACTAAAGCATTTCCATCTCCATAAAAAATCATCTTTCAGAAAGCAACGGAATTTCTTTAGATATGTCAACGATGACGAATGGAGGATTTCGACAAAGAGGCTATTAATAGCACAGGCCATTGAGCATGTAAGTTACTCACTATCTAAAAAGAAATGGCTAATTCACGCATTTAGAGGGATCGATTATCGATTCATTAACCCAATTCTTACAACCGATACAGAAGGCCAGGAAAGATGGTATGAATTTGATAAAGGCAAAAGAGGGATGAAAGAATGGGTTCGAAAGCATAAATGTGGTAAGATTTGCAAAATGTTAGGTCTCGAGGAATTAGATAAATCTTCAATACCTAAAAAAAGAGAATTTAAAATCTATACAGGCAATGAAACACCCGATGAATTCATGAATGTTGGACTTGGTGGAATGGGCAGAATGGGCGGTGGACATGGCGCCCTGGGTGGCGTATTTGGTGGTGGGCATAGGGCTTTGGGCGCTGGCCTTGGGGCTGGTCTAAATAATGTCAATAATAATATTAATAATAAGCCCGTAAGAAAAAGAAAAAGAAAGACACCAAAGAAAAAAGATACAAAGAAAGACAAGAAAAAAGAAAAAAAGAAAAAAGAAAAGAAAGGAAAAAAGAAAAAAGAAAAAAAGAAAAAGAAAAAAAAAGATAAAAAGGAAAAGAAAAAAACACCAAAAAAAAAAACTCCAAAAAAAAAAACACCCAAAAAAAAAACACCTAAAAAAAAAACGCCAAAAAAAAAAAAAACTCCAAAAAGACATCCACCTTATCGTTTTATGATAGAAAGAGCATTAAAGCAAACAAGAGGTAGAAAAGGTTGGTCAAGAAAAAAAATTTATACATGGATCAAATCTAAATATGATTTAGGAATCGGTCAAAATTATCATTTAAGGTAATTTTATTTTATTTTATTTTATTTTTTTTATAATTCTTCCTCAATCCAAATGTTTAAAAAAATTCAAAACTTTGCAAATCTTTTTTCATTTCTATTTTTATTTATTATTCTATTAAAAAAAAATAGGGACACCATGAAAAAGCTCGTGAATGAAAAAAAAGTTGTACAAAATAAACAACATTTTGTTTTGTCTGAAAATCTTAAAAGAAGAAGAATTAATAATGATAATAATGATAAAGCAAAAAAAAAAGAAAAAGAGGATAAAGATAAAGAAGACGAAGAGGATGAAAGTGAAAATGAAAATGAAAATGAAAATGAAAATGAAAAAGAAAAAGAAAAGAAAGTTGATGGAAAAATGGATATTGAAGGAAAAGTTGATAATTAATAATTTTAAAAGTAAATTTCAGTCATTTTTAAAAAGTGAAAATAAATTGTTTTAAAGATAAGATACTAAATAGAATAGAAAATGAACTATAATATTTTCTCAATACTTTTTTAAAACTTTTTATTTTTTTCGCACTTTTAAAATTGCTCTAAACATTCCCAACAATTTTTAAAAAAAAAACACAAAAAACATTATTTTTTTCACGTCCTAATTTAAAAAAAGATAATTTGTAATTAAGAATTATTATTTCTTTTAAAATTTTTAAAATAATTAATAAGGAATTTTTACTACAAACGGTTATCAATAATTTTAGTAATAAATCACATTAAGAACTATTATTTTTTTTAAAAAAAAAACCAAAAATTTTAAGATCCTAAATTTTTTTTTTGTTTTTTGTTTTTAGAATTGTCGAAATGAATGAGTTAACCTCATTTAAACAATTTATTAATATTAAAGTATATTTTTTGAAATTCGAAATTTCACATGTTTTTAATATAAAAACCAAAAAATGTCAATTATTAGATTGTATATTAACAAAGTTAATTCTTGAAAATGGTGAAACATATTTTTCGTTTTATGTTGGAAAGTTTTGATTTCGAAAGAAAAGTTTTTATTTTGTTTCTTTTTCCATGATTAATATTTCAATTCAAATCTCATCCAATAAAACTAATTGTGGTATAGGTGATTAAATAAATGAAATTGTAGTAGAAATTTAACAAAATTTATCAACGAAATTGATATCTCTTCAGGGACTAGTCTATTAAAATTGAGAATAAAAAATTTAATAGAGATTTAGAATTTTTTTTGTCAATTACTGAGATTTGAAATCAAAGTGAAAAACTTCTTAGTATTGTATAGAATTCTTACTAAATGGCATTCATTAAATTTAGTTATTGTTTTTATAGAAATAAAAATTTTTTCCATTTTTTCACTTTTTTGAAAGTTGCTTTTTTTCAACTTTTTGCAAAAATACAAAAAATAAAAAAAAATATGAGCAAGAAAGCAAAACTCTGTTGTGTTTGTGGAAGACCTACAAAAAATAGTTTGAAAAATAAACCTGAAAAGGTGTTTTTGGATTTGCATGAAAAAAACACTTTGATTCGAAAAAAATATACAATATATGCTTTACTCTTAATAAAAGAGTTTCTTCCATTTCTTGTACCATTCTTTTTTTTTTATGAATCTACTTTTTTGGTTTACATTCTTTTTTTGTTGAATTTGAAGTTTTTTTAAGTGTTCCCAAATTACCACCCCAAAAGTTTTTGTCATAGTCAAAAAAAAATCAAAGAAAAGAATAAGAACTATTTTTTTAAAAAAGTAATTATTTACAAAACAAATTGGGTTCTTTTTAGAGTCAAGGTGGATGAACAGAAGTGAAAGAGATAATATTAACTAGTTTTAAATTATTTTTTCGTTTTTAAAAATGAGAATAAATATTATTTTTGAGAAAATTATTAAATCCAAAATTAATCATAAAATTCTCGACCGTTAAAGATATTTTTTTTAAAAAAATTTTTTAAAAGTCACTTTTTTTGACAGAATTTTAAAATTTTTTAAAAAAAACAAGAACTAAAAGTTCTAACATTGAAAAAACCTATCTATTTTCAATTTTAAATATATTTCAAAATAAGGATTTCTTATTTAGTTATTCGTCAAAAAAAAAATTAATAGAGACGAGCCCCTTAAAAACAAAACTCACTTTTCAAACTATTTTCAGAAAAGAATTATTGTTTTGAAAAGTTTAATCAATTTTTCTTATTTTTGTCCAAATCCAATAGATTTCTGAATTGTTTTCAAAAAAATATTTTCTTTGAAAGAAGAAAGAAATCTATTTGTTTAAGAAGAAAGTTGTCCAAAGTTACACTTGAATAAATTAAAAGTCGAGGGTTTTCAATAATTTAGTCTAATAGTATTACTTAATTTCAAAAAAAAATATAATAATTATTTTTAACACGAAAAAACTAATTATTTTTTGATTCAAAGAACAGTACAAATAAATTTTTTTCTTTTTTGTTTAACAAAAAAAGAATGAAAAAAAAAAAAAAAAAACAAACTGTTAAATTAAAACTTCAAAATACTGTTTTAAAACCGAGGAAATTCAATATTTAACCTAAAGAAATATTTTTTATAATTTGATATATAGATCTATAATTAATACCCAATCTAAATTTTTAGAGTGGGTTAGTAGTCACCCCTAGAGTTTATAATTCTCAATATTCTTTTGGATTCTTTCTCAATTTTTAAAAGATTTTCAAACAAATAACATGAATTCAAATTAATAATTCTAAGAATTATAAAATAATAATTACTAACAAAGAACTCATTTTATCTTAATCGTGCTTTGTTTATACTCTTTATTTTCAAAAACAAAAATTATTCAATCTTTTGAATACTAGAAATCTCACTCATAGTAATTTCTGATTGTTTACATGAACAAAAGAAATTGTGTATTTAGTATTATACAAAAATCGGAGAAGAACAAACCAAATACTTGTAAATAAAATAAAGATTTAATTTTTTTGAGATTTTCAAGAGATTCTATATTTGATTAATTTTTATTGTACGTTTAAAATAAGATTAATATTTCAATGTTAATTATTAATAAAAGCTTGTAGAAATTACTAAAAGTGAGTTCTTTTGAAATAAAAAATGTTTTGCAAATTTTTCAACTTCGAACCAAAAATATACAAAAAGGACGAGATCTTCTTTTTACTCAAAATTAATTGGGGAAAAATTAACTCTTTTAAAAAATAAGAACACATTTCTCTAAAGTTGATAAATGAGTTTGTTTATCAAGTTTAATGGTATTTTTGTTCAAATGTGTACTCTATTTTGTTTGGAAAACATAATTAAAGAAGATTTATTAGTCCCTTTTATTCAATTTCTCTGGTAAATGAAAAGGTAAAATACAAAATTTCAATTTGTAAAAATCTGAATAATTTTTTTCATATTTGAAATAAATTGTTAAAATCTTTAAAATCAGTTCTAGATTTGAGATAATTTTTCGAGACAACTTTGGTTTAGTGAATTAAAAAATATTTTTTCCAATTATTTATCGTTTTTATTTTGTTAATTTTTGCTTTTGTTAAAACAATAAAACATTGGAGAACTTTAATGAATTCTTCTTCTTCAAAGTTTGACCAACAAAGGGAGTCTAGGTTGATTTTAAAGCTAAAAAATGTTCGTTCCATGGAGGAAAGGATAAGTCTAATGATGCAGCTTTATCCAAATTTCATCAAGGGTTTAAAGCCCGATCATTTAACAAAAAGCACAGCAGATCCAAAAATACTGAGGGCCGAGGAGGAGAAAACAAAAAAAAAGAATTTCCCACCCACAAATAAAATTATGATTGATCCAAATAAAAATACAAATGTCAACGTAACCCCATCAGAAAGTTACCGTCAATTTCAAAAAGATATAAAAACCGTGGAAAATCAAAATGAGCTTTGTGAACAACAACAACAACAACCATACCTTGAACCACCAAAAAAAATCAAAATAAACCGAAAATCCTTAGACATATTATCAGAATTTACAGGGGTTTCGAGAAGATCACTGGAAAGGGGATTATCAAGCTTCATCAGCCGGAGATATAATTTGTCAAACATTTCTCCCTACTCCCGAAAATGGTTGGTTTTCGGTCACCCCCCGAATAAACACTTAAAAAAGGCAAACAAACTGGAAATTAAAAAAAAAAAAAAAAAAATTTTCCCAAAATCCACTCAAAAAGTTTTGAAAAAAAAAAAAACCAAGAGTAAACAATTAATTGAAACTCAACCTTTAGTAACTCAACAAAAAAAATCACCAAGCCATTTCATTGGTTTTAATTCTCCAAATTATTTTACTGTTCGAAATTCTTTTTTAATTGAAAGTATTTCGCAAAATTTACCGAATATAAATCAATCTCCTTTGGAATTTCTTTGTGAAGTTTCCGAAATACAACAACAACTCCAAAGCAAATTCCAAAATGTCAACCAACGCCCCCTTAAACAGATCAATTCCGAAAAGGGGAACAAAAATTCACACAACTTACACTCGTCATTTCTTAATAACCCCAACACCAAGCTTCTTCAAGAAGTAGACAACACTCTCAGTTACCCATACATGTTACCTAATTTGGAGAAGAAGGCAATTTACCCAACCAATTTAATTAATAATCAATTAAACAAGATTCCTGAATGTAAAGGAAAAGGAACAGGGCACATGTGTATAAACGAACCAGAAAAAGAAAAGGAAAAGATAAGGATCAGAAAAAATACAGAGTGGAAAGAAAAGATAAAAGAAAAAGTAAAAGAAAAAGAAAAGGAAAAAGAAAAAGAAAAGAAACAGCCCAATTTGGGTTTTATTTCGCAAGAAAAAAAAAAAATTCCAAATCAATTCGATTTCAGGATTACAAAAAATTTTAATAGCCAAATAAAGAGAAAAAGGAAGAATATTTATGATCCAATTGATCACTTATATCAGCAAATTGAAATTTTCAATTCTAATCAAAAAAAAAAAAAAAAAAACTAATAATCTTTTTTTTAATCGTGCCTTTTTCTTTTCCAAAATTGTCTTACTTTTTTTATTTTTGGTATGACAAAAAAGACAGTTATTTGTAAAGTAACTTTTTTGTATTTTTTTTAATTTTTTGTGAGGGTATTTTTCGCTTTTTAAATTGTTTTTTGAACACTTTTGACACCAAACTTTGAATATTTTTCTCGTTTTACCCCCTCCCCTTTGATTTTTCAAGTGTTGTTGATCATTTAGACACTTTTATTTGAAAATGCAAAATTGAAATAATAATCCATTCGAAAACAAGGTAATTGTTATCCCTCTTAATGAAAACACGTTGATACCCTTGCTTCTTGTTAATACTTTTGAAAATTACAAAGATGCCATTCAAATGGAAATTTATGTTTGTTAAACTTTTAATTTTTTTTAGATTTTTTTTCTTTTTTAGCCTGATATAAATATGAGAACGTGAAACTACCGGGGGAACAGTTGTATTAAAAAGTGTCCTCTTTTTCAAGTATTGAAAAAGAAATCTTGTCATACTGGTATTTGAATTTCAAATGGGAAATTTTTTCACTTGCTTTTCATTTTCCTCTTTGTAACAAAGACTCCAATTTACAACCCACTTCTAGGGAAACTCTGTTTGTAATTGAAAAATAAGGAAAATGAATTGAAAATATTTTCCCATTTAAAATTCAAATACCAGTATAATTCAAAAAAAAAATTTTCTAATAATTTCAAATTAATATTTGCAAAAAATCTTGATTTTTGTTTGGTTAACTCTTTTAAGCTGTGTGGGACCGCTTTTAAAACCTTTGGACTCTCTTCTTTTCAATGATGATCAATAAGTGAAAGAAATAGTGTTTGAAAATATTAAGGATTATTCGAATTTTATTCTCAGTGGCTATTAGTTTTATACCCACAACACGAATTATGAACTCAAAAGAATATTGAGTTAATAGATCTTGTTAAAATGTAAAATTTAGGTTTTTTTTGAAGAAAGGCAAAAAAAATTTACTTTCCAAATCCAAAATTTTTCACTCAAAATTTTCGACTTCCAAAATGATATTGGGAAAATGTCACTCCACTTTATATTGAAGTATGTTAGAGTTGGTGGTGAGTGGAACCGCCCATTTGAAAAGAAAGTGGAGTGGCATTTTCCCAATATCAAAAAAAATAGCTTTTTATTTTTGCCTTGCTTTGTTGGGATTTTTCGAAAAGTTTTTAGATCTTTAAATGATTTTAGTCAAAATCTTAAATTACTAAAAATTGACAATAATTGACTTTCCCTCAATTCACTATATTTTAAAGGTCTTAGTCTATTTACCACTTTGTATTTCAATGCTCACAGAGCATAAAATTCAATAGTCCTTAAAGATTGTTATACAATTTGGATAATTTTTTTTTTTTTTATAGGGCTTTTAGGTATTTCTTCAATTGACAAACTTAGTTATTTCTTTTGTACTGTTCTAAAAAATAATACAAACTTTTTGTGAACAGTTTTATGAGTTTACCATTTTCAATTACTTTCAAGTTTCATGTGATTTTTCTTAGGTACTCTTTAAATTTTACATTTTTTGTAAATATTTTTTTATTCTAAATTAAAGAAAAAAATTTTTTTTTGAGTAACTAATGATATAGAAACCAAAAATAAAATCACATTTAATGATTTGATCTGTAAAAAGTTCACTAATACCAATTTAGAGTTGTATCTTTAAATGATAAAAAAAGTGAACATTTTTTGCAGTATTCGAAGATTAAATGGAAAAAATTTTGAGTTCCTTTACCTTTTACTTTTCCTTCGAGAAATTTTCAAAGAAGTAATTTATTATTTGTGTTTATTATTTTTTAACAGATACCTTTTATATTATCTATATTGTTAATTTGTGGTTGATTTTTTATTAGATATATTAGGGATATATGGATAACTCATAATCGGAAATTAAACTTAGATTATCAAATTGAAAAAAAGATCTAAGCTATTTCCAAAAAAGTGTGGCAAATTTATTTTCAAATATATTCATTAAACTAAATCTTCAAAAAGTATTTAAAGATACAAAATCATTAAATACCCTTTATAGATACCTGTAAATAATTTAATTTGATTCTTCGTATTGTATTTCATAAAGAAAATATATTTAATTTTCTGATCTCGATTTTATCTGATATTTTTTAGGGGTGAAAATTGGTGTTAATTATTTTATTTTTGATCGAAAAAATCGTTTTCATAACTCGTTTCATCTCACCAAAATTTCAAATAAAATCGATAACATATGATTGCATTTGTTTGTATAAAAAATCAATTATAGCTGTTCCAAGGCTACCGTGAAATTTTTTCAATATCAAATTTTGATATTTATATAGAGTTTTAACTCGAAGAATATAAGAATAAGAAAGCTTATATTGAAAATATTTTTCCACTAATTAGTTGTTAAATAAAATATTCTTCTAATGTGATCGAAAAATAAATTTATTTTTTCAAGGAAATTTTATGTCGTTTCTTAATGAATTATTGATGTTTAGAGTCTTTTTGGGTTCTGAAAATTTATTTTTTGAAAATCAGAAAAAAATCTTGAATATTTTTTCATATAAGAATTTTTTTCAATATGAGCTTTATTATTCTCATACTGAACTTATTAAATATTTATATCAACATGAAATTTGATATTGATAAAATTTCACGGGTGCTTTGGATTGACTGTATACCCTTTCCACATTTCCAGTTTTTTTATTGAAATTGGTTTAAACATTGTTTTCTCCCAAAAAAATTCTTTTTTTTTTTCATTTTTTTGGGAATATTTCCTCAAATATATTTTGAAATAAATACGTTAGGTATTTATTCAATTAGTATTAATAGTAAACTTAATTTGATATTGCCAATTAATAAATACTTTTACTAACAAAGATTATTTTTTTATGGAATATAAAAAAAAATGCTCCATTTTTTTGGAAATACCATAGATCTTAATTTTTCTCCCAAATAAATTTTAGTTACAACTACACCCAGTTCAACTTTTAAGGTAAAAACTTTCAACAAGATATAAGGAAAAAAAAATCTCAAATTACTGCACAAAATTCAAATTTTAGTAAATTAATTGTGTAAAAAAAAAATTCCAAAAAATGTGCCTTAAATTCGATTTTTTCCATACCTTAAATTTCCTTGAAAGTTTGCGTCTTAAAAGTGAATCCAACAGTATATATTTCGAACAAATCTTTTCTTTTCAAAAATCAAACAAGAACGTTTAACTTTCCTAAAATGCTTGTAGAAATCTATAAAAAAAATATTTGATCTAATAATCTTTTGAAATATTTCACGAGGCCTTTTTAACACTAATAATAATTACACATATCAGCCACAAAATTAACACACCAAGGTACAAAAAAAAACACTATAACACATAAAAAAAGATTGTAGATAATAACTCAAGAACAATCCTTTTTTTTTTTTCAAATTCAAAGAATAATCCCAATAAATAGAAATATCTAATATTCAAGGATTGTGCCTTAAGAGATTAATATCTACCAAGGAAAAGTCTCACATTAAAGTATATTTTTATTGGATGAAAATTATATTAGTACATCACGATTCAATTGTATCTAAAAAATTGATTATTAAAGTATTACTATTTGTTGATCTCATCAATTAAAAATAATCCTTATATTAGCAAAACCCAAAAATTTCAGAAAAAAATCAACATTTTGAGACCAATTTAAATGTTGAATTATCAATTTTCAGACTCCAAAGTTGCAAAATATCTTTCTTTAATATGTAACGAAACGTAGATTATTTACTTAAAAAATTCAATTTTTTTAAAAAAATTCAATAATTAACCAATAGATTTTTTTAACAAATAATTTCTTTTATTTGTAAATTAATCAGAAATACAAATAGGACCATTACAAGGAAACTAAAATAATCATTCTTTAGTATATGTGTTGATAATTATTGAGTCAAATCTTTGAAATTAAAAAATTGAAAACCATAGTTACAAAGGATTGGACAAAATATATTTTTAATTACTCAAATACTCTTATTTTGGTTTCGAAATAGATTTCGAAAGCAAAACTAAAAAAATTGATAAAAAAAACTTTTTTTCTTGGAAATATTCTATTAGTTATTTCTCGAAAAAAGATCTTTGTTTAATAATATTCTACCCATAATGAGTATAATTCTTTTTTTCTTTCTTTTTTTTTTTTTTTGGGAAATAAATAGTTGAGTTTTTCCTTAAAACCTCAAAATATATAAACAAAGTAGATATAGATTAATATAAGAAATGTGAATTTACTCTATATCTTAATAAATTAGCTATATTTTTGATTAAAAAAAAAAAAATAGAATTCGAAAGGTATTATCCTTCGCTTGTGTCTTTTATTTTGAGAGTTCAAAGATAATGAAGAAAATAAATTTAAAAAAATGTTATAATTTAGATAAAGTTAATTTTTTAATCGAGAGTAATTACTTTTAATATTTTTATTAGAATTTATAAATTTATCTAGTTTTAAGGGACTCGTTTCTATTATTATTATTATTATTTTTGACCAATTTCTACATAAGTATTCCTTATCTAGAAATATATTTAATATGAAAAAAAAATAGGTTCTTTCTAATCGAAGTAATTTAAAAAAAATTTTTATCGATCTCTTTTAAATTTAGGTAAAAAAATTTAATCGAGATTATTCACTTTAAGATCTAAAAAAAATAATAAAAAAAACTTGAAAGAATTTTTTCTTTTTTTTTTTAATTAATTTTTCATCATTAAAGATCTTCACTATTTCAAGAAATAATTTCTCATACAATTTTACTCATTGTTTCAACAACAAGAACAATATTTTTCAATCTGGGTGATATAAGTATCACGATATCAATAAAAATATATTTATTATTTTCTCCACTATGCACAAATAAAGATTGACTTTTTTCAGGTTAAAAGTCTATAAATAGAGTGAAATCTTTAAACGGTATTTAAATGAAGATTTTTCCCAAATTCTTGAATTTATTTACATAACAAAGTATCATTATTAATTGATACGTATAAACAAAGAGTAAGATTTACCAATCAGACGATATAGAGTAATTTGAGACATGTAATACTAATAACATTTCCACCCAATTACAAGACACTTGAATTATGGATTTCTGCATGGGATACAGTAATTATTTAACAATCTAACATTTTTCAAATAATGAAGTAAAATTAAATCATCAAGTATTTTTCGTATTTATCGCTAGGATACCACTGAGTTCTAAACCCAAACTACAATTTTTTTCGTCAAGTTTTCTGAAAAACACTCTAATCGAAAATCAAAAAAAGAATTGGAAAAGATTAAACACTAGACGAATTGGTTTTTCAATTTTCATGCTTGGAAAGAAAAAGTGATGTTTAGAATTATCGTCCAAAAAATTTTTTTTAAAAAATATGTTCGTGAAAAACAATTTTTAAAAGGAATAACATGATTTGAAATCTTCCCCTTATGAAAGGTGAGTGACTGATAGAAAATCATTTTTTCCAACATTTTTCCTTTTATCTAAATTTTTTTTTTAAAATAGATCAAAAATTTTAATTCAAGAGAAATAACATTTATTTGAATTAGGGGATGAACAACAAGACAAATAATTATATCGATTTTTATGAAAATCTTTTTCTATCTGTTGAACATCGTAATATCTTTCCAAGCAAAACAAAAAACCAGACAAATAAAAAAAAAAAAAAAAAAAACGTTCCATCCATAATCATTCGTTTTGTAACATTTTTTTTTGTTTTTCAATTTTTTCTAAATATTCAAACGGCAAATAATAATAATTATAGAAACAAACCCTTCGCTCCAATTGGGAAAATTCAAAAAAAAAGTTAAAGAAATCACTGTTCACCAAGCGGAAAAAAATGAAAAAAAATATTTTTTTTATACTGTAATCCCAAAATTAACCAAAATAATTTTAATGAGATCAAAGGTTCCACACTATTATTTAAGTGCAACAAACGAATTTCTGCTTATAATTCTCGAACTAATATGTAACAAAATACCCACAAAAAATATTCGACTGCTTGATTCTTTATTTTTGATTTTTCGTGCTCCAAACAAAAATGCATTTTATTCGATACCTTTTTCAACAAGCAAAAAATACCCTGAGAGTATTCAAAACAACCAGTTTCTGAAACTAAATGTTTGATTTTTACTTTTTCTTTCTCCCCTTGGTAAAAAGTCTTTCTTTTTTGATTCTATTGAAACAGATCAAAATTTGTTTTGTGTTTTATGAAATTGAATCCAATTTCAAAAGAGGACTGAAAATTTAGAGGGAAGGATTCTTTCACACTACACACAACTAACAAAATGTAAACCTCAAATTATTTCAAGCACATCTTTGAATTGAATTGTGGAATAAATTTTAGCCATCAGGAAAAAAAGTTAAACAAGATTTTTAATTGGGAAACCTTAATAGAATCGCAGAAACCTGAAAACGGAAAATCAAATCAACAAAAAAGAAGAATCTAATTACATTCTAAAGAATGATCCATTATATTATTTTCAATCAAAACAACAAACACACTTTAAATCTACTTTCTTATCGAAATTCATGTTGTGGTTTTGAAGATCTCAAAAATAGTCGATTTTTCAACAAATTTTTCATAAACGATCAATCAACAAAAGTCCCCATACGAAAAGATACTCTTAAAAAAAACTTTAGAGTTCTGAACCCCCCATTAGCAAAAGAAGAAACAAATTAGCTTTAAAGAATAGTTCCATAATATACTGTTAATCAAACCAACATAGACAATTAAAATCTCCTTGATTATTATGAGAAACTGATCGTTACTTTGGAAATATTAAAAATAATCAAAATTTTCCTTCGATTTTTAAGGGTCTATTCATTTTCTGTGGATTTGCCCCATACTCAAGGAGTGACTTGAAACCTAAAAAATGTATTGTGAAATTGCTCTTCTTTTGATTGAAAAAATACAAATAACGAAAGAAAAATTTCATAGGAGGATCATCTTTGGCTAAAAATTAAATTTAAAATAAAGTTTAAGAGAGTCTTCAATTCAAAAAAAATCAATTTTCAAAAAAAAAAAGTTTAAAAGTGTTCTCAAAATCCGAAAAAATCAAATTTTAAAAAAAAATTACTTGCTTCTTTTTTTAAATTTCACGAATGGATTATATTTCTTTAATCTGAAACCAATTGTTTTCCTAAAGTACATAATCAATTCTATTCAATTTAATCTAATTTGTGGCTATATTGTAACCTACAATATTTGCTAAAGTAAGGATTTTGTAACATTATTTCGATAAAAATAATAACTCATTTGAGAATAGAAAAAAATGAAAAAAAAAATCTTAAGAGATCGCAAAAAGTGTCAAAGATCAGCACTTCAAAATCAATATAATTGTTTTCAAAATTATATTTTACCATTCAAATTGCAAATTGAGTGTCAACCTTTGACACTTTTTTTATCTAAAAATATCCTCTTTTTTAATTATTGATTTTTGGAGATTGATTGCACTTCACATTTTGGATAATTTTTTATTGGTATTAGGCACTCATAAAAATTATAAATTTTTTTTAATCTATTTCAGAAAATTATTTTTAACTGTAAAGACTCGGATCTTAAGAATAGAACTAACCAAAGAAAAATTCTTACTATAAAATAGTGTTAGGAAAACTTTTACTGATAAATTCCCTAAAATATAATAAAATTTCTTTCAATCATTTTGCTTTAATTTAGAACCTTAAAATGTAATTTAAAGAACCTTTAATTTCAAAGAAGATCTCCCAACTCAACCTATTTTTATTGTTTTTTTGAATTTAAACTGAAGAAATTCGTTCTTCTTCTATCTCCAAAGTTGGTAAAAAAAATTCAAAAAATGGAAATGCAACAAAAAAATTTTAAACATTTTTTTGAATTTATCAGTATTATTTTTGATCTCCCATTTTGACTTTAAATAATTTATTTTTTCTTTTATTATTTGATCTTAGTTTTCATTCTTAGCATATATAAATCGTTCCCAATTAAAAATCGTGTTGAAATTTTGTTTCTGTTTCACTTTTTTATATCCAATTATAATTTTTTATTTTGAAAATTTCATGAAACACAGCATAAACAAAAGAAATTTCAAGAATAAATATCCCATTTGAATTGTTTCAAGTATACACACGGTGTGAAATGAGTATTTAAGATCTAAAAACAAGAAGAACAAATTAATCATTTCCAAAAAGAAAAGTAAATACTGTTAAAAATAAATTACCATAATTCAAAATATATCTCAAATTTCAATAAGAAAGCGCAATTAGATCTCCTAAAATATTATTTCTAATTGGTATTGTGAAGATCTTTGAGTTTTTTTTTATCAAATGATTTGTAAAAACTTAGGGAACTTGAAACAAAAATTTTCATATATTAAATGAAAAATAATGGTATGACCAAAAATCTAATATTTAGTAATTTAAGATTATTATTTGGTTTGATAAAATATTAAACAAAGCGAAGTGAAGATATTTTAATTTAAATTCGGGTGGGATCTTTTAATCTAAATTCAATTCCAAGAATTATATGAAAATTAGTAATTGGATACAATCACAAAACTCTTATAAGAACCACCTTTCGAGATTGAAATCACTGAGTTGTTAAGAGTCAATGTACTTGGTATTGTTTGGAGCCCTTGATAAAATTTTATTCTAAAGATCAATGAAGAAAAAAAACACATGTTTTTTGGTTTTATCCGAGAATAACCTTTATTAAATATACAAAAAACTCTGAAAAATATAAAGGAATTTAATCATAATAATAAAGTTGTATTTAAATTCAAATCATATTCTTATTTGGAAAAAAATTTCTTTTGTAATATATATATATAAAATTAACCTTGAATTCCAATTATTAATCTATTTTTTTTTTTTTTTTTTTTTTTTTTTCTATATTTTTTATTATTAGTCTTTATTTAAATCTCATTTTCGAAAACAAAACATCATTCGTTTTATAGAACTAGGAGGGATCAATTCAATTTTGAGTCATTTAAGCACAGAAGTACATACCATTGATTCAAAAATCACCATGTCTTTGATAAAGCCGATTTCGATTCTCATCATCTATTTGACAAAAGAATATATGGAAAACATCTCCAACACTATGATAAACTTATCAGAAAAAATCGAAAATTTGACAATTAGAGAATTAAGGAATCAAAATTTATCCCAAATTTTTGATTTAATTAATAAAATCACATATATTTATAAAGAATGCAAATATGAGGATAATAATAATAGACAATTTAAAACAGAAATCACTTTAAAAATGGTATTAAAATTATTAAATACCCAGATTTTAAATTTTCAAATTGAAGCATTAGAACATTTAAATATTTTATTTAACTTTTCAATAAATCTTTTAGATAGAAATCAAATTAACAACTTAAATTCAAATCAGGATAATATAATATCCAATGATGATCTTTTAAGTTGGGTAATTAAGAATAAATTATTCCAATTAATTTATAATAATGATGGAAATCATAATATAATACAAAGAGGGAAACCAATTTTAGAATTTCTTGCTTTAAATGATTCAATATCCAAAAAAGAAATTAATATTTTAATTGCAATTATGAAAGTACCTTTTATCCTTTTTTTTTTTTTTTTTCTTTATCTTTTCTTTCTTTATTAATATTAGTATTTATTATTCAAAGTGATTTAAGGATATCAATATAATGGGACTCTTGAATAATTTACTGATCATTATCCTAGAGTTAAAATTATTATTTGATAATAAATGATATTAGTTAATTTCATAATTTCTTGAATTATGCATAAATGGATAGACAAATTATTAGATTAAAATATTCTTTTAATTCAAACTCAAGTCAATGGTTATCCGAAATTTATGTTATCTGGAAATTGAAAAAAATTATTATAACACAAAAAAACACATTAAATTGGTTTTTTATTGATTAAAGAAAACTCGAAATATTCAAAATTTTCAGGTTGTTAAGGGAAAATTTTTAAAAAAAATTATTTCATTTCCAAACAAAACACCTGGCAAATTTAAATTCAACTTTGTTTAATATTTTCTTAACTTACGTTTCAAATAATATAAAGGTATATTAATACCCTTGTCGTAAACTCTAGAATATTTTTATCATTAAGTGGAATATGACGATTGCATAACCAAATTTTAACTTTTAAACCTTTTCAAGGCAAATTTCGAATTTGGATTGTAAATAGGATTTAACAAATTATATAAATTTTGACAAAAAAATACTTGCTAATTTTTAATTTATATCAAGATCTCTTGACTCAACATTCCACAAGATCAATAGATCAAGTTGTTAGTCATAAAAGTAATATCTACAGAGTATAAAATACCAAAAATCATCAATTTAACATAAAATTTGGAAAGTCTTTAATTCTCGAAAATAATGAATCCGATTCTTTTGTCCGCAGTTGGTTTAAGGTATTTTTTTTAATAAAGAAATTTTTCATTTTTATTTTTATTTTAAATTTAATTAACTTTCATCTAAATTTCACAAATAAAAAAAAGAGCAAAAAAAAAAAAATAGAAAATAAAGAGACTTAAATTTGATAGAAGTTTCATTAAAATTATCAATGGAATTTAGATGGATATAGAAAAAATATATAGTTATTTCTGGTTTGAAAAAAACAATTTTCAAATTTTTGAAAGATGAAAAAAAATTTTCAAAAGATAAATAATCAAAAAAAAAAAAAAAATGGTTAACTATATTCTCAAGAATATTTATAACAAGTTAAATGATATATAGGAAAAAAAAAAGGAATTTGAATTATGAATGTTAAATTATATTATTTTAAAAAATTAACAAAAAAAATATTATTTATAGAACCAAATATTCAGATTAAAATAAAATCATAATTTACTAGTAAAATTCTGAGATTAGTTCCATAGTTCTGTTGATTAAAACTATTCTTATTAAAAGTATATTTGTATTTTACAATATACACAATAAATCGCTTGATTATTGCCCCTAAAGACAAATATCAAAAAAGTAAAGTATTTGTAATAATTATAATAATAATCTTTGTAATTAATAATTTTAACAAAAAATACAGTTTATTGTGTAAATATAGAGAAAAATAATTGATAATAAACTAAATAAAAATAAAAAGTATTTTCTGTAAGAAAGAAAATCAAATTAAGAATTTACTTTTGAGAAAAAAAAAAAATTATGAAAATATATTTGATCTTATTAATTAAATTCTATTTTCTTCTTTTTTTCTTTGATCGTTATTTTTTATAACTTTTAATATAAAAAATAATGAATTAAATAATATTTTCTGTACATTATTTAAATTTTCCCCTCTAGAGTTGTTATATACGTTTCCCTTATAAATTGTCTTTGTTTTAAATATTTTTATTTTTCTTCACTTGTACCAAATTTTACAATTACTAAGTTTGTAAATTTATTCTTTTCAAATAATGTTATAATTTGAAGTTAATTTCTCTAGATTTGGTTTTATTTAATTCGAATGGTAATTGAAATTTCAGTTTACAGTAACTTTAATCGATTTCAAATAAGAAGAACATTTTTGTATTTTTCAAAGAGAAAAAAGGAAATTTTTATTATTGAAGAAGTGTAAATTACAATCAAAATATTCTTTTACTTAAATTCCTCAAAGGTAATTTAATTGTAAAATTATAGATTTCACAATTTTTCAAGGAAAATACATACCAAAATTTTCTTTATGATTAAAAACCAAAAACAAAAAATTGGCTGGAAAAAAAAGAAAAAAGAAAAAATAAAAAGAAATTTAAAAAGGGTTTATAAGAAGCAATTGATAAAAAATCAAAAAAAAAAAAAAACAATAATGTTTTTTTAAATAAGAACACCCAAAGCCACAACCAAAATACGTTTGGTTTCATTTAATTTGATAGTTGATCATGAATGTTCATTTGTGTAGATCAGGTTTAATTGTTGTAATTTCTTTTTTTCTTTTTTGATCTGATTTGCTTTAATCAATTAGACATTTTTTTCCTTTGCTTTTTATTTTTTTTTTGTATGTTATCCATACTTTTGTATTTCAGTATCAAAGTATTCATAAGTAAACAGTTGATCTTTTTCCTTTTTAACTCTTCTTCCCAATATAACGTACATTCAACTAGGAGAAAAACGGGAAAAAAAGATAAAAAGAAAATTTTGATTTGCCGTTCAAAATTTATTATTTTATAATGTTATAATAAAGTAAATTCAGATTTTTTTTTCTGATTTTAAATACACAAAAATTATTTATAATGGCGAAAATTCGATTTATCAACGTGTTGGTAAAAGAGATGGTACTCTATAAGCAAAATCTATTGTGAGAATAAATTACTGATACAAATTTTAATTCTACCATTTTTTAAATTTCCAATTTCTAAAATAGGAAAGGCCCATATTTTAAACTAATTCTTCATAAAAATAAAGCCATTATTCTCAATTCAATATATCTTGACATTCTTTCTTAATTTATTTTTTTCTTTTTGAAAAAAAGTTATTTTATATTTCACAAATAATCAAAATATAGTAAAATTTTTCATTTTCCACTTTCATACAAAACTAAAAAAATTATAATAGAAGGGCCTTTTTTAAAAAATATATAAATTTATACTTTAAGAGGCTAGTCTCTATTTTTTTTTTTTTTTTTTTTTTACCAATTTCTAAATAAGAATTCCTTATCAAGAAATATGTTTAATATTATAAATAAACAGGGCTTTTCAAATCGAGGTAATTGGCAAAAAATTTTCTCAATGTCTATTATATTTAGGTAAAAAAATTTAATAGATATTAGTCCCTTAAAGAAAATTTCATAAAAGGATATAAAAAAGGGATAATTTTTTAACACCCTTTATTTTTGTTTTTCTGAGAGTATTACTTTTAACCAAGATCTTATTATCTCTAGATTCTTTTAATTTTTATTTTGATATTATAAAAGTATAAATACTATTTGATTTTTTTTTTTTTTTCAAATGAAAAATAATTATCATAAAACTATATTGAATTTTTTAATAAAACAATATTGAAATATTTTATATTATTGGATAAATTTAAAAAAAATTTGTCTTAATTTTTTTTTTCTTTTTTTTCCTTTAATAATTTTTGATAATAATTTAGAATTTTTCATAAAATAGATTTCTTTAAACTTTATTTATTATATTATTATATACCTAATTCTATCTTTTTCTCTTTCTCAATATATATTAATAAATTATAATAAAAATAAAAAAATAATGTGAAATAGGAAAATAAAAAACATTCTATTATTATTTTTGATATATTAATAAAGACTATTTGCAGACTAAATAATGATTTAATTTTTTACATACTAGATATTAAGTTCGATGATATAACAATTGGAAAATTTTCAGAAATTAATTCCCTTCAAGAATCAATTGAATTAATATTAAAAAATGGTAATAATAGAAATAGGACAGTAGTGTATGAATTAATTGAAAAGGAATTACATTGGATATTAAATAATAAATTGCAAAAAAAAAAAAAAAAATTAATATTTACAAGAATGAAAATATTTTATAAAAATAACAAATTAAACATAAAATTACTTGTAAAAATATTAAAACTTTTTTTTTGAAAAATTTCACATTTTGTATAAAAAAGAAATTTTTTATTATTTCACTAATAAATATTATACTAAAAAAAATTACCCAAAGAAAATATTCATAAAATATTAAATAAAATTGAACTAGAATATCAAATAATAGATTTGCTAATTGATGATCTGATAACTTTTAAAATGTTAGTAATAAAACATTTAAAAAATAATAAAAAAAAATTTAATTTCAAAAACATTCAATATCAAAAAAAAATAATTATTTTTGAAAATATATCCTATTTAAAAGAAATTGAGTTATTTTTTGATTCATTGGATTTTATACAAACAAATAACATTAATAAAAAGAATAATTTAAACATTTTTCATTTTCAAAAATTATATAATTCACTAATAAAAAAACCAATTTTAAAAAAGGAATCAAAAATATTTTATAAATATATTATGAATAATAAATATATTAAACAACGTATTATAAATTTTTTATTTATAAAAGTGTTTTCTAATAATTTAAATATGGGTCCAATTAATAATTATAATTCTTTTAAGACAAATAAAAATAACAATACAATTAAAAATAATCAATATAAATGGGAAGAAAATGAAAATAATGAAATAAATTCTAACAATTATTTCTGCTTAAATACTAAATTTGATTTTGAATTTTTGTCTTTTGTTTTTAATAAATTCAATGCCTTTCGGGGAAATATTATCTTCAATGAAAAACAAAATGAAATTATTTTAATATCTCCTAAGGTATCTAGAAAAAAAAACAAATTCAATAAAAATGGAAATGGAAATCTTACTAATCAAAATAAAAATTATGATGATGATGATAAAAGTAATAAGAAGAAAAAGAAAAAGAAAAAGAAAAAGAAAAAGAAAAAGAAAAATAAGAAGAAGAAGAAGAAGAAGAAGAAGAAGAAGAAGAAGAAGAAGAAAAAGTATAAACATAAGAATAAGAATAAGAATAAAAACAAGAATAAGAATAATAAGATTATTGGGTTAAATAAAATATGGGAAATAATACTTTATTCACAAAATAAACAAATAATAAATTTAGCAATGAATTTATTAATAAAATACTATAAACTGAATAATCATAATAATAAGAGACATTTAAAACAATTAAATGAACAATTTATTCAAAAATCAATTTCTTTTATGAAGGCAAACAGATTTAAAAATTATATCATAGTTGAAAAAATTATAAAATTATTAATAAATTTTATTAAAAATAAAGAAAATAATATAATTTCAGAGAATTTATGTTTCCGGCACCATAAATTAAATTCTTATTATTTAATTTCGAATTTAAAAATAATTAATAGCAATAATTTAGCCACAAAAGAAATTAGAATTGCTTCAAATCTTTCCTTACAGTGTTTGAAAAAAAGGGTAAAAAAATTATTTAATCTTAATTTTAATAAAATTTATTTAGAATATAAACATTATAATTTAAATTTATTATCGGAATCGTTACATTTAAGTCAATTAAATATTAAAAATAATGAAAAGGTTTTTATTAAAAATAAGAAATTGGATAGTAAATTTCAGAATCATGAACATCAAAATAATGAGAATAGTGGTAATGAAGAGAATATGGATAATAACAATAGCACTGATTATAAATTGTTGCCAAGTTATTTATTAAATGACCATTTTAATTTTTTTTTCAAGTTATTGAAAGAGAAAAATTTAATGAACTCTTCAAAATTTAAAATTAAAATTTGGAAACTATTACAATTATTACCTACTAATTTTATAATTATTAATAACTTAAGAGATCTGTTTGAAAATTATAAAAAGATGAAAGAAAGAAAAATTAATTGGGAATTAATCTTTAATTGTAATTCTATCTATATATTAACTTATCAATTAACAATTTTACTCAATTGGACTAATAAATCAACAATTTATACGAATTACCAATCAAAACAAAATAAAAAATATTTGAAAACATTTATAAAGAAAAAATGGTATAAATTTTTTTAATAAATTTATTAAAAAAAACTAAAAAAATAATTAATAATAACAAAATTAATAATGATTTTAGTGATAGTGATAATATGAAGAAGGATCAATATAATATTAGAATTAAGAATTGTCATAATGATTTGAAGATTTATCATGAAAATGAAAAAATTATTATTAATTTAATTTATAATTTATCAATTTTGAATAATAAAAAAATAAAAATAAAAATAAAAAAGAAGGATTTGTTAAAATTATTTAATTTATTAATGAATATTTTATTTAATATTTCTAAATTTAAATTATTAAAAGAATATCAAAAAGAACATACCCATATTCATTATTGTATTTTAATAATTTCAGAATTAATAGATTCAAATATTTTCATACATTATAAATTATTAAAAACTTGGTTGTATGGAACTTTAATAAATTCAATAGATCCATATTTTCGAAAACAAATTTCTGAATTAATTCAAATAATTTTTAATTGTTCAAAAATAAAATATTCTAATAATGATAATATTGCTATTGATTATATTCAGAATAAGAACAAGAATAAAAATAATAATAACAACAACAACAACAACAACAACAACAACAATAATAATAATAATAATAATAATAATAATAATAATAATAATAATAATAATAATAATAATAATAATAATAATAATAATAATAATAATAATAATAATTTATTAGTATTAAAAAATAAAATAATTGAAGTATTACACATTTATTATTTTGAAAAAAATAAATAAATTTACGAACGAGTATTTTAAACTATTAAAGAATGTTATTTATCAAATATGCTTGGAAAAAAAAATATTAAAATTTAATATCTTGGAATTATTCAAACAAATTAAATATTTAATATTTAGTAATGAAATAAATGAAATCAATTCAAAAATAGAAGAGCCATTATTAATTTATTTACCAAAAATTTTACGAATTTTAATTAATTTTGATGAGAATTTAAAAAGAAATTCAATTAATTTAATAAATTCATTGATTAATTCATTATTCAGGATTAACAATCATCCCAATAATTTAAAATTTTTTCAAAAAAATACAATTGATCAAGACTTTATACTGGGCCCAAAAAGAAAAACCCTCAAAAGTCGAAGGAGTGCATTTAATTTGTTGTTTGTGTTGATAAATAGTGATAACAGTACTACTATATTAATCCATTTTTATGAGATTTTAAAAAAAATTAATGGTAAAAAGTTAATACAATACAATTCAGATGAAAATTTTATTAACATTTATAAAAATAATACTAATCAAACAGATATTAATTTAAAAAATGATTTTTCTGGTTTAATTAATTTGGGTAGTACTTGTTATATGAATTCACTGCTTCAACAGTTTGTAATGATACCAAAATTTAAAGAAATGCTATTGAAAATGAATAATCGCAAAAATATGGATGGAAAATCAAATTTTTTATACCAATTACAATTATTATTTGCGAAAGTAATTAAAAGTCAAAATAGTAACATTAATACTTTAGATTTTTTCAATTCATTTGAATTCCCTAATAACCATAACAATCGGAATGGAATCCGTGATATCAGTAACTATGAAAGTAGTCTTCGTAATAGTCATTATAATCGGACTGTGCAAATGGATGTGTATGAATTTTTAAATTTATTTTTAAATAATTTAGAAAATAATTTAAATCAAAAAGATATAAAAAAACTTTTTAATTTAATTCAAGGTGAATTTTTAACAAAAATTATCCCATTCGAAAATAAAAAAAAATTCTCACAAAAATTTCAAAGTTTTAATGCTATTAGTTTAGATGTGAATTATCAAAATAACTTAAATGAATCTTTGGACAAATATTTTAAAACGGAAAATTTGATAGGAGAAAATCAATTTTATTCTGATCAGTTAAAAAAAAAAGTGGATGCTAAAAAAAAAATATATTTTAAAATCTTGCCACCAACTCTAATTATTCATTTAAAAAGATTTGAATGGCATTATCAATCCATGACTAGAAACAAAGTAAATTCCAATTTCCAATTTCCAAAAAAAATCGATCTTTCAAAATATACAATAGATCGTCATAATGAGAAAAACAATAAAAATAAAAAATCCCGTGATGGTGATAGTGCCAGTGTTAGTAATAAATATACATACAAATTATTTGGTATTATTGTCCATTCGGGACAATCAGATTGTGGGCATTATTACTCAATTATTAAAAATTTCAATAATAGTAATATCTGTGGTATGCAAGGAAAACAAAGTAAAGATAAAGAAAAAAACAAATGGTATAAATTTGATGATACGAACGTTTCACAATTTGATCCAGAAAAAATACCAGACGTATGTTATGGCGGAGAAATTGATTCTAATAATAAAAAAAATTATTACAGTAAACAAATCCATTCTAGGAAAAAAAATTACTCTGCATATATGTTATTTTATCAAAAAATTGAGAACAAAAACACCAACAACAATAATAATAATAATAAGAATAATAATAATAAGAATAATAATGATGATGATAATGATAATGATAAAAAATGTGATGATAACAATATAAATTTATTAAAAAATAATAATTTTAAACAATCCAAATTACATGTTTTCAACAAGGTCTTCAAAGACAATTGTAATTATTTAAAAAGTTATTATTGTTATGATCAGTCATTTCAATTTTTTCAAAATAAGTTAATAACTAAATATGATCAAGAAAAAAATCAATTAATTTTAAAAATAATCGCTTATTATTTTATTAAAATAACTGCCTTTTTAAAGAATGATAATGATTTACTTTTGGTTGATTTTTTGAAAAAAAATTTATCTTCAAATTATTTTGTTTCTGAATGGTTGTTAACAAAATTAACTCAAAAGTCTTATAAAAAATTAAATCTTTTATTCAGTAATAGTGTAAATACAACATTTGAGAATAATTTTTTTGATATATTAATATCGATTGTTAAATCATTTTTTTTGAAAATTGAAATTAAAAATTTAATTGATACTAAAATTGTGAGCCCAGATTCTTTTATTAAGAAAACAATTGAAATGTTTAAAAATTATAATTTAAAAGATTTAGTTAATAAAATTTCTAATAATAACAACAATTACAAAAATCAAAATAAGAAATATGATAAAGAGAATCGTTTGTTAATTTCATTTCTAAATCATGTATTAAATTCAATAATTGAACCTACAAAGTTTTGTAAAAATATTTTTGATTTTTTTAATTTCTTAAATAAATTATTATTATTAAATAATCAAATTATTCAATATTGCTTATCAGAAAATGTTTTAACTCGTTTGTATATTAATTACTCTAAAATTAATCCAAATTATTGTAATGGTAATCATAATCAAATAAAAAATCATCAAAAATTAAATAAAATCCAGATCTCTCTAAAAAAAAATTATTATTGGTTTATTTCTTCAATTGAAACTATTATATTTTATATTTTTAAAAATACTGAAAATAAAAAAACTGCATTGTTACATTTGTCGAATACAGATAAATTTATATTAAAACAGAAGAATTTTTTCTCTTCTTTATTGGAATATAATATCAATGATGAAAGTATAAACACAATAATAACTATTTTAAAAGAAGAAAAATATTTTTAATTTATTATATAAAAAAAAATATTCATTCTTCTTTTCACCTCTCGTCCACATATTAAATATAAAAGCAATGGCAAAGGTAAAAAACAAACTTTATAATAAGTTACATTGTAATATAAAAAAAAAAAAGTTTATAAATTTCACCCAAAGTATTTTGTGTTTTTTCTATAATAATATTACAGAATTCAAAATTTACTTTTACATCCAAAATCTCATGTTAGATAATACCAAGAAATATTGTTTCTATTATTGTTATTGTGTGTATTTATAAGTGGTTCTATCTATTAATAAATATAATACAAAGAAATATCAAAAAATATTATTTTTTATTATTGTTTATTCGATTGGGATCTTATTCCTTTTTTTTTTTTTTTTTTTTTTAATTCTGAAAATAAATAAATTCTAAATTTCTTTTTTTTTTTAAAAAAAAAAAAAGGTTTAATAACTTTTCTTTTTATTATAATAAATCTTCTTTCACGCAAATGCCAAGATAAAATTGAAATTTTCGATTTTTGTACTAATATATAATCGATATAAGATTGTTTAAAAATAAGATGAATATTAAAGATTGTATTAGATCACATATCCATAAAAGAAATACCTTGAAAAAAATTCTAAATTTCAAAAACAAAAAAATATTAAAAAAATTTTGTGCCTTTAATTAAAACATCTCATTCAAAATTTCTCAATTTCTTTGGAAAATTCAATTTTTTACAATAAGATATCTTGAGAGTAAATGTATCCATTTTAAGAGAAATTTCATAGATTCAACCTTCTTCAAATTAATTTGGATTTTGAAACATTTTTTTTTTCTTTCAAATTAATCTTACTCAAAAAAGAAAAAAAAAATTCAAACGTTTCTTCCTTCCTTTGCTGATTTTTTCATTCCGCAAATAATTTTTTTTCTTGTCGCTGTTATTTTTTTCTTTCTCTTTCAATTTCCCTTTGACTTTTTCTTAACATTTTTTGATATTCCTTCAACATTTCTTCCTTGAAAAGAGATAATAATAAAAAAATCAAATAAATCGATTTTTTTTTCATTTGGATATCATGGAATGAAATAAATAGATTTTTTTATGCGGACTACAACTTTATTCCAAAAAAAAAAGATTATTTTAATTACATTTGAGAGTTGTAAAAAAAAAATTTAGAAACAAACACAAAATAATAAAAATTGTAAAAAATATACCAAAATTTAAAATTTTTAAGAAGAAAAACGCAAACACCTGTTGATTATTAATAACCTTGAAATTCATTCAGATTATTTTGAAAATCTTATTAGTTAATATAAGTAAATTTGAGAATTATGAGATTCTATTATAAACTAAAATTTAAACAAGAAATAAATAAGGTTTAAAGTCTGAATAAGAAAAAGAATTATTTTATTCAGTTAACTCAATACACATAAGATTTTTTTTCAAAAGAATCAATAAGTGAACGATAAAAATAAGTTTTTTAATTTTATTTTTGTGGTTTCAGTCAAAAATAGAAGTGTGGTGTATTTTTAGTATCTAACTTTTTTGATGAGTTTTTTATTTAATAGTTAATAAAAATTATTTTTAGAAAAGTTATAAAATATTAGAAAAAAAAATTTTGATCTTGTGAGTAAATTTCTTTATTTTAATTATTAAAGTGATAATAAAAATAATATAAAAGTAAATTATCATTAATATTATTTTTTAAAAATAATATTCATTATTTTTGAATCAAGATATTTAAAAGGGAATTTGTATAAAAATATAAATATTAAGCTTTCAATAGTATTATTATGAAGATAAAAAAAACAAATATAATCATTTTTCTATAGATTTTCAATAGAAATTAAAAAGTTAGGAAAAAAAAAAACATAAGAAATATATTTTTAAAAAGAAAAAAAAAACAAATATGGATATTCTGCAAATATATTTAAAAGTTATTTATCAACACTTTTTAGTAATTTAAAAAATAATCCATTTTCATTTTTCAATAAATTTTGAGGTGTATCGAATTCAATCAATCTCCCATCATGTAAAGACATTATTTTATCAGAGTTAATAATGGTATTTAATCTATGAGCAATTGTCAAAACAGTGCAATTTTTAAATTCTCTTTTGATTGTTTGTTGAATATTATTATCAGTTATGTTATCAATATTTGCAGTTGCTTCATCTAAAATTAAAATTTTTGTGGGGTTCAATAAGGCTCGAGCTAGGCAAAATAATTGCTTTTCGCCAACAGAAAAATTATTACCACCTTCTGTAATTTGGAAGTCTAATTGGTGTTCTAAATTTTTTACTTTTTCTTTTAATTGTGAATTTTCCAAAACTTTCCATAATTTATAATCGGTAAATCCAATATTTGTTGGATCCAAATTTGATCGGATTGTCCCCTCGAATAATACAGGGTCTTGCGGGATAATTGTTAAATTGGATCTTAATTGGTTTAAATGTATTTGAGAGATATCTTTCCCATCTATTAAGATCTTACCTTGAAATAATTCAACGATTCTAAATAAACATAACGTTAAACTTGATTTACCAGCGCCTGTTCTTCCAACTATACCAATTTTTTCCATGGGTTTAATTGTAATGGAAATATTTTTTAGTACACAATTTAATTCTGGTCTATATTTCATATAGACATTTTTAAATTCAATTTCACCATTATTAATCCAATTTTTTGAATTTTCATCGATATCCTCATCATAATCATAATAATCATTTTTTTGGGTATTATTATTATTATTACAATAATCATCATCATTAATTTTATTATGATTATTATTATTATTATTATTATTTTGTGAATAAATCGGATTTTCAATCTTGATCTTTATATAATCAAAAACTCTTTCAATGGGGTTCATTCTTCTTTCACATTGACAAAAAGTTTTGATGAAATAACCAGGTTTCCATATCAATGTCATTGCTTGGGATAAAGCTAAACCAATAAGAGGTGTTGAATTTATTTTGTCTTTCAAGAAAATCGCAAAAAATGACCCTAATAAAAGAATAAAGGAGCCAATTGATTGTATCCTAATATCTAACCAAACTTCAGCCAACAATTTGGAATATTGGGTCTTAACAAATAAATCTATTTTTTGATGGTTTTTTTTCATAAAGAAATCTTGGGAATTAAATGCCCTAATAGTTGTCAGTCCGTTTAATGTTTCTGAAAAGTTACTATAAATTGGACTTCTAGAATTGGACTCTAATCTTTTAATTTCATTTGAACTTTTTTTATAATGATATAACAATTTGTAGAATGTATACGATATTATAATTGTTATGATAATGAATAATGGCATAATAGCTGTCATAATTAAAAAAACGTTAACGACTAGCATAAAGGCGCCAATGACTTCTTTTAAGATATCTGCTACATAAAAATCAATATCATGTATGTCTTTATTAAATCTTGCTAAAGTTCTTCCTATTGGGGTGGTATCAAAAAAAAGCATTGGTGCTTTGGAAATGCGATTGAAGAGTTGATTATGAATTCTTTTGGAAGCGCAGATAGACCCTTTCGCTATAAGTATACCACGAAGGGAAACTATAATTAAAGATGTCGCACTAATTAAAAAAAATTTTTTACTATACCAGATGTTTGATTTGTTTTTTATAAGATTACCATCGGTCCAAACCGTTAGCCAGATTTTTGTAATGCTTGTTAAAAAGGTTAGGAATATATTTGATACAATGACACAAATGAAGGTAATGTTCCCAAACAATTTTATATATTGATAATAATAGTTTAACTTGACGTCGCCTATTTGCCTTTCTTCTTTTTTTATTAGTTTGCCTTTATTTTTTTGAGTTTCTTTTTCTTTTTCTTTTTCTTTTTCTTTTTCTTGTTTTTTTTTTTGAATTAAATTGTTGATCTTGTTTTCATTTTTGTTTTCATATTTGACATCATAATCGTAGAAATTTCCTTCCCAAGAAATTTCTTCATTTTCATTTTGAATTTCGATGTCATTATTTGATTCATATTTAATTTCAAGCTTTTTTTCCTTTTCCTTTTCCTTTCCATTTTCCCTTTTCTGTTTCTTTTCCTTTACCTTTTCCTTTTCTAATAAATGTTTTTTGGAAACTAATCTTTCGTTCTCTTCATTGTTATCATCATTTTTAACAAAATTATTAAAGTTTATTTTGTTTTTCAATAAGTCTTGAGACGATCCGTTAATTATTAATTCGCCATTTTTTAAAATTAAAATATTTTGGGCATAGGGCAAATATTGTAATTGGTGAGTAACTAAAAGAATTATTTTATTTGATAAAAGTTCATTTTGGATACAATTCTTAAAAATAAATTTCCCCACATGAGTATCAACTGCGCTTAAAGGATCATCTAATAAAATTATGTCTCTATTTGAATATATGGCTCTTGCTAAACTAATTCTTTGCTTTTGCCCACCACTTAAATTAATTCCCTTCTCGCCAATCTCTGTTTCGTCGCCTGCTGGTAGGTCTTGTAAATCAGTTTCTAATGCGCACATTTTGATGACTTTGTTATAGAATTTTTCATTGAATTTGTTATCAAATACAATATTTTCCTTAATTGTTGCATTTAAAATCCATGCTTCTTGGCTGGAATAAGCAATTGATCCTTTGATTTCCATTTCACCACTAATTTTGGGTATTTCTCCTAATATCGCAGATAATAAGGAACTTTTACCGCTGCCTACAGAGCCAACAATGATATATACCCCAGGATTATTTATTTTTAAATTAATATTATTCAGGGTATTTTGTTCTTGATTTTGGATCACCTTGGTTATTTCTGTTTTATGATTGTTGCGGTCTCTGATATTGTCCCTCTTGTAGTTTTTATCATTATTATTAATCTTCTTGTTGTTGTTGTTGTTGTTGTTATTATTATTGTTGTTGTTGTTGTTGTTGTTATCTGGTTTCCAATTAAAATTACAATCGTTTTTCAATTCAATGATAATTTCTTGATCTTGTTCTTGTTCTTGTAATCTCGAATTCACAATTGATTTATAATCCTGATTAACTTGGTGGATTAACCGGTTTTTTTGGATTAATTGGGATTCTTGATTTAATTCCCTAATATTCAAAAATCCTTCAATTCTGTTTATAGAAACCTTCCCTTCAAATAACTTTGCGATGGTCCGTGGTAAATATAATAAAGGGAACCTAATCATTTCTAACAACGATAGTGATCCAAATATTATTTCTGGATCTAGTTTATTGCCAAAGACAACATATGAATAATAAGTAAAAACATGCATTAAAATTGGGAAAAAATTATAAATGATGCCAAAGGATATTCTTTTTAATCTGTATTTCTTTTGAGAATCCAGTTCCCGCTCGCGTATGGCTTGAATTTGTTTCTTAAATGGCTTTTCCCAATTATAAAATTTGATAATTTTGATCCCTTGAAGAAATTCATTCACTTTTTTCATTCTTAGATCAATATAATTCATTATTTCACTTTCATGTCGCATTATAATTTTTGTAAAATAAAAATGTATTGGCCCAGCTACAATTAAAACACTCAAACCAATCACTGAAGCCTTTCCAATTAGCTTTATGAACAAAACCATTGGGAGGATTATTTTGAATGATAATACGGGAATTTGAGTAAAGCTGAATAAAAAAGATTTAATCTTGTCAACATCTGTTGTCATTAAATTTACTATTTGTCCAATTGTTGTTTGGTTTGTTTTTTCGTTTTTGTTTTCGTTTTTGTTTTTGTTTTCGTTTTCGTTTTTGTTTTGTTTTTGTTTTTGTTTGTTTATTTGAAGAAATGTTTTGTTAGGTTCGTTTGGTTTCATTTCTTTAGATTGAACGAAACGATCGTTAATACTCATACTGTGGACTTTGAGAAAATTTGTATTTGTTGAGTCTGATGGTTTTTGTTGTCTGACTAGTGGCTCAGTTTCAGATTGTTTAACATTTTTGCCTTTTCTTTGGTTGTTTTTGGCTATTGCCTTTTTTGTTTTTTTTCTCTTTTTTGATTGATCATGATCTTCTCGTTTTTCTCTTTCTAAACCTTGAATAGTATTGTTGAGTGTCTGCGGATTTATTTTTAAAGACTTTTCATAAATCGAAGAAATTAAAATAGAGTGGATACGATACAAATTACAATCAAGGTTTACCCAAAATCTAGCGGTTAGTGGGCCTTCAAGAAAAGATAAGAAAAAAAAAATGAAAATATAAGGCAGAATTTGATATTTGGTGATTTTAGGGTTCTCAAGCAATCTCAAGATTTTCATAAGCACACAGGAAACTAAAAATCCAAAAACTGTGCGTATTACTTCATAAATCCATCCAATAATTAGTGGTTTCTTAAAAGTTTTCCAAAGAGTTTTTGTAAAGCGAAATTTGTCTCTATCAATGTTCATTTTCCATTTTGAAAAGAGAACTTTGGCCTGATCTTCATTGTTGATCTGAAACAAACCATCATAATTAATTTGCTGTTTTTTACCTTTAATTATGAGAGGACTAACATAAGTATAAAAAATCTTTGAGAATAAAAGTGACAATTTGGAAAAATAGATTTTATTTTGGATCATTTTAATATTACAAAAGGGGAGTAAAGGAAAAAAAAATATTTTTGATCCATGTCACTTTTCTTTGGGTTTTTTTCAAAATTAGAACTATGGATTTTTTGAAGTTTTGGATATATTTCTGATCATCCAAAATTAGTAAAAAACAAAGTTATGTAAAAATGATTTTTTGAAAGGTTTTTTACTAAACCTCTCATACATTTTGTTGATCTTTATAACAGACAAATGTTACTACTTTTGAGAGGATCTAAGTTTCAAGAGCTTATTGTTTTTATTCGTCAAAGCCAAACCAAAAATATTTCATAAATGAGGTTTCATTTACAGAAAGTTATATAGCATCATTGAACCTTTATTATATGAAACTATTTTGTTTGTTTTTACAGCCCTGGTACTTTTTAGTGAACACTCTAAATAATTGAATAATTCACAAAAATTATAATTCTTTTTTTAGGGGAAATTCTTGAATAATAGTGTAATGAAGGGAAAAAAATACCTGGACCTGAAAATATTACCTGACTAGATTTTTAATTGTTAATATTAAGAAAATTGTAGAGTAGTTTCATTTATTTTTAATCAAATCCTTTATATAAATAATAAATTTTTTCATGAACCTCAGTAATAAGCCTACTTAAAGTTCATTAAAAAAGGTATACTAGAATACTCGAGTAATTTTTTGATTGCAAAAAGTAGATCAAGTTTTTTTGAAAAAAAAATCGAGTTTATAATTGGTCTACTAGAGTTTTAAAACGATAATTTTTATTCTTGTTTTTTGAAAGGTCGACTGCTATTTTGAACAATTTTCATTTCACTAATCATCATCCTAATAAGTGGGTGAATTATAATATAATAGGTATAATTCTTAAAAAAGGGATTTGATTATAAATAAAAGAAATTACACAACAATTTTATTAATATTAACAATTAATAATCTTTTAAGGTATTTTTTTACATGTCTGGTATTTTTTTCACTGCTTTATAATTTTTTTTTTTTCATTTATTCTTTGAGTTGAAAAAAAAAAGGATTTTGTGTTTTTTTTTTATGGTAGAAGTATAAATCACACTTTGTTTGTCCTAAGACTTGATTTTCCTTTGTAAATTTAAGTCTGAAATCTTTGATTTCATAATTGTTAATTAATGAAAATATTTTCAACTATTACAGTTTAAAATTATTTCATTAAGATTTATATATTTAATTTATTATGAATAAATTATCTATCTATTTCTAATGAATTACATACCAATAAAAAATGATCAATATTTTCGATTATTTCCTTCTGTTCATATTGTACAGATAAAGGTAACAATTTGTTTGAATTCTTATTGATTCTATATTAATATCTATTTAGACAGTAAATAAATGTTCTGAATTTTAGAATGGTTGAACTTGTTTGATAAATTTTATATTTTTGAGTTTTAAATAAACAGTTTTGATATTTTATTATTTTGAAAAGTTTTTGGGTAGGGGTGTTTCAAGTGTCATGGGGTACTGTAGAGTATATTCAAGTCCCATGGAGTACCTTGGTTTTTTTATAATTTTTGAAATGAAAAGAAATTTTAATAATGTCTCTTTTTATTTGAAAGTAATAAATAATCTACCAAATTTCGATAATTCAAAGGAAGGGAGTAGAATCAAAATTTTTATTCAAATATTTAAAATTTTGGAAAAGTGAAAAATGTTTTTATTGGGTTTTTTTGTTTTATTTGGATAATCTAATCATTTTCCTAATAAACAGAGAACTCTGGAAAATCTATTGTGTTTTTTTTTTATTTTATTTCTTAAATTAATAAAACCTAACAACACCCCCCAACTAGTAGAATTTGGCAACTATTTGCTATGTGTTATATATTTCAAATTTTAATTTGATTAAATCTTTTGAAATACAATTGATTTTATCATTCATTTGGGGTTAAATATTATTAATTAATCTCAAATGGAAGTGATAAGTTTCCTAAAATTTTTTTGAATTTGTCATTTTTTTTTAATTACAAAAATTATTATATTTTCAATTTTTTATTCTGCTTTATCAAAAAGAATTGGTATATTTCTGTTTATTTTGTATTTTCATTTAACGCCTGAATTATTCAAGAATTTATGTAATTTTAAGAGTTTATTTTATATTTAGATATTTCTTATCCATGTGCTGATTGACTTAAAATAAAAGGTTGAAAATAACTAATTTTTATATCTTTATTCAGAGAATTGTTATTCAATTATTTTTTATATTTATTTTATCTTTTTTTAGATTTTTTTTTGAATTATTAACTATATGTAAAATTTTATCTAAATATTTCCCCAAATATTTATTTTTTTTAAAATCTTCCAATACAATGGTTTTATCTTTATTAGTTTTTATCAAAATTGATAATAATTTCATATATTGTATTTAATTTTGGATTTTTATTTATATTTATAATTAAATCCAAATATTAAATGAACATAAAAAAATTATATATTTATTATTATTATTTTGAAAGGGTGTTAATTTCCTCATATAGTCATTGGTTTAAAAAAAAACAAGATACAACCAGACAATTAAATAAATTTTCGGTTTATTTATTTAATTAAAAGAACTGCCATAAGCTTTTTCTAAGTTTTCTGTTTATTTGGAACATCATATTTTTCACATATAAAACAGAAAACCTCAAGTGAAGCTAGTCACTTTTATTTAATTTAAGAAATAAAAAGGAAAGTTACTTAAATTTTCTAAAATTGAAAAAAAAACATTACACTCTACGGCACTGTAAAACACGAATGTTTATTTAAATTGTTATTAAACCTGATAATTTTTAAATATTCCTATCCTTTCGATCCGGAACTGTTAATTATTATCAATTTTCTCTAAATTATTTAAGATTTAAATCTAATAATTTTAGGTTTTCTACTTCCTAGTAGATATTTTCAGTAACTTTTTTTGAAAATTTTGAATTTTTTGATATATTTTCAAGCCAAGAATTTCTAAATCTTTTTGGGTTTATATCATCTTTTATATATTGAAATTCTTACTTTGGTCTATTTTTGTTTCAGTCCTCTGAATTATTTTTGTGGAATCTGAATTAATAATTAAAAATTTCCAGTTTCTTATTTATTCAAACACCTTAAGTTGGAATCGTTTTGGATGAGATTGAATATGATTAATCTGTTTAATAATTGACTAATGTATATCAATTTAAATAGATGTAATTTTACTCCATTGCCCACATTTTTTTGGTTAAAAATCATTTTTATTTTTTTAAAAATTATCTATAATTTGTTTAAAGTATATTTGTAAATTTTCCTCTTTTTCAAGATAATTTGGTAAATATTTTATTTTAGATAATTGATTTGATTTTAATGTTTTATCTGTATTAGAGTTCATAACTAATTTTTATTAATTTTATAAATTATTATTTAATTTACATTCGGTTCTACTTTTAAGATACAAACTTCAAAGAAAATGAAGACACAATGAAAATTTCAAATTAAGTCACAAAATCTAAATTCTAATAAAATAAGTCTATTAAAAAAAAAAAAAAATTTTCATTAATTTGAGATTTTTTTGTTTATAAATTTTGGTACAAATTTTGTGTTTTAAAATTGAAACTATCGATAAACATTGATCACAAATTAGAATCTATTTATAGAAAAAAGTAAAAAAAAAGGAAAATTTTGTATAAAATATTTTACCATTTATTATTCAAACATTAGTAAAGTTAATTTTGGATCATTAAAGGATATTTGGTATCTTAAGTTCTATAAGATAGGTCAAAAAATAGAGAATCAATTGAAAGTATTTGTTATTGAAATTCAATTTAAATTTGTTGATCTGAAAAAACAATTTCAAAAATGGAAAAGTAGCATATTTTATATTTTTACTTGGCAAAATTAAAATCATGATAACTCTAAATATATTTTAACCTTCAATTATTTTTCTGAATTCTTTTTGGTTCTATTATGGTGGGTCTTTTCTATTAATATCAATCCCCCCCAAAAGGATCAAATATTTAATTTTCAAAATTTCTACAAAAAATTGAAATGATAAAGGTTTGTAAAAAGATTTATTTAATATTTCAAAAATTGTAATATGGATAATTTTAAGATAAAAAAAAAAAAAAAATAAAAAAATGTTAATAAAATTTTCATGTTTTGTTTATTTTCATTAAATGGTTTTATTTTTTTTAATTTCCAAAGCACTTCTTCTTTTCTGTGCTTTCACAGATTCAGAATTATTACTTTGTGGATTTTTTTTGATTTTCATCTTTTGGAGATTCTTCAAGCTTTTTGGCAAGTTTAGTATAAATAATAAATTGAGTCAATATTATTAAATCAAATCCACATGTACCAAGCGATCCTATTAGCCATGGTAATTTTGGTTTGAGAAAATCCCATTCTACTGATCTTAATAAAATGCCAAGTGAATAAGCTACATTGCCCTGCGAAGATAAAGATATTATTACATATAAATATTTGAGAAATGAGATTATTATTATTAGTATTATAAATTTGAATTAAATATTAAAAAAAAAAAAATAATAATAATAATAATAATAATAATAATAGTAAACAATAGAAGAAGAAAAAAGAGAGAGAAAAAAAAAAAAAAACTTACAAAAATAGCTGCAATAAACATTTGAAGTGACAACCCAATTGTACTTTTTCTTTTGAAATTTTTAAAAATTTGTGGAATTCTTGAAATCAAATACAAAACACCACTAACCCAGCCAAATATTTTTCCTGTCCACGCTTTTACTTCCTTTAGGTAATAAATTAAGAAAAATATTTAAAAATACATTAAAAAAAAAGATCAAAAAAAATAATCAATAAATATTATTAAAAAAAAAAATTGTAAATAAATATTAATAGTAATTATGAAATTTTTACATCGTTTGTTGCTAATATATTTCTTTGGGTAGCATCAAAGCTAGATGGTGAAGCATAATTATTTACAAGGGTAGAAATTCCCAAATAAGTGATTGAACCAAATCCAATAATAGCTAAAATACTATTCATAGAAACACCAGATCCTGAAAGTAATTCTTCAGATTCGTTATTGTGGGTTTGATCAAATTCAATGTCGGTGTTTTTGATATCTAAATCGCATATTGTTTGCATATCAACAAGTGGTTTTTCATTTTTTTCATTCTTTTCATCATCTTTTTCCTTCATCTTCCTCCTTCCGTACCAAATATATTGCAAAAATAAAGTAAAGTCGATGAATAGAAAGTAAATTGCAGTTGCAACCTAAGTAAATTTATGAGAATAAAAAGGTATATATATATATATATAATATTTATAATTAAAAAAAATCATATTAATAATTGTAAGAAATTAAAAAATTTAAGGATTTGTAAGAATATATCCTTTGAATTGAAAAAAGTGTGTTTTTGATGATCTTTGAATGGCAATTTCATTCGCAGATTTTTAAGATTCAGTTGCTAATATTTAAATTGTGCATAGGAACAATTTTTAACTTTGGATCTTTTTTTTTTTACTTGGTGTTTTTGAGTTCCTTTTGAAGACTTTCTTGTTACATATTTTTAAAAAGACAATATATTTTTGCTTTTTATATTGAATTATCTTTTGAATTTTTTAAAATTTATTAATTTATTCATTTAGAATTTGGAATTATTCTTTTATGAAAATATTTAGTATTGTTTTAAATATTAGGAGATTTTTTGAATTTTATCTTCATTTAAGTTTAACAGCATGGAAAATAGGTGATTTTTAAATGGATATTTTTTTCTAAGATATAATAGACAACCTTAATAAGGAAACCATTTGAAAATTACTGATTATTTTTGAATAAGATTTGTTGAAAAATATTTTTTTTTGAAACTTTTGTAGACAATTCGGTTTTTTTTTGTAAATTCAGAGTTAAAGTACTTCATTTTTGTTTCAATATTTTGAAATAATAAATCACTATTCAAAATAAATTTGATTTTTAATATAAATTTTATTTTGATTTATTTGATTTAAATTCTTTTTTTTTTTTTTTTTTTTCATTGTTTTTTTGAATTTTGTTGTTTTTTGGGTCTATATTTATGAATTATCAAAATAAAAAATAAAAAAATGCAATATTCTGATTAATTCTTTGAAATTTTTCAAGTATTTGTGTGCATTTATTTCCCAGAAAATGAAAAAGAACATTAAATTTTTGATAAAGTTGATTTTTTTTTCAAAATAACTTTTCAATTTTTAAATCAGGATCATTTTTTCAAATTTTTTTTTTTTTGTTTTGTGCCCTTTTTTTTTTCTTTTTTTTTAAAAATCAATTCAAAAAAAAAATGTTTGAAACGCCAAATTAACTTTAAGAAAATTGAGGCTTTGTAATTTCTTTTAAAATGGTTGATTTGCTATTTAAAAATCTTATTGTTGAAAATTTTAATTTTAGAAAGAAATTGAGAAATTTTGATGAAATTTTTCAATAATAATTTAAACTTCCAAAATTTTTTTAACATTGTATTTTAATTTGAAATTTATAGATGTTCAGGTATTTCTTTTATGAATATCAACTCTAATCTGAAGTTTATTATTTCTCTCATTTGTAAACAATATATGTCATTTGGTTTATTCTTAAAAATAAAAGTGAATTTTTCATTTTTGGCTGGGAACCTTTGATTTGAATGGAGTTTATATATTTGTTTATATTTGAAAGTTAAATAAAGAATTTTTTATAATTTTTCTGGGAACTTTAATCTTAAAGCCAATGATCTATCATTAAAAAAAGTTTTTATTAAAAAAAAAATACAATTAATCTTGTTTTTATTTCGAAAGTTTTAAGTTGACTCAATCATTAAGCATTTGAATAATAATGTGAGAGAAAAGAAAAAAGAGAAATAAGGAGTGAAAAAGAGGAATAAAAAAATACCTGGGGAGGGAGTTGATCAGTTAATAAACATCCAACTAAATTTGTAATATCGCCAAGTAACCATTCTATTCAAAGAATTTAATAAACAATGAAAAATAGAATTATCAATATAATAAATGTATAAAAGGAAATGGTGTAAAAATTGGTTAAGTTAAAGAATAAAAAAGTAAAAAAACTTGTGGAAAAGGATATACCTGTTAAAAAATAAAATGATAAAGAATCTGCGCGTTTGGTTCTAAAATTTAACAGAATTTGGGCTAAAGAGGTTTTATAGAAAGATTATATTAAAATTATAAAAAAAAAAAAAAACAAAAAAAGGTATTTTGGAATTAATTGGTATAATTATAATTAAAAAAAATTTATAAGAAGTGATAATAATTAAATACATTATTAGAAAAATGGTTTCAAAACTTTTTTATTTTCTGGTCAAAAAAAAAAAAAAAAAAAAAGATTAGCATTTTGATAAAAAATTCATTTTTAGAGGTCTTTAGGGATTTCATTTTTTTTTTTTTTTTTGATTAGAAATTTGAAATATCGAAAAAGATCTCATTTTTTTTAAAATGGCAAAACCATTTTACAATTAAAATAGATTCGACATTTTTTTTCAAAAAGAAAAGTTACAATTTCGATTTCAATTAACAATAATGTTTTAAAAAAAAAAACGAAATATCAGAAATTATGATACACGAGTGTAAATATGTAATGTTGCAAAAAATCGAGCTTTTACAATTTTCGAGATAAATAAAGAGTTGCATGTTTTTATCCAAATTTTTGTATTAGTAAAAGAAACATCCGTTTTTGATTTTTTACCTCAAAAGTATTTTCAATATTAAATCGTTTGGTGAATACCAATACTTTGTTTGAAAAATTGAAAGATTGATATTGACCAAACGATTTTTTGATTAAAATTATTATTAGTCTATATTGATAATCGTTTATTATATTTACTATTGCCAAATTGTGGGTAATTGCATGTAACTCTTTATTTATCCCTATAATTTTAAAAACTCGATTTTTTAAAACATTCATATTTACATTTGTGTAATTGTACAAACATTGTGATTGAAAATTGAATCACAATTTATAAGTTGATAAATTTTTGTTGATCAACAAACTGATCTTCAAAACAAACTGTTGTTTTTTTGAAAATGAACAAAATTAAATCAAATATATATCAATACTTTGATCAAAACAAATACTGAATTTTGATTTGATTTAGTTGTCAAATTTATCTCTCCTTTTCATCAAACCAATTTACAACTTGTGGTAAATTGTCATTTCTCAGTCTGCTGTAGTATTCGATATTACTATTAAAAAAAAAATAATTTGGATAATGTAACACCTTCTTGTGATTCTATATTTGGGTGTCCCCAATTAAATCATTTTCAAAAGTATCTGCAAGACAAAAGGAACTGGTTTAATTTTCAAAGTCTTTTTTCAATAGTAGAACCATAAAATCATGAATTAATCATTATTGTTTGAAAGGCTTGTTCTTTTTCTTTTTGTTCTTATTCTTTTTGTTCTTATTCTTTTTGTTCTTATTCTTTTTGTTCTTCTTCTTTTCTTAACTTTAAATTTAGAGAAATTTCAACACTAAAATTGATCTGTTGTTTGTTTGTTAATCAATCACTGAGATCTCAGAGAAATTTCTCTTTCTTCTTGAGAATTTAACTTGTGAAGGTAAAAGACCTTTTTAAAAAAAACTCTTCTTTCTAAGACTTCACCATATTTTTCTCCGATTGGTTGTTAGTTGTTTGTTTGTCTTTAAATTTTGAATTTTAACTATTTTGTAAGACATTATTTTACTTTTCCTTTCTTTTATTTTTATTAAATTGGACGCAAAACAATTCATATTTTTAAATTTTTTATTTTGGTTTTATTTTTCAACAAAATATTTTTTACAATTGAAGATCTGAAACAAAAAAACCTTCAAATTGATTTCGTATTTTTAAACAAGCCCTCTAATTATTAACTGTGCTGTATTCGCATAAAAGCAGCACATTCCGTGAAAACCTGGACTTATTCAACAAAAAAACCTCTCAGTTAAAAGTTTTTATTTTGTGAAAAAACACATTTTTTTGCGAAAAAGTATTTGTCTGCAAAAAAAGGCTTTTGCCAACAAGTAATAAAAACTGTACAATTATCTACTTTGAAGGGAAGTACTATTACGTCCATTTGAAAAAAAATCCAATTCTTTTTTTTTTTTTGTAAAGTTAATTATTGTTTTCTTTTTTGATTAAAACAACAAAAATAAAAAAAACTTAAAAATCACGTTCATAGTTCTTCGAACAATTCCAAAGATTTTGGAAAATGCTTGAAAAACCTCATTAAAATAGCACCCAATAATAGAAAAAGAAGTTACTTGAGAAACTTCTGTTGTGGTGTGACTAGAAATCCACAAGGATGATGAGTCAAAGTGATAAAGAAAATAATAAAAAAAAAAAAATAAAGCTTCATTTAATTTCTAGAACCAAAATTAACAATTACAAGAATTGAAATAAAAAATAAAAAAATATTCCCATTCAAAATGAGATCTGAAGTACTCATAAATTTGTATGTTGTCTGAAGTATTTTTTTTTTTTCGAAAATCCAAAGAGTAAATTCATTTCAAAAAAGTAAAAAAAAGGAAAAGTTTACGTAGTTGTGCAACTAACCAACACAGTATCGAGGATAACCCAACAAAAAATGAAACATAATCTTTTGTGCTCCAAATACAATCACCTATTTGTATTTTTTTTTTTGTGGTTTTTTTATTTTAGAGGTCATGAAGAAACTGATGGTTAATTTTGGATGCTTTTTATTCTTTCAAAAAAGAATGGATCAAAAGAGTATACCAAAAAGTTGGCTAATTAGTTTAGAGTATTGTCTTCCATCTTTGTATTCTGGTGTACACGAAAATAAAATTTGCATTCTATATAAAAGTAATCTAAAAAAAAATAAAAATGCACTCAAAGGTTTTTCCTTCTCCAAATCCGATTTGAAAATGCTAGATTTTGGTAAGGGGGTTTAATTTGAAATTCTTTACAGCTAATAAAAGGGAAAATTTGAAAGAACAAATCAAAATGTTTAAATCTGGCTTGTGAAAAACAAATTTATTCTAGCCAAACTTAAACCACTCAACAAAACTGATTCCTTTGAGGGGTGGGGATATACGACACACTCATCAATGTGTGTTTTACAAATTAGTTATCCCCTGTTTTTCAACTCAAAAAAGATTTTGTAATTTTTTTTTGGTTAAAATTTAAAACTTGGGGACTAAAATCAAATGAAATTCAATGAGTTTGTAATTTTCAGAACAAAGAATAAAAAAATACAGTTTTTTCATTTTTACTCTGACCTTTCGCAAATAATTTAGTTTTACTTTTACAATTATTACAAAAAGTGAAAGAACCATTGTTAATTGAGGTGTGTGTTGTGGCTAAAGGGTTGGAAAGGGATTTAATGATTTATTAATGGGATTCTTTTGAGTTGTTCATTTTATTCAAATAAAGAGTGAAGGAACACACTACAAAAGGACTTTAAACAACTGACAATGAAAAATTAAGCTGTGTAAAAATCTTTTTATTTTGCATTTTCTAAAAGTTTTGATGACTGCAAAAGATAGACTTTAGTAAAACATGTGAATAAAAATGATCTTTTTAAACTTCCTAGAAAAGCGTCCTGGTGTTATTTGGCAACGTTTTTTACATCAGTTTCTATGTTGTTTATGTCATACTTTGAGAAAATAAGGGTGTTCATTGCGATTATTTTATTGGATCGTGTTACGTAATTCTCTCTTAAAACCCATCACAGAAACGGTCCATTTCCTCAACAAGATTACGTAATTACTTTTTTCTGAAAAGCATTTTTTCTAATTTCGTAAAAAAAAGATGTTTCACACAGTTTTTATTTTACTCAATAATAAATTCCTCTTCTTTTCTTGCATAATCGGAAGACATTGAAGATTTGGAACTTTTTAGTGCGAGTGTAGCTTTTGTTTTGGGTTGAAGTCTTTGACAATTCGAGTTAAGGACTATTCGAATTTTATGCTCTGTGAGGGTTGGAATACCATACAGTAAATGGGAAAAATGATTAAAAAGTTATAGGCTTTGCTGAAAGTCAAAATATCGTCAATTTTTGGGTTTTTTAACCTATTAATTCTGTGACTTTCCACTTCGTATATTTGTATTTCAAGAGTTTAGTGGAATGGTATCAATATACTTTAATCTAAAGTGGAAAGTCACAGCAGAAATAAGTGAAAAATTAGTAATTAAAATTTGCAATGTTTTTTGAGGGAATTCAGCTAAATTTTGGATCTCAAAATGTATTTTTTTAATTTTCAAGAAAACATTTAAAGTCAAAAAATTGCAATATTTTGACTTTCAGCAAAACCTATAACTTTTTAATCATTTTTCCCATTTACTGTATGGTATTCCAACCCTCGCAGAGCATAAAATTCGATAGTCCTTAAACCCCAGAAAACAATACACCCTTTAAATTAGTTTCGGGTATTGTGTCTGTAGAGGCGCCCATTTAAGAATTTCAGGTTCTCACAAAGAAAATCAGAAAATTCCCGTTTTTCGATTTTCTAGACGCATTTGAAAATTTAAAAGGCCTGGAATGAACTCTTATATGGGTAACATTTCTTCTGTGGATTGAAAAATATCTGAGAATTCTTTTTTTTTCAAGATAAAGATTACTTAATAATTTAGCAATCCAGAGAAAAAACTATCTCCAATTCACTGTTTACTGTATAAAACAAATGAACGTTTCAAGACAAGTTGTTCTTTTGCTTGCTTTTTGAACAAGATTATGTCAAACTCTTGGATAAATTCTAAAAAATTATCTCGAGTTTTGTTTTCAATTTTCATTCTAAGTTTTTCAAGTTCTTGATTAAAGAAGAAAGTGGTATATTGTTTGATTAAATTCAATAAAATGTTGATTTTCAAAAAGTGATTTTGACTTCAGGGTTTTGGAAATTGCGAGTTAAAGAACAAAAAAAAAACAGAAATTAAAGCCAAAAATAATTTTTTCATTAGTTTGAATTTAACTTTGCGAAAATTTAAAAAATATTTAAGGAGAAATGTGCAATTAAAATACAAAGAATTATTTGTTTATATTCTGATTTGGTGGTTGATAATTCTCATAAATATTTCTTCAGTTAGATCTAAGAAAGAAAAAATGAAATATTTTTACTATATATGTCTTCTTATTGTTTATGTTATTCTTGTGATTTCTCTATGATTTCTGTTGTTTCTATGATTTCTGTGAGTTGGGTTATTTTAGTGATCTAAAAAAAAAGAAGGTGGGAAAAAAATACTTTTTGAGAAAGTAAGAAAACCTTGAGACCTTGTTAAGGAGTTTCTATTATTTATTTTTGATATACAAATTAAGTTAAGAGTGATTGTCATTTTCATATCAAATGTCAAAATTGAGAACAAAGATTAAAAACAAGTGAATTATTTTTTCTTAATTTCTGGTTAAAATTGGTTAAAAGGCATTCTGTTTCTTTTGAACAAAATATAATACACTAAAACCCTCATTTAATATCAATGAAAGATCATTTTTTATCTACCCAATGAAAAAAAGTTTTTTTTTACAAATAAAAAAACTGATTAACATTTGAAATGCAGTGCAAATCACCGCACTTGTATTATTATAAGCCACAACGAAAATTTAACTCATGTAAAAAATATTGGCTAACTGTAGAAATAAAAGAAAACAATCAAAAGGATGATAACAACCTATAAACAAGAAATAGAGGTCTTGGAATAAATTTTAAAAAAGAATTATGAAGATATTGAAAGGTTAAAATGTAATTTTTTGACAAAAAAATGAGAAAAATTTCATTTTTTGGATTTTTCTAAAAAATCATATTGGTAATCATAAAAAATTTAGAATTAGAGAGATATTTTTGAAACAAAAGCATTTAATAACTTTGAACCATTTACATTAATCAAAGATCTAACCTCAAAAGTCATTTTGTATGTGATCCAAGAATATATACGTAACTTCTTCTCTTCTTTTACCCCAGCCTAAAAAAAAAGTACACGAGTTAAATTTTTGGAAGGGGTTAAAGGTTGTCAACCGGGGTTGTTTACGCCACCATATATTTAATTTTTATTGAGATCATTGGATTCAAAACACCACAAACCTCTACTATATAAACCCCGATCCAAAATAATCTTGAAAAAAAGAAACGAGTTTTGAGTGAAACAATACAATCAAAAAAAAGTATCACACAAATATAAATCAAATGCTGTGAATATTTGGTAATGGGAATTCTGTTCAAAAATCCACAGGAGTAAATACTATACTCGAAGGCGTTGTTCAGGAACTGTGGTTTTGGAAAAAACAAAAAGAAACAAATACATAAACTACCAAAAACAAAGAGAAAAGTCACAACCCATTTGTAAGAATAGGTCTAATTTATTCTAAGTCAATGGAACAATTCAAGTAACTCAATGGTTAAAAATCATAGGCAATGCGATCTTCAAAAGTGAGAGTTGTTTATTGAGAATGCTTGAAATGATTTTCATTTTTAAAGACTCGAAAATTGTGATTACTGTTGAGAGAAAAATGTTGGACAGAGAAAAATAGTTGGATACCAATTTTAATTGGGAACATTACTGAAAATGATTTTTAATTTCAATCGTTTGTGAAATAACTAAAGAAAATTAACAAAATTCTACTTATTAGAATAACGATTAATGTAATTCTACTTTTTCAAGACCTTATCTCTTATAATCTAAATCAAGTTTAAAAATTACAATTTTCAGAATTAATAATAAACTTTACTAAAACTTGGATTTTTATTAAAATAGCATGATCTACTTTAGTTATCAACCACCCAAATGAGTATTCTACACAAACCACAGATTAATGAACTTGTAACACATTTAAACCTGGATTTATAAAAAAGTCGCCTACTTATCAATAGGATTTGATTTTCAATTTCAGTAATGTTCCCAATTAAAAAAGGTGTCGAACATTTTTCTCTCAATAGCTATTTTTTCTTTTTCATTCCCAGTTTTCTTAATATGGTGTTTGGGTTGAAATATCTTAAAAGATCTCCTTTTTTCATTAATGGTATTAGAATTCTAAATGGGAAAAAGATTTCGCTTCCTTTTGTTTATTTTTATTTGATAAATAGAGTTCCCCGTGAAGTGTGCTGTAGTTTGTGACTCTATTGTAAAAAGGAAATTGAAATTGCGAATAAAGTAAAAATTTTTTCCCAATTAAAAGTCCAAGATTTGTAAAAACAATTATTAAATGATTTTTTGATCAAAGAATATTTCAATGAATTAACTTCACAATTTAAATGAGATTAGTTAAAAAAAAGGCTTTAAGGCAATTTGGTCAATATACAAGGTATCTATTAATTCTCTTGAAAAATTTTTGTTTGGTAACTGTTGTTTCTAAAACCTTAAAATTTCTCAAAAATTGAAAATTCAATTTTATAATGAATGGAGAATATTAGTTAAAAATTGGAAAAGATATCCCCCCCCCATTGTTAGTGAAAATACACTAAAAGTATTGTGCAAAAGTAAACGATTCGAACCTCTGTATTGTTTCAATATTCTAAAAATGGGAATTGTAGAACTTTGGGCAATGTGAAAATTCTGAAAATTCCAAATACTTGTTATGATTATTATGTAAGAGGACTTGGTAAACATGTTTTTTGAACAAGAATACAACAATAAAAATATATAAAATCCATTAAAGAATAATAATACATATATTGTAGACAAGGGATAATAAATTCAATACACAAACTATTTGTAATAAAATAATAAATATTATTATTAATTTTTAATAATCTAAATATAAATTTTTTTTTTTAATTGTGATATCGATATTGTACTATTGTTTTGATCCTAAAAGTTATTCCATTTAAAATATTATAAATCAACGACATATAAATTATTTATAAATGCCTACTTTTTACATAATACGATTTCCTTTATGCTTAAATAAGAATGATTATGGACAATTACTAAAATCCTCTGAGTTTTAAAAACGGAAGTCAAATCATCACACTTTAAATACTACCTTTTTCGTTTGAGTTTCTTGAACTGAAAATAATATTGTAAAATTCAAGATTTTACTTGATTCTTTTGTATTATGAAAAATCTATAAACTCTATGTCGTTCCACCACCGAACTCTTTATCTCTAATGACATTTTTTTGAATAATTTTAGTTTATTTTTTATGTACCTAGAGCATAATCACATCCTCACACCCTTCTTTTACTATGTAAAGATTTCAGGGAAAAAATCATAAAAAAAAAAATGGTATATATAAAAAGATATAAAAGAGTACCAATTGGGGTTGATTTTTATTCAAACTTACTATAAATCTGTATAGTAAAATACACTGTAACGCTACATTACATGCAGGGTTAAGGTATTTTATATTATGGTTCTGTTTTAAGGCACCTGAGAACATACTTAACATTAATTAAAAAAAAAAAAAAAAAAAAAAAAAACACTAATCATTTCTATACTCATATGAAAAAAAAATTTTAAATTTAAAAAATATACTATTAGTTTCAATAGGACACATGTTTGTGCTTAGTTTTCTATTGTGATGAAAAGTTTATATTTGTAAATTTTTCTTCATTTTTATCATTTTTCTTTTTTTAGTCCTTACTTTATTTTTTTACATCTAAACAAGAGATAAATAGGATTTTACCCCCTCAAAATAAAAACCACCCTTTTTTCAATTTTTAATTTTATCTTTATTTTTATTTTTTTTTGTTTTTGTATTTGATATGAATCAAAAAAATTTATTAACAATTTAATTGAACCTCAGACAAAATCCACATATTACATAACTTCATTAATATCCCCAATAAACTAAAAAGTAACAAAAAAAACTCTTTTTAATATGTTTAATAGTTTGATAAAAAGTAAAGAATTCAAAATTTTATGATGAAAAATAGATTTTTGTTAAATTGTAAAAATTTTTAATATTTTTTTCTATTAAAAGTATTTTTTTATGTTCACTTAATTAACAACTTTATAAATGGATTTTTGTTTATTTCCGATAAACAAAGAAATATTTTTTCATTCGCATCTCTAAATCTAAACTTTGAAGAATATATTTATTCCAAAGAAAAATTAAATACAATTAGGGACAAAAAAAAAAAAACATATAATGTTAATTACCTAAAAATGTATTTCCAAAGATATGACCAAACTTTATTTATTAGATTTTAGAATATTGGAACAAAAGAATTTCACAAATGCATAACAAAAAACTTCCTTTCTTATGTTCTGGGTATTGTCAGCCTATAACAAAAATTGATTAAGAGGCTGGTTAAATTGGAAAAATTTAAATATCCACAACTTCCCTAAAATCCAACAAAGTAAATTACAAAAAAAACCATAAACTTAAAAAGAAACTTAAAAGGAAAAAATAATAAAATTTTAAAGAAAATTATTGAAAAAATCAAAATAAATAATAAAAGATAAAAAATTTTACTCTCCACTCAATGAAATTAATTATAATTGAAGATATTAACCAAATATTTAAAAAACTTCTTTCATATAAAGACCATTCAAAAAATTTATAAACACCCAAAATCTAAAATAGTCAAAAAAAAAAAAAAAACCCAATTTATTATATTTTTCCAAACTTAATATAAAATCACATTTAAGTTACATAATATTAATGATTTTAAAAGTAATCACTTTCATTGAAATACTAGAAAAAAATTTAAAATGAAAAAATAAAAAATAGGTATTTCTTAAATGATTAAAAGAGCAGAAAAAAATGCATTTGTAAATTTGTTGAAATTTCACCAACAATTTTTGATTGATCAAATGAAAAGATACCATCTACTCATTGTGTGTGGATTTTTCAATTGTCCAAACTCAACACTAACATTCTATCAAACTCCGAAAAAAATTACAGATCTCCGAAACAGATTACATAACTGGAAAAAATAAATGAAAACAAAACAAAAAAGACAAAAAATGAAATAGTTTGTTAAAAACAAAATTATTCCCAAATTGAATGTAAAAGGGAGTAGTTTTATTTGTTCAACTCCTTAAACTGTTTCCAAATTTTTGGAATTTAGTTTACAAACACTGGATTTTAATTCAATTGTAGTAATAAAAAATAAATAAAATAAATCCTTTTTTATTGGTTAAGGTATAAAAGATCTTATATCACATCTCAAAATTAACTTTTTTTCAAAAAAAGTATTTTTCTTAGTGTTTATTGATTTTTTTATGACCACTTTTCACTACACAAACAAAATTCGAAAAAACAATACCAGAAGATATTAATTCAATTTATTTTACATTATAGTTACAATAAGTTCCACTTTTAAGAAACAAACTTTTAACGAAAATTAAGTCACATAATAAATCTCAAATTAAGACACAAAATTCAAATTCTCGTAAAATAAATCGTAAAAAAAAAAAATTTAAAAAAAATGTGCTTTAATTTGAGATTTTTTTGTGCTATAAATTTATTGAAAGTTTGTATCTTAAAAAAGGAACTGACTGTAGTTATAAGTACCTACATACTAATGAATTCGTAAAATTCAATAAATTCCACACAAATCAATAAAACCTCCGATTAATACTAACAAGTTAGTGAATTTTTCACAATATAACAAAAGATAAAAAGAAAAAAATTCATTTTTTACATCTATAATAATTTATTTTAATCAAAGAATAAAAACAACAGAAACAGCGTAAATAAAAATAAAACGATTTAATTTATCTTTATATATATTTACAGAAGACATTTAGAATTAACCCTATTGAATTAACAGGAAAAACTAACATTTTTTCAGAGATAGTCAATCTTTTTCAGTGTAACTGTTGAGAGAAAAATGTTTGACAGAGAAAAATAGTTGGACACTAATTTTAATTGGGAACATTTCTGAAAAAGATTTTTAATTTCAATCGTTTGTGAAATAATTAAAGAAAATAACAATAATCTACTTATTAGAATAACGATTAATGTAATTCTACTTTTTCAAAACCTTATCCATTATAATCTAAATCAAGTTTAAAAATTACCATTTCCAAAATTAATAGTAAACTTTAGTACAACTTGGAATTTTGTTAAAATAGCATGATCGACTTTAGTTATCAAACATTCAAATGAGTATTCTCTACACACCACAGATTAATGAACATGAAACACATTTAAACCTGGATTTATATAAAATTCACATAGTTATCAATAGGATTTGATTTTCAATTTTACGAATGTTCCCAATTAAAAATGCTGTCCATCTATTTTTCTGTGTCCAACATTTTTCTCTCAACAGTAAATATATAATTTGGTTATGTTGGCTTAAAATCTAAAAATAATACAAAACAAAAAATAAATGAAACAACCCCAATTGAACAATTTTATTTAGAAAACAAATTGAAGAGAATTAAAATATTAAAATGAATTTAGTCATTTTTTTTTATTTATTTTGTTGCTTTTTTTTAATGTTTCAGCAAAAAGTTTTTAGTGACTTCCGACAAAAAAAACCATTACCACAATTGTCCAAAAGTTCTTTTGAAAAAATACCAACCCCAGATTTTACTCTTGTAATTATTTAGCTTTTTTTTTTTGAAAATCCCACTTTGTCTTAATCCTTCGATCCAATTCTATTCTTTTAATTTACAATCTTCTTTAAGGAAAAGCCAAAATGGAAAGCAATATCAGACTATAAAATTAAAGAAAGAAAAAGAAAAATTAAAAGCAGTATAAATGAGCTAAAAGAAAAAAAAGTCTTCACATCTCTACCAAAAATACCAAGCTGCTTTCAAAATGCAAAAAAAAAAAAAAAAACAAATCCAAACAATAATAAACAAACACTCAAAGAAAAGGAAGAAAATGTTCCCAAAATTTCGTCACCTTTACGGACCGAAATTCGATCTCAACCAACCCAGGAATTCGAAATAAACAACAGCCTTTTTCGAAATAAACCCAATCCAAAAACTAACAATCTAATTTTGGGAACAATACCAAAACAAAACGATCCAATTGAAAAGAAAAAAGAAACAAAAAAGATTTTTAAAGCAAATTCTTTTCTCTCAAATAACCCAAGAACCCCCAAACAAAAAACAAGTATTTTTGATCTCAAAAAAACCAATAACCTTATGAAAAATGTTTCTAATACTACCAACCAAAATAAGAAAACGAATCCAAATTTAATTTCAACTCTTAATTCAAAAAGCATGACTGGATCGAAAATTGAAATTGAAAAAAATGTAAAGCAAAATAATATCAAAATTGAAGAAGAAACTGAAAAAGTAAACGATAAAGAACAAGAAAAAGAAGAAGAAAATAAACAAGAAGAAATTGAAAAAGAAAACAAAAAAAAAATAGAAATTGAAAAAGAAATAAAAACAGATAACAAAAACGAAAAAGAGGGGATTAAAATTGAAAAAGAAAATGACCAAGAAATTAATAACGATAATAAAAATAAAAATAAAAATGAAAATGAAAATGAAAAAGAAAAAGAAAAAGAAAAAGAAAATGCAAAGGGTATCCAATTAAATCCAATTCCAAAACTTGGTCAACCAAATACTCGAAATTTATTTCAAAATACAAAAAAAACTGGGCTATTTGAACAAACAAATAGAACTTTAAAATCAAGTTTATTTTCAAGTCCATACACAAATACGACCAAGCCATTAAATACTCTTCTAACCAAAAAAATACCAACTAATAGAACAGGATTGCTTGCAAGCAAAAACATAAATTTAAAATCCAGATTATTTTCTTCACCAAAATCAAACACATTGTCGAATACAACAACTAAAACCAAAACCACAACTAAACCACTGTTGCCATCGTCAACAACAACAACACCAATCTTAGGGCTCTTATCTAATCAAAATAAGAATAAATTGGGGGGGCCATTTTCAAAAATTGGAAATAAAAGTAAAACTAGCTTATTTGGGAAATCAGAACTTGTCAAATCAAAAACAGGAAATTTAAGCACAACAAAAAATAACATCTTTTCACGAAGTAATAGTAAAGAAAGAATTTTACCATTTGGAAAGAACCAATCCACAGAACCAAAGAAATCAGGAACAAATTTATTTTCTGGCATATTATCAAATAAGAAATCAGGTGGTTTATTCTCAAACAAATCTTCCTTATTTAAAAAGAATGGTTTATTTCCAACAAGAACCACAACAACAACACCAACAACCAAACCAACACTACCAAATAAACAGGACACTGCGAATAATAACAAAGAAGACAAACAAAAGAACACTACCGACCAAGAAGACGAAGAAGATGAAGAAGATGGCACCATTGTTATTAAAAAAATATGTAAAGTTTTTGAATTAGTTGATCAAGTGAAAAAAGCAGAAATTCTGAAAGAAAGCCAACAAAAATTAATGAAATCCAATACTAGCACCATTGGAAACGAAACAAAGGAAACAAACACAAAGCCCCCTGTTTGGAAATGGGAAGAAAGAGGTGTAGGCAATTTAATGGTAATCGAAAGATCAGATAAAAATGGCCACACTTTAATGATGAGAAGAAACCCTACAAAAAAAATTGTAATCAATGCTCCTTTATTTTCTGGGTTAAATGTAAAAAGAAATAAAAAAAGTTTAATTCTTAATCTAAAAAATTACATTTCCAAATCATCAGTAGAAAATGAAAAAATTGGGTTTACTTCCTTTACTGTCAGAACAAAAACTGAATTGGACGCCCAAGAAATTGAAAATGAAATTAATAAAATTGTGAAAAAATTATAAGAATTGAAATATTTTTTTTTTTTTTTTTATATTTCATCTAATTTTTGAATCTACGATAATTAAAAAAGTTTAAATATTTTATTTATTTTGTTCTTTGCTTTATTTTTCTTTCTTTTCTTTTCTTTTCTTTTTCTTTTTCCTTTTTTTATTATAGTTCCATTCCTTTTTTCTTTTCACTTTTTAAATAATATTCTTTCTTTTCAATTTAAAAACATCATTTTTACTTTTTTCAAGATCATTTTAAATAAATCTTTATTTACTGTTTTAATTGTTTTTTGTTTTTGAATTAATTATTAAACTTGTCTTTTATTTAAGATTGAATGAATTTGTTTTGTTTTTTTATTTATTTGAATAAGGATTGTAATCTATACTTAAAAAAAAGATTTTTAAAACAGCTTTAATTACTTGATATATTACCAGATTTTAGGTTTAAAGTAAAATTAAAAAAATAAATGAATTTCCTAAAAAGAAAAAATGATTTTAAAAGAAATTTGACTGATTCAGAACTTAAAACAATAGGATTTAAGCAATTTATTATCTTAATATCTTTGCCGGGAAATATTTTTTTTTTTTTTTTTTGTAAATTGATTGTTTCGAAATAAGTAACTAAAGAATAAAATTTTATGATATTGTGACATCTTTATAAAAAATGTTTAATCCTTGAGAAAATCATTTAATTTTTCAATTTAATTAATTTAAAGTCAAAATTTCAACTGACCAGAAATGATCAATTGATGGAGTTGAAGATTTTTTTGTTGAAATTTAAACTGAGAAATTCTTCGAAAAAACAATTTAATATATTTGTTTCTTGAAAAGTCCTATTGAATGATTAATGGTTCATTTTTTAATTAAAACACACTTTTCTTATATTTGATACATATTTTATGGATTCAATCACCATCAGTTTCTTTTCAATAATAAAAATTAAAAAAGTGAAAAGGAAAAACAATTTAAATATTCTTATAAAATAATATTAAAATCATTGATATATCTAAATGAGTAATTCCCCTGCTAATAAAAATGTTCATTTATAAATTACAATCCCAATAAAATTTATTTAAAATTGAATTAAATATACTAAAAACATATTAGTATAAATATAGTCAAACTTATTAAGTTGCTATTATTTATTTATTTATTTTTGATCATTAGTGATTAATTACGACTTACTTTGAATTAAGGTATAATTATATGAAAAATATTACAATTTGAATGTAAACTCAAATGAGGTAAAATTTCCTGAGTTTTATTAAAGAAATAGAACATATTCTATGATTTTAATTCATTATTTTTCTCAAACTGAAATTTCAATTTTTAGATCAAAATCATTTTTTCTCATCTAGTAAATTTTTTTTTTTTAGTTTTTTTTCGCTTTTTTTTTTTCTTCTTTCTTTTTGATCTTTTTTTTAAAAAGTTAATTTGAGAAAAAAAAATGTTTGAAACTCCAAATTAACATTAAGAAAAATGATGCTTTGTATGTTCTTTTAAGATTCATACATTTACAAGTTCAAAATTTTATTATCAACAATTTTAATTTTGCATAAGAACTTGAGAATTTTGCACTATATGTTCCAATGAAAAGGGACCAAAAATTGTTTTAAAAATTTTTTTTTTTTTTGAAATTTATGGTTTGTTCAGGCTTTTCTTATATGATTATTGACTCTACCCCAAATTGAAATGTATAATTTGTCTTATTTAAAACAATCTTGGTTTGGTTGATTCTTAAAAATAAAGTAAATTTTTGGTTTTTGGCTGGGAAATTTGGGTGAAACGAAGTTTATGGATAACTATAAGGATAATAAAATATTTAGAGACCAATCCAAAAAACCTTGATAAAAACCTTAATAAAAAAGGACAATTTATATTCTGATATTTGATAAGATAAAAAAATTTCTATAAAAATATCCTAAATAAAGCCAAAAATAATTGTCATAATACTTCATGATATTTCTAAGGGGAAGAATTTTTCTAATAGAGTAAAAATATTATTTTTTTAAAGCTGTTTTACATAGTCAAATATGAAGTGGGTTGGAACTCTTTGACTTAACTGAAACTTATTTTCAAAAATTACTATCTTGATCAATAAAAAAAAATATAGAATCCATATAAATCAACTTACATTCACTAAGACTTTTTTATAAAATAGAGACAAATATTGAATCAAAAGGGACTACAACTTCAAGAGTAAATTTAAATCAATTCAAAAATCAAATTTTCTATTGTTTCCCAAACTAATTACTCTTATCCCCTTTACAATAAAAAAACGAATATGAAAGTATCAATTGGAAATCTAAAAAAAAATATTAAAAAGAATTAAAAATTGAACTCAATAATTATCATATAAAACAATTAAAAAATAATTCAAGTTCGAAATTTTGTAAAGTTATTAAGTTGGTTATAAAATATTATTATTATTATTTCTTGATATTTTAATTATTTTTCTTCTTCTCCCTCTTTCATTACTAGAAATATTTTTTTAATTACTATTACTTTGAAATTAATAATTAATAAATAATAAAATTTTGTTAAGTTTTCTTGGATTAGAAAATATTTAGTAAAATTAAAGATTAAAAACAATTGGGATGTATTTTTTAAAGGTTTATTTAGATTTTTTGGTCTTTTATTTTATTTTTCAAGTGTTCTAGGTTTTTTTTACTTTAGAAATAAACCGAAAATTTATTAGAATTTTCTGTTTATTTCTAAAGTAAAAAAAACCTAACGAAAATAAATATATTTTACAGAATAATACAGAAAACTCAAGAAAAATGAATTTAGCCTTTATTGATTTTGGAAACAAAAAAAAAATTTCTTAAATTATCTTAATATATCAAAAATTAAAAAAAAGTGTTTGCTCTTTCAGAATTTAAAAGAATATAAAGAGAATTTTTTGATTTTTTACAATTATTTTTAATTAGGGAAAAGCACCATCAGGATTTTTTGAAGTTTTGTTTTAATTAGAAAATTATTAGATTTTTGAAACAAAAACAGGAATTAAAAAAAAAATCATTGATAAGTTATCAAGAATTAGAAAGAATGGAGTAAAATCCATGAATTTACTCAATTCTTTCAAATCCCGGTGAAGATAGGAACCCTAAAACACTCTACGACACTTTATGACACCCCACAGCACCACCCCTAATCTTTGTGAACTAGGTACTCAAATTTAGATATTTTTTTTATCATTTTAAGTATTTTTTATTTTCCAATTTTTTTATTATTTTGTCAATATTATCTGAAGTTTTCAAACTCGAAGAGCTTTGATAAAAAATTCTATACAAGAACAATAATTTTCATAATTCTGATTAAGTATATTAAAGATTTTTTGAGTATTTTTTCTTTGAAAACCCTTTTTCTTTGTTTTTTGTCTAATAGTTTGGAAAATTTTTTTTCTCATTTGGTTCTGATAAATTTATATCTTTTGCAATATCACACAAATGATTTATGGTTTTCGTAAAATTTGGTAAAAAATAAATAATTTTTAATAACAAACAGAAATTAGGAAGTTGAAATTGAAAATAATTTCAAAAGTAAACAAACTCAATTTACATTTTTTGGGTTTATTTATTTTTGGAAATAATTAAAGGAAAAAAAAAAAAATAAAGAAGAAAAAAAAATAACAAATCAATAAATGGATAAAGGAAATTAAGTTTTAATTTATACCATGCGTTTTTTTTAATTTAAAAATTTGATTTGAAAATTGACTTTTTTCATTAAGTTTGAAACGTTCTTGTACGTCTTCAAGTTCAACTAAAACAAATTCAGGTTCGTCGTCAGCTGTTAATTCAATTGTGTTTGTATATAGATATTTAATGAAAATTTCCAAAGAATCTATCCCAAGACCAGAATAATCTTTAACTTGATTTTTTTCTTCTTTGACTGTACTAAACATTTCTCTAAATAAGCCCGATCGGGCTTGTAATAAGAATTTGTGGACACTTATTTCTGCATATTCATCTACTTGTTCGTCCTCATCCTCGTTTTCGTCATCGTCTTCGTCATCATAATTGTCCTTGACTAATATTTTGTAGTCTTTTGATTCTTCATCATGATATAGTTCTAAAAAGTAATCGTTCAATGTCTTTTTTGGATCAATTTGCATACCGAAGGCTTTGGCAACTTCTTGTAAAAGGTTTATATTTGATACCTCACTTAAATAGCACCAGTCAAGGAACTTGTTAATATGCTTTTCGGAAAAGGTTTTTAAAATTTCGATTGCCTCAGTGCCCTCTTTGCCAGTCCTCCATTTCAGTATACTTGAATGTACTTTCCTGCTCATAATTTCAAGGTTAGCGAAAGTAGTAGATTGGTAAAATTCCAACATATCCAAGTATAAGTCATTTGTCGGTGACACGGGAAAACACATCGAGTGCCATGCGCCAGAAACGATTTTCCAATCCTTTGCTTCTTGAATTTGTGGTAGTTGTGCCATTCCATAATTGTATGGTGGTGATGTAGATCCTAAAATTCTCCTGTCCTTTGTTAGCGCCACACAATGGTCACAAGCATACTCGACGTCAATAACTTTTTCCTTTGTTAGCTCGCTCCAAACTGTTGGTTCGGAATTTTCTGGAACATAATAAACTTCGTTCTCCTCACCTTCGCCTTCAACGAGAATTAATAGACGTTGGTACCCAGGTGCTATTTTGAGTATCTTTTTGTCCTTCAGGATTTGAAGTTCGCTGTAATTCTTTTTGTTGTTTCGAACATGCTTTCCATACCCCCAGATTTGGTCGTCTTCATCTCTTAACCAAATTCCGTATGCATAATTGTTGGACCAGATTTCTTTCACTTTTTTATCGGAATACTTTGTAGGGAGCAATTTGTTCAATTTATCAGGTATTCCTAATTGCATAAAAGTGTTGAATCCTGAGCAATACAAGACTCCGTTGTCACAGAGATAATATGACTGGTACACTCCTGCTTTGATGTCAACCACCCTTAAATTGTTTTTCTGAAAGAATGGGATCATTGTTGGTACGGAGGCAGAATGTTGAGATCCTAGCCCTAACTCGCCATGTGTGCACCTACCCTTTGAATAGACCATACCCTCGGCAGTAAGCACCAAATAATGATCAAAGCCACATGCAGCTTTGATCCCATTTCCAATGCTTAGCTTCGTATAAGAAGTCATTTGCGGGTTGTATTCATAAACCGTGCCATCAGTTGCAATACAGACACAGTGCTTGTCTCCTAAGGCAGCTTCAATATATTCAATCCCTTCTGGAACACTAACATCAACCATCGACACAATATTACCCGACATCCCTATTCTTTTTAATGGGAATTTTTTTTCTGTCATTATTAATTAAATACAAGATACAAGTTGAACAAAAATGAAAAAAGAGCTTTTCCCATCTGTTTTGAAGTTGTGTCTTAACAGAGAAAATAGTTTTTTCAATAAACAAGTCCGAAAAATATCCTTTTTGCTTCACAAACAGAGCCCAATGTTCGGTTGTGAAAAATTGAAAAGAAGAAAAAAAAAAGAGTATTGTTTTATTATTAGGTATTGTAAAGAAAAAAGTGTCTAGTATTTTATGTTCTGTGAAAACTAGGAATTAATTTTGAAAACCACTGAAAATTGATTTAAGGGGCTTGGAAATTTTATTTATTTTTTAAATGGTAATAGGGGAATCAACCAAACCCAATCTTCAACTTCTTTTATTGAATTAAGAGATAAGATTTATTATTTTAAACAGAGTTCATTTTTGCCAATTGAATCTGAGGTCTAACAGATCTGTTCATTTTTATAAATTAGATTTTTGGATGAAAAAAAAGAAATTATGCAAAATCTTTTACAAATTGGAAAATTTTTAAAAAAGATTTACTCCCAGCCAATGAAACTTTGAAAAAAAAGAGATCGGAAAACCTGTTGGATAACAGCATTTACACAGGTTCATTATTGAAACAATAAAACATGGAATTATTCTAATGAGAATAATTGAATCAAACTTTGTCATTTTCAATTTATTTGTTAACCATTGTGAAAAAAATTTGGGTCATTAAAAAAAATTGGGTGAGTCAAAAATTTGTTTTCGTTTTTTAAATAATAAATACTGTAGTCAAAATAAAGCTTGCCAAAAAATTTAATGTGTGTTTCAAAATAAAAAGCGTGTTTTTTTGTTATAGTTGACCTATACATTAACCAATCAAAGAAACCAATAATAAACCCTAAAAAAATATGGTACTGGTTTCTTAAAGTTCTATTATTTAAAAAGAAATTCTAAAAATGAAGGATCAAATTGCAAAATTTATCTCAAAAAATAGAGTTAACTTTTATTGAAAATTTTTAATCATCAAAAAAACAAAAAATATCAAAAAAATTGAGAATATTATGAAAAATTTTAAACTATTTGCGTGAATAATTTAAATTTTACTGAAAATAACCAGACCTTTACTTTCAAAATTGATTTGTACTTAGGTAGAATATTGGGTAGTAGATTGGACATTGCCTTGGTATAAGAATAAAAAAAAGCACGGATAATATTTTGAAACACGGATTATAGTCGTTGTGCATGCATTATTTCTATCACTGTATTAGCAAAATGATTTTTGATCAAAGTAAAATTTTATGAACAAATCTTACATTTAATAAAAACCAAAGTCATTATCAATAATAATTTTCAAATGCAATATTAAATTGTTGCATTTTAACCTTTTGGAATTACTGTGGAACTCTAAAAAACAAAAATTTATTTTTAATTGTAAACTTTACTAAAAATGTTAATTTTTTTTTTATTAGAAAACATTACAAGATCAAGTTAATTATTGTTTGGGAAGACCAAAAATTAATAACAGTTTTAAATTAAGGTTTGTCTATGAGGATTTTTAGAATTTAAATGGTTTCTGAAATCTTGATATTTCGGTATTTTGAAGTTTTGATTGTAAACATAAGTGGAAAACAACCTCTTTCGAAAAAATATCTTTTTTGGAAGAATTTATTATTCAATTTGGTTTAAAAGGATATTTAAGATTAACTGTGATAAATTTGCGTTTATTAACAATGATAAATATCTTATTGAATTAATAGATTTTGATATTTCCTATTAAATAGTTCTCTTATTTTTAGTAAAGTTGGCAATTAAAAATAAATTTTTGTATTTTTGGAGTTCCACAGTAATTCCAAAAGGTTAAAATGCAACAATTTAATATTGCATTTGAAAATTATTATTGATAATGACTTTGGTTTTTATTAAATGTAAGATTTGTTCATAAAATTTTACTTTGATCAAAAATCATTTTGCTAATATTTATTATTTAAAAAACGAAAACAAATTTTTGACTGACCCAATTTTTTTTAATGAACCAAATTTTTTTCACAATGGTAAAGTGTTAAATGAAATCACTTCTGATGTAAAAAATTCAAAGGATGGTATTTTGAGATGAATAATTAGCACTTTTTTTCAAAGAAAATCTTAACTTTTTATTTTTAAAGAAGTGGAAATTTACGTTCTTGGTGTCCTTAAACTTAAATTTCATATCAGAAACTTTAGTTCAAAAATCAACAATTTCATGATTATATATCAATGAAAATAATTTCAAACTTGATTTAAAAATTATTTCATCAAGATTTATTTGTTTAAATTTATTTTGAAATATTTTAGCAGTCTTTATAGAGTTAAAAAGTGCATATAAAAATTGATCAATATTTTATCTTATATCATTATGTTTCTATTTTGAACAGGAGGGATAGTATTTTTTTGATTTTTTAGTAATTATATCGTAATATCTATTCAAACAATTAAAATAGGAGCTGTATTTTAGAATTGTTGAACTTAAAGGTAAATTTTCATATCTTTGAGTTGAAAAGAATGAATTTTGATTTTTTATTATTGTGAGATAATCTTGTGGTCATCTATAAAAGGATCAAAGGATACATTGTTTTTTTTTATTATTTTTTTTATCGAGAAGGAAATCCAAATAAAACAAAAAAAAAAAAAAAAAAAATTTTAGATTCTCAAATCCATAAAAGCAAAAAGAATTTTTAAAAAATTAAATTAAGTTTCTCAATACTTCTAATGATTTTGTATATATCAGACACTCTTCGAATTAGAAGTCCAAAATTCTCTCTTTATCAGATTAGATGACTTTTATCACCTAACCTTTAACAATAAATCCAAATTACAAAATTTTTTGAGATAAATTTTCCAATTTGATCATTCATTTTTAGAATTTCTTTTTTAATAGAAGAAAACTTTATGAAACTAATACCAAATTCGCTTATTGTTTATTTTCAGTTTCTTTGGTACTTTCAGTGTCGGTCTTCTAGAAGAAAACGAAGCACCTTCCTTTTATTTTTGAAACGCCAGTTAAACTTGTCTGAACGTTATTATTTTAGCAACAGTATTTACTTTGGGCAAATTAATAAATTACTAAGAGCCACTAATCCCTTAAAAAATAAAGAAAATTATGCTTATTTATCATCACCTCAGAAGTTCTAAAATAAAAAGAAGCTAAGCAAAGTTAAATTAATTTCTTTAAAGAGAGACGGTTAGTATACGGAAACAATTAAAATCGGTGTACAACGTGTTTATGATGTCATCTGAAAATATCAATAATAAACTTTGGTATTTGTTAAAGCACTTTCAAAGGAACAAAAACAAAAGTCTTTTTAAAAAAGTGACTTTACTCTGCTTTCTGCCAGCCAATTGACGATCCTTTTCTTGAAAGGCTAAAATCAAAGGAACAAATAAAAAAAAAAATAAAATAAAAATTAAAAAAACTAACTGTTTAAAAACCTAAAAAAGGAATTTATTAAACTAGGTGTTTGTTACTAAAAGAAAAAGAAATGGATCCAACAGTCCAAAAAAAGAAAATTTTTTTTTGTTGCTTTGCTTTTTGAAAAAAAGGAAATTTTTTTGTTTTCTTTTTTTTTCGGATGAACCAAAAAAATAAAAAGATCTAAAAATCAACCTGCAAGGTAGTTTATTGATTTGTGTTTTGTTGCCATTCTGCTCGTAATAGAAATCCAAGTGTCTTAATTTTTAGAGATAATTCCCATAATATCTGATTCTTTGATGATGATCACATCTTTGTCTTCGAAAACAACATTTACACCTCCAAATTTTGGTAAAATAATTGTGTCGCCTACTTTAACGGTTGGCTTGAATCTTTTTCCGTTTTTGTCAATCAAGCCATCACCAACAGCTAAAACGGTTGCTCTTTGGCTTGCTTTGCTTGCAGAATCTGGAAGCACGATCCCACTTTTAGTTTTTGTCTTGGTTTCTTTTCTTTCAACAATAATTCTTTCATAAAGAGGAATTAAATCTTTAACACGGGTACCAAATGAACATGCAGTTAATTGGAGGAAGTTTTTTGTGTTTTGTGAGAAAAGTTTGGAAAGTGATAACATTTTTAAAAAAATGAATGAAATGTTCAAGTTTTGAATAATTACAGACTTTTAAGGACACAAATGACAATCATTTTATTTTCAAAACAAGAATAATTTCAGTTTTTTGGTAAAGATATTTGAAGAAAGCCAATAAAATTGAAAAACTTTTAGATTTCTGAATATTATAATGGTTGGAATTTTTCAAAATTAATTTTTCATAAAATAAGAAATAATCACTCAAAAGGATCAATTAATTATAACCGTCATATGGAATAAGTAGTTTAAGAGTTCGAAGAATTTTTTTATGTTCAATGTTGATGTTTTTCTTTTTCTATCCAACACTAGTAAAAGATTTTTTTGTTTTTATTTGTGGTAAATGAAAAAAGATACATTTTTTTAAAATCTGTCTGATTGTCAACTGTTAAAATCTAAAACCCGGAAATTTCTGAAACCCGGTAATTCCATTTTTCTGATCAATTGTAAATATTAGTAAAATGTCAAAAATATACTCGCATTTTACAGACAAATAACCCAATTACCCAGCAACTTATAACCGTTCCAATTGGGGTATTGGTTAAATTATCTGAATCCACCATTTTTAACTCTTTGGTGAATTCAGATATCAAAAAACAACAACTTTGTAAAATTAATTGAGAACATGACCCGAAAATTGAAAATCTACTATTGATTTTCAATTTTGAAATAAAAAACATTTTTATACTTTTAAAAATTCTGAAAGAATTTAATTTGTTAGAAGTGTTTGATTATTGCAAATTTTTAAGAAATTATGAAAACCATTTTGTAAAAAAAAAAATCCTCTAAGGTTCCCAATAGAAATTTAAAATTTTGAAAAAATTATTAAAAGAAAGATATAAAGTAAATAAAACTCTTATTTCATAAATGCAATAACAAAATAATTCTTATAAAGATGATTCCTAATAAATTTAGAATTTATCAAAAGGGAAAATCACAATAAATTTGATTTTCAATTTTCAGTAATGTTCTCAATTAAATTTACAAATTTTGGATTTTTTTGGTTTCTGAATTCACCAAAGAGTTAAAAATGGTGGATTCAGATAATTTAACCAATACCCCAATTGGAACGGTTATAAGTTGCTGGGTAATTGGGTTATTTGTCTGTAAAATGCGAGTATATTTTTGACATTTTACTAATATTTACAATTGATCAGATAAATGGAATTATCGTGTTTCAGAAATTTCCGGGTTTTAGATTTGACAGTAAGAAAAAATATAATTATTTTAAGAGTTTTTAAGAGAAAAATAGTTTGTATTTTTAAAGGGTAGTTAAGATCAAGTTATTATGGCAGATTTGTGTATGATAGAATAAAAAAATCTGTAGTATGTTGTTGGCATATTCTTTATTAATCATTTTTTCTTTTTCCATTTTCCAAAATATTCAACTTTATCTTGATCTTTTTGGATAATTTCTTTTTTTCCTATTAGTAATCATTATCAATTTTTTAAACATTTAATATAATATAAAGATTCTGAGTTTTCTAACTTTGATATAACCTTTCACGATTAAAAAAAGATTACTCTAAAATATATTTGAAATAGTTAACTTAAAATCTCAATTTATCAAATGGGAAAATATGTTATATAAGTTAATAATATCAGAGACGGGGTGGTGGTAGTGGAAGTACAATAATTAAACACCTCTACTGTTGACTAATAAATATTTATAAATAAATTCCTTCGTAATTACAATGGTGTAAATAACCTGTGTTTTTTATTTTAACCACATTAATGAAATTGAACCCATACGGAAAATATTGGCTAACGAGAGAAATAAAAGAAACAAACTAATGGGATGACAGTATTATCTAAACAAAAAAGAGGATTCTTAAAATAAAATTTAAAAAATCATTAACAAGATTTTGAAAGATTAAAATGTAATTTTTTGACAAAAAAATGAGAAAAATTTCATTTATTTATTTTTTTTATAAATAAATAATTTAATCTCACAAAAAATTTGATAAATATTACAAAATTTTAAAATCAAAGTATTTAATATTATTGAGCGATTTACATTAATCAAAGATCTAACCTCAAAAGTTAATTTTGATCCAAATCAAGAATATTATAGGAAACTTCTTCTATCTTCAAATACCCAGTCTGAATAAAAAATACGAGTTAAATTTTTGTAATGGGTTAAAAAAAATTCAACAAAAAAAAAAGTCAAAAATTATTCCCAAGAGAGATATTTGGTTATTATTAATATATTATACTTGTTTAATATTTCTATGAAATTAATTAAAAAAAATTAATGTTAATATACAGTGATGTAAAAAATCCCTGTTGATAACTTGTAAAAATATGTAGTTTTTCAAGAAAAAAATCTGATTATAAAATTCCACAAAATGTTTCGTTATGGTTCGTTATTTTGAAAATACTAATCATTTTCATTTATATTAAGATTTTTTATTGATTAAAATTTTACAATATAAATAATATTTGAAGAACCTTAAGAGCGAAGGATGATTATCAAATTCTCTTGAGATTTTTATAAATAATATAAATATGAAATTCTCTCCTGGATTAGTATTAATAAAATAATTTTTAATCTCTCTTTACTTTTTCAATTTGAGGGAATTTATTTTTGAATTTAATAAAATTTAATCACTCCAAGCAAAATTTCCTGATAAAAAAATTTTCTAAACAAAAGGTTTGAAGGCCAGTAAAAAGTTTTTTAGTAAAGAATGAGAAAATATTATTAATTATAAAATCTGAAAATTACTATTTTTTTCAATTTTATCAAATATAATCCGAATATCAAAATTCGGAGCAAACTTTTTCATTAGTTTTTTGTTTGTTTTTTTTTTTAATTTCAAAAAATAAAATGATTATCCTTTCATTATATTTTTATTTATTTATCAGTATTGGTTATTATCTCTAAAAATTTTAATAAAATACATTTTTTTTTCTAATTTAAAAATATGATCCTATTTTTGAAATTTAGCTTATATATATATATATATATATTATCAATTTAACATGTCCTTACCACAAATAAGCACTATTTTTTTTTTTTTTTTTTTGATTAATATTTTTCAATATCTAGCCTATAACTTAATTCAATTAAACTATGGGATAAAATTTTTTCGAATAAAAACACTCAACTTTTGAATATCGAAAATATTTTTTGAAATTACTATCTCCTTTATTATTATTTTTTTACAAATGGGGTTGAGAAAATGTTGATATCAAAGAATAAGCTAATGTATTAAATTAAAATATTTTTCGAGAGAGTTTATCTTTTTTAGTTGAACTTTTTTTTTAAATTTTGCCATTTAAAAATAAAATAAACATTTGAGTACCAAAATAGTTCCTTTTGTCAAAATAAAATACCAATAATTGAGAATTTGTTTTAATAAATGAGTTAAAACAAGATAATGTATATAAAAATATACATAATTTCAACTTTGAATTCAATCATTTTGGCAAAAAATGTTTTCAAGAAAAAGTTAACTTGAAACTTTATTTATTTTTATTTTTTCATTTTGTTTTTTTAATTTTGTTAATGGAAAGTATTTGATCAGTTTTCCATTTTTAGTGTTTTTTGGGTAGTAGGGACATATATTGCAAAATCCCAGAACATGAATATAAAAATAATTTCGCAAATCCAAAACATAAACAAAGCATTTTATAAAAAGATGTACTTAACCTTGTAAACTTATTTAATGAAAAACTCAAAAAAAAAAAAATATCTCAAAAACAATTGAAATTAGGTGATTAAAAATAACAATAGTAAAAAATCATCCTATTAGATATGATAATGGGTATACATATATATATATATATTATAAAATAATTATTGAATTTTATTTTTCAAATTATGACAAAAAAAAAAAAAATAATATTCTTTTTGGAAGATCAATTTTGATTCGATTTATTCTCAAAATATGAAGTGAATTTCAAGTATTTTTTTTTTGGTATCTGATTCCCACTAAAAGAGATGAATCGTAATTTTGTAAATATGATGAAAGGGTGTGCTAAAGTTGTCAAAAACTTTGGGGTTACTAAAAATAAGTTTCCATTTGAAAAGGGGATATTTTTCATCAGATTATTACTAAAATCTATTACCTGTAATTTGTCATAAAACGTTTCAATAAATTCAAGTGGTACCTCGGACAATAAATTATTTGAAAAATTTAAGTTGGATAAATTTTCAAGTAATAATATTTCTTTTGGAAAAAATTTAATTTTATTGTATGAAAGATCAAGCGTAGTTAATGTTTGGCTGAGATTTAAAAATATGGCTTTGCTGTTATCAAATGATTGGAATTTTAAATCTTGATTTAATACTGAAATCTTGTGATTGCTGTCTATAATTTTTTCTTTTTGAATATTGTTCAATTTTGATTGTTCATTAAATTTCTGCTTATTTACTTTTTTTGAAATCGACTCTTTTTTTTCTTTTTGGTTGTTTGGCAATTTTGAATTATTTTTCACAATTCTTAATCGGACCTTGCCCCTCGGAGTTTTAAATTCTCTAAAGTCTTTAACATTATTTACATCCCAGCAAATTTTAATATCATTTTGTAAATTATTATTGGACAGTTTTAAAGTTTTCAATTTTTTGGTATATTGTAATATTAAAGGAAACTTTTGCAGTCTATTGGAATTAAAATTCATTTCTTCAAATAATATTTGCAATTGATTCTTGATTAAATTTTCATTAGTTTCAATTGAACTAAAGTCATTAATTTGATTTTTCGAAACGTTAAAAGATTGATCTTTTAGCAATTGTGTGTTAGTAAAATAGAATAAAGGGAAATTTGTAATTAGATTTTCGTGGAAGTGGAATACAGTTAGGCCTGTAAAAATGTTATTTTTAACATTTATGTCAGCTATCTTGTTTTTACTAATATTCAAATATCGGACATTGGGCCAGCTTGCCAATACATTTTCGATTGGGAATTTTGTTAAGTCATTATTTGCAATATTAAAGCATCTCATTTTCCCATAATTTCTAATATCATTTGAGATCGTGTCAATTGTATTATTGGAGATGTCGAGTATTTCCAATTGCAATAGTTTGCATAAGAGCGGGGGCCAAGATGTTAAATTTGAACTTGCAATGGTTAACTTCTTTAATGTGTTATTTGCAGGCATCGATTTGTTATTACTTGTCGGCCTGATCTTATAAATAAGTGTATTATTTAAATTTATAGACTCTATTGATTTTGATAAAAATAATTCCATAGGTAGGGTCTTTATTGGGTTGTGTGCTAAATTTAGACTTTTTAAATTGTGAAACTTAAAGAATGACTCGGAAATCTTTTTGATCCCGCAATGAGTCAGCTCCAAAGTTTCAAGAATATTTGGATAACTGATATAAGAAAGAATTTGTTTTGAGCCTTCCACAGTATTGCATTTCAAAGAGACAAACCTCTCCTTGGCGATTTTTTGGATTATCTTGTAGGCACTAAATTCAGGGACACACTCAAGTGCAAGCGAGCTTAGCCCTTTTGATCGCTTCGTATTCAAAGCATTCAATAAATTTACAAGATTGGCTTGGTCGATTTTTGAATTATAGATATTTCGGCTTAATCGAATTAGCGACATGTGCTCTAATTGATCAAAGGCAAAAGAAAGTTGGTTTGTATTAAAAAAGATGTCACTAAAGTTTAATATTTCAGATCCAGCGATCTTGAGGTTGCGATCCATTAAAACACTGATCGAATGGAACTTAAAATCGTTTTCCCAGTGGACGCTACTCTTCTGGAAGTAGTTTGCATTTTGTCTGACGTTTTGAATCCACAAATCGCTCCAAAGAATTCTTTCACAAGCTAAGATTTCATTCCACCTTTTACAGACGCAGGACAGTGTCACATAAAAGTCATTTGGGATATAAGAAAAGATGTCCACGATCAAATCCCGAGGTAATGTTTCGATTGTGTTGAAGACAATTAAATAATCATCCAAGCCATCAATAAAGTCCTGTGCTACCATAACCAGATTGAAAATCATGCCGCTTCCCTTCATTTCTTCCGCATTTTCATTCATAAGACCCAAAAAATCCTCGAATTCTGATTCGGGGATCTTGATTTCGCTTCCAGATCGGTTTTCAATTTTGATCTCAGGGACGCTGTCAGGGTACGTTGAAAAGATTTTTAATGACACTCGGATTTTGATCGCAACCTTATTTAATGTGTTTGACTTCATGCCCAATACAACATTTAAAATCACATGCTCTTTCTTTTCTTCGATCGTTGGTTGCAAAATTTCGATCGTGTCCTCATAAATTGATTCTAAAACCTCTACTTCTTCATAGACTTCGTTTGTCATTTTTCTTTTTTTTTTGTTGGAATAAGAAACTAATGATTAGTTAACAGTAGTCTCAGCTTTTGTTATTTTATTTAAATTTGTTTGACTTAATTTTGTTAAATCTTAAAAATAATGATTGTTCAAGTATATTTTTGAGTTTATACCAAGATCCAAATGATGTGTGTACAATAAAAAACACCACACTAACAAGTGTAGTGACAATTTATTAAGACTTTAAACTTTATTAAAGTTGTTGGTCTCAATAAGAATTATTATTTTCTAACGTAAGAAATAAAAAAATTTGTAAAGTTTTTTATTCTTTAATTTTGGGATTGAGACAAGAAAAAAAGGGTTGTTGTATTCTTGGTCGTTTAGTAAATATTTTTTTTGGTCTTGTAATGGTAAAACAAACTACAAAATAGGGATTTCAAACCAACTTTTGATTGATCTTTTAAATTTGAGAAAGTCGAAATAATTTTTTTTTGCAATTCAAAAAAAGCTCACATAACCTCAGTGTCTTTGGAATTAGTTCTGTTCAAATTATTTTCTTTGTAGAGTAAAATGAATTCTAAATTTTGTTGAGAAAGTCTAACAGGATATGAATGAAAAACAAAAAACGTCATTTGTCGAAAGCTTTTTTAGAAAACAAGAAGAGAACTGAAAAAAATCACTTTATTGAAAATAATCAACTACAAAGATTTACTATTGTTAGTATGAGTAAAATTGTTGTTTTGTTGCTTATTTAAAATCAAATCCTTTTTATTGTTAACCAATTTTTTTATGAACTAAGTAATAAACCTAACTTAAATTAATTAAAATGGGGTTTCATTAGAATATTTAGAAATAACTAAATAAAATATGGTTGAATCTAAAGTAGATCAACTTATTTAATATATAATAGGGGTTTTAGAGTGGTTTGCTAGAGTTTGATTTCGAAAATGATAATTTTTATTCTTATTTTTTGATTGAATGGTATTTTGAACAAGTGTAATTTAATTTGTCATCAGACTAATAAGTGAGAGAGTTAAAAGTTTGATTCTTAAATAAGAGAAATTATTCATCAATGATAAAAAACTTTTCTAACAATTAATTAGCCAAAAATCGTTTTAAGGGACTAGTCTCTATTAATTTTTTTTTTTGACCAATAACTAAATAAGGAATCCTTATCTTGAAATATGTTTAAAATTGAAAATAGACGGGTTTTTTCAATGTTAGAACTTTTAGTTCTTGTTTTTTTAAAATTTTACAATTCTGTCAAAAAAAGTGACTTTTAAAAATTTATTTTTTAAAAAAAGATCTTGAGTGGATGAGAATTTTTTGATTAATTTTGGATTTAATTATTTTGTCAAAAATAATATTTATTCTCATTTTGAAAAACGAAAAAATAATTTAAAACTAGTGAATATTTTCTCCTTCACTTCTGTTCACCCAACTTGACTCTATAATGAACTCAATTTGTTTTATCAATAATTACTTTTATAAAAAATAGTTCTTATTCTTTTCTTTGATTTTTTTTGAATCTGGCAAAAACTTTTGGAATGGAAATTTGGGAACACTTTAAAAAAACTTCAAATTCAACAAAAACAAAAGAGTGTAAACTGAAAAAGTAGATTCATGAAAAAAAAGAATGGTACAATATAAATAAAGAAAATCTTTTATCAAGAGTAAAGCATATATTGTATATTTTTTTCGAATCAAACTATGTTTTCATGCAAATCCAAAAAAACCCTTTCAGGTTTATTTTTCAAACTATTTTTTGTAGGTCTTCCACAAACATAACAAGGTTCTGCTTTCTTGCTCATATTTTTTTTTATTTTTTGTATTTTTGCAAAAAGTTGAAAAAAAGCAACTTTCAAAAAAGTGAAAAAATGTAAAATTTTTTTATTTCTATAAAAACAATAAATAAATTTAATGAATGTCATTTATCGAGATTTCATTACTATACAAAGAAGTTTTTCACTTTGATTTGAAATCTAAGTAATGGGCAAAAAAAATTCTAAATCTCAATTAAATTTACCTAAAAAAATTTAATATAAACCCCATTCCAAAAATTTGGACAAACCTAAAATCAAAAATAGGCAAAAAAAAAACCCAATTTATTGTATTTTTCCAAACCTAATATAAAACAACATTTAAGTTGCTCAGTATTAATGTTTTACTAAGTAATCATTTTAATCCAAATAAAAGAAAAAAATATAAAACTCAAAAATAAAAATCAGTGTGTCCAAAATAATGAAACGAGCGGAACAAAAAATGTATTCGTAAATTTGTTGAAATTTTAGCAACAATTGTTGATCGATCAAATGATAAGATATCATCTACTGATTATATGTGATTTTTCTATTAAACAAACTCAACACTAACCTTCTATCAACCATTGAAAAAAATTCTCAGATCTAACCAAACAGATTACGTAACTGGCAAAAAAGGAAATGAAAACAAAACAAAAAAGACAAAAAATGAAATAGTTTGTAAAATCAAAATTCTTTCCAAATTGAATTTAAAGTGCAGTAATGATGTTCTTTCAACTGTTTAAACTGTGTCCAAAATTTTGGAATCTAGTTTAGACTAGTCCCTTAAGGGATGTTTTTCAATGTCATGTATTTTTTTCAAGACTCTATATATCTTCAAAAAATCACATTAATTAAGGTTTACATTCCCTGAAAATTTGAAAAAACATAATCGTGTTTCGTTTGTAATGACTTGTTAATTTGGTTCTTGGCTGATCAATTTGGTGCTTGGTATAAGTATTAATCGTGGTTCAAAATGGCAATTTTTGACAATTTATTTTTTTTTTCCAAAATCCAAATTGAGAGTTTAAGATTAATTAGATTGGAAGGTTTTCAAGTTAATAAATTTTGATTTTTAGGCCGTAGAAAAAAATTATGATTTAGTTTTTGTCAATTAACAAAATAAAAAAAAAAATGTTTTTAAAAGATCCAAATAAAAATAAACTTAATTAAAAATATCAATCAACAACCCATAACCCATATTTTTTTATAACTTAACTTCTGATATATTAGTCTTATACTTTTCCATTTGAATTCCAGTTAAAAATTTAATAAATTTCAAAAAAATTATTTTTTTTGAACAACTATCAAAATTCATAAAGAGTTGAAGATCGATCAGCTAAGTGCTAAAATAACAAGTAATACACCTGATATAAGATAATCTATTTTCAAATTACCAGATTGGTAAACCTAATAATACTATAAGAAGAATAAATAAACACAAAGCAAAAATTAATCAAATCAGAATAACAATCAATAAAAGAAGGGATACACTCAATAAGAAATAAGAAATTTTAATTTATTTTTTTTTTGATCAGTCTTTTCATTTTTTTGTATCCCATTTTTTGTTGGTATGAAAATATATTATACTAGGAGATCCGACACTCTACGTATTTATTAAAATATCATATTTTTTCGAAAAGAAATATATTGAATAATACAATTTTGCATAAATAATAACACTCAAAATTTGAAAAATGTTCTTACTCCCTTATATATTCTATTTGAAAATTTGTTTTTTTTGTTTATGAAAGTAGATTTTACTTCAAAAGTAGTCATTATTTTTATATTATTTTTTTTGAACGACAATTCTTTTTGAGAACCATATGTCAAACAACAAACCAACTAAAAATCTTCCAGGTGAAATATTATTCATGAAAACCTCAAAAATTGTTTGTTCAATTCCAAAAATATTTTTCTACAGAATCCAACGAATAAAGATAAAAGTCCTTCAAAACCAACTACGGATGGGAAAGTATACGAATAACTTCGGTCTTCCTTTCCTTACTAGTATTTAAATAATAAAGGGGGAAATATCTTCCATTTACTGTTGTTAAAATAAATCGTGTAGAAAAGTATAATCAAAGTTTCAAAAGTAAAACTGTGTTTTTTGTTGTAGAAGACCTGTACATCAACCAATCAAAGAATCCAACAATAAACCTTAATTAAATATGGTATTAATTTCTTAAAGTTCTATTATTTAAAAATAAATTCTAAAAATAAAGGATCAAATTAGACAATTTATCACAAAAAATAGAGGTAATTTTTGTCAGAAAATTTTTATATATCAAAAAAACAAAAAAAATTTCAAAAATATATCAAAAAAAGTGAAAAAATTACAATAAATTTTGAATGAATTGCAGTAATAATTGAAATTTTACAGAAAATATCAAGATGTTTACTTTTAAAACCGATTTGAACTAAGGTCTACTATTGGGTAGTAAATTGGAAGTTAGCATTGGAACAAGAAGATATAAAAAAAAACACATTATATTTTGAAACATGGATTATAGTCGTTGGGTAAGCATTATTTTGATTACTGTTGAGAGAAAAATGTTTGACAGAGAAAAAATAGTTGTACACCATTTTTAATTGGGAACATTAGTAAAATTGAAAATCAAATGCTATTGATAACTAGGTGAATTTTTGATAAATACAAGTTTAAATGTGTTACAAGTTCATTAATCTGCTGTTTGTGTATAATACCCATTTGGGTGGTTGATAACTAAAGTAGATCATGTTATTGGAAAAAAAATCCAAGTTTTAGTAAAGTTTATTATTAATTTTGAAAATGGTAATTTTTAAACTTGATTTAGACTATAAAAGATAAGGTTTTGAAAAAGTAGAATTACATTAATCCTTATTCTAATAAGTAGATTATTCTTAATTTCTTTAGTTATTTCACAAACGATTGAAATTAAAAATCATTTTCAGTAATGTTCCCAATTAAAAAAGGTGTCCAACTATTTTTATCTTTCCAACATTTTTCTCTCAACAGTTACAGTACATTTCAATATCCTTTTTTTCCTCAAAGCAATTTTCAAAGAAATATTTCATAATTTGATGTTCTTCTATTTGGGTTGGTATCTTTTTTATCTCCAGTCTCTATTGGGAGTAAAAAGAAACACAAATGAAAGTCAAATTTCCAAATTGAAAAAAAGATAATTAACCGAAATTTTTAAAACTCATTAGGCCCAAAAGCAGTAAACAGAAAACTCATAAATTTTACAAAAACTGGTAATAAAGAAGTTTTACAAATATTGTGTACATTAACTTAGAGTCTAATCTAAAAGAACTTGGAAGAGGAGCCAATTAAATTATTTTTTTAATTTCTTTGACAAACACGAGTGAAAAACAATTATCATCAATATGGATTGAAAATTAAAGAATATACTACCCAAAATCTATTTGTGTTCGATAATGTGATTGGTTGGACAATTTAAAAACTCTAAATAAAGTAAAAAATCCAAAAAAAAAACAAATAGCTTTGTAAATTCAATAAAATAAGAGCAAAAGCTCATGCTAAAAAAGATTTATAGGTTTTGAAGAAGACTTAATTTCGTTAACTAATTCCCACAAAAAGATAGATCTTGTTCTGGGGTTAATTGCCTGAATGGAAATTTGAAAAAAAGAAAAAAACGTAAAAATAATCAGAATGAAAAATATTTTTCATTGTTTTACTGGTATTTGAATAATAAATGGGATTTTTTTTCACTTCATTTTTAATTTCTCTTTTTTAAGAGAACATAGATCGAGAACCTCTTTCTTTAAGAACTATATTTATAAAAAAAAAATATGGAAAATGAAGTGAAAATTCTTTCCCATTTAGAATTCAAATACCAGTTAAGAAAATGAGGTAAATTTATTTACATTACAACTTTTTTGTGAAGAATTTCTTTGTTCTTTTCCTATTTCAACAAGAAAGTTTTTGTTACAAAATTGCTGATTATTTAAAATTAAAACCATAAAATAATTAATTTCCAAACCAGTTTTTGATCATACCACTCTCTTTACTGTACTGGGGACCAACATACCTCGTAATGTCGTAAGCTATGAAAAGATTCCAAGGTTAATTTTTATTTTTTTTCTTTTCGCTTTCCTTGTTTTCTTTGCAACAAATCAACCATGAGTGTCTTGCAATCTCAAAAACAACAAACAAAAAAACAAACATCATTACGAGAATTAAAGCTTTTGTTGCTTGAAATCTTTTTGTATTGGATAGTAAGCCTTGCTAATTTTTTCTTTTTTTACAAACTCTTAAATTTTTTTTTTATTTTTTAAAAATCAATATGTCATCAAAAGAAATTCCCTAACAAGATTTAAAATTCATTTTCAAATCATTTGGTTTATTTTTACAACGAAACAAGGAATTTAATCTTAAAATATTATTTTGTTTGTCAATTTTCCGTCTCTTTTTGGGGTGTGGTGTTTGAAAAACTTTTTCAAACAATCAAACTTAAATCACAAAAATCCAAACAAAACTGAATACAAGGAAAATAGATCCTTTTTGGAAAATTGGTAGAGAACTTTATTGTGCACTTTTAAGAAGTGGTAAAAAAATCATTCTCTAGAACCAAAATAAATTTGTTTGAACTACTTTTTGAAACAAACAATTATGAAAAATTTCAATTCCAGAATGGTTCTATTTGTGAAAAAAAAATTCACAGGTTGAATAAATTGGCTGTAACAAAGCTTTCGTTCAACATCACAAAAAAAGGTGAAGAAAAAGTTATGGAAAATTTTCTGATTTAATTCTTAAAATCTGCTTAAATTATAACTTTCCCTTTGAGAATTGGGGCACTTTGATGATTTATTTGAATTCTTGAGTGTCGATTTTTTTGAAAACCTGAATGAAAATTTTGATCCGCTTATTTTGCAATTAACAGAACCAAAGATATAAACTTAACAGAAGGCACCCTTCTATGAAAAATATTTTTTTGCCAAATGAACTATTTTCAAATACGTTCAACATTTTTACCTTATTTAAATTATTTGAGAGAAGAAAAATCTTATTAGGGTGTGCTTAAAATGATTTGAATAAATACATTTTATTGAATTTTTGTTTCAAAAAGTTGGATCAAAACAGAAAATTTTTTAAAAAAGAAAAAAAGAACAGGAAAAAGATCATAAAAGATTAATAATGACCTCCCCTTAATTCATTTTATACATTGTGCAAAGGTTGAGTGTAAACTTTCACATTTTTCTTTTTCTTCAAATCCTGGTTGTTTTTTCTTCTTTATTTTATTTCGTTGCTTTTTAGTTTTCTTTGTTCTTGTTTCATGTTCAACCATTTTTTCGATTAGCAAATAAATATTCAACCGACTCTAAATTACTTTAAAATTCAGGACTATTTTTACACCACAACAACTTCCCAACAATTACATCCTCAGACTAATTCTTTTTGTTCTGTAGACCTCGATTTTTTATTGTTCTCTTAACTAATAAAAAAACAAAAAACATAAAGTTTGTGCAAAAACTACCAATAAATGATTTAATTTTACTCTTTCAATTTTTTTACCCTAGGGAGTACTTTCATTGTTAAACCTTACTGAAAAACAACAAAAAAAACAACAAGACACTCTTTATTTGTGTTATTATTGATAAACGTCACAATCTTTAATATGGTTTGTTACCATTTTGCAATTAAAACGTAGTTGACTATTTTTTTCAATTTTACAATTTTTTTCCTGAATGGTGAATTATATTACAGTCAGCTCCACTTTTAATGCACAAACTTTCAACTAAATTTAAGGCACAAAAAAAAATTCCAAAATCAGGAATTTAGTCAAATAATTTGTATAAAAAAAAAATCCCAAAAAATGTGCCTTAATTTGGAATTATTTTGTACCTTAAATTTCCCTTAAAGTTTGTGACTTAAAAGTGGAACTGACTGTATGTTACGATTTAAAAAATTGAACATTAATGACTATCCTAATTTATGCTCTGTGAGAACGAAAATTCAATGTTATAAATAGAAAAATAGTTTAAGGGATTGGCGTCTACCAAGAAGTAGTCTAAGATTAAAGTATGTTGTTATTGAGTATAAACCACATTAGTTCTTCCATGGTTCAAATGTCTCTTAAAGAATCTGATTAGTAAAATAGAACTCTTTGTTGATATAACCAATTAAAAATGATCCGGGTATTAGAAAAAATCTAACAATTTCAGAAAAAAATTTGCATTTGGCCACACATTTAAAGGTTGAATTACCAATATTCAGACTCCAAATTTGCAAAATATCTTTCTTAAATTTGTAGCAAAATGTAGATTAGTTTTTAAAAAATTCAATAATAAACCAATAGATTTTTTTAACAAATTATTTCTCAAATCTTGAAATATATTGATATTACAATTAGCCTTATAAAAAGGGAAACAAAACTAATTGGTATTTAGGGTTTTTAATTTAAAAGATTCACTCAATAATCATCAACATAAAAATTGAAAAAATAATTACTTTTGGAAGTTAAAAATAAGAATTTGTAAATACTCGAATACAATTATTATTGAAGGTTTCTTTTTTTTAGATTTGGAAAAGTAATGAAAAAAAAAATTCAAAAATGAAAATTTTTAATAGTGATCCTTAATAAATAATGTAATAATTTATTGCATCAATAATATTTAGAATAGATTTTTCAGAGCCATAATTACATTTGAACCATAGAAAATTAATGTGATTTACACCCAATAACAACATATTCTAATTATAGATGAATCTATGTTGAAGAGAACCCCTTAAAAGAATGTAAATAGAAGAAAAGTTCAAAAATTACAAATTTTGGGTTTTTTAGAGATTTTAAAACATATTTATTGATCAAAAACTTTTCAGAATTTCCCAACATTTCAAATCAAATAAAAAGCATTTTTTTTTTTTACCTCTTACTACAAGTAATTTTCTACTTTATCTTCACGGATATTTATACCATTACACTAAACTCTAGAATACTTTAAAATAAAGGGGAAATGTCCTGGCAGTAAGTAGATTTGGATTTTCAAATCTTTTCAATTTAAATTTCAAATTTGGATTGAGAAAATGTTTATCCAAATTACAAATTTTTTTTAAAAAAAAAACCAAAACCTAAATTTCCACAAGCACTCTTGACTCAACACTCTTTTAAGTCATTAAATGTGTTGTTGGTAATGGTGGTAAAACCTATACAATATAAAATAAAGATAGTTCTTAACCTACCAAAAACTTTTATGTTTTCTTATCTTATAAAATTTTCATTTTTAATTTATAAATATTAACATGACGGAAAGTCTCAAGATCAAAGGATGTAATAAAGCCCTTGAATTATTCAATATTGCTTTAATAGATATTAAATATATAAGTATTCGAAAAATCAGAATTCTCAATGCTTTCTTGAATAATAGATTCTTTCCAAAATCTTGCTTAAAAATCACAATTACGATTTGAAATAATATTTACTAAAATACTGTCAAAAGGTTATTTTTAGAACGTATTTTATCTTAACAAATTTACAATTCTCAATAAGAAGATTAATTTTTTTCAGAATTATCTGCCCGGTTATTAAAGTAGCAATTTTCAATAATAAAGAAAAAAATTGATTTGAATATTGAGATTTGCAGCAATTCTAATATTTATACAATCAAAAATGAATAATTTCAAAAGAGCACATAAAATTTTTTGATTAGTTAATGTTAAAATTTTCAAAAGTAAAGTTGTTTTACAAAAGTGTGTATAACAAAAGTTTTAAAAAAAATCCTGGAAATCGGTCTATTAAGCCACATCAACTGTTTTGTAGATAATTGAGAAAATAGGTTTTTTGCTCCACCTTTGAAAAACAACTATAATTGTATTTGAAGATTAAATGTATATTGGTTGCCAAACAGTTTTTTTTTTTTTCAATTTTAAGGGAATATTTGGAATAATTTTCAAAAATGAATGTAAAAAAGAAAAATACAAAAACAATTCAAAATAAAATGAGCAACAGAGATCAAAATAATGCGTGCACAAAGACTATAATCTGTGTTTCAAAATATTATCCGTGCTTTTTTTTTCTTCTTGTACCAAGGCAACATCAAATCTACTACCAAATAGTATACCTAAGTTAAAATCAATTTTGAAAGTAAAGGTCTGGTTATTTTCAGTAAAATTTAAATTATTCATGCAAATAGTTGAAAATTTTCCATACTATTCTCAATTTTTTAGGAATTTTTTGTTGTTTTGATGATAAAAATTTTACTTAAAAATTTACTCTTTTTTTTCAGCTAAATTTTGCAATTTGATCCTTCATTTTTAGAATTTATTTTTAAATAATAGAACTTTAAGAAACCAATAACATATTTATTTAGGGTTTATTGTTGAGTTTCTTTGATTGGTTGGTGTATAGGTTTTCTATAACAAAAAACATGCGTTTTATTTTGAAACACGCATTAAATTTTTTTGCACGCTTTATTTTGACTACAGTAGTTACTTGTTTTTCAAAAAATTAAAAAAAAAAAAACTTTTATTAAACCAACTTTAAAAAAACAACTATTTATCCTTTGATTTATAATACTGTTAAAGTTATACTGAGGGTAAAAATCCCCAAATAAAGTTTAGTGATTCTGGCAAACAGAAGTTTCTATCTTTTGATATTACCTCTCTTCTACTCAATAAAAAAAAAAAACAAAAAGGTACTTTTTACCTTTTTTCAATTTTTTGATAAATTTTTGTGATTTCCATCCATAAAAATTATCATAAAAAAAAATCCCAACAACTATTTACTTCGAACAACCAAACATCAGAAAAAAATGAATAAATTAACATTTTTATTGAAAAATAAGATTTTTTTTTGTTTATTGTTAATCTGAAAAAAAAATCATAAACTTATTTTTTGGAATATCAATTTTTCTTATTTTTGAAACTCAAAAACCCTTTAAAATGTTATTTGCACTGTCCAAAAAAAATTATTTATTTCTGCTATCATTTTCAAATTAACAAATGAAAAATTTTTATTTCGAATTTCCCCAAATGATATTTCTGAATTATGAATTGAAAAAAATAAAATGGTCTCCACAAACCAATAAATTAAAAAAGAAATTTTTTTGGATCATTAATTTGGCTCTTTCTTCTTGAACTTTGATAAAACCACCGTTATTTTAAATTCTGATTCAACAGTACTGAAAACAGAACTCATCAAAATTTTTAAATTAAAAATAGAAAAAAAAAATATAATCATTTTTTAAATCCAAATGATCAAATTTTAATCTTTATAAATAAATCTCTGTTCGATGCTATTTTTTAAAAATTATTAAAGACAGTTGGAATGACAACGGTTTCATTTACATCCTTTTTCACAGATGATTTTTACGAAGGCAAAAACATACCCGCAGCTTCGGAATTATTTGGCCTTTGTGAAACTGCCTTTTATCTTTTGCAATTACTCGGCAACCCATTTTTTGGAGTATTTTCTGACCGCTTTGGAAGAAAAAACAGTATCCTAGTCATATTGCTCGGAGGATCTCTAAATTGGTTTATTCTTTCTCAATCAACAACAAAAATTATGGTGATTTTTGCACGAATGATGCATGGATTTTGTGACTCAAATTCCCAGGCTACAGCTAGTTATGTTTCAGATATTTCATCAAAACAAGATTTTCCAAAGAATATGGGATTGCTTCAAGTAATAATTTGATTTCTTCTTTACTTCTTTTTTTTTCTTTTTCTTTTTTTTTTATTTTTCCCTTTTTTTTCTTTTTTCTTTTTTTTTCTTCCTTTTGATCATCATTGAATAGGTAAATACTTTTATTTTAAATAGTTATACGTTTATTTTTGAACATTTAAATTAAAACCCATTTTTTCTTTTGATAAATTATTTCATCCTTGATGAATCGACTAAGCAATCAAATTTAAAAACATAAATTTTATTATTATTATTTTCTCAAACTGTAATAAAATTACATCATCACCTAATTACTAAATAAAAAAAAAAAAAGGGAACAGGTGGCTTTGGAATGATAGTTGGTTTAATACTTGGTTTTATTTTAAACGGGATTGGCTTATCTAATCGAAACATGTTTTTCGTTGCTGCTACCGTACTCGGTTTTAATGCTTTATATGTATATTTTATTCTTCCAGAATCAATGAAGACAGCAAAACTTACAAGTTTTGATTGGGCAAAAGCAAATCCATTAGGCTCAATTAAATTTATTTATAAAAATAATAAATTTCGAAGAATGTTTCCCATTTTATATTTCAATATTATCGGAGGAACATGTGGTATTAGTAAGTGAAACATTTTTTATATTATTTTTTTTTTACATTGATTTGTTCCCCAACTTCTTGTTATTTACTGTAGCCTATTCTTTTTTTCATTTTATTTTTGTTCTTATTTTGGTGATCTATATTCTTATTAAATGAAAAAATCAATATCGTCAAAAAATCAATATTTTTCAATTTATCTTTCTTAAAGTAATAAAGAAAATTATTTCCAAAATGAAAAAAAAAATTTTCAGATCTCGAAGGTAAACTATTCTGTATTTGGAAAAAACCAAATGAAAATGAAAAACTAAAATTCAAAATTTATTTTATTTTAGAAAACTAAACCAAGTTTAAAATTCTTCTAATTACTGTGTTTATTCACTCTTTGAATTAGAAGTTCAAAATTGAGTCATTTAAAAAATCTCTCTTAGACAGATTAAGTGTTTTTTAATAATAAATCTTTAACAATAAAACCAAAAGTATCCAAATTTTGTACACAGCCAAAATAGTTCAAGGAATTACAAAATTATACTTTGATTAAGTTTGGAAATAATTTTTTTTTTTTGACAAATTATTTCATTTTTTGATTTGTTTTCATTTTGTTTTTTCCAAATACAGAATAATTTACCTTCGAGATCTGAAAAATTTTTTTGAATGATTAATATTAGATACAAGAAGAGTTCTGTTAAATAGAAGAACCCAAATAAAATTAGTTGATGGTATCTAATCTTTTGATCAATCAAAAATTGTTAATAGAATTTTTACAAATTTATCAATACATTTTTTGTTTGTGCTCACTACATGATTTTTTGGCACAGCATTTTTTTATTTTTTGGTATTGATAATTATTGATTTTTTGTTTTGTGAGTATTGTAAATTATAAATAATTGTTAATATATCAATTAGTTAATGGTTCTAATTTAGTATTTTCTCATATAATTTATTAAATTAGAGTTTTTTTTTCAAAAATTGAATTTTGGTCTTTTTAAAATAATTGAATTGAGCTGGATTTATAGTGTTAAGGATTTGGTGTTAAAAAACACTTAATCCGTTAAAGAGAGAATTCTGAAGAGACTAAATTTTGAATTTCTAATTCAAAGAGTGAATAAACACAGTCATTAGTAGCATTTTAAACTTGCTTTAGTTTTATAAACGAAGGATGAAAAAAGAAGAGACTCTGAAAAAAAATAAAAAAATGAAGAATTTAAAAAAGAGATAAGAAAAATGTTGGGAGCTATTGAAATTGAGATGAATTTATTTGATGATGTGATACACGATCATTTGCATTTTATGATTTTTTTTTCTTATAGAATGTTGGGTAACATTGGCTAGGAAATATTCTATAGTAATCTAATAAATTTCTTTTATGTTCGTTTTCCTCATCAATTCATCTGTATCTTCATCAACAACAATCTTAAAATCACAATATTTAATTTTTTTTTGAGGTCTTTTTTCCATTGTTTTCTGTTTTTTTCATATTTTTTGCCTTCCCATATGAAGTGATCATCATCAACAATTTTTTTATTCATCAACATGTGCATATTTGATACCCCACCCCTTTTTCCGTATATACGTTTATCTATTTAAATCATTTGAAAAGGTTTTTAATTTGAATAGATTTGTTGATGATTTCGAGTTAAGTTATGGTTGTTTTTTTACTAAAGCTATCCAGAAATTGGCTAATTTTAAGATATCTTTTTAATTTTCAGTTTTCTTCTATTTGTGAAGTTTCAACTTTCTCTTAATATGAGCTCCATTGCTATTTTCCTTTGTTCATATTTCCCCATGCTTTCCCATTCAATATTTTCTATTTCATCCATTTTTAAATCTGTCTGTTAGATGGATATAAGTCTTGTGGTTTGAATTTTATCAAAATTATTCTAATAAAAAAAATTATTTCTCATTTTTTTTTTATTTTTTTTGTTTTTTCTCTAAAATTCTCAATATGAATATCTTAAAAAAAAGTACTTTTGCAATTTTATTTGAGATACAAACATAAAATGTCTGAAAAATTAATCTACATATTGCTATTTGAAGCAGCCATTTTACAAATCTTTGCAATGGCAGTTCTACTAAGACTGTCGATCAAAAAGAAAGGAAATAAAAGAACATTAATCGACGGATTCCTTGCACAATTAGGTTTAAACATTTGTTGTATTATTGCACCCAAGGGGTGGATGTTTTTCTTATTTATTCCCTTGGTTTACCAGTTTGTGGCATTCACAATCATTCAATCATTTTTCCAGGCCGTAGTCAAAGAAAATGAAAAGGGAATGTTATTTGGTGCACTTTCATTAGGATCAAATTTTGCTCATGCCTGTGCCAAGTTTATGTACCCCAGAATTTTTAGTTTTTCAACAAGAAACTTTGATTTTCCAGAATTACCTTTTATAATTGCTCTTCTATTTTCATTCGTGAACTTATACCTTGCTTCAAAGATACCAGAACAAGAATATTTTGAAAAAAAGGATGATGATGAAGACAAAATTTAACCAACAAGATCAAATTTATTTATTTATTTATTTATCGATTAATAGTATTTATTTACTATAATTTTGTACTTTTAAAGTTTCAAAAGAATAATAAATAGATTTTTTGTTTTTTAAGAAAAATAAAATATTTTTTTTTTCATTTTTTTATTAGATTTCTTATTCTTAATCAGGAGAGGTGATTCAACAAAATTACCACTTAATTGCCGTTAAGGGAGTAGCCACGGTAGAGGAAAATTTTTAACTTTTTTACAATTCTGAAAAGGATCAGAAAATAACAGTTTTTACTTTGGTTGTAACTCATTGATTTTTATTATTTAAAGTACTTCGTTCATTATATTTTTTAAATTTTTTTTTCAAAGTCTCAAAGAAATTGCCAATATAGAATGTTGAGTTGAATTGCTTAAAATAGTGCTTCAAGTGTTGAATGACTTATCTTTCATCCTTATCTCAACATTTTATTGTGGAATTTATTTTTTTCATTTTGTTATTTTTTCATCATTTTTGAATTTTTTTAATCATTACAACATAAACAATTAGAAATAATTTTTTCTTAGTGACATTTTGGATTAATGGATTTTTTTTAAAAAGAACAATAACATAACAATTGGGGAGAATCACAAAAGTAAACATGAATGAGGCTTTAAGAACTAGAAGGATTCAAAAAAATTAGAATAATTATCCAAAACATTACTTGTAAGGATTTTAAATATCAGGATTTGGTGGAATTGGAGAAGTGAATCTGATTATATTCTAACAAAATTTAAACGACAAAATAGTTATAAGTTTTATTCTGAGAATCTAAAATTATCTTCTCCCAAAAAAAAAACTCAATTTATTCCAAAAATTTAGATACATCAGAAAATCAAAAATAGGAAAGCAGAAACTCATTTTATTATATTTTTCCCAAATGTAATATAAAATCACATTTAACTAAGATATTATTAATGTTTTTATTAGTACTCCTTCATCCAGATAAAAGAAAACAATATAAAACAAAAAAATCAAAATCCCTCTGTCCAAAATAATAAAACGAGCTGAACAATAAATATATTAGAAAATTTGTTTAAAATTACACCAACAATTGTTGATCGATCAAATGATAAGATACTATCTAACAATTTTATGTAATTTTTCAATTTAAGAAACTCAACACTAAAACATTGTGTCAACCATCGGAAAAAAAAATTCCAGATCTTACGAAACAGATTTCGTAATTGGAAAAAAACTAAATAAAAATAAAACAAAAAAGACAAAAAAATGAAATAGTTTGTAAAATCAAATGATTTACCAATTGAATGTGAAGTATGATATTGCTAATATTTTGACTGTTTGAATAATGCCAAAATTTTTGGAATTAAATTGATCTAAATAAAAAAAAAATAAATCAAAACTATTTTATCAATTTAATCTTTTTTGTTTTTATTGTTGAAAACAAAAATAACAAATAAATTTTTTAAAATAAATTCTTAGAGAATCTATGATCACACAACACTGAAATATACTACTCTTATCTCATCTATCTCAAATTTTTATGATGTCTTATGTTGTAGATACACCCTTAAGTTTTTATTAATTCGAGAAATAAACCGAAAATTTATTTAATTTTTATTTTATTTCTCAAATTAAAAAAAGCAAAGGAACTTTTACTACGGTTTTCTTGGGTTTTCTGTTTATTTGGAAAATAAATAGATTTTCGTTGGGTTTTTTTTTACTTTTTGAAATAAACAGACAATTTTATTCAAATTTTCTGTTTATTTCAAAAAGTAAAAAAAACCTAGAACACTTCACAAATAAATAGAAAACTCAAAAAAAACCTAGAACACTTTACAAATAAATAGAAAACTCAAAAAAACCTAACTGTGTTTTCCCAGAATTCAAAAAAAAACGAGTATAAGTCAATTTTGACTTGATTATTTTATACTCTTAAAAAGTAAACAAATTATTTTTTTATTTTGAGCAATAAAAAGAAAAGGTTTTATATTTTCTTTTTACTTTCTAAAAAAAGAACAACCTAACGACACTAAATATTTTAAAATATAAAGGCTCAAATTCTATTTTAAAATTAAGAAAGTTCACAAATGATCTTAACAGATATTCTTATATTTATGATAAAATTAATTACAAAACAAAATTTTTCAACATATGTAACAAATACCATAACTCAGAAATAGATGAAGATATCGATCATTTTTTATGGGATCGTGTCGTCAAGTGCCGTAGAGTGTCGTCAAGTGCCTAGGTTTTTTTTAATTTTAGAAATTAAAAAAAACCTAATGGCGCTTTTCTTGAGGTTTTCTGTTTTATTTGTGAAGTGTTCTAGGGTTTTTTGAGGTTTTTTATTTTATTTTGAAAAGTAAAAAAAACCTAACGAAAATCTATAGATTTTCTAAATAAATAGAAAACTCAAAAAAACCTAACGAAAATCTATCGATTTTCCAAATAAACAGAAAACTCAAGAAAAGCTAATCGCGGTTTTCCAGAATTCAAAAGAATAGTGAAAAATCAAAGATTTTACTCAATTCTTTTAAATTAAAAAAAACCTAACGACACCCATTCAATACCAAAAATAAACAATTTTTGGATTGAAGAAATAAAAAAAAATAATAAAAAACAACAAAAGAATAATATCTTTGATATTATTCAAAATAAATACTCGTTTTAATCTTGTTGTCAGTAAAATGATAAACAAATATTATGGCTAAATATTAAAAATTCCACACAAAAATTTAGAAATTAGGTAAGTGTCATGGGGCATCATAAAGTGCCGTAGAGTTCCTTCAAGTGTCATAGAGTGCCGAGGTCGTTTAATTCTTGTTTTTGTTTTGAAAAGTGTTCTAGTTTTTTTTACTTTTTGGAATAAACAGAAAATTTTAATAAATTTTCGGTTTATTTCAAAAAGTCAAAAAAACCTAACGAAGATCAATCGATTTTCTATTCAAAACAAAAATTAAAAAAAAACCTAATTGCACTCTTTCAGAATTCAAAAGAATTTAGAAAAATCAAAGATTTAACTCAAATCTTTTAAATTCTGGAAAACCTAAAGCTAAAGTTTGTAAGGATCAATTAATTTCCCCCTTTCAAAATAAAAAAAAAAAAAAAAAAAACATTTTTTAGTATTTAAAAAGAATTCTTATATTTTTAATAAAAGTAAAGTTCACAATTTTATATTTATGAGCATCTATAAAAATCAAATGTATCTTAATAATCACAAAAAAATATTATGAATTGTTTACCCAATACCAATTTGATGATAATTTTTACTTAATAAAAATTTTGCTGTTTAAATAACTCATTTAATGCATGCTTATCAACAGTTATGTTATTATGACTATTGTGGAATATCTTTACGTATTCAGCTTTTTTTTTTTTTTTTTTTTAAAAATTAAAAAGTAATAAATAAAATTAATAAAAAAAAAATTGATCATAATCAAAGAAGATATATATATATATATATATAGATAGATATAAATACCTGGCTGTTTATTTTCATATTCTAATGACTCAATAATTTCCTCAACACCATCAATAAATAAATTGTCCCCTTGATAATTCGGATTTTTTCTTAGAAAAATCGTAGAAATTGTTTCAAATTGTTGTTTATGATTTGTTTTATAAAAATTAATAAAATTTATAAATATATTTTGCACAATTGGGTTTTCAGGATTATTGAAAAAATATTCCTATTAAATTTGAAATTTATATTGAATTAATTATACAATTAATTAAATAATAATAGTTATTAGAAAAATTAGGATTAAATGCTTAACCAAGATTATAAATTATAAAAATTATTTTTTAAAAAATCCAAATAAAAAAAGATGGATAATAAAAAAAAAGAAAACTGCAATAATAATTGGAATTATTTTTTAAAAAGCAAATTGTGAAATTTATACACAATTTATAAGATTCAAATGTTGTTAATTGTAAACATTACCAAAAATGAAAATTAAGATCAATTAAGAAAATAAAAAATAAATGATTAAAGAAAAAATGAAGTATTCACCACAATAACAGTTTTTTTTATTCTATTTTTTAATAAATGTTTGTTCTTTGATTTATCTTTTTTTAGAAATTTGTTGAAAAAGTTGACTATTTTTGAGATCTCCAAAAATACTTATCGTATCTAGAGATAAAAAGGGAGTTCTATTTTGTGTTTGTCAGTTTGGTTTGTTCATAAAATTATGAAATATTCTTTAAAGTTAATTTGTTTCTTTTAATTGATTTTATTTTTAAGTTTTCAGTAATCTTTTTAATTAAAAATGGTGTTGCACTTTTTTTCCTATTTAACTTTTTTTTTATACCAATAAAAGGAATATTTTTTCTTTTTTTATTTGATAAAAAAAAATCTAACTTGATATTTACAGATTTAGATTATTTAAAATTTTTAAAAAAGATATGAAGAAATTCGAACCACATTTTATTTTTATTTTTAAAAAAGGCACGCGCACGTGTGTGCGTGTGTAATTTTCAGGTTAAATTTAAAATTCTATATGATGATATACTAATTTGCATTACTAGATTTTTGGCAAAAAATTTTTAAAAAACAAATAAAAATAATAACAATTAATTGAAATATACACTTGATTTTAAAAAGAAATGTACTAAACTCAGAACTCATGCAATAAATTTACTTTGTTAACTATTTTTTTTTTCATTTTTTGTGACGAAAAAACTTTTTTTTAATATTTCCACCTCAAAAAAGCTTTTATTTTTTTTGGTTTTTCTACCTTAAATAAATATTTTGTGATCTTTCAAATTTTTTTTTTTACAATTGGGTAACTATCCGATAAAATCATTTAATTTTTCATTTTTATTAATTTAAAGTCATATTTTAAATTGATCTAAAATAATTGATGAAGTTGAAGATTTATTGTGATCTAAAAAGGAATATTCTACCAAAAAAAAATGAAAATAATTTTTTTAGTGAAAAGCCCTTACAAACATTATTGGAAAATTTAGTTTTTTTTTTTTTTTTTTTGTTTGAAAAACTTATTTTAATTTTTTTTTGATGAATACTTTATGGATCGGAATAACCCTTATTTTCTTTAAGATAAGATAAAAGAAAAAAATGAATAAGAAAATGAAAAATAAAAAAGAAAAGATAATTTCAATAAAGTAAAAATATAAAAAATTATAGTTTTAAGAGGTTGGGAATCGGTAAATTATTTTAAAAGTCGAATTGTATCATAAAATGTTGATATATTGACCCCAACTTTTAAAAGAAAAACTATCAAAAAATAAATTTGGACAAAATTCTTTTTTTAAATATTTTAATAAATATTAGTATTTTATTACTAAGATTTATATACACCATTTTTTTTTCTTCCAAAAATCCATTTTTAATGATTATCATTTTATATATGTCAATGGATTGATAAATATTTTATTTTACAATGAATTGAGTAAAAAAGCGATTATGTTTACTTTCACGAAATCTTATTTCAATGAACCTGCTTCTAATTTCTAAATGAAAAACGGGAATAATCCCATTTAGAAAAACACAGTATTAAAAAATAATCAAGAAGATTTATAAAAAAAATAATTCTACAATTAAAAGTTTTATGAACTCTTTAAAAATAATTTTTTTTTAAATTATTTATTCTTTAAAAGTTTTTTTATTATTATTAAAAATTACTTTCCAAAAACACCTTTTTACAAAATCAATTATTTTGAAAGAATATCTAAATAATTGATTTTGTAAAAAGGTGTTTTTGGAAAGTAATTTTTAATAATAATAAAAAAAAAAAAAAAATGATGATTTTGAGGAAAAAATTATTGTTGCCAAAAATTTTCTATCGTAGAGAGATATTTTAATTTTATAATAGGAAAATATTTGAATTTTATGCTAGTTTTGAATGAATGTATTTTCTAATTTGAAAACAATAATGATAAGCATAAGTGTTGGTTAAATATTATAAGAAAAAAAAAAATAAAAGAGTAATCTTACAATAATTTTTTGAAACATAGTTTTATTTAACTCTTCATCGTTTAAATGGCCAAATTTTATCAGTATTCTTAATACCGTTTTGTAAATATAAATAAAAGCTATATCACAGCTTTTATTTTTATTTTTAAAATATTGCTTGTTTTTTATTGTTGGTAATAAAAAAGTTTTATTAATTGCATCTTTAAAAGTATTATCCTGATCGAATTCATATGTTTCAATTAATTTATCAACCATTACAAGAAGATCCAATTTCATTTCTTGACACATTTTTTGAGTAACCAATTTCAAAAATTTGGGAATGTTGACTTTTTGAAAATTATTACAAAGTTTCATTTTTGGATATTTGATTATTGATAAAATTATTCTTTTTTCCATATTTAACCCCCCCATTTTGTCAATTCCATTCTTTATTTTATTATAAAATATATTTGCGAAATCATTTTTTTCTAATAACTTATTATTATAAAAAATTGAAATAATTTTCAATCATAAAAAAAAAAAAAAGAAATAATCTATTTAATAAACCTACAATTAAGGAAAAAGAGATTCAAAGGAGTACAAAAAAAAAAAAATAAAAAAAAAAATAAAAGATTAACTGTGTGAAATATTTCTCTGTATTCGATATCAAATTCTGAATTAATCATGATTATAAGCAAATCTTCCAATTCAGGTGTAATATTGTATAAAAAATTTTGGAATAATTGGTTATCATTTTGAAAAAGATGAATAAACTAATTAAGAAATAAATACAAGAGAAAAAAAATAGTATTTTAATTTTTTGACAAGAAAAAATATTTAAATATGTATTGGGGGTAAAGTATAAATCTTTAAAAAAGTTTTTTTTATTGATTTTCTTCCTTTTTTTTTTTTTTTTTTTTTTTACAAAATAATAAATAAACGGAAATATAGTATTATATTATAAGAATATTATTTACAGAATTTGGATGAATTCTAATTTGATTAATACAAAAAGTTGTTGCTATATCCAAATAAGCACCACTTTTATCTTTAATTGTTGTTATTAAATCCTCAAAGAAATGTTTAAAAAATTTTGAATTGTCCATAGCTTTAAAAAAAGTATTTATTCTTTTGTTAATAAATTTAGAAATTTTGTCATACATTTCACTATTAATTTGAAAAAAATATTTTAAAAAGTTAATAAAAAAAAAAAAGAATTTAAAATAATAATTTAGGATATTAAAAAAATTCCTTTTGATATTTTTTGGATATTAAATTAATATTAAAATAAAAATAGATAAAAAACTAAAAAAATACAAATTTTATACTAATACTGAATAAAGTATAAATCAATAACTCAAAAAAAAAATAAATTAAATTAATAATTTTCTATTCTACAATAATTAAAAATAAATATTTGATTTTTTAATATTAACATTTAAAAATCATTAATATATTATGATTTTAAAAATAAAACTGTAAAAATCCCGATTCTAGTAAAATTTAAATGATTATTTTTATTTTATTTTTCTTTAAAAAATAATTCCTCTTGTGATGATTAAAAAAAAAAAATTAATAAAACAAAATAAAAATTTTGAATTATTTTTAATCAAAAAAAAAGTATCTGCAAATTTAGAAATTTCTATTTTTATTAAGTTTTAGACTAAATTCAAAAATTTTTGAATCACTTTATAATTCAATCAATTCCAGTTTTTTCCGTAACATTTGATTTAAAAAATTTTGTTTGTTTAAAAGAATTTTTATTATTTTATTCGTTTTATTTGTTTTCATTTTTTTTTTTCGTATTTGGTTATTTTAATTCCATTCAAACAAGAAAGCTGTTTTTAATGATTAAGTATTTAATTTAAAAATTGTTTTGTTTTGGAAAGAAAAAATTCAATTTGTAGAATAAATAAAAAATAATTATATATATATATATATATCTTAGAATCCCATCTTGACCTAAATTTCATCAAATTTCAACCTAAAAAGATTTAAAATGATATTGATAACTTAATATAAAATTATTTTATTATTTATCTTTAATCCATATTTTAATTATTATAAAAAGTCAAAATAGTTCAAAAATAAGTTAAAGAAGTTAAGTTATTGTATATTTTTTTTATATATTGAAAAAAAAATAATAATAAATTCCTTTTTAATATTTTTTTTAAAAAATTTTTATTTAATTTTGAAGTTTTTCAAATTAGAAATTTAATTATTATTATAGTAATTCAAAACACAAAATCATTGATTTATTAATGATCACTCTTAAATAATTTTGATAATTTTGTAACAAACAATATAAATTGTAGAAAGGCAATACTAGAAAATTTTCATTTTTTTTTCATACAAAATTTCAATATATATCAAATTAAGAAAAAAATGATATTTGTTTGATTTAAAATTAATAGTTTGATATGAATAATTTTCAAAAAGTACTATTTTTATCAATACAAAATAATTTAAAAAAACAAAAAAAAAAAGGATTTAATGTTAAAGTTGTTCATAAATGTATTCCAAAAAAATAAAGTTCAACAAAAAAAATCCCTTCAACAATCTAAAAAGGGATTCTAATACAATAGGGGATAACCAGAGCAAGATTTTTTTACTAAAATAAAACTGCAAAAATTATAATAACTAAGTTTCAAATTCTATAAAATTAAAATTAAATGCACTTCTACATCAATGTTCTAATTATTTTGGTTCAAGGGTATGTACCATCCATTTAATAATTGTGATTTTTAGTGAAAAAATAGTACAAGAACCAGTCTTAAATAGTATTTTTTATTAAAATCAGAAAAGTAATTTTCAACTCAAAAAAGCACATTTTAAAATTCAAGTATGTATCCATTACAAAAAATTTTTGATCGTAGATCAGAGTTAAAAGTAATTATATTTTGAAAAAATATTTTTTTTTCAAAATACAAGATTGGTAACTTTAAAAATATTCCAATAAATAGGAATACTGAGGTTGAAGATCTGTTTTGGAGATATTTTTGAAAACTTTTTTGTCACACTTTTTGAAAATGATAGGATCGTTTTTGTTTAAAAAGCAAACACTTACTATTTTGATGTGTGTTCAACAAAAGTTGATTCAAAATCGGATAAAAAAAAAGAAAAATTAATAAAGTTATCGTTGTATTAACCTTTTTGAAAAAACTGTAGCATCAACCCATTACAAGATCTCTAAAAAAGTCATCAGTCTTGAATCGCTCTATTTTCTGTCAATTAACAAAAACTTTTTATTTTGCAGTTTTTGACTGAAATTTTCAATTTAAGCCGGATAAAATTTTCCTCTTTCCACGAACTGTTTTTCAATTCCTCAATATTCTCAACATTTTGAGTTGTTCATTGTATCCAAAAATTGTATCGAAACAAACAATGAAATGGAATATTGAAAAAAAAAGATGAAGGAAAGAGGATCGCCAATTTCATTTAAAGATCTTTGAGAACAACAATAAATAAAAAGAAGACGAACTGAAGAGAAATATTTTCCCATTGAAAATTCAAAGAATTGCAACACAAGTTGATTTGTTTGAAAAAAAAAACAAGTTTGTTAGGGTTGTTTTATCATTTTAAAGAAATAGCTTTGTATTCACCAAATGAAATTAAGAAAAAATAATTGAAAATTAATGGTTTTTTCTTTTTTAAAGCCAGAAAACCTCCTTCAATTATTTTTTTTTTATTCTCTTTGATATTGGATCAGTTTGAACAATTTTATGTTGATTATTTTTGCAATTTACCTGGAACCAAAGAACATAAAACAAATCGTTCATTTTTTAAATCATGATACAAAAAAAAAAAAGAAAAAACAAAAATACGAATAATAAAAAAAAAAAAAAAAAAAAAAGAAACAATTCTTACTCTTGAGAGTCATTACATTTGCGCAGTTCATTAAAGAATTGTCGAGCTGCACTCTTTGTTTGGAAGCTATTGTGGGATAGGATTTATTTTTTTTTTTTTGAAGAAGAAAACGAAAGTTTGATTAAGTTAAAAAGATCATTAGGATCAAGAATAATAAGCTTACAAGTTAAACAAATCACGATTTTCCATGTTACACTTTACCTGAAAATCTTTACATTTAAAAAGTTTTCGAAAAGAGGGGTTTTTTAATTTAAGTTCTTCAGCTATTGTAGCCATGTTTATCTTTTAAAGAAAAAAAGTTTAAAAAATGATTTTATTCAAACTTTTTTTAAAGCAAATATTCATGATGGAAATAAACCCAAAGAGCACTTATTGAGAACATTTAGATTAAGTTCATACAAAATAACAGTCAGAAGTTGTATTTAGGGGGAAAAAGAATGATCTAAGAGTTTTTTTAGTAATATTCATATTGTATGAAATATTGTGAAAATTTTCATGATGTTTTTATTTTTGTACTTTTTACTATTAAATAATCTCAAAAAATAGATTGTTATTTGTGCTCTGTATTTCTTTCTTTATTTATTTCACCCACTTTGTGCTCTATTTTAGTTTGACCAAGGATCTGATATTAAAGAGAGTCTCAATACTGATAAATTTAAAGAGATGTTTGAAAATTTTTATTTCTTTTTTCTTTTTTAAATTTTTTAAGGTTTACAATCACTGAAATTTGAAAAAGGATTAATCTTGTGTCGGGTGTAGGCTTATTATTTTGGTCCTTAGTTGATCGATCTTGGGCTTGTTATGAATTTTTAATAGTTTTTCAATATAGCTATTTTTTACAATTTATTTTTTTTTTACCAAAATCTGAAATGAAAAGTCTAATACGAATAGATCCGAGGAGAAGTATTTAAAAAAATTATAATTGTCAGTTATCAATTGAAATTTGATTTTTGGGTTGTTGATTGAAATATTTATTTCCCTTCACAAGTGTAATATATGGAATGTTGTAAAAAACAGAGTTTTTATGGTTTTAGAGATAAATAGAGAGTCATATATAATTATCAAAATTTTAGTTAAAGTAAACAAAAAATCCGTTTGATTTTCGATCGTGAATGTAGTTTCAATATAAAATCGTTGAGTGAATACCAATGCTTTGTTTGGAAATTTGATTTTTTTAAAAAAAAAATGAAAGATTAGTGTTCACTAAACCATTTTTTGATTAAAATTATTATTAGTCTATTAAGATTATTAGATATTATATTTATTATTACCAAAATTAAGGTAAATTAATGGAACTTTTTATTTATTTTATAAATTGTAAAAAAACTATTTTTTACAACTGTGATATTTACACAAGTATTTTACTCAATTAACTTGTAAAAAAAATACATTTTTTAAAAGATCTAAATATAGTCAAATAAAAAAAAAATTACATTGAAAACCCAAACAAAAATCTTTTTTTTTTACATATATTCTAACTTAATAAACTAAAATTTAAAAATTTTCCACACAACTAAAACGTTCCAAACAATTACAATAATACAATTTCATTGAAATTGGAGATAATTTTGATTTTTTTGAAATATGAAAATCATTTTTTCATCTTTTAGTTTTTGTTTTCATTTCATTGTTTGAATTACCTAATTTGTTTCGTTCGATCAAAAAATTTTTCAACCATTAATATTAGGTAAAAGTCATGTTGTACCAAATAGAAGAACTCAAATAAAATTAGTTGGTAGTGTCTAACCTTTGATCGATCAATATTCCTAATAGAATTTCAACAAATTTACTAATATATTTTTTTATTTTGCTCTCTCCAAAATTTTTAACACACCCATGATTTATTTGTATTAATAATTATTTATTTATTGTTTTGTGAGTATTGTAATTTATAAACAAGTGTTAACATTTCCATTAGTGAATGGTTCTAATTTGGTAAATCTTCTTGAATTGATTAAATAAGTTTTTTTTTTTCACAAATCGAATTTTGGTGTGTTAAAAATTTTGAATTGGGGTTTAGATTCATACTCATAAATTTGAATCTTGGAAAAAAAAATCAGGTTCACAAATTACCTGATTTATTTATTGATGCATAAAGTGTAAATTACACTCTAGATGTCCTTTTATTTTAATTTCACCAAAATTAATTTAAGCGTAAAATCATAGATTTAACGATGTACAAGTCAAGATATTCCAATTTTTTTGTAAAGTCTAAATGCTAAAAGTAAAAAATTGAAAAGGAAAAAGGAAAAAAGAAAAAGAAAAAAAAAATAAATTTAAAAAGGGTTTTATCAGAACAAATTGGTAAAAAATCCAAAAAAAAATATTAATACTATCTTTGATGAAGTACTCCCAAAATCAGACAGTCAGAAGACTTTTGGTTGAATTAATAATTTAATAATTGATGGTGAATGTTCAATTGGGGATCATTGTTTAATTTTTTGTAATTTCTTCTTATTTTTTTTTGCTCTTATTCTCTATAAAACCTTTGGTCATTTTTATCCTTTGTTTTTTTGGTTTTTATTTTTAAGTTACTCATATTTTCTTTGTTTCAGTGTCTTTAGTTTTAGTAAGTAAACACTTGATCTTTTTCCTTTGTAATTCTTCTTCCTATTATAAAGAAGATTCAGCCAGGGGAAAAATGGAAAAAAAAATCCAAAAATTCCCTTATTGAAAAACTCTAAAAATTCAAATCAAGTTAAATATCGATCAGATAAGAAACAAAATAACTGCCCCCCACACTTTACACAAGAGAATGGTTTTTCAAAATTCAGGAATTGGAAACCTTTACAAATACAAAATAAATACTTTATTTATTCAAATATGTAATAAACACCGTGAATTACTTAATTTTGGCAATTTTCTTTGAAATAAAATATTTGGTAAGTCCTATTGTAAAAATACCACATTTTGATCTTATAAACTAATGTTTCCAATTAAAGCCTTTTGTTTATTTTCGTTTTCTAGAAAGATAAAAGTTTATAGCAGAAAAGAAACTAAACTGAAATAATAAATAAATATAAGATTTAATTTTGTAAGTTCCACGATGAAAAATTATATTTATAAAATCAGTTTTCAATTCGGAAAAGGTTTCTCAAAAAAAAAAAAAATCGAATTTTTAAATAAATTTGATTAAAGATATTGTAAACGATATTTATTTTTTCGATTAAGACAATAGAGTATTTATTTACTCAATAATTCAATTAAAATTGATAAAAAAACCTTAATCAGCGTTTGAGATAAATGAATACTGCTTTTTAAAACTAAACTAAATTCGAAAAATAGGGGCCCAAATTTCGAGATCTCGTTCTAGAATCATTGGATTTCAATATGATGTTGGGCAGTTGATTAATGATGTAATTTAAATAAAATTTTCTACTTCATAATTTACTAACCAAACTTTTGACTAAAAAATTGTTTGAAAATAAAAAAAATTTTCAAACAATCAGATGACAATTTGATTTTTTTTTTGTTTGTTAGTTTCTTCAATCGATTAGTTTCAGATGCCAATTTTTCTTCACTGATTTACATTTAATATTTTTACATGATGAAAAATTTCAATTTAATTCTCAATCAAATTACTCTTACAACCGAAAAAAAAATTCGATAATATCCAGATGTTGTAAAATTTTGGATGATTTTTTTTAGCCAAATTTTTTGTACAAAAAAATGAAATAGATTTTGTTCAACGTATAAAAATTTTTAAAGAAGACACCTTGTTAGTATTTAATCTTCTGATGATTATCCATCAACTTCTAGTTTATTGATGATTATTTACAGGGTTCCTCATATAATTAGTTTTCCTGAGTATCATTTGAAAAACTGGGCCCTTATTTTTCGAAAGTAGTTTATAAAAGTTTTCCAATTTACTTTTGATAAAAAAAATTGGATCTTTTCTCTTGACATTCTGGTTTGAAAAAAAAGAGAAAGATTTATAAGACTTTTTTAATTTGTAGGAAATCTCTTTTTTTCGTTATTTCTACATATTTTAAATATACAAATAACATTCGAAAATTCAACTTCTTTTTAAAAATTCAAAAAAAAAATCAATCAAACATTGAATCTATTAAAGATGAAAAATATAGTTGAGTTTATTCACAACAATTTATTAAATTTATTGGACTTTTCAGGGTTAGTGTATTTTATTTTCGAATATTCAAATTAAAAAAAAATGAACTGTTAATTTTTTTAATAATATTTTTGATTATCTTTCTTCATTTTCTTTTTTATGAATGATAATTATGAATTGATTTAATTTTGTTTATTTGAGAATATTTAGAATTTTATAAAATAATAATAAAAAATAGCGATCTTTTGACATTAAGAACATTACTAAAGTTGTGATAGAATTAAGATTATTGTATTATTTATTGACTTTGGGTTGTTAATGACTTACTGAAATAATTAAGATTGTGTTATTAATTAATGATTATAAATTATACAAATTAAAAAAGTATTCCTTACAAGTATGAATTTGAATTTACTAGGTTTGAAAAAAAATATTTTGGAGAATTTTTAATTCAATGGTTTGATTGTTTTTCTTTTTAAAATCTATTGATTTTCTGTTTATATCAAAAATTAAAAAAAAATAGAATGAAAGTTCCTGTCAAGGGCTATAAAGTGCAAAGTTTTTTTTCTTACTTTTTGTTTTTGTTTCGAAAATTTATTGATTTTCTAATCAAAACAAAAATTATAAAAAACAAACTAAAGAAAAGTGTAGTCAAGTGTCGTAGAGTTTTAGGTTTTTTTTTTTAATTTTTAAAATAAAAAGAAAAAAAAAACTTAACAACTAACCGGAGGTAATTATGATGAATAGCAGCTCTTTTTTAATAACAAAAAAAAACAAAAAAAAAAATTGTATAAATTTAAGAGGTATAAAAAACATAAAAATAGTCAAACTTTTTCTTCTATTGAAATATTTCTTTCTTTGAGAATCCATTTTTTGAAATTAAATAAAATCAATAACAATATAAAATAAAATATTTTTATTGATATAAATATTTTGAAAAGTAGAATAAAAAAGTGTAAAAAAACATAAAATTGTCATTATACTTGTAAAAAAAAGGAATAAAAGAAAAACAAAATAAATTTCTATTAAAAAGATTTTCACATTTTTTTCTCAAAGAAAAAAAAAAAAACAAAAAAACTATTAAAAAATCAAAATTAAAAGATAAATCTACTTTTCTTTTTTTTATGACCTTTAGTTGAAGGTGATTGAATAATAGGAGATGCGATTAATTTTGGCGTCAATTTTTCAAAATATTTGATGCCGATCATATATTCTTCAACGTTTTTAAATTCCTGGTAGAGCTTATTAAAGGTGCCTTTTTGTAAAATAGTATAATAGAGTTTACTTAATCTGATAAAAGCCTGGCTGTTTTGTTGCTTTTCAAACATTCTAAAAACAGTATGTAGTCTCGTAAAGCACAATTTTTTAATAAAATAATTTAGAATATTTCTTCGATCCTTCCTCATGCTTTTTAAAGGGTCCTTTTCGTAATATCTTCTAAAGGGCTTTTGTTGTTCCAAAGATCTTTTTTGCTCCATTTCCGGCAACCAAAAGATTTTGTATAGATAAAATAGCTGGTTAGTGATCAAAATGGTATCATTTGGTGGTGTCAAGAAGGTTTTCAATTGTTCAATTTCGATTAAATAGGGGATCGTTTCTGAATGGTATTCAACACATTCAAAAAATAATCTCCAAGCTGCGTTATTAAAAGTGATATTTGAGTTATCGAAACATAATTGCTTTATTTGATCAAATATTTTGCCATCGTTATAGATTTGTAAGAAAATTGAACGGTTTCTCAAAAAGATTCTAATTGAATTTAAAATTTTGGTTTTGAATTCATATTCAAATTCTGGTGATTGCCTAATGAAATCAAATAATTTATAAATATCATCAAAGTCTATTTTGATATCTATTTTATAAGATTTTCTTAATTTATTTAATATTTTTTTACTCTTTTTACTGCCTTCGTTTTGGCCAGAGTTGTTCACTTCGCTATTTGGGTTATTCGTTTTAAATAATTTTAAAGTCAACGAGCCAGTCCTCTTTCTCCTTTTAGGAGATTCCCCATGAGGCTGCGCTGATCGTGATGGGGAATACTTTTTGGGTGATGTGTTTTTCGGTATCTGCGCTGCAGAGATCAATTGCAATTGGAATAGGCATATAACATACTCTTCAAAAAATTGTCCATAGCAGGTTAATTTAATATTTGGTGTCTTGATATTTGATTCCAATAGAGAAATATATTTATTATAAAACTTCTCTGTAAATAACATCGATTTATCTAAATCAATCAAGGATCTATTTTTTATCAGTTGCTTAAATAACCAAGTGAAATACTCTAATGAGGCCAAGCTCATAAATGGTGGTTTAGATATGATGTTTTTTTTTTTAATTAGTGAAATTTGTTTTTCCTTTCCTTCGGTGTCCCTCGCACTCAGTGTTCCACTGCGGATAATATTTTCCTTTTCTGTTTGATCATCTTCAAAATATTCCATATTTTGTTCAACAAACCATCTAGTTTTTTGGATACTACTTTTTTTAAAATTTTTTTCTAAAAGAGTTTTGACATTTTTTGAAATTTCATTTTTTTGAATCAAGAGATTTAAAAATAAAAATGGCTTTGTCGAGATGGACTTTGCTAAAAATGATCGATAAATTCTTGTATTTAAAAAATCCCATAAGACTTTGGACGCATTCTTTGCATGGGTAAATTTGGAACTTGAGAATTTGATGAGCCATCCAATAAAATCGACATCCTCTCGTGTAAATATTGAAAAGATTTTTTCGTCATCAATATTAAAGAGCCTAATAAGGATCCATAAAAAGAAGATTGAAATTTCAGAATTTCGATTTGCAATCCCCTCAAATAAATTTTGAGTAATTTGAATTGTTTTTTTGGTTAAGACTCTGATTATTTTATTTTCAAATTCCGTTTTTTTTTCATTCAGCATGGTAATTAATGTTTCCATTTTTGAATTAGAAGTGCCATAATTTCTCTGAATTCCATTTTTAATTAACGAAATATAATAAATTAAATATAAATATCTTCTTAATCTTATAATTAACGATTGGGACCCGTAACGCTATTAATTGATATTTTATTGTTATTTATTTATTTATTTTTTGTTTGTATGTTTTTTTTTTGTTTGTATGTTTGTTTATTTATGTTTATTTAGATATTAATATTAATATTTATTTGTTTGTTTATTTGGTTTACGATTTGATCGCCAATAAAAAAATTTTATATTTGGGATAATGAGTTGAACAAAGCTATTATTTAAATTTTATTTTATTCAACTTTTTTGTTTGGGTAAAGTAATGATTGTAATAAAAAAAAATATCGTTATACAAACTATTTTCCAGTCAAAGGAGACTAGTTGTAATTGGTGAATTACATCTGTTTAAAGGGTTTTAATAGATATTGAAAGAAAAATATTTATTTTGAAAATTTCAAAATTGAAATTAGTTTTTCACATTTTTTGACATTTTTTCACATTTTTTTTGATAGGTAATTGTTTGATTTTGTAAATGATTTTTTTCAAAATTTTTTTTTTATTACAAAATATATAGTCATTTGGTAAAAATATGTGATTTTCTAATGTTATTGAAATAGTGAAAATGGTTGTAGGAAAAAATCATAGTCATTTCGATTGGAATTTTCTTTTGATCTTCAATTAAATATGAAAATGAACATTTTTTTTTCATTTCCTTTTTCAAATAGTGACCACAAATACCAACACACTTCGTTTAGGGGCTTAATTTCTAAAAGAAAAGCATGGAAAATGAATTAAAAATGTTTCCTATTTATTATTCAAATACCAGTAAAAGTTCAAAACGAACACCGTTGTTTTTCTCAATGGGGCTATAAGAATTTGAGTTTTTCAATTTTTAAGAAAATATATTGATTGATTAGATCTACTTCTTACTGATATCAACTATTCCCAGATGTGCGTTGTTTACCTACTTATTTCTTATTTATTTGTCTTCTAAGTTTCAATTATAAAAAATAATTGATATTATCAATTTTTTTTTGGGCCTTTGACTGAAACAAAATTTATTAGAATTTTTTACAATTGATCACAATTAAAATTTGATCCTTTTCGGAATGTTTTTTTTTAATTACTTTTCCAAAATTTTCTGTTTGATCTAAAATTTGGTCAACTCTTTGGAACTAAAATCCACAAATACTATAATTTTAATCATACTCGGCTTTTTTTTTTTCTTCTCTTTATTAATTTAACTAATGAAAAATTTCGAAGGAATTTGAAAATACTTGATCTTAAAAAAATTGTTTTTTAACTAAAGGAGGATTCTGTTCCTTTTATACAGTTATGAGTGCCTTATTTTTTTACTAATTCATGTATATATTTTTAATGAGTTATTTCGGCTTTTTTACGAAAACAAAAAAAGAATTTCCGAGTGATTTGAGTGGTTTAGAACTCATATGATAGATAACAACACACTTTAAATTTAATTAATTCTATCATAAAAACTAATCACCTGAAAAAAGATTTTTAAGGAAAAAGTTTTTTCTATTTTATTCTAATTGTTGAAAGAAACATTTTTTCGTTTTCTTTATTAATAATTGCAATAAAATGAAAATTTACTTTGTGACTTCCCATTCTAAAAAAAAAAATCGAACAATTTGGATTAAAGAATTAATTCAGATAAACAAAAATAATAAACAACTAAAGAATAATATTTTTGATATTATTCAAAAATAAAGATTCATTATTTATCTTATCATTAGTTAATGATAAAGAAAATTATGATTCTTTATTAGAATTTCGAAACAAAAATTTAGAAATTAGGAAAGTGCAGTCAAGTGCCGTTCTTTTTTTTTAATTTTAGAAATTTATAGAAAATCATTTAAATTTTCTTTTTATTTCTCAAATTAAAAAAAAGCTAATGGTAAGTGCCTAGCTTTTCCTAAATTCTATTAAAAATTAAAAAAAAAACTAACGACAGCTTTCTTGAGGTTTTCTGTAGAATCTTTTGATTTTCCAAATAAACAGAAAACTCAAGAAAACCTAACGAAAAGTGCCGTAGAGTGCCTAGGTTTTTTTTAATTTCTGAAATAAATCGAAAATTTCAGAAAATTTCTTTTAATTTCTAAAATTAAAAAAAACCTAACGGAGGTTTTCTAATTTTATTTGTGAAGTGTTCTAGGTTTTTTTGAGGTTTTTTATTTTATTTGGAAAATCTATTGATTTTCGTTAGGTTTTTTTTACTTTAGAAATAAACCGAGAATTTTAATAAATTTTCGGTTTATTTCTAAAGTAAAAAAAACCGAGAACACTTCACAAATAAATAGAAAACTCAAAAAAACCTAACGAAAATCTATTAATTTTTCAAATAAACAGAAAACTCAAGAAAAGCTAACGAAAAGTTCTCGTAGAGTGCCTAGGTTTTCCAGAATTCAAAAGAATTGAATAAAATATAACGAAAGTTTTCCAGAATTCAAAAAAAAAGAGTAAAATCTATGATTTGACTCCATTCTTTTAAATTCTGGAAAACCTAACGGCTGTAAGAGAAAATTAATTTCCTCTCTTCAATCAATAAAAAAAAAATAAATAAAATGAAAATTTGAAATATTGATAGGATTTTGAATTCTAGATAAAAGAAGATAAATATATGATTGCTTATTTAAAATTAAGAAATAATGCAAAAATTGCTTTTTTTTCAAAAGATTTAATTCTCTGTTTTGTTAAAATAAATAAAAAAATAAAAATTATTTTTAACAAGCGATCGAAAAGTTATTTTGAGAATAAAAAATAAAAAGACAAATAAAAATAAAAATATTTACCATTTGAATAAGTTCTTTCATTTCTTCCATAACTGGGAAAATTGAAATAGGAATTTTTTTAAAAAAATACAAGGAATAATTTAAATTATACAATTTCATTAATTTATTTTTTTGTATATATTTTTGAATCAGCTTGTTCCCAAGTTTCCGTTGAATAATTAGTTTGATAAAAAATGCTGCTTTAGAATGAATAATTTCATTTGTTGTATTTTTAAAAATATTTAATATATTTTGGAAATTTTTTAGTTTTATGATTTTAAATAATTTGTTTTTAATTTCAAGTTTATTTTTTTTCTTAAATAATAATCGAAAGTCTTCTAATGATTGATTTAAATAAATAATTTTTACCAAATCTTGAATCGAAAAATTCTCATTGGAAACAATATCATTAATTTCTTGAAATGTTTTTTCTTTTGACTATTAAAATAAAAATAATTATATTAAAATAAGAAGAAAAAAAAACCAAAAAAAAAAAGGAAAAAAAAAAAGAGAAAAAAGTTAATAAAAATAATTTATTAAAATATGATAAAAAAAAAAAATATTTACCTTCTTTGTGTTTTTTTCGAATAACTTGTTTTGAATAAAATTTGTAAAACGAATTGAATAATAAATATTTTCGATTTCCTTTTCATATTCACTGTATTCGTTTGTACGGTGTAATGTTTTCCAAGGTACTGGTCGTTTGCGGTCATATTCAGGTATTGTATATAAAATTTTTTTTGATTCAAATTTTTCAAAATTTGGATACCTAACCTTTGATTCTTGTTCTGTAACATCATTTCGTATTAAATGAAATCTAGACCAGTGATCTGTTTTAATTTGATGAAGATTCTATATATTGTGTTTTTTTGATTAATTTTTAATATAGACATTAAGTTATTAAAATAATTAAACAGGTAAATGGAAATAAAAGAATATGAATTAAAGAAATTTAAATAGATTTATATATAAATAATTATCCCATACTTTAAATATCGTGTTATACTTTCCAGTGATATTTCTTTGATTTGAGAGGTTTTTAACAAAATTAATTTGTTGTATTTTAGTTAAAGTTTGAATAAAATCTTTTAATGTTTTTTGTGTGGGACTATCGAGTTTATCCCAATCTTGAATGCATGTGATTGGATAATCAGGCATCGGTGGTGGTGGTGGTATTGAATTTTTAAGGGGTTGAATTCTGTGGCGTTGAACTTTTGAAGATAAATTATTAAGCCAATCGGAATGTCCTCTAAAATAATCATGTGATCCCTTTTTGTTAATTTTTCTTTTAATTTTTTTTTTATAAGACTTCAAAAGTGCTTGCTCTTGCAATTGTCTTGGATGCATGGGTAGAACTTTCGATTGTAATACAACAATTTTTGTCCATCTCCTCAATGCTCTTTCGTACTCCTCTAGTGTTAAATAAAATTCTGGTTTTGGTTCTGTTGGTATTAAATTACAATCCCATGGTTTATAATCCAATAAATAATTTTTAATTAAGTTTTCTTTTTCATTTTCTTTTTGATTTTTTGTTTCATTTTTTGTTTCTTTGTCAGTTTCTTTATTTTTTGTTTCTTTTTCCTTTTCTTTCTCTGTTTCTTTCTCTGTTTCTTTTTCAGTTTTTTTTTCAGTTTCTTTCTCTGTTTTTTTTTCATTTTCTATTTCATTTTCTATTTCGTTTTCGATTTCATTTTCGATTTCGTTTTCGATTTCATTTTTTATTTCGTTTTCGATTTCGTTTTCATTTAATTCATTACTTTCATCTTCGTCTTTTTTAATTGTTGTTTTTCTAAAATAAGGAATTTCAAAAAATTAAAATAAATAGAAAAAATTAAAATAAATATCAATAAAAAAAGGGTCAGTTAATTAGAAATTTTATTTAAACACAAAAATTTCCTTTCTTGATCATTTTAAAATTTTTAAAAATATTTTTTTTGAAAAAATTTTTTATTTGAATAACCAGCAAGGTTAGATGTTTCTTATTTATTTCATTAATTAGAAGTTAGTTTTATTTTTAAATGTAAAGGAATTAATTCTACTATATGCCTATAAAATAAATTTTTAACTTGGTCTGTTGTTATTAATTCATTGATAAAAAAATAAAATAAAAAATTAGAGTTCTTTAAAAAAAAAGTGTGCAAAAAAGTTTTCATAATTATCTTTAAAGCAGTCGACAAACTTCAATTGGGACATTTTCTACTTCTCTCTTAAAAACATTTTTGGTAATACTTTTTTTCAAATGACTTGATATATAAGGATTATTTGTATTTTATTCTCTGTAGGGTTTAAAATACAATAATTCACGAACCAACAAAAATGATTCAAAAGAATTTCAATTCAAGGAAAGTAAAAATATTGCAAATTTTAGGATTTTTGAATTGAATCAAAACATTTTTTGATCATGGAATTTATATGAATTTTCTAACAATAAAGGCAAATTTTAAAATCATTTTTTTTTTTTGATATTTGGTTTGATCGAAATTTAATTCGCGAGTATTAATACACGCTAAGAAATTATATGGTTCTTGAAAATAATTTGAATAGAACTAGTAGCAGGGGAGGATTTTGTTTGTTGTAACTTTTTAAGGTAAATTTTAAATTTGAGTTCGTAAAAAAATAATTTTACACAAATTACAAATTTTTGAAAAAAAACCAAAAATTTTAAATTTTAACAAGAATTACCTTGACTCAGCATTCTTTTAAGTCAATGAATATGTTGTGTGTAATAAAAGTAATATTCGGTGACAATAAAATATGAAACCACCTTTAGGTATTAGCGTCTATCACGAAGAAGTCTAAAATTGAAGTATGTTTCTATTGGTGTTCGCATAATAATTGGGAAAAAATTTTCAGTTCATTTTCCTTATTTTTCTTCTACAAATAAAGCTTTTCAAAAAAATAGATTGTAATATGTGACTCTCATTTTGAAAATGAAAATAAAAATGAAGTGGAAATTTTTTACCATGTATTAAACAAATACCAGCAAGGTATTAGTGTATACCAAAGAGAAATCTAAAATTAAATTTTGTCTCTATTGAAGGTATTTCACATTAGTTCTACCTGAGATTCAAATATCTCGAAAAAATCTATTTGTAAAATAGTACTAATTGTTTGATCTAACCTTAATTAAAAATGATCCCTGTATTAGTAAAAAATTCAAGCTTTTTTAAAAAAATCTGCATTTTTGAGACAAATTTAAACGTTTAATTATCAATATTCAGACTCCAAAGTTTCAAAATATTTTTATTAAATTTGTGACGAAATGTTGATTAGTTGCTAAAAAAATTCAATTTTGAAAAAAAAAAAGAAATAATTAACTCAATAGATAATTGTAGCATATTATTTACGTATATTGGAAAAATATTGACAATAAAATGAATTTTATCTAAAGGAAACAAAGCTAATCAGATCTTTGGGTTTTTAGGTTAATAATTATTGCATAAATCTTTGACATTAAAAAATCTCAAAAATATTTACCTTTGGGTTTTGGTTCTAAATATTGATTTTTAAGATACTGGGAATACCTATTATTTTGAGTTTCTATTTTTAGATTTGGAAAAGTGAATTTAAAAAAAATTCCAAAAATGAAAATTTTTAATTATGATCATTTCGAAAAAAATCGAATAATTTATCGTTCAATAATATTTATAATAGATTTTTTAGAGCCATTTGAACCAAAGATCACTGTTATCATTTGCAGCCAATTATCACATTTTTTAATTAGAGACGAATCTGGGGTAAATATAATCTTTTAAATTCAATTAAGTTATGAATTATATTGAAACTTTGAAGGATAGCTTATTTTTATTGAGAAAAGGAATGAAACAAATACAACAATTGTCAAATTTAAAATAAATTTCAAATCAAACAAAGCGTTTTTTGCAAATTTTGTTCGCTGCGGGCTTTAATTATTTAAATGGTAGTTTATTTATCTTTCCAAACAAAATTTTCACGTGTTTGAATTTTTTTCTGGTTCCTTCTGCCTTCGTAGTTTTGAAATTATAAAAAAATCTCAAATAATCTAAAATTTTTATTTTTTTGTTAATAAAACGAAAATTTACAGTTCAAAAAAGAAAAATCCAAATAAAAAAAGAAAAATTTTACTTTGGTGTTGTTGTTTGGAGATGATGAAACAAAAAAAGCTCTTGTTCGTCATTTAAAGTATACGTTTCCTCGTCTGCAGTTAATTGAATGTCTTCCATGTCATGGTTTTCATTTTCATTATCATTATCTTCTTCCATTACAATTTCTGTAAGATCGTCCATATCTGTTACAAGATCTGTAACACTTGGCGAATCAGTTTTTTCGTCAGTTAAATTCTTCTATTTGGGATGTTAAAGGAGATCGAAGAAATAAGTATGAAATTAATAAAAATTTTGTGTTTGAGAAGTTTTTTTTTTGGTTTTTGTTTATTTTTTTATTTCTTTTTTCTGTCAGATGAAATTTGTGTCAAAAAATTTTTTACATGAGTTTCTTTGATTTTGTAAAGGTAAGATCCAACTTGTTGTGGTAATTGAAGTGATCCTACTTGTTCTTGTGACTTTTTGTACCAATCAATAGAAGCTTGTTCAAACTCCTCATATGTCTCGAAGTCTTCTGGATCAGGGAAATGTTTTACTTGTTTTAAATCAACACACCCATTTTCCGAGATCAATTTTTGTCTTCCTTGTTTTTTTTGGTAGATTTCTGTTTCACTGATCCTAAATTCTAATCAAAAGAAAAAGATTAAAAAAAAATTTTAAAAAGTTAGGAAAGAAAGAGACTGTTGCCTTTCTCATCAAAAGTTTTGATAAACTTTCAAACAAAAATCTTGTTGTTGTATACAATTGCAAAAAATTTTTTTTTTTTCTTTTTTTTACTTTTTTTCCGAAAAGTCAAAAAATTTTAATTTTACTCATTTTTTTGACTCCAACTAGAAACAATTTGTAAATTTAAAAAGAGTTTTGAAAAAAAACGAGATTTTGTTACCATTTGGTGGGTTGTGATTCGTTTCTCTCAACCGAAGCTTTTTTTTTTTAATTGGCAAATAATGAATATCAAAGAAATTTCCATACCCATCGACAAATACTGGTGTATTTGTGCTTGATTGGATTTCGTTTTTTGTTGGCTGAATTTTCTCATTTATGGGAACAAATGGTCCGTCGTATGATCCTCCTTTGAAGAAGAGACAGAAAAAAAACAAAAAAAAAAAATTAGTTTTTTTGCTTGGAGATTAACATCAATTATGAATCACTTACTAAACCCTTTGTAAATCGGCAAATTATCAAAAGTGCTTTTGAGTAAAGACGACTTTGGGATGTGTGTCATTAAAAGAACAAGAAAAAAACAATAATGAAAAAATGTTTATTCAGGAACTTTTTACAAGGACGAAGTTTTAGTGTTGTGAGTTAAATTAATATCTGAGTGTTTATATTGGAGAAATCGATTTTTTTTGGGGATTTGTTTTTTTCGATTTCTTATCGAATTTTATTTGTCATTAAATTGATCTTTTTTGAAATTACTTTTTGTGAAATATAGTTCAACAACATTGAAAAGTTATTCACGATTTTTTTATTGTTTTTCTTTTATAAAAAAAAATAATTTCAATCAAAGAAACAAATTAATTCTTAAAGAATAATTTTGAATAAAGTGGCCCAAAATACCACTGTTCCAGACCATAAAGCCATTGTTATATCATAAATTCTATACTAATTCTTTCTTCTCTTTCCAACAAAACACTTAATTCAATCTTTAATAGACACCTATGGTAAAATCAAGTTTGCGTATGTACTTTATGATATTTTATAAAAATTTAATAATTAATTTTGTTTAAAATTTTTCCTTTTTTTCTCAATTTTGAAAAAATTGTACAATTTTTTTTAAGGTTTGTTGGTTTTTTTGGGCTATAAAAATTCCTCCAAAAAATTAGTTCGAATTTTTGTCAAGAATTTTCCAATTTGATTCTTCTTTTTGAGAATTTCTTTTTTTAATAATAAACCTTTTAAGAAACTAATATCGAAGTTACTTATGGTTTATTTTTATTTCAAGATATTTGATCATTTAATGTGTAATGCCACTTGTTAAGATAATTTACGGCTAGTAATTTAAAACACACATTTTTACCAAGTGTGTATAGATTATTTAGGTTACAGTCTTATTGTGATCAGTTGGATCAACAAAATACAATTGGATCTACTTTTTGATCCAAATTGGATTTGTTTTTTTGTGCAACTAAAAAGAAGTTAAATTTCATAAGAAATTATTAATACAAGAAAAAACTTTTTAAAAGATAGTTATAAAAAAATATTAAGATTCTTAACCCTTAATTTTGTCATTAAACATTTTATTTTTCTTTTTTTTAAATTTTTAGTTTTAATTAATTCTTCCAATTATAAATTGGTTGGAAATTTTTTTTCCAAATTCATTTATTCACCCAACAAGATCATTAAAATTTTTTTATTAAAATATCGAGATTTGATTATTTTTTACCCTTTTACTGACACTATAAGTAGGTAATAATAGATCTAAGATCAAAAAATCATTATAAAAGTTATTTTTTTTCCGTATTTGAGTTTTTTAGATGAGTAGAGTGTTTTCAAAACTATTAGTTATTATCCCTTGAAAAAAATATCTTAAATTCGAGTTTAAAGAAAATTCATTGCCACACCCGTTTATTTGGAATTTTTTACCTGAAAAACACCTTTTTTCTGGACTCGAGAGATTTTCAAAAAGGTGGTACTATTGAAAATCAATTATTATTTTAATGAATAAGGAATTATCAACTCTTTTAAAATTAATATCTATACCCCTATGACCTAACAAAACACTAAAAAAGGAAAACCCGACAAATACCTTATATTAAAAAAATTAAAAAAACAAAATGAAAAAATAAAAATAAATAAATTTTCAATTTAACTTTTTCTTGAAAATATTTTTTACCAAAATGAAATAAACTTGAAATTATCTATTTTCTTATATACAATATCTTCTTTTAACTCATTTACTAAAAAAATTCTGAATTGTAGGAATTATATTTTCACAAAAGGGACTAATTTGACCTTCAAATGTTTGTTTATTTTTAAATGGTATATTTAAAAAAAAACTTATTTAAAAAAGATAAACTCACTGGAAAAATATTCTAAATTAATATATTAACTTCTTCTTTGATTTCAACATTTTCTCAACCCCATTTATAAATAAAAATAAAAAAGTGCACAGTAATTTCACAAAAATATTTTTGATATTCGAAAGTTGAGAGTGTTTTTATTCTTAAAAAAATTGAACCCCATTGTTTAATTGAATTAAGTTATAAAGCTAGATATCGAAAAATATTAATCAGAAAAAATAGGGATTTTTTAGAGTAAGGGTATATTAAATTGATATATAAATATTTATATTTATTTATATTTTATATATATATCTATATATATATAAGCCAAATTTCAAAATTTGGTGTAAATTTTTTTTTTTTTTATTTTTTTCTTATTTCTGTGACTTGGAAAAAATAAAATGATCACACTATATTTTTATTTATTAAACTATATTTGTTATTATCTCAAAAAACTCAAGTAAAACACTTTAAAATATACTTGATCAGGCAAAATGAATTATTCCATGTACCAATTAAAATCTATTTTTTAAATAAGATTTCTAACCTAACAAAAATTAGATAGTTTTTTTAAAATAAGAAATATTTTATTGATTCATTAAAAGGGATGTAAAAATAAGTTACAAAATTTTCAAACAATATATTTATATATAAGTCAATAATTATATTGTTTCTTTCCAAAATTGATTGATCAGTTATTTAACCCACTTGGTATCATCAATATAAAAACCTATTTGATTTTAATAAAATATTATATAAAGATTGATATGATGAAATATCTCTAGAAAATTTATAACTTTGGTAAAGAACTTTTATAAGAGGATTATTTTTTGTTTATTTGCATATGGCCAAAAAATAATGATTTTGAGAGAAATGGATTTATAAAACTTGTAATTAATATACTTATTGTTAAGAAATTTGTTACACATTCATTTGTTCAAAATTTCCATCAAGATATTAACAAGAGAATATGTAGTTTTTATACCAATGGAAATAATTATTACATATAATATTTGTGTATATACCTTTTTATATAAATTACTAACTTTTTTTAATAAATTAATTTTCCTGGTTTTTGTTAAATTTGTCCATTAAATTTGTTTATTGTAAGTTCTACTCTTCTTAAGGATTGTTAATATATTGGAGTTTCTGATCTTTTAAAATTGGTTATAATAATATTCGAAATTTAAGGCAAAATATAAAATCATCATTGATAATTTTAAAAAGATTCGAGAAACTGTTTAATAATATTTAGTGTTCAAAAATAATTTACCTATTGTTTTTTATAAATCAAAATATGTTGTTAATATTTTTGAAAATAACTAAAAAAATAAATATTATTATAAAAAAGAAAGTGATTTTTTATCGAAAAATTGTCATTCAGAACAATTTGCTCGCTTTTCAGTTATTTTCTCACAGTTCATATTTAAAAACTAATTTGAATGAATTAAAAAATGTTCATTATCAAGATTTTGTTTTTTTTTTATCTTTTCGATCTTTTCAGAATTTATCAAGAAAATTACACTTTACTATATAAGATTTAACTTTTAACCAAAAAGAAAAAAATTGTTTATATAATGTTTGAGATATTGAATCCTTGATTTGAACTTTAAATCCGTTTTTAATTTTGAATTATATAACAAAGAAAATTTCTGGAACTTTTTGTAGGAATTATTTTTTTCCGATTTAACCCATTTCCAAATCCAATGATTTACCAACAACTTTTAAAAATTCATTGTGAAAGTATTAAACTAAAAAAGACAAAAAATGGGAAATCTCTTAAAATAAAATTGAAACAATTTAAAACTGTTGATTATAAACCACAGATATTGGTGTTTGTTACCTGGCCTACGGTGGTGGATACGCGATCATTGTTTTAACAATAATTATTTTCCCCTAAAGTGATGTACTTTTATATTATAACCCATAAAATGATAATTCCTAACATAATTGATTTCTAGGTACTGTACTTCGGAAGACAATTGTAATTGTTAATTTTTTGTTTGGGATTAAGCATAAATTTTAATTTCTCTGCAAATAAATGATTTCCATGGTAAAAGGGATTGTAATCTCCAAAAACAACCCAAGAAAACCTTGCTATTTTGGTGTATAATGTTTTAAAAATATTTTATACTCCTCATTAATTATTCGATGAATATGATGTCACATTATCATAAATTGTTTTGATCATATTCATTTTCTGAAAATCCACCTTATTATTTTTCAATGAATTTTCTTACACAGATACACATACCAAAAATTTTATCAAATCTTAACAATTTTTTTAATTGAAATAATTTAGGAATAACAAAAGTAAAAAAATTAAAGTTTATAAAATGCGATCTCTCGATTTATTGAGGTAAAAAATAAAACACAAGTATTTCATAAATAAACAAAAAAATAAAAATTTACCCAAAATTGAGAAAGAGGCTTATGTATATGAATACGTATAAATGTATATTATAGTTTCATATTAAAATAGCCAGATTTTGCGATAAATTTAACACCTTTAAAGGTTTTATAATTTATATTACGAATCTCGAGATTTGACAATTGAAGTCCACTTAAAGACAATCTCTCTGCTTTGAAGGTTATTATTGCGACTGGCCTTTCATTGGGAACGTCCGAGCCCCTTTTTATACCTATTGTACCTTTCATTGTAACTTCTTTATTTTTTGACAATTTACCGATTTCCCACTTCAATTGCTTTGTTATGTCATTAAAAAACACAGTGCCCTGCGTTGTTTTCACTTTAGGATTTTCTGCAAGAGTTGTTAATAGAAATAAAACTGAGATGTTTTCAACCGTTTCTATCAAGGGTGATCGTTTTTCAATTTTAATAAAAAAATTTCCTTTTCTTTCCTGTCTTTCCCATTTAAATTTCCCAGTTACAAATATTGGGATTTGTGCTTGCATTTTTCTTGATCGATAACTTAATAGTTCATTTCTTCCATCTGGTGGTACAAAAAGCAATACTTTATTTTGCTCCCATTGTTTAATTTTAATGCATCGGTGAAATGATACATCTTCAATTATTTTTGGATTTTTGAATTGCAGTAATAAATCAGGCATGCCAGATAATTTACATTCACACATCATTTTTCCTATTACTTCATATTTTTCAAATATTCCATTTCTTTTTTTTTTTTTTTTATTTTTAAATAAGAATTTAATAGAAATAAGAAAGTGTTAAGAACATTTTTTTAATCTCACGATCTCCTAATATTTTTGTAAAAAATAAAAAAATATTTATTATATTGATGGAAGAAGTGTAAATTACACTCTAGATGTTCTTTTGCTTAAATTCCCTCAAAGGTAATTTCAGCGTAAAATCATAGATTTCACGATTGTTCAAGGTAAAGAAATTCCAAATTTTTTTAATGTTTAAAAAGCAAAATCAAAAAATTGAAAAGGAAAAAGGAAAAAAGAAAAAGAAAAAAAAAAAGAAATTTAAAAAGGGTTTATAAGAAGCAATTGGTAAAAAATCAAAAAAAAAAATCATTTATTACTTGATCTTATCTATAAAATTTTATACAATTACTCATTCTTTATTTGGTTTTATTTTTAATTCGTTATAGAAATAGTTTTCTTTGGTATATTTTTGATTAGAAATTTATGATCTATTTCCTAAAGTATTTTCAAAATGAACTTTAATTCTCAATTTTCATTTAATTCATCATATTTAGATTATGGTTAAAGAAAATAGGATGTTTTTTAAACACCTCTTTCAGATATAAAGATTATATTTGAATTTATTTGTTTGATTTTATAATTATTTATTTTCCATCAAATTGTATAATCCAAAATAAACTATTTTTCAGTCAAAGGGGCCCAGTTGTAATGGTATAATACATGTGTTTAAAGGGTTTGCATGCTTATTAGAAGAAAAATTTTATTTTGGAAATTTTCAAAATTGAAATCATTTTTTCACATTTCTACAAATTTTTGTTTTTTTTTTTTCGATTTTTTTTTTAAAACTTCATTCATTTGCAAAAAATTTTTTTATTGCAAGATCAATAGTCACTTGGTAAAAATGTGTTATTCTAATGTTATTGAAACCATGTAAAGATTGTTGAGAAATCTATTGATTTCTATTGCAATTCTATTCGAACTTTGATTCTTGATATTTGTTTAATAAATCTGAAAAATTTTCACTTCATTTTCATTTCCTTTTTCAAATAGAGACCACAAATACCAACAAACTTTGTTTGGGGGCTTAATTTCTAAAAGAAAAGTATGGAAAATGAAGTGAAAAATGTTTCATATTTATTATTCAAATACCAATAGAAGTTCAAAACGAACATCCTTGTTTTTCTCAATAGGCTCTAAGAATTTGAGTTTTTCAATTTTTAAGAAAATTTATTGATTAATTAGTTTTCTTTCAGACATGTATCAACATTTCTTTGAGGTGTATTATTCTCTTTATTTCTTATTTGTTCTTCAAAGGTCAATTATATAAAATAATTGATATTTGAAAAAAACGTTGGGCCCCTTTGACTGAAACAGAGTTTAATTCTGAATCATTGTCTTAAATTCTTTAACCATATTTTTGTTTGTTTTTGGGTAGAACTTTTTGGAGTTATTTTTGGATTTCGAGAATTCAACCCTTTTACTTGAAGGGCTACGTTTTCAGGTGAAAACAGGGAAATTGTGAATAAAAATGCTATTGAAAGAGTTCTATAATTTCAGTTAAATTTACCCTGTGAGAATTTCTTTTTCACAAAAATGGGAAGTTTTCACATTTCAAACAGCTTTCACAATTTTACCCTTCTTATTTCCTATAAAAATTTGATTTTAAGATATTCATAACTTCCATTTCAAATCTATAAGCACAAAACAATTTCCTCAAGATGTCCTAAATATTTTTTGCAATTACTTTTACAAGTTTGAAATGTTTTTAAATTTATGAAGTTTGAACTTGAAAATCCCTTAAAGTTAATTTATTTAAAAATTTTCCTTCAAAAGTCTATTTGAAAAATTTTTTTTGTTTAGCTTGTAGTGTTTTTAACTTTAAAAATAGTATTTTTTTGTCCAATTTTTTCAGAATGAAAATTCTTTTTGAGAAGTGAATGTAAAATAACATCATAACTAAACACCCTCGGGTGGGAACGTAGTAGTGAATTTTTGAAACAGTTTTTTTTCTTTTTTTTTTTCTTTGTTTAAGGGACTAGTCTATATTAAAATTTTTTTTAGGTAAATTTAATAGAGATTTAGAATTTTTTTTGCCAATTACTTAGATTTGAAATAAAAGTGAAAAACTTCTTAGTATAGTAATGAAATCTTGCTAAATGACATTCATTAAATTTAGTTATTGTTTTTATAGAAATAAAAAATTTTTGCATTTTTTTCACTTTTTTGAAAGTTGCTTTTTTTCAACTTTTTGCAAAAATACAAAAAATAAAAAAAAATATGAGCAAGAAAGCAAAACCTTGTTATGTTTGTGGAAGACCTACAAAAAATAGTTTGAAAAATAAACCTGAAAAGGTTTTTTTGGATTTGCATGAAAACATAGTTTGATTCGAAAAAAATATACAATATATGCTTTACTCTTAATAAAAGATTTTCTTTCTTTTCTTGTACCATTCTTTTTTTTTCATGAATCTACTTTTTCAGTTTACACTCTTTTGTTTTTGTTGAATTTGAAGTTTTTTTAAGTGTTCCCAAATTACCATCCCAAAAGTTTTTGTCAGATTCAAAAAAAATCAAAGAAAAATATAAGAACTATTTTTTGTAAAAGTAATTATTGATAAAACAAATTGAGTTCTTTATAGAGTCAAGTTGGATGAACAGAAGTGAAAGAGAAAATATTCACTAGTTTTAAATTATTTTTTCGTTTTTAAAAATGAGAATAAATATTATTTTTGACAAAATAATTAAATCCAAAATTAATCAAAAAATTCTCATCCGTTTAAGATATTTTTTCAAAAAAAATTTTTAAAAGTCACTTTTTTTGACAGAATTGTAAAATTTTAAAAAAACAAGAACTAAAAGTTCTAACATTGAAAAAACCTGTCTATTTTCAATTTTAAACATATTTCATGATAAGGATTCCTTATTTAGTTATTGGTCAAAAAAAAAAATTAATATAATAGTCCCTTAATAACAATATTTGAAAAAACAAATTGTAAAAACAGATTTTGGTCAAAAAAGAACAATAAATAGCAATTTGTGGAGAGAAACTCAATAAATCTTTGTTTGTTCTGATCCAAATTAAGAAGATAAAGAATAACAAATCGTTTAAAATATTATTTTGATTGAAAAATTTTTTTTTCTTCTTGATTTCAACAAGTTTATTTGGAAAGGTGATCTTTCTTGTTTGGTATTAAGAAAGAAAAGATTTGTTTCAAATACACGTCTTCTCGTGTCTATTTTTTTGGTTTACTCTCTGATTAATTTCAATCGTTCTTTTATAACACATTTCTCGATCCAAAACACAACTTTAATAAAACCAAAAATTCAAAAAATCGAAAAATGAAAGACTCAACTCTGTATTACTTTGTTTCTTTTTCACAAACATAGTAATTAATGATATTTTGGTTTCAAAGTTGCAATATCTTGTGGCACTTAAAAATCGTTTTTCCATTAAAGTTGTCATCATTAAAAAATTTCAAAAATGGTTAAAGGGACTTACTTCCTAAAGAAAAAGAAAGAGAAAGAGAAAGAAAAAGAAAAAGAAAAAAAAAAACTATTGAAATTTTACCTCGTAAGAGTACCATTCAGTGATTCAACTAAATCAAAAAAGATTTCGTTTGAAGAGTATTTAATATTATTTTTTCTCCATGCTAATCCAATTTCATTCTCTTCTTTGCCAAAACCTGCTGTTTTGATTGTTTTTGGGTTGATCTCAATTTTGTCTGTTGACTCAATCACCTCATTTAATAAACTTAATTCAGTTGTAATTACAAAAGTTTGATCATTCATTTCACCGAACAACTGGCAATTTGTAATTGTGATATTTTTAAAACAACAAAGAACAAAATTTTGGTTAATAAGATGAAAAAAAAAAAATTAAAGATCAGTGTTTTGGGTGGACGAATAATTTTAACACAACTACCTACTTCAAAGATTTTTGTACTATTCCTTTTAATTAATTCTTCATCAACTCTTTTTTTAAAATAGTTTTGTAAAATTTGAATTGAACGATAAAGAAATTCAATAATTAATAAAGGTGTGTTGTCACCTGAAATCGTAACTAGATAGATTAAATTTTCATTTAAGATATGAACAACAGATTTGTTTTTGATTTTTAAGATTGGAGAGATGTCCCTTTTGCATTCTTCTGTTGAATAGTTGATCCAAAAACTTGTTACAATCCTCTCGGATATACGACTTGACCAATGCTTTTGAAAGATGATGTTACCGCATAAATCAAGAATAAAAAGACTTTCAATCATAAAGACAAAAGTTTTGCTCTTGGTGTTGCTGTTTATTCCAAAGTTAACAAACAAAATATTAGAAAAAAAAAGAAAAAAATGAAAAAAATGAAAAAAATGAAAAAAATGAAATATTTATCGAAACAGCAAGACTAAAGCAATAGAAAAATTAGTGTCAATTTTTTTACTTAACAACAGTTTTGCTTTTTTGAGATTGTTCAAAATTTTGAATAGAATTACAAGATCAAAAATTCAATACTGATAAATTCAAATATATTCCACAAAATTTTTAGTTCAATTTCCCATTTTGTAATCTTCGAACTATTTCACTTTTAAAACAACCCTGAGAAAGTACCTTTTGGACCACAACCAATTTTACAAAGTTTTTTAACATTTGAACGAATAAAATACTTTCTTCAAAGATTGTGTAAAAAAATTTGTTAGATGGAAAAAGAAGGGAAAAATTTGGAGATATTTATTTGAATTTATCAATATTGTTAAATTTTAATGAGTTTTGACAATTCAACTTTTAAAACCATGTAATTTAAACAAATTTTCACCTTCCAGTTTCCCAAAAACAGTTTCAGGTTATTTGAACTCGAACAAATATTTTTCTTTAAGAAAACTTTCAAAAATTTTAATTCAATTTCTATTGTAATCTTTTTAAAAATGTAATTTTTTACCCTTTTTGGGAGTTTAAGTGATTGAGTTTCAAACAAAGAGAAGTACAAGATTAAGGTATGTTGCTATTGGGTGTAAATTAAATTAGTGTTACATCGTTCAAATGTCTCTAAAAAATCGATTAGTCAAGTAGTAATATTTGTTAATCTTATCAATTAAAAATGATATTTGGTAATTGTAAAAAAATTCAACAAAATAAGAAAAAAATCTTTATTTCGACAAATTTAAAGGTTTGTTATCAATACTCAGGCTCCAAAGGTTGCAAAATATCTTTCTTAAATTTGTCTTGGGATTTAGATTAGTTGCTAAAAAATTCTATTTTTTTAAAAAAATAAATATATAACTCTATGAATTCTTTTCACCAATTATTTCTGAAATATTTTAAATATATTGATCAAACTACAAGCTTTATCTAAAGTAAATAAAACTAATCCTTCTTTTGGTTTTTATCTTGAATGATTATTGAGTTAATCTTAGAAATTAATAAATTTTAACAATAATTCCTTTTGGAAGTTCTAAATATTGAATTATTAAATACCAGAATTGTATTTTTTTGAGTTTCTTTTTTTAGAAGTGAAAAAGTAATTAAAAAAAAGTTTTTCAATATTGAAAATTTTTCATTATGATCATTAGTAAAAAATCCTATAATTTATTGACCAATAATGTATATAATAGTTTTTTTGAAGCCCGTACTACAAAGAAAAAATATATTCTGAAAATTAAAGTTAGCCAAAAATAGACATTGAATTTCAGTTATACATCTTATTATTAATTATTTTTTCAAAGTTTATGGTGAATTAATGGAATTACTGAAAGATAACTATTGGACTCATTAAGTATTGAATACAAGGTTTCAATTAAAAATAAAATAATTTATTTTTTTGGACATATATTTGAAACATTTTAAGAAAATTGAAATTAAAAAAATCTAAAATAAATATCATAGTTGCAAAATAAATTTAATTTACTTTTGAATTCATTCATGAATAATTTAAATCCTCGTTCACTGTAAAAAAAAACTTCATAAATTTGATTATTTTTATTCAAGTTTACTAGAATATTATACGAAATTCAAAAAAAAAAATATTTTTTTTTTTTTAAAACCAATTACTAAATTATAATTTTAATTTTTCTTAATTAATTTTTTATTATGTTCAGTATTTTATTTGGTAAATAAATTGGTCAAAAATGTATTTGTTTCAAGCAGAAACCCCTTGTCCATAATTAAACTCCTTGAATTTTTCTTCTTGTCCGAAAGTAATACCGTATACACTTCTAAAAAGTATACCTTAGACCAAAACAATTTTAGATATAAACCATTGAAATTCCTTGAAAAATTGTAAATTATGGACAAAATTAGTTTAAATATTTAGGAATTTTCTCAATTTTTTCCAAATTTTTTGCTTTTTCCATGATGGAATTTTTTTTTTTTTTATAAACAAATCTATTCTCAATTTTTACTTCTTTTTTGTTGAGATAAATTTTCCAATTTTATCTTTCATTTATATTGTGGTGTAAATAACCCATATTGACAACTTTTATCCCATTACAAAAATTTAACTCTTGTTTTTTTTTTTTCAGACTTGGATATTTATAGATAGGAAGACTAATGTCAATTCTTGATTCGGATTAAAATTGACTTTAGTGGTTATATCTTTGATTAATCAAAATTTTTCAATAATATTAAATGTTTTAGATTAAAAATTTGGTCATATTTAAAAAATTTCTGAGATTAAATTGTTTTTATAAAAATCGAAAAAATGAAATTTTACACATTTTTTTGTCAAAATATTACTTTTTAATCTTTCAATATCTTCATAATTCTTTTTTAAAATTTATTTAGAGTACCCTATTTTTTGGTATATACTGTTTTCATCCCATTGATATGTTTCTTTTATTTCTACAGTCAGCCAATATTTTTTGCAGGAGTTAAATTTTTGTAATGTGATTAAAATAAAAAACACCGGTTATTTACATCACGTTAGAATTTCTTTTTTAATTGTAGAACTTTAAGAAAGCAAAATTAGTTTTAATGATTATTTATTATAAGTTTCTTTGATCTTTCATTCTTCACGACTTCTATAGAAGAATAAACACAGCTTTTGATTTGAAACAAAGATTTTTTCAAGTCAAGAGTTTGTTTAAAAAAATTGTCCCTTGTTGAAATAAAGTGCAAATATTTGTTCTTATTCAAGCACTTACATCATAAAAACAATATTACATTTGGATTCTAAACAAAAGAGTCTGGAAACAAATCAATATAAGAATAAAAAAAACTTTTTTCAAAAAAAAATCAAAATTATCATTTTTTTCTTTTTTTGACGAGTATTTTTTGTGGATCAATTTAGTTTATTTTTCACACTTAAAAAGAACAGTTGAACAAAAAAAGAAAACAAGAACCAGTTTTTTATTGACTAAATCTAAATACCACTTTTAATTAAAGTCCCAACCAAACAAAATCCAAAGCACTGAACAATGTTTAGATCTTTTGAAGTAATCAAAGTTTTAGATGGGTTGCACCAACAGTCATGCATTGCTGTTGATGGTGTCTACTTAGCAATAGGGTCGCCCGATGGGACGCTTTCATTATATCGGTTTAATACGATACTTAAAAATGAGACAAAGCCAAATTTAATTGCATCACACCAAAAGTTCTCAAGAAAGCCCATTACTCAACTCTTACTGCCAAGTGGCACCGATCACTTAATTGTATTATCTCAACAGTGTGTGTCAATGCACAGATTGGGGCAATTGTTTGAGACGTCACCAGAAAAGGATTTATTGAAGAGAAAGATAATGACAAAGACACAAAAAGCACACTTCATTTATTATTCTGCAAAGAGCCTGTATGTCTGCACTAAAAAAAAGATCCAAGTCTTTAAATTCCATCCAGAAACAATGACCACCTCGTCGCTATCGTTTGTACATTCCAATGAAATCAATGTTGAAGAAAGGGTATCGTGCATTGAGCGGTTTGGTGATTGGCTATTGGCTGCATGCAAAAAATCTTATAAATTAATTCATCATAACGGCGCTCCGATTATTAACTTAGGCAATGTAACAACGAATGTTAAGGGCTGTACTCAATTAATTACCTCTCTTGATCCTGAAACGGCAATTATACAAGAAGATTTGAATTCACATTTAATTGATTTGTCTGAAAACGGAATAAAAAATATTCTGAAATGGTACGGAATCAAATTAAGTCCGAATGAAACTAATCATACTACCTATAAAGAAAATTTAAACAAAAGCAACAATGACAACAATAGCGAAAATCCAAACGAGTCATCAAAAGAAAACGAAAAAGAAAAAGAAAAAGAAAAATTAAACGAAAACGAAAACGAAAACGAAAAAAACAATTCTCTGGATGATTTTGTATTAATTGACAATTCCAATATTCCACAAATCCATTCAAGACCTAACACTGCATATTGGAACAAAGAAAATGACTCAAAATATCAGCAAAACAATCTCCAACAAAAAAAGGTTGTGATTAATTGGAAGGAGCCACCCGTGCATTTAATAGGCCACCGTCCATTTATTTTGGCTTCTTTTGAACGATCACCAATTCAAATCCGAACGTGTGATCCACGCCGTAGGTCCAAATGGCTATTGGGGAAGCCCTATACAGAAATTTTGGGTTCAATCTCAGGCGTTCGTTCACTAATAACAGACACCTCGTCCCATGGCTCAAGTAAGCTGTGGTATTATATTAGTAACAAGTCCTCTTCCTCTCGAATTTCGAATAAAAAAACGTTAATGAGATTAAATCCAGTGAAGATCCTTGAGCAAGTAGATTTTTTAATATCGACAGAGCGATATTCAGATGCTTATTCTTTATCGTTTTATTTGGATAGCATTAATGGTGATTTGGATCGGGCTGAAACAAAAAAAAAACGAATTAAAATTCAAGAATTGTTAGGATTCCAAGAATTTGCAGAAAAAAAAAAATTTCTTTCAAGTGCCAAGCTTCTAGCAAACTCTGGCTCTGATTTTCGAAAAATTGTAACTTTTTTCCCCAATTTAATCCCAAAAGACTATTTATCAATTTTTTCAAAATTTACTTTCAAAAAAGAAACAGAAAATACAAAAGGAATCAAAAAGGAAAAGGAAAACGAAAATGAAAATGAACATGGAAACGAAAATGAAAATGAAAATGCAAATGAAAATGAAAAAAAAGTTCAAAATGAAAACAGAAATGAATTTAGCAACGAGAATGAGAAAGAAAAAAATAAAGGGAAAGAAGAGGGTGTAGAAGATTTCAAAAGATGGCAATTGGACATTACCGAGTTGGATTCAAATCAACAAGAAATAGCAATTAGAGCTTTACTTCGATTTTTAATTGCTGTCAGAGAAAAGAAAACAACTCAAAAAATTTTTAAAAACAATCCAAATGCTATGAAAGTATTTGATACCATTGTGCTGAAATGCATGGTAAGGGAAGAAGACAAACGTTTACTTGGCTTTATAAGAAATCCAAATCATAAATTTCTTCTTGAAATAAGTGAAAAGGAATTGATGAAATATGCTAAGGATTTAGAATTGGTTGAATTGTATTGGGTAAATCAGTTATATTCGAAGGCAATCGGCCTACTTGAAAGAACGGTAAAAAATACAGATCAAATTGAGCTAATGATCAATTATTTAACAAAATTAGATGGATCAAATATTAATTTAATTTTTGATTATTCAGATTTAGTTATTGAAAAATTGCCTATACAAAGCTTAACAATCTTTACTACAATCACTTTAGATCCAGAATTAAAAATCGATACTCGAAAGCTGCCATTTGAGAAGGTAGCACAGTTTTTAAAAAATAAAAATTCTATAGTTTATAGAGAATATTTGAAATTTCTTGTCGAAAAATATTTTTCGATCCTGGAAAGAGAAATCAAATTAAAAAAAAAAACTTTAAAAAAAAAAAAAATCAAAAAAAAAAATAAATTTAATTATGGCGCATTTAACAAATATAACCGAAATGGTTTAAAATATAATTATAAAAAGTATAATTCATTAAAAGTCATAAAAGATGGTGCATTGGATGATGATGATGATGATGAAGAAAAGGATAATGATTATGATTATGATAATAAAAATGATAAAAACTATAATGAAGATCAAAGTGATGATGAAAATGAATTGAAAGAACAATTAGAAAAATTCCATACGGAACTTTTGTTGGCTTACCTTAATCAAGTATTAACATTAAAAAGCAAATTAAAGCAATTAACTGAACAAACAAAGGGAGAATTAAAAGAATTAGAACAATTAAATGGGTTTAATAACCAAAGGACAAAACTTGAAAAGGAAATTAAGCAAATCAGAAAACACATTATTGCCTTTATTCAGGGAACAAATCATTTCAATATTGGGACAATCCTAATGCAATTCCCAAGAAATGATCTTTTCCAAGAAAGGATCGAACTATTAAAAAAATTTAAGAAACATAAAAAGGCAGTAGAAATCATTGTTAATAATCTTAATTCTATTAAAGATGCAAAAAAATATTGTCATGAAAATTACAGCGAAACTGGTAAGGAAAAGAAAATTTTTACGTATTTGGTGTATGCATTATTAAAGCCAACGAAAACAAGAGAGCCAAACGTCGACCTTGCGATTGAAATTTGTAATGAATATTCAGACAGGGTCGACCCAATAGATGCTATTAAATGCTTTCCAAACGAATTACCAATCAAAAAAATTCATGAATTTTTACAACAAGTTTTTTGCCAAGTCGTAAAAAAAAAAAAAAATTTGTTATTGAAAAAAAATTTATTAAATTCTTATTATCATCATATAAATACAGAGCTATCATTAAAACTCGTGAAATCCCAAAAAATAGATGAAAATACAATGTGTAATGTTTGTTGTAACCCAATAGGATATAAAATTTTTAATTTGTATCCAAATGGCGTTATATGCCATCACAACTGCCAAAAGGATGACTCAATTTGTCCTTATACTGGAGTCAGATTTGAAAAATTAAAAAAGAAAAAAGAATCAGATGATTTGATCAATTAAAGGTATGTAATGTAATATTTTTTTTAAAAAAAACATCTTTGATTATATTGATTTATTAATCAATTTAAATTATTAATCAAAGAAATAAATAAATAAAATTCGCGAAAGGATAGCAAGTGTGTGGATATTTTTACATTTTTTATTTTCTTTTGAATTTATTTTATTTTTTTTTTTTTTTTTTTACCCTTAAAAAAATAATTCTAATTTTTGTTTCGGATTTTTTAATAAACTGAATTTGTTATATAAATAACTAATAAAATATATAATTATTTATTCAATGAATTATTAATATAAATTAATAAAAAAAAATAATTTTTTTTTATATTATTTATTAGGAGGGGTTAATTCATCTTATGTGCCGTTAGGTTTTCTTGAGTTTTCTATTTATTTAGGAAATAAATAGAGGTTTTGATAAACAACATATACTATCATGATATTAACAATAAAATCGCGATAGTATTAAAAAATCGCGATTAGTCCAACTTTATCGCCAAAAATCATAAAATCGCGATAATCAACATTATCGCGAAAAAATGAAAAATTTATTTTTTTGAAATAACCTTTAAAAAAATCTCTTGACTTTTACAACACTTTTCCCCTTTACAAATGTTTGAAAGTGTTTGTAAAGGTTGTGAATTGTTTTCAAGTGTTTGAAAGTTTTGAAAGACCGAAAACTTTTATCATGGGAATGAGTTTCTTTGTTGTGGAAAAAAAATTTTATTTCTTTTCATTTTTGTTTTTTAACAAAAAATAAAAATCTCAAACAAATTTTATGATCATACTAATAATTACCCATTTCAACAATATACTTGAATAGAAAATAGATGTGTTTTCTTAAAAGGGGGTTGTTACCTTCACAAAGTTAAATAATAAAACAAAAGTAGAGAGCAATTTTCTTTCTTATTTGTGATCGATCAAAACAAAAACCTAGAAAGCTCTATTTGTGTTTTCTGTCCCCTAAAAAGATACTCAAAGAAGAATAAGAAAAAGAAGAAAATAAATGTACAAAAAATCTTAATAATTGATGGTAATCTAGCTGAAAAGGATGTTGTGAAAGCTTTTGAAAAGTTATCCAACTCCCCTTTAGCTTTCCTTGAATATTGAAACTGTTTTCACCAAAGAATACATTCTTTAAAGAACAGAAGGCTAGTTTTGGTTGTTATTGAATCCTATTTATTCAACACAATTTCCTCTACCAGTATTGACTCAGAAAATATTTATTTCTCTTTAGTTATAATAGTTGTTGATCTAAAAGGATCGATAGGTTTGACAACCAAACTAAAAATATAACACAATAAAACTCTTTGATCTGATCCTTGATTGGATCAAGAATCTTTTTTGTTGTTTTTTCAAAGAATGACTTTTTTTCACATAATCGATTTTTTGATCAAAAAAAATTTTCTTTTTAAATATTTTTCAATTAACCCAAAAACCCATCAACTATTATATCGTGATTACTTTTTAATCGCGATATTTTGACATTTATCACGATTTTATAATAATTATCGCGATTTTATAGAATATCATGATAATTCTATTATCGCAACAAGATGGAATATCGTGATTTTTGTAACTTTAATGTGAATTAAGCATGTTATCATCAAAACCTATAATATTTTTTTTTTTAACTATAGAAGTACCTTAAAAAATTATGAGTTTTATAATCAATTATTGTATCTTAAGGGACTAGTCTTTATTTATTTTTTTTTTCTCCAATAACTAAATAAGGAATCCTTATCATGAAATATGTTTAAAATTGAAAATAGACAGGTTTTTTCAATGTTAGAACTTTTAGTTCTTGTTTTTTTAAAATTTTACAATTCTGTCAAAAAAAGTGACTTTTAAAAATTTATTTTCAAAAAAATATCTTTAACGGATGAGAATTTTTTGATTAATTTTGGATTTAATTATTTTCTCAAAAATAAAATTTATTCTCATTTTGAAAAACGAAAAAATAGTTTAAAATTGGTAGATATTTTCTCTTTTACTTCTATTCATCCAACTTGACTCTATAAAGAACTCAATTTGTTTTATCAATAATTACTTTTACAAAAAATAGTTCTTATATTTTTCTTTGATTTTTTTTGAATCTGACAAAAACTTTTGGAATGATAATTTGTGAATACTTTTAAAAACTTTAAATTCAAAAAAAACAAAAGAGTGTAAACTGAAAAAGTAGATTCATGAAAAAAAAAGAATGGTACAAGAAAAGAAAGAAAATCTATTATTTTGAGTAAGTATATATTGTATATTTTTTTCGAATCAAACTATTTTTTCATGCAAATCCAAAAAAACCTTTTCAGGTTTATTTTTCAAACTATTTTTTGTAGGTCTTACACAAACACAACAAAGTTTTGCTTTCTTGCTCATATTTTTTTTTATTTTTTGTATTTTTGCAAAAAGTTGAAAAAAAGCAACTTTCAAAAAAGTGAAAAAATGCAAAAATTTTTTATTTCTATAAAAACAATAACTAAATTTAATGAATGCCATTTAGCAAGGTTTCATTACTATACAAAGAAGTTTTTGACTTTTATTTCAAATCTAAGTAATTGGCAAAAAAAATTCTAAATCTCTATTAAATTTACCTAAAAAAATTTAATATAGACTAGTCCCTTAAAAAGGTTTGTTTTCAGAAATTATTTAATTTATCAGGGTGTACTTTGAAAAGTACACAGTATAACTCTGAAAAAGTTTGAATTGAAAATTAGGAAACAGTTTTTTGAAAGAGAAAAAAAAAACGAATGTGGTATTTCAAAGTAAATGTGTTTCAGGGGAATAATAAACTCAAAAAATCTTCTAGTAAATTTAATAGCAAATTCAAAAAAAAATATTATCATCTTGAAATTGAAAACCAAAGTAAAAATATAATTAAAAAAAAAACTTATTTTTAATACTATTTTCAGAAATTAATTAGTGTTTTAAAAACTTTGGATGCATTTTGGAAAAGTTCTAAATTTGATTTTTTCTGAATTATTTAAAAAAAAAATATTTTTCTATGAAAAAGAAAAGAAAACTTATTATTTATGAAAGAAGTGTGCAAAAAATACTTGTAAAACAAAGCCTCCAAGTTTTGGAAATAGAACAATTTAAAATAAAATATCTAATGAATTTCAAATCAATAACTATAATTATTATAAACTTGAAAAAAATATAATTTCTTTCTTTAAAGAACTGTAGAATCAATTTTTCTTTTTATTTAACAAAAAAAAATAAAAGAGAAAGAACCAAACAATTAAATCAAAAATTCTCCCAAAATACTTTTTAAAAACCTGGAAAATTCCAGATTTAACTAGAGAAATACTTTTTAATATGATTGATTTTAATCAATAATTAGCATGAAAATCGTAATTTCTTCAATGGGTAGTGAATAGTACAAGGATAAAAATATATCAATAGGCTTTACAGTTATTTCTCAATTTTCTAAAGATTTTATAAACAAGAAAAATTTATTCAAATTAATAATTCTGATAAAAAAAATATTAATAGGTATTATCAAATAACTTATATTAATAATGTAAGTTAGTGGTTTATAATTGTGATATTGGAAAAAGAATACTTGATTAAACTTTTAAATTTCAAACAAAAAAACAAATATTTGTGAATAAAATAAATAATCATTAATTTTTTCTTGATCTTCAAGGATTCAATTTTTGATTGATTTTGATTGTATTTCTAAAATAAGATTTAAAGTTTGGAGATTATTTATTGTACAAACTCTCTAAAATTACTCAGCGTGTGATTTCTTAAAAATAAAAACGGTTTGACAATATTTTCTTTTGTTTTTTGGACCGACAAATTCAAACAAATGGAACTAAAAAAGATCAGATCTTTTTAACGAAAATTCTCAGGGGAAAACAAGAGAAATTAAAAACTCCTCCCTTAAACAAATAAAAAAAAAAAAACATCAGATCTTTTTAACTGAAAATTTAATTGGGAAAAAGGAACTCTTTTAAAAATTGATAACTCCTTTCTCTAAATTTGATAAATGAAGTTGCGTGTCAGGTTTAACTCTTTTTTTGTGTAAAATAATGACTCTATTACCTTTTTGAAAAAAAATAAATAAGAGTTAATATTCCCTTATTTTTGAGAATTATTTCCTTTCTTTGATTCTAAGATATTTTTAAAAATAGTCTTAAAAGTTCAAAAATAGATAGTTTGAAGTGCTAAAAATGAATATCTTTTTTTTGTTTGCAAAATTACTTAGTTTGTCAACATTAAAAAAAGTGAAAATTTATCGGGATCTAAAAGGCTGTCTCTTTGCAAATATCAAAAGAAGTAACAACAGATTCTCAAAAATTCCATATTCAACCCTTTGAAGATTTTTAAGATTTTACAATCCCAAAAGAAAAATTTTATTTTTTTTTTTACCTTTGCTTCGTTATTTTGCAACCTAAAACTCCTAAAATCAAAAGATTTTTTTAAAAATGTCGAATAGGCGTATAAAACATTTTCAAGATGAAACATGGGAAGAAGATACCGAAAGTTTTGCAACAAGCTATGAAAACACTGAAGATCTTGATCGATCACTGAGCCAGTATATGTATCAATCACAAAGCACAAGGCCGAATTTAACTGGTGTCTTTCAAGGAGAAGACAATGACTTCGAAGAAGAAGACTATTATGACGAACAAAATGAAAACAATGAAGACAATGACAGTTTTGATCCAGACAAAATTGATCAAGAAAAGATGTCTACCTGTGTGGAAGTCTTAAAAGAATGGTACGGATCAGATCGATTTAGTCATGATGAACTAGTCATGGCAGGTTGGTATGGTAACTATGAGCCGGAGTATGCAGCTGATTGGTTGGAACAAAACATTAACGAAACAAAAAATAATACAAGCAGCGAAAACTCGATTTTTTTTCCAAACAAAAACAATAACAAAAACAAAAGTATTAAGAAAAAGAATCAAAATAGCAAGAGCAAGAATATTCACAAAAAGAGAGTTAAGAAAACTAATCAAAAAGACAACAAAAAAAATATTTCCAAAAGCCCGATCACAAAAGAAAGAATCATAATCAATGAAAATAAAAGCAAAAACACGAACAAAAACAAAAAAAATATGAATCAAAATAAAAATTTAAAGAAATCAACAAACAAAGAACAACTCGAAAGAGAAAATATCGACAAGTTGTTCAGCGGCAATTTACAAGAACAATTACGAAAGGAAAATGAAAAAAAAAATGAAAAAGAAAATGAAAATGAAAAAGGAAAAGAAAAAGAGAAAGAAAAAGAAAAAGAAAAAGAAAAAGGAAAAGGAAATAATAAGCAATTAAAAAAGCCCACAAACAAAAAAATAGATTTATTAAAAATAGAACAAAACCAATCTGTCTTATCTCCAAACTTCAAAAAAAAAATGGTTGCGCAAAGAAATAAAAAAACCCAAAAAAAAATAGATGCGATCTTGGAGAAATATAAAGTCGAATCTGAAAATCAACTTCAGAAATTGAATTTAGTAATTTGTGGCCATGTCGATGCAGGAAAATCCACTATAACTGGACATCTGTTGACACAATTAGGGTTGGTTTCAAATAAACAAACAAGGAATAATGAAAAGGAATCTGAAAAATTAGGGAAGCCATCTTTTAAGTTTGCCTGGGTAATGGATTCCCATGAGGAAGAAAGAGTTCACGGTGTGACCATAGATGTTGGGATCACGCATTTTGAAACCAAAACAAAGGACATTACGCTTTTGGATACGCCTGGTCATAAGGATTTCATACCAAATATGATTTCTGGTGCCGCACAGGCCGATGTCGCCATTCTTGTCATTGATTCACGGAACAATAGCTTTGAAGCGGGCTTCAAAAACGGGCAAACGAAAGAGCATGTGCTGTTATTAAGGAGCTTGAGTGTATCTCAAATTATCGTTGCAGTCAATAAAATGGATTACGTAAATTGGTCTCAAAATCGTTATGATGAGATTGTTTCTATTTTAAGAAAATTTTTACGCTCTTCTGGGTTCAGTAACCAAAATTATTGGTTTGTGCCAGTTTCTGGCTTAACAGGCGACAACTTATATAAGCCCGTGTCGAAAAAGGTTTGTGATTGGTATGATGGGAAAACCATGTATGAAACAATTGATAATTTTGCGCCTGTTAAACGCCCAATAGATAAGCCATTAAGGCTGTCAATCACTGACCTATCCAAAGATCAAATTCAAGGATTGACGATTTCAGGGAAAATTGAATCCGGGGTGGTAATGAAAAATGATAGTGTTCTCGTAATGCCCCTCTTTGAATTATGTAAAATCCGCCACATTTATTCAAGACAGCAAAATGTCCTTTGGGCTAAGGCTGGAGACAATATCGAATTTTTAGTTTCGGGCGTCGACGAAGAACAATTAACAATTGGCCAATTTCTTTGTGATCCAACAACGCCCATACCCGTCGTGCAACGTTTTACAGCGCGTATTGTCACATTGAACCCAAAAAGGCCGATTACAAAGGGGTACAAATGCTTATGCTATGCACAAAATAATAACGAACCTATAACAATCGTAAGATTGCTAAATATATTAGATAATTCAACAGGCAAAATTAAAACAAAAAAGCCCAGATTAGTTCCTCGTAAAACTTCAGCCACCGTTGTCATTGAACCACAGAATTCGCTGTGCCTCGAAAACTTTTCATTTATTAAAGAATTGGCTAGGTTCACTTTAAGAGAAGACGGTATTACAGTTGCTATGGGGATTGTTAAAAAAATTACAAAAAAAAAATTTGTCGAGCCTACACTACAATCAAATACAAAAAAAAAATAATTTTTTCCCATTTTCACTATTTTAAAATTAAAAAAAAAATGAGAAAAATTATATAGATTATCATAGATATTTTCGAATATTTGATATTTTTAAATCTATTCTGATTTTAAATAAACACATTTTTTTTTTTTTTGATTTTTTTTTTTTGATTTATTATTATTCATCCAATCAGATCATATTTTTAAAAAGTTTTTTTTTTTTTTTTTAAATAGATCTATTAAATAGTTTATTATAATTATATTTTAATATTAAACCCATTATTCACAGCTTTTTTAATTATTTTGTCTTTGATTAATCTATACTTTAATTTTTTTTTTCCACAATTCTGAATTAAAAAAAAAATCTAAACTCCTTTTTCAAATAAAAGGGCACTAAAACTTTCAAGAGTTATTAATAATTGAATCAAGTTAATTGTAATATCATTCTAAAATCTAAGAAACTCATTAAAATATAAAAAAACTTAACTGAATCTTTAAAACTCATTAAAACCAAACAATAAAAATTAAAATTAAATATTTTAAAAATTGGTGTGCATTTTATTTGAAATGAGAAATCTTGTTTTGTAAATTGTAAAGAAAAAAAATATAAAATCAATAAAAACCTTTGAACAAGGCGAATTGTAAAAAAGTTCTGATATTTTATTGATAATTCTTTACACACCACACTTGTGTTCTTTAACTTCTCATTTCCCAAGATAAAACCACGATTCATCTGGGATTTTGTTGGGGTTGTTTTTTTCTTTATTTTCTTTTTTCTTTGTTCTACACACCAATCCAATAATACTCTTTCAAAATTCCTATATGTAGCTCATACAAAATCAAACTTAAACTGTTTCCATTTATACACTGGTAGATTATTTCCAAATTGTTTTACTTCTTATGTTGTTTTTTTTTTTTCGTTTTCCAACTGTTCAATATCTGATAAATAAAAAAAAATGAATAAATAAATAATTAAAATGCAAATAGCCAATTAGTAATTATCTTATTAATAATCAAATCCAATGGTATTGATGATTTGAGAGGTGTGCCCTTTTGTTTGAAAAAGAGTTTAGAAGAAATACTAAATAAGAACTACTCGCTAACTGAAATGTAAATGATTGTTTATTTATTTATTTATTGAGAGAAAGGAGTAATCAAAGAAAATTTACTAAATTGCAAAGAGAAGAAGAAAAATAATTAAAATATTGACTACAAAATTATAATATCATTTAAACTATTTCAAATGAAGTGGGGCAAATTTATTTTAAAATAGACCTTTTAAACTCAATCTTCAAAAAAGTATTAAAATATCTAAAATCATGAACTACCATTTATTGATTCTTGATAATAATTCAATTTGTTTATTAGTATTGTATTACATAAATAGAAGATAGTAAATTTTCTGATCTCGATTTTATCTGATATTTTTTCTGGTTAAAATTGGTGTTTATCATTTTTATTTTTGATTAAAAAAACCGTTTCCATAACTTGTTTAATCAAAACTAATTTTCAAATAGAATAAAAAAAATATAAATGTATTTGATTGGTTTAAAAGATTATTTTTACCCTTTCCATATTTCCAATTTTTTTATTGAAATTGGTAGTAGATTGTTTTCACCAAAAAAGTGCTATTTTTTTTTTTTTATTTTTTGGAAATATTTCATCGAACTTATTTTAAAATAAATACTTTATCCATTTATTCAATTGGTATTAATATTAAACTTAATCTGGTATCGTCAATTAATGAATAAATTCACCAACAAAGATGATTTTTTATGAAATGTAAAAAAAAATACCCTACTTTTTTGGAAATACCTTACATGACCAAATTAAAAATAACCCAGGTCCTCAAAAAGGAGGAATGAAAACTGGATAGAAAGATTATCAATAATAAATAAAAATTCCACAGAATGGAAAAAACTGTTTATAAACCAAAATAATTAAGAATACGATTTATCATCTCAAAATGAGTGCACATTTTTTTTATATTATTTTAACTTATTTAATTTTTTATATAAAAAAAAGTCTATTTTTAAATAAATCAAATTCAAAATGAAATGTTTTTTTTTATTATATTTCCAAAAAGAAGGATTTTGAAGAAAACAATTTTAACTTTTAAAAAAATGATGAAATGCAAAATTTGGAATAAAATGTTTTTTTCTAAAACATACCCGACTAATAAAGGATGTCATCCTAAAAAAAAAGGTAAAAAACTTGTAATTCCAGTATAAAGACGACTTGGTATTTTATTTTTTAGACTTTTATCAAATATTAACTTTTAATTAATTTCATAAAGATCAAGTTTATGATTCTTTAATGTTTTTGTTATAATGTAGATTGAATAAGATTTGTTAAAAAAAACTTTTTAAAAAATTTCCAATTTAGTGTAATCTTTCAAACCATTCTGTTTCTCAAAGTTTAAGATTCAAAACAAGAAAAAAAAAGAGAAAAAAAGAGAAAAAAATTTCATAAATTATCATTAATATTTTAGTCTGAAACTTCAGATCTAATTAGAAATGTGTTTTTTAACATATTTCCTAAGAAGAAAAAAAAAAATCTTCAATTAATTATTTTCAAGTTCTATATCATCATTCCTAGAAGGGGAATTATTTTTAGAAAGATTGATTTTCCAAGATAGCCACATTAATGAAAATGATCCGTTTTTTTTTCGAGAAACCATAACAAAAATTAAACAGGCAACAAACAAAACACCAAAAACTACTCCAAGTATCACTCCTGCAGTATTAATATCAGGATCTTCGTCTGATTGTTTATTATTATCGTCTTCATCGTCGTCGTCGTCGTCGCCGCCACCGTCGCTATCATCATTATCGCTGATATTGTCGTCATCATCTTTTGCCCCATATTCAAAGGGACCAAAATCTATTTCATCGCCGACAATTGAAAGTTGTTTATTATGCGATTTCAAAATGTCTAGAAAGTCTTGATCGAAATTTGAATTTGCAACATCGATGACATTGGGATTATTTTCTGAGAGATGGAAATCAGGTATGTCATGGAATTGATAGCGGTCATAATATTTTTCGCCATAATCAACAAAATTAATTCCCGAATCGATTGCGTTATCGCCCCAATGCGATTCGTTTTGCATCTGTATAACATTATGATATCTCACGTTTCCAAAGGCCCAGCAATTTAGCAATGATTCGTATCCAATTTTGTCATTGTATGCATAGTTGCTTGAAACAAACCAATCAATGTCGAGTTCCCAAAATAAATCTTCGTCTTCAAATTTCCCGATTGAGATGGGTATGACTTCAATTCTTTCAAAAATGTTATTCTGGAAAAAAAAATTGCTTGTTTGGCTATCGCCGATATTATTGCCACCTATATATACGCCCGTTGCTGATCCAACCATCAGGTTGTTATAGAAGTGAACCTTTTCTTCGATCCAATTGGCGTTTGTAAAAAAGCCCGCGAATGCGTTATTGAAAAAGACGTTTTTATAGCACGTGATGCCCGTTGCATAATCATAGTATAGGCCAAAGCCCCCTTGCCCCTGCACCTCGCTGTCTCCGTCGTTGCTGCCAAAGGTCCACCAGCCCCGTTCCTTTGCGATGAACGAAAAGCCCATTGTGTTGGCAAAGACATTTTTCATTACCAGGACGTCATTGAACCGATGCGTGTCCGGAATGGAGCCCCAGAATTTTAAAGCACCGCAATCACAGCTCATTCGACATGCCTTTTCTAATATGTTTTTTTCAATCAAAACGTGGCCGTTCAAAATCTCATTATTTTTATAAACTGCCTTCGAGACTTGCACGCCATTGTGCGCTACTTCGTGAACGTGGTTATTCGTAAACTTGATCTGATTGGCGTTCCCAAACGACAGCCCGACAGCGTTATCATAGCATTTTGCATTGCAGTAGAAGGACGAATAATAAAATTCGTTGTTGTCGATCACATTGTATCTCAATTGCGGATGCACCCAATTGTCGATACTTGGCGCGTCTTCCCACCACTCGTGGACGATCAGCGCCCTTGTGTCGGTAAATTGTATTTTGGAATTCTGCAGTGTGATGTATTCTGTGTAATGGTCGTCTGGAAGGTCTGAGCCCGTGTATGACGATTCCAATATGAAGCCGATGTCGACAAAGGATGCCTCAACGCTATCGATTGTGATGTTTTTGCTCTTCTTGCCGGTGTAGTTGTTGATGCTGACAGCGGTTGATTGGAAATTTTCGATTTTAATGTTGCTCACCTTGATATAGTTTAACCCCGTCAAGTCAATCCCATTCTCCAAATAGGAGATTTCCAAATTCGGCAAATCGTTACTGGGGTCGCCGTTTGGTGGCCAAACATAGAGCCTCTTGGTGTCGCCGGAGTCATACCACCATTCGCCACTTTTGTCGAACAGGCAGCTCAGCCCCTCGATGTAATATCTCGCAAATCTCCCCAGGCCAGGGTTGACGTCGTGCGCGCAATCCTTATCCAAGTATAGTCTCCCGAGAGACTTGTCATGACTCTCCACTTTTCTTTTGAAATAGTAATGGCCCTGGAACCCATCAAGGCCACGGAAAATGCCGTCTGTTAAATCGCACCCTGATTTTAAGTTGACAGTATCCGTCAGGTATCGGTAGTTTAGATCATCACAGTGCGAGCCCTCGGTTTTGGGATCACAGGTCTCCACTTCGGTCCCTCCATTTGCAACCGCCCAATTCTCTGCAAATTTCCACTCAGTTTCGGGCTCCCAATTTGGCCACCTTGCCATAAACAGCCTTGCTTGCTTTTTGTCGCTCACTCTCCTGTCGATAATGAAGATGGGGTATTCGTCGTCTTCGAAATCCATGTCGCTGATGTCGACATACCAGATGTTATCCACAATCGAAGAGTCAACGTCCGGCAGGTCCTGCGCCGTTGCCTGGGTCCATTGTGCAAATGGGTACGCCTTGGATCCCTTGAGATACACGTCTCCATTGCTATCCAGCGTTGTAATTTCAATTTCTTCAAGGTCGCCGTTCTCGTTGATCCTGCCGCCACGTATTGGCTTCACAGATTCGCGGCAAACGCCATCCATGATCAGAACCTTGCCGCCAGGGGTGATCATTTCTACTGCGTGCTGCACCGTTTTCAGGGGCTCTGACTGGCTTGTCCCGTCGTTTGTGTCATCGCCATTTTCGCAATCCACATAGAGCTCAAGGTACTTGGGCCAATGGGCCTTAAAATTGTCAAAATAGTATGTGCCCTCGCCTTCATCGTGCCAAAGCTGGTTGACACCCAATTTAACAGCGTGGATCTTTGTCCCCTCGTGAGTGCTTGCTAGAGTTATCGAAGACTCCGTAGAGTCAACCCATAATGCAGTCCATTCGCCTAACTTGATGCCAACCACAACGTTATGGTAGCCGCTGCTTATTTCAACACCCTGCACGCTGCGCTCGAGCCTTAGTTCATACGCGTCTTCGTTATTCGCTGATTGCACAAAAAACAAATCCATTAGCGAGGACCAATCCTCATTGTAGATCGTCAAAGGCACAATCACCTCATGAGTTGTCATCGTAACCTCATTGGGATCAAAATCAAACTCAAAATAAAATTCTTTGTTCGTGTTGGAGAAACTCTTTTCTAACCATTTCCCGGATTCAAGAATAACAGAAAACCCTCCTCCATCAGAGTTACCACACCCGCTGCACCACTTGACATAGTCTTCGTCGTTGACATGAAATGTTTCGCTCAAATCATCTTGAGAAAAGTCTTCTTCAAAGTCAACCCAATATTGGCTTCGATCAAATGTTAAACAGGCAAAGAGACTGAAGAAGGTGAAAAATATTAAAACGTGCCCAAGACTTGATAATTGGAAAAAAGACATTCTTGAACAAATTGCAAAAAATGGTTTAATTTTGGTTTTTTAATTTGTTTGTGAGGTTATGTTGGAAATCTATTGACAGTTGTGGTTCGTTGTTTTTTGATATTTCTTGAGTGAAAGATTTTGATCTAACCATCAAAAACTTTTGCTCAAATAGAATGTCGATTTTAATTTTTAAATTTTATTCTTGACTGTGAAGACGAAACGATTTGAATAAAACCAAAGAATCATTTCCCAAAAATTATTCAATTCTTTTTTAGGCAGGAAATGAAAATAGAACTTTTCATTTTGTAAAACAAATTTTCCATTCTCTAAATTAATAAATTGTTTACCTTCGATCCTTTGGACAGTCTTAAACACACATTTTTCCTATGTTCTTTTTTTTATGATTTAAATCGAAGTTTTCCCTTTCTTAAAATTACAAAAAGCAAATCTTCGAAAATTAGAGCAAACTTCAAGAAATCGAGATTTAGAAATCAAAAAGTTTTAGAAAGTTTAAATTGGAAAAGGTAAATGTTCGAATTATTAAGTTATTTAACTTGATAAAAATTATCTTACTTTTTTTTTATTTTCCCTTTCGTGTAATTTTTTTTTAAGAAATAGTGAACAAATTCAACCATAAAGTTACAAATGTTCTATTAGAATCCCCTTTAAATAATTAAGAATATAAGAAATGGTGACTGATATTTGGACAAAATATTCACTTCATTTCTTTTTCTTTTTTCATTACTAATAAATTCAAATAAATATCTGAAAATTTTCACTTCATTTTCCTTTTTACAAATTTTTTTACACAAGCTTTGAAGAAAGCATTTTATTCCTTTAAATGTTAAAAAACTTTGTAAAATTGGTTGTGTTTCAAAAGGCTCTTTCTCTTGAGTTGTTTTAAAAGTTGAGATATGAAATTACAAAATGGGAAATTGAATAAAAAATTATATTAATTATATTTGAATTTCTCAGTATTGTTTTAAATTAATATATTGTATAAATTGTAATTTGGAATTTCTATTTATTTGTTTATTATTTTGTTCAATATTTTGGTGTGAAATAAAAATCCTAAATGAGATTCTCTGAAAAAATGAAAAACAAGATAATGAGATGTAAATATATCCCTTTTAAATTTAAAAGACAGTATTGAAAAAAATACCTGACCATGAAAATAATCCCGGACAAAATTATTAATTGCTTATATTAGGGAAATCGTTGTATAATTGTTGAATATTTACAATCAATTCCTTACTTTAAAGAATCTAAACTTTTAAAATTATAACTCAAGACTTATTAGAATGGTGATTAATTAAATTTCTATATTTCAAAACACTATCCAGTCAATCAAAAAAAAAAGAATAATAATTTATGATTTTCCAAATTCTTCAGCAAACCTCTATAAAATACTAATTATTATTTTTAAAAAAAGTTGATCTACTTTGATTATGAAATAATTTCTTGAATATTCTAAAGACACCACATTTTAGTGAACTTTGGATAGGTTTAATACTGAGCCCATAAAAATTTTGCTTTTAAGGGACTCGTAAACTAAAAAAAATCTTCAAGTAAATTTACAAATTTTAAAAAAATTTACTGTATCTTGAAATTGAAAAATAAAGTAAAAATCTGATAAATACAAGACAGAAATTACTTTTAATACAATTTTCAGAAATGAATTATTGTTTTTAAAAGTCTGATCCCTTTTTCTCATTTTTGAAAAGTTCAAAATCCAACATATTTCTGAATTATTTAAAAAAAAATATTTTCTTTGAAAAAATATTGAATTCTTATTGTCCGTAAAGGAATTGTACAAAAAAAACTTTAAAAATGAAATCACAAAGTTCTATAATAACCAAGTTTAAAAAATCTACTTGCTCTCAAAAAAAAAAAACAATAATTATTTTGAACTTGTAAAAAATATAATTTATTGATTCAAAGAACAGACCAAATCTATTTTTTCCTCTTGATTGAATGAAAAAATCCTTGAAAAAAAGAACCAAACAATCAAATCAAAATTTCACCAAAATACTTTTTTAAAACCTGGAAAATTCAACTTATTATCTATGGAAATACCTTTTAATTTGATTATTTATAATCAATAATTAATAACCCAATCTTAATTATTTCAGTAAGTCATAACAACCCAAAGATTAAATTTATCAAATAGATTTTACATTATTTCTCAATTTTTTCAAGATTTTACAACAAATAAAACAATTCAAATGCATATTCTAATAATAATAAAAATAATAGATATTATCAAATTCCCGATTTTAATACAAAAAGTTCCTTGTTTATACTCTTGATATCTGAAAAAGTATATTGAAAAGTCTTTTAAATTTCAAGAAATTTAATAAATATTTGTGAATAAAATAAATGCTCAAATTTTTTAGATCTTCAAGGATACAATATTTGATTTATTTTGCATGTTTTTTTAAAATAATATTAAAGCCACAACGTTACTTGTTCATAAAGACTCTCAGAAATTACTAAAAGTGATATTTCTTCAAAATTAAATTTTTTTGCAAATTTTTATTTTTCAAATTTGATCCAAAAACACAACAAAAAAGGATTTTGATCTTTTGACTGAAAATTCCATTGGAAAAATGAAATCTTTTAAAAATGATTATTCATTTCTCTAAAGTTGACATATGAAGTTTCATATCAGGTTTAATTGTATCCTCATGTAAATAATTACTTTATTGCCTTTGTGGAAAAAAATAAATAAGAGTTACTAGTCCCTTAAACAAAAAAATTTCTCTTATTATGGTTCAACAAAAATTGAAATTTTATCTAAGGATATGATCCAGATCTAATTTTAAATTTCCTAAAATACAATTTGTTAATTGAAAATCAATTTAAGTGTCTTACCAATTTTCACAAGTAGGGTTGGAATCACTGTATAATAATTATATTTAATAAGCAACCGAACTCATGTGACCAAGTTAAATTAAAAAATTTGTTTTATCTTTTATATACAGTCAGTTCCACTTTTACGATACAAACTTTCAACGAAATTGAAGACACAAAAAAAGTTCTCAAATTAAAGCACAAAATTTGGAATTTTCTTTTTAACACAAATTATTTTACTAGAATTTGTATTTTGTGCCTTAATTTGAGATTTTAATTATACCTTAAATTCCATTCAAAGTTTGTGTCTAAAAAGTGGAACTGATGTAATCAAACAAAAAGAAAAGAAATAAATGGTGTTATTAATTGGCCAAATAATTATGATAATTCATAATTTAAATACTTGTTACATTAATTTTTGAAATCAATAAAAACTATTCGATCCGATCGTATTTGAAGAGACAAAAAATTCCAATAACTCAAAAAATCATTAAAAACGAGAAATAAAAAAGTATATCTTGAAACTAATTACAAGAAGAAGAGATCTTGGAGTAAAAAAAAGAAAATTTAAAAAAAAAAAAAACAAAATTGGAAAACTGTAAAAAATTATTTGATTAGATGGATTTGAAACACTTTTAATTTGCCAAAATATGGTTAATGTGTCAAAAGAAGAAACAATAAAATGAATTAAAAAGGATCCTTTTGGGTTATAAGAAATAAGCTGTTCACAGACTTGGAATTTAATTTTGTTTTTTTGTGGTTTCCAAATTAGTCTTTTTTTGGCTTTTCTTGTATATTTTTTTTGTTATTTTTATTTCTTTTCTTTCTATTTTTAATAAAATCTGGTACTTTTGCGAACCTGTTTTGCCAATCAGCTACACACAGCACTTGTGAAATTATATACATTACGATCCAATAATAGATAACTTTAAAATGTGGAGGTTTTTTCTTTGAATATTTAACATTATACCAAAAGATATACTGAAAAATCCCAACGACAAAGATTTGCACAGAAACTGAAAAAAAAAGGAAATACTTCAGTAATTGCCTTCTTGTTGAATTAAAACGTGTTTTGTCTAACCAATAGTCTTTATGAGAGAGGTTGATAAATTTTGGGAACTTGCTTAAAAGAAAATCCATGAAATAAAACATCGTATAAAGAACAAAGCTAATAAGTGAATATGCGATCAAGATAAAAGATCGTGAATGATCCTTGGATGGGTTTCCTTTGACATCAAACTGAGAAGTGACTTGATCAGGTAACAGTGGTTTGTAATAATAGATTTGCGCAAGGCTAACAAGAAAAAAAGGGAGTGGCACAAGCAAATAGAGAAATTTGTTCATTGAAATAAAAAAAAAAAAAGAAAAAGAAATTTTAAAAAAATAAATAAATAAATATAAAGGAAATTTCAGATTAATCAACCACTTCTTTTTACTGAAGATCTTTTAAAAGCAAGTTTGTATTAAATTAAATGAAAATTAGCAATCTTTGAGTAAATAAATTAACTTCAAGTCAAAAAATATTTTTTTATGTATCATTTAAGGAAGTAAGTACAATTTACCATTTCGAAAAATTTTTAATTGTGTTAACATAACTGAAAAAATATTTTTTAAAGTGCCACCAGATATTGAAACTTTGAAACCCAAACACCATCCACTAGTCTATTCGTGAATGGAATCAAAGTAATTCAGAGTTGAATCTTAAATTTTTGGTTTTATTAAATTTGGTTTTGGATCTCGAGATGTGTTTATACGAACGATTGAAATTAATCAAACAGTAAACCAAAAAAATATACCTGAAAGGGTGTGCATTTGAAACAAATATTTTCTTTTAGAAGACCAAACACGAAAGATCACCATTCCAAATAAATTTGTTGAAATCAAGAATGAAAAAAAAAAAAAACGATAAAAGCCTATTTTCGAAGATTGGTTTTCTTTATCTTCTTACTTTGCTTGAATAGAAACTATTTTTTTCCTTGAATTTCTCGCACCATTACTATTTATTATTATTTTAAAAAACCTTTTTTGACAAATTTGCTTTCAAAATTCAATTTTAAAATATTTTTCTCAAACCAAGCCAAAACGAGGAATACTATTTCAAAAATTAAAATAAAGGAGTTGAATTCTTGGAATCAAAAAACAGTTACAAAAGATTCAAATCAAAATAAATCAGAAATTCAATAACAAATTTCCATCAGATTCAGAATTTTTTTGAGTTCTCATTTTAATGGAAAATAAATATTTTATAAATTCAAACGAATTTACCCAATAAACCCTCGTTCTCAAGAAGAATTAAAAAAATCTCTGATTTTCTGAACCAAAACTAGAATTAGATGACATAAATGAAAATAGGATTTTTAAATTCATTTTGGAAATTCTTTCAAAATAAACAGTAATTTGTTTATCAAAAATTTTCCAATTAAAATTTTTTCATAAAGAATTAAAATCAAAACCAAATAAAGAATAAGTAATTTGTGTAAAATTTTATAGATAAGATCAAGTAATAAATGATTTTTATTTATTTTTTTTTGATCACTTTTTTCATTTTTTTGATTTGCGTTTTTTTGTTGGTATGAAAATATCTATTACCATGGATATATTCCACTCTAGTATTTATGAAAATATCAATGTATTTGGCAAAAGAAATGATTTGAATAATTCAGTTTTACATAAATGGTGGCACTCAAAAAATGAAAAATGTACTTACCCCCTTAAAAATATGAAATAATCAAACCTGTCTATTTTTTGAAGATAACCTAAAAGTAATTATTGGACCACTAACCCCTAATTTACTCAGAGGTGCTTTCTAATTTCTGAAGTGATGAATTTGAAAAGCGAAAAAATTTGTAAAATGTTTTTCCATATCTTGTAATAAAATTAAAATTAAGGTTTACTCAACATTAATTCGAAAAAAGAGTATATTGGATAAGGTGTAAGAAATTGTTATTTTGTTAGTTAATTGATCATTTTTTGAATATGAATGGATCTAAACAGATGACCAAAATCGTAATTTTTGACAATTTATTTTTTTTTTATGAAATCTGAATTCATGAGTGTAAGATTGATTGGTTGGTAGGTATTTAATAAAAAAAAATTGATTTTTATGTTATTGAGTCATAAATTTATTTCCACTTTACCCTATTATCTAAAAAACAAAAACAAATATTTTAAAAACAAAAAATAAAAAAAAATATTAAACAAAAATTACTTTTTTTTATAAATTACTTACCCAATAATTAGTCATGCATTCTTCAATTTGGATTTCCGAAAAAAAAAAAAAAAAAATTAATTTCCAAGAACTTCTTTTTGGTCCATTGTTTAAATCAATTCATATTTGAAAAAATGATCAGCTAACAAACAAATTAACAATTTCTTATACCTTATCCAAGATAATCTTTTTGTCAATTTCAGGAAGTCTAAACCTTAGGAGAGCCCTCATTTCAGAAGGATTTTCAAGATTTTAATATCTATTTTTATCTTTTCGCTTGTTCTTTTAATTTATTGAATTGGACCTCTTAAAAAAAGTGAGTCAAAAATCCAATAATTTGTGAAATAACTTAGAAAAACAAAAAAGAGGGCATATAAAAAAATTGTTTTTTTATTTCATATAAAGACGAAGCCTTATTTATACTATTTTTGAAATAAAAAAAAAATGTTTCATTTCTAATAGAATCATTGATTCTCTGTAATAGTTGAAAACTTTCTCAATAATATCTGTAAACCATTTTTAATTTTCAATACATTTGAAAAATAATAATTTAAATTTATAATTATTAAAATTGTATATGTCAATAATCTTAACCACAAGCCAAAAGAAAAACAAAATATAAAATAAGAGTCAACAATAGATATTTTGTTAAAATGTAAAAACTTTAATTTTATTTGATTCTGTGATTTTAAAAATAAATAAATAAAAATTATTATAAGCACATATAAAAAATAGAGGAATAATAACCCCTTACAAAAAAAAAAAAAAAAAAAAAAATACAATTTGATATTTAAAGTAAAATACAAAACAAAAGATTTTTAGTATTTAAAAAGAAATATTTATTTTTATTTTTATTGATGGAAGAAGTGAAAATTACACTCTAGATTTCCTTTTACTTTAATTTCCTCAAATATAATTTCAGAGTAAAATCATAGATTTAACGACTGTTCAATGTAAGACACACCTAATTTTTTTTTTTTTTAAAAAGCTAAAGCAAAAAATTGAAAAGAAAAAAGGAAAAAGAAAAAAAAAAAGAAATTTAAAAAGTGTTTATAAATAGCAATTGGAAAAAAAATCAAAAAAAAAAAAAAAAACAACCAATGCTATCTTTAATTAAGAACTCTCAAAACCACAGCCACGATACTTTTGATTAATTTAATAATTTGATAATTGATCATGAATGTTCACTTTGAGATTTTTGTTTAATTGTTGTAATTTCTTTTCTTTTTTTGCTCTTATTCCCTTTAAATCTTTTGGTTATTTTAGCCTTTGATTTTTAATTTTTATTTTCAAGTTACTCATACTTTCGTGTTTCAATATCACAGTATTAGAAAGTAAACAACTCGATCTTTTTCCTTTTGTAACTCTTCTTCTTCCCAATATGAAGAAGATTCAGCTAGGCGAAAAATGGAAAAAAATCGAAATATTTATTTTATAAAGGAATATTTACTTTAAAAGTAATTTTTTTAGCTATTTGGTTTTCTCATTTCAATTTAATAAACTTACAATATATTAATTGAAAAGAATAAAATTATGATTTTTTGATTATAATCTATATATTTTAAAATAGCAAAAAAAAGTTGGGCTATACATGTTTTATAAGATAAGAATTCTTTAGAAAAAAAATTAATTTTTGAAAAAATACTATTTTTTATTTTTTTTTATTTCTAATAAACAAATTCTCTATTTACATACCACCCATATTCTTTTTCTTTTTAACTTTCAATAAATATATTATTTCAAACCACCGATAGTCTCAAAAGTAAATTGAATACTATCATTTTTAATTTTGAAATTATCAATAATTTCTTATTTATTTAAATTAGAACATTTATTTTCCTCTCTTAAAATATTTTTAGATGACTTAATTCAGATAACAGGGTGATATATTACTATAATATGATTAAAAAATTAAAATAAATAAATACCCAGCAAAAGTAATGGTTCATTTTATAATATCTTGATCAATTTTTAACTTTAGAAAATTATTTTGAAGCATTTCAAGAGGAAAAAAATTATTGTTATTAATCAAAAATTAAAACGAAAAAAAAAAATAAAAATAAATAAAATAAAAATAAAACAACTACATATTTATTGAAGTTATTAATAACATAATAATTAAAATTAATTTTCAAAATTTTCAGAATTTTTCAGAATTTCTTTAATATAAGAATTATTTTCCCCAAGTAAATCCTTTTTTAGTTTTATGACCAAATCAAATGTCTGTCTTGGTGATAATCTATCAAATTGTGTTGATTTAAACTTATTTAAAAATTGGAATATAAGTTCTTTCCCAATTTCTTTTTCTATTTCCTTGCTCTTTGTATTATCTTCAATTTCCATTTCCGAAGATTCTTTAAACTCGGGTACATTATCAAGTAAAATGCTATTGTTCTATTAAATTGATTATTAGAAGAAAAAAAAAAAACCAAGTATAAAAAATGAGTGATAAAATAATTGCATAAGGAAAAAGAAAATTTCACCCATTTAGAATTCAAATACCAGTATTGATCCAATGGAGATAACAATACATACAAATAGTTTTAAATCACGGAACTAACGCGATTGGATATGATAATTTACCTTTTTTAATTGCAATTCTTCATGCTTCTCTTTGGCCTTCTCAACAACGGATTTTGGAAAATTCGCTAGTTCGGCGACTCTAATACCCAAACTTTGGTCACTTGAACCTGGTTCCACTTTATATAAAGGAGTGATTGTATTTTCTGATATTGTAGAGGTAACTTTGAGATTTTTAACCGAGGATATTTTTGATTCCAAGGCTGTCAACTCATGAAAATGGGTAGCGAATAAGGTAGCTGATCCAATTTTGGTACTGATGTATTCTGAAATGGCCCAGGCAAGGCCAAACCCATCAGCTGTTGAAGTACCCCGCCCAAGTTCATCTATTATTATTAGTGAATTTTTAGTTGCTGTTTTCAAAATTGAGCTGGCTTCCAGCATTTCTGCCATAAAGGTCGAAATGCCTTGTAGTTGCCGATCACCAGCACCAACTCTTGCCAGGATACAATCACGGATTGAAATTGTAGCTTCTGTGCAGGGCACAAATGCGCCAATTTGTGCCATTAAAACGATCATTCCAATTTGTTTAATATATGTTGATTTCCCAAAGCAATTGGGTCCCGTAATTATTAAAAAACACGAATCTGGAAGAATGCGCAAATCGTTTGGTATGAAATTTACATCTTCTTGTACCTCTAAGCAAGGATGCCTCGACTCTTTTAAAATGATTGTGCCCTTCCCCATTTCCAAAATTTTTGGACGGATATATGGAAGCACGGAATCCGAAGCAATTGTCGCAAAGCTAGCAAGGACATCTATTTCGGAAATCAATTCACATACGATATCAAAAATTGTAGAATAGCTTTTACATACTCGTACTACCTGATCAACAACCTCTTGTTGCTTTTTTTCATATTTTTCTTCAATTTCCTCTGATTCTTGATTTAATTTTGTTAGCTTTTTTGTTGTAAACTTTACTCCATTTTTCCGGCTTTCCAAAACAATAAATTTCCGATCACCCTTCAGATGCTTTTGGTTGACCTTTGTGACCCTAAAATAATAATTTGTTCCTTTCCCCTTTTCAAAAAGGACCTTATCAGCAGAAAGAGATTTGAAACTGTTTTTGATCTTTTTCGCATGATCTTTAATATCACCTGCAACCTGCACTCTTTTGTTATACAATTCTTCCAATTCTTCTTCGTATTGGTAATTGATTAAATATTGGTGATCCTCTGTTTTCTCCAAATCAATTACCATTTCGATCATTTTTTGAAATTTCGAAAGGGGCTTGATAAATTTATCCAAAATGGAGATATAGGCCCTATTTAATAATTCCAATTGTTCACCCTCAAAGGACAATAAAGTTTCCTTCATCCTTACAAGTTCTTTGGAAACGTTATATAGCCGAACAACATCAATAAGCTTTGCGCTTCCTCTTTGGATCCTTTTTACAATTCTGAGGATATCTGGCATTGTCCTTAAATGCGTATCGCGGAAAAGACACCTCATACCTGCATCTTCGACAAAGGCCTCAACAATGGAGTGCCTTCTATCAATTTCCTTTTTATCAATCACGGGTTGTTTGATCCATAGGACCAGTTTCCTTGATCCCATTTTTGTTTTGCATTTATTTAATAGCCCGAGTAGGTTTGTTGAGTTCAACAAACTAGAGTTATTGAAAGCAAAATTGCTTGAGTTTGTTAAGGACTTTTGCAATTGGAATTGCTCTTTTTTACTTGGAAACAAATTTAGTGCCTCAAGTGCTGTTGCGTCAAGTCTCATATAACACATTGGATCAAAGGTAGTAATTCGAAAGGTCCCAAAATTTGCTTCATCATTCAGCAATGATAAATATTTGATCAGACATTGAAGTGATCCCAATGCAGTTATTTGATCAAACAGGGGTAAAATGTTTGTTTTCTTTGTTGCTAGTCTTTTCAAATCGGGCTCTATATCGTTAATATTTGTATTAAACTCTTTTTTGGGCTTTTCCGTGATTACAATATTGCATTTTAATAGAATTTCATTGATCTTTTTTAAGTCATACTCCATTTCCTGTGACAATTTTTTGTTGTCGTAAATTAAGCACTCCTTGGCGCCTATTTGCACACACAGCGATTCTAAAACAGAAAACTGATCATTGTCAACAATTTCGCTGATCCCGATCGTGTGTAACGTCGAATCGCAAAAGGAGATGCCCAACAGCCTCTTGTCTTGGACCCTTCCTAATTTGATCGACATCACAATTGGGGATAGACTGATCATCGAAGAGTCTGATCCATCGCCACTTGGCTCCCCATTAAATAACAAATCTTCAAATTGCCTGACATTCCCTGGCGAGGCATATTTGGCTAATTTCCATTTGTTTTTGACTCTTTCCTTAATTATTGTGTAGAGCTCAATACGATACCGCTTAACCAATAACAAATCGCGGATCACTAACACAAACTTTTGTTGGTTAACAGTAACAGTGTCAAGAAGGTTCCTGTTTTTTCCAATCGTTTTTAAAGTTGCTAAAGTGCCATAATATTCCTCAGCAATAAAAGACGCATCTTCACCAAGACTCAAATACGTTTGCGGTTCCCCCTTTCTTTCATAAAAACGAACCAGATCTTTTGTCTTTTTGGGTAATTTCAAATGAAAAGCTAATAGAACTCTTTGTGCTGCCTCACTCATAACCAATTTTGCGGTTCTTTTTTTCATTTTTGATAGTTTATGAAATTTTGGATCACTGCTCTTTTGTTATTTTTTTTTTTGTTTTTACTCTTTGTAGGGTTTTGTTTCAGAAAAAAAAAGATCAAAAAATTAATAAATGAATCGTTTTTTTTATGACTATTTATACTAGTTGGCATTTTGCACATGGGTTTGGTTTTAGTTTGTATGTCAAAATTAGTTTTAATTATTAAATGGCTCAAGTCAATTAAAAAATTTTTCTTATTCATTATTCTCGAGTTTTGAAATTGATTTTGTCTTGTGTTAATTGACCTTTTTCTGAAAATACCTTCAATCATTTTAAAAAAACATTTTTTGTGTTTAGATTCTTAAACAGTTTTCTAGAACAATCAAAAAAATCGATTTGGATGAAGTGTCAGGTATAAAAAAATGTGGAATTATTACCTTTACCTTGTAGGGAGATAAATTTTACAAATTTTAAAGTATAAAGATAAAAGTATTGATTGGTTGGATGAAATTCTTTATTTTAAGTTCATACTGTTGTCAAAATAAATCATGCAGAAAAGTTTTATTCATATTTCGAATAGAATGCGTATTTTTTTTTGTTATAGAAGGCCAATACATCAACCTATCAAAGAAACCAACTGAAAAATTAATTAAGTCGGTATTGGTTTCTTAAGGGATTAGCGTCTCCCAAGGAGAAGCCTAGGAACAAAGTATGTTGTTATTGGACCTAACCACATTCGTGCCACCTGGTTCAAATGTCTCTCTAAAAATTCGATTAGTCAAGTAGTAATATTTGTTGATCTCATCAATTAAAAATGATCCTTGTATTTGTAAAAAACCCAACAATTTCCGAATAAAATCTACATTTAGCCATAAATTTAAAAAGGTTGAATTATCAATATTCAGATAACAAAGATGTAAAATATCTTTCTTAATTATGTTGCGAAATGTAGATTAGTTACTAAAAAATTCGTTTTTTTTTAAAAATTAAATAATTAACCAATAGATTTTTTTGAACAATTATTTCTACTATATGGAAAATATATTGATGTTACAATTATTTTTATCTAAAACAAACAAAACTAATCAGTCTTTGTGCTTTTATGTTTTTGATTATTGAGTTAATCTTTGAAATCAAAAAAAAATATAAAAATAGTTACTTTTGGAAGCTCTAAATCTTGGATTATTAAATACTAGAATACTGTATTTTGGGTTTCTATTTTTAGATTTGAAAAAGTGAATTAAAAAAAAATTTTTCAAAATGAAACTTTTTTAATTGTGATCATTTAGTAAAAAATGTAATAATATATTGTGCAATAAGATTAATAATAGATTTTTTAGAGATATTTGAGCCATAGTGCACTAATATCATTTACACCTAATTACAACATACCATGATTATAGACAAATCGAGAGTGATGCTAATCCCTTAATGTTCTTTTATTTTAAAAGAAATTCTAAAAATGAAGGATCAAAATCCAAAATTTTTATCAAAAAATTGAGTTAATTATTTTATAAAATTTTTAAGTAAATCATTGAAAACTAAAAAATTTCCAAAAAAATTGAGAATATTACGAAAAAATCTTAAAATCAAATTCAGTTCCTAATTTAAAATTTTACTACAATATCAAGGTGTTTACTTTCAAAATTGATTTGAATTTAGGTATACTATTGGGTAGTCAATTGAATGTTTACTTGTAACAAGAAGAAGAAAAAAGCAGGGATAATATTATGAAACATGGATTATAGTTATTGAGGACTCATTATTTTGATCACTATACTGTTTTCCACAACCCAACAATTATTCTTCAAAGGCAAGTGTTATCTTTTATCAAATAAAAAGCTTTCAAAAAATCAAATCTTATCAATAATGGCAGGGTTTTCGGTTCTAGTTGACTATCAACTTGGAATTAAGTATCTGATTAGTTCATATTTCAAATTTCTAAAAATTTGAAATTTAATAGTTTTTCCCAATCTCAAGATATGAAATGTATAAGTCCACAGTGCTTTGTACCCTTCTTCCTCATAGTATTTTTTTTTTTTTTTTTTAATAATTCAAGAGAATGGAACCATCAGCAAAAATATTTTTCACTTTTTTCCGAAATGCACAAATAGTTAAAAATCCCAACTGTTAACAAGAACAAAATTTTTCAATTCAGAGCCTTTAAACTCCTTGTTATTTATTTATTTTTTTTAAAATTCAATAATTCAATACCTTACCCGATGCTGAGATAGTCTTTACTTTTAAGTTTTTTATTTTATTCAAACAATAATTTTAAATATCCCAGGGCAACTGGAAGTTGTTTGATGGATTGTAAAATAATTTTTTTTATTAATTTCGAAATGTAAAATAGGAAAAAACAAATCCTTACTACAAAGTCCAATTGGAAGATTGTATATGGTAAAACATTATATAGTTTTTTGAAATTCTTTAACGAAATAAATTTACCATAGAGTAAATGATTATTTATGATTTTGATTTAAAAAACTATTTCATACTTTGAATAAAAGAATAAAATTGTGGATTTATGAAGATTATTGAACTTTTCCAAATTATCAATAAAATCTAATTTTCATTAGAAATTGCGATTACTCTAATCTTAGAGTATCAATAAATCATTATCAGTAACAAAATTCCAAAACTTGAGATTAATTTATTTTTAGATAATTTTTTTTTCTTCTTTTTTCATTAAATTCTGATAATTCCACAGGTTCAAATTTGAGTGTCAATTAAATAATTAATAACCAGAAAGAATACCAAGAAGTTGACAATTAAAAATGAATGGTTTTTTAATTGTACAACTAAGAATGGGAATTACTCTTATAAAGTATAAAATGATAAAAAAATGGAGACAAATTGTCAAATGGTGTTGACAATTAAAAAAAAAACTCTAATTGGAATTCATCAATGGTAATAAAAGAGGAGTTGAAGAAGCGGGGGGGGGGGTTAGTATAAAAAACAAGCAATTGTAAATATTTTTCAAATTGATGGATATATTTTCCTCTTTTTTATAAAAATATTTATGATTTAAACAATAGTATCCTTCAATTTTTAGAGAGTTAAGAAAGAAATTAATAAGGTTATTCACGAAAAAATAATAAACCATAAAAAAACGAGTGATTTATAACCAGTTATCTTTATAGTGTTATATAACGTGATACTATATGGGAAAATTATTTAATTCAACTGGTTGTTATTATTGGTAAAAAGAAGTTGGGTAAATGGTTTTTTTTGTTTGATATTTGGTTTTATCAAAATTATTTTCTAGTATATTGGTACATGTAAAGTAACATTATAAGGGGATTTGAAATAATTTGTATAGAACCACGATCAATGGGAAAAATTGATAGAACTAATAACAAGGGAAATTTCATTTTCAAACCTTTCGAATGTAAATTTCGAATTTGGTTAATGAAAATCGTTTTTACCCAATTGGTAATTTAAAAAAAAACCTAAATGTTAAATTTGAACCAAAACTTTTTACCCAACATTCTTAAAAGCTAATAAATATTTATAAGTAATCAAAGTAGAATTCAAAGAACAGAAAATATGAATAGTTCTTAAGGGGTTAACAATAGGTATTAGATAGGTTTGAATCATTTCACTTGAAAGTAACTTTATTAAACAGTGAAAAATACATATACATAGCTGTATGTCAAACTTTTAACAAAATAAAATGCATAGCAAAAATTCCTAATTAAAAGACAAAAATATATCTTCTTTTAAAATAATTTGAGTAAAAAAAAATCTCAAAAAAATGTATATGAAATTAGAATTTTTTTGAGCGTTCAATATCGTTTATAAATCATTTTCCAGTCAAAGATGCCCAGTTGTATGGTGAGTTAATTACATGCTTTTTTAAAGTGTTTGAATGAATTTAAGAAGAAAAAATATTTTTTGGAAATTTCAAAATTGAAATAATGTTTTTGATTTTTTCTTTAAACACTTTTCACTATTTAACTTTTTTCATTTTTTACTTAATTCAATTGCAAATTACTTTTAAAAACACTAGATCGATAGTTACATGGTAAAAAATGTGTTATTCTAATGTTATTGAAACAGTGGAAATGATATTAGAAAAATCATTTTTATTTCAATTGGAATTTTCTTGGATCTTCAATTGAAGATCAAAATGAACATTACTGTTTTTCTCAATGAGTTTTATAAGAACTTGAGTTTTTCAATTTTTAAAGAAAATCTCTTGGTTTTTTAGTTTTATACTAAATACAGATACCAACTATTCTCGGATATGTATTATTCTACTTATTTCTTATTTTGTTTTTCAAAGGTCAGTTATAAAAAATAATTGATATTTGAAAAAATCGCTGGGTAACTTTGAAAGAAACAAAGTTTGGTTTGTACACAAAGCGTGGTACTGGCTGTATTAAGAAGAAGAAAACAGCACTAGTTAAGACAAAAATTCATCTTTCCTTTATCAGTGGTTCTGTCTTGTAGAGAATGCCCAAAAATTAAAAGTAAAAGAACAAAAATAAACCTTAAGCAAAATGTTCATGATTTTTTATATCTATGATTTTTTTTTATTCTTGAAAATAAATTTTTTGAGGTTTTTTTTCTTTTTCATTCCATTTTATTCGAAATGAATAAATTCACGTTCTTGTAAAATTAAAATTGAGAGAAAAGGTCTCCTGTTGTTTTAAAAATCCAATTTTGAAAATTAAGAAATGGATCTTTTCATTTATTTTTTGTATTTCTTGCCTTAAAATTGTCTAAATTGTTTGACAGCATCAACACCTTGTTGTGGTTCCCATTTAATTACATTGAAGTGGACAGTTTTTGATAAAGGTCTAAAAATTTTGTGAATTGTGTTATTTTGAAAAAATGTTTAAAAAAAAATAAAAAAAAAAAAGCAAAAAAATAAAAACAAAAAAAAATTGAACAATAAGCAAAAAAAACAGTAATGGAACAAGAAAAAAAAAAAAAAGAAGAAAGGAAAAGATATTTACCTAGTTTGACCAATGGTAACAATATCACCAGGTTTAACATGTTTGAAGCATGGTGAGCAATGAGCAGGAAGATTTCTATGTCTTTTTTCGAATCTATTATATTTTTTTAAATAGTGAAGATAATCACGTCTGATGATAATAGTTCTTTCCATTTTTGTACTTATAACAACACCTCTTAAAATTCTTCCACGAATACTTACGTTCCCAGTAAATGGACTGTATTTAGTTTGCAGATCAAAATTTCATCGTTTGTTTTTTTTTTTTTTTTAATTTTGTTTTGTTTTGTTTTTGTTTTTGTTTTTGTTTTTCAAAAAAAAAACGATCGGAAATAAAAGAAAAGAAAAGTAAAAAAGAAAAGAAAAGAAAAGAAAAGTATTTTTAATAATCAACAAGTTATTCGTTTTTTTTTAATTTGATTTGGGTTTCAGTTTCAAAAGGATCTGAAGAAGAAAAAGCATACCATTTTTTATCGATATAGGTTCCTTCAATTGCTTCTTTTGGTGTTTTAAATCCTAATCCAATTTTTTTTACGAGTCTTGATTTTCCTTTGACCCATCTTCCAAGGACTCTTCTTTTGTCTGAAACAAAGACACCTTTTTGTTTTTGGAATGCTCTTTGGTTTTGTTCAGTCATTATGATATATATAATAAATAGATAAAAATGAAAAAAAATGAAAAGGCAATTTCTTAAAAATAGAGATAAGAATATTATCACAAATTTGTTGATTTCTTGCTAATTACTTAACTTGTGAAGAATTAAAATAGTTAATATTACAAGTACTATTGATTTGCTGTAAATAAATTTACTTGTATTCAAAAGTACTGTAGCCAAAATAACCCGTGCAAAAAAATTTAATGCGTGTTTCAAAATAAAACCGTGTTTTTTTGTTATAGAAGACCTATACATTAACAAATAAAAAAACCAATAATAAACCCTAGAAAAAATATGGTGTTGGTTTCTTAAAGTTCTATTATTTAAAAAGAAATTCTAAAAATGAAGGATCAAATTTAAAAATTTATCTCAAAAAATAGAGTTTATTTTTTAGAAAATTTTGCTTCATCAAAAAAACAAAAAATTACAAAAAACCTGAGAATATTATGTAAAATTTTCAACAATTTGCATGAATAATTTAAATTTTATTGAAAATAACCAGACTTTTACTTTCAAAATTGATTTGAACTTAGATATACTATTTGTTAGTATATTGGATGTTGCCTTGGTACAAGAATAAAAAAAAGCACGGATAATATTTTGAAACACGGATTATAGTCGTTGTGCACGCTTTATTTTGATCACTGTAGAATGATTAAAAATTTTTACTTTAAGAGATATATCCAACTATGATTTAACTCTAATCAATGTCTGTTATAATAAAGTGAAGAAAATATGTGTTCTCTTGTTCAAATAGCAATAAAAACAATCTACTATAAATCTTGTTGAAAATTAAGATATTCTATTTTTTACGAAATATCACCCTTAAAAAAATTTCGTTTTGGTAATAGTTTTTTCGAATAACTTTTCCAAATCTAAAGATAGAAACTTAAAGTAATAATAATATATATTCCACTCATAACTTTGTCTTATTATATTGGGAAATACAATTTATCTACTAAAAAAGTAAATCTATAAGACAAAAAAAAAGAAATAACAAATAAAAGGGGTTGCTAAGATATTTATTCATTGATTTATCCTATTTACCCAGAAGACAGTATTGTTTACCTATCAGAAGTTTTTGATCCTTATGAAATGTATCTACACTTTTTTAATTACGTTCAATAGTCTAGCACTTCAAATTTCTTGTTGAAATGTATTTTTTTTATGATCATAAAGAATAAGTAAGTATTTTATTTCAATAAAGCCAAATAAATTTAATAAATATAAAAAATGAAGCCAAAAGTAAATTATCATTTTTAACTCTATTTGATCCATTGGATTGTTATGAGAGACCAAATTGATTTGGATTAGAATTCAAAAAAAAAAAAAAAAATCATTCTTGAATCTATCTTTAACTCATAATTTGAGGTTATAAATTATCATTATAATTTTAAAGTCTTTAATCTACCCATTTATTGAAATTATAAAATCAATTTAGTAATACGTAATTACCAAATTTTTATTTTATGATAATTTTCCAGATGAAAATAATGCTCTGATTCTTAACTTTTTATTTTTTTAGATGGAAGTAATGTATATAATTTATGTTCAGTAATTTTTTTTTATTTTTTACATTATTCTGAAAGGCAAAATGTATAATATGAGTTTCTTTCTTATATCGGTTCACTGGGTTTATGAATGTAAATTTAATTCACTAAAATATTATTGAATTTAAAAATACAAAGATATGTTTATAGGGGGGTATGTATTGGGGATATTACAAAAGTTTTTTTTTTTCTTGTTATTTTATTAAATGTATTTTTTTTATTGTTTTCAAATATTTTTGTAAGTGTTCTTAAGAGTCATGATAATTAAAGTGGGGAAGTAATAGTTGCTTATATTGTAATTATTTTTTTATTTGGGTATTATGGAACTGATATTTTTCAATCCTCAAAAAAAAAAATTATTAAAAAAAGGAGGGGATGTATAAATTAATGAAAATTGATTTTTTCATTCAAAATTTTTAATTCTTTCTCATTTTTTGATCCGTTTAATCGAAAACGGTTTTATTGTTATTTCTTTTTTGATTCCAAGAAAAAAAGAATATTTCATTCAAACTTTATTAAAGTTTCAAATTAACTTTCATAATTTTACTGTGAAACAAAAATAATATGTGAAAAATCTTTTTGAATAATACAAAATGATAAAAAATGAAAAAATAATATTTTATTATGATTTAATATTTTTAAAAAAAAATAATAAAAATGATTTAAAACAATCAAAACTATGTTTCTGGTAGTAAAATTAGAAGACCAAAGTTTTTTTTTTCTTTTAAATTATATTTAGATAAAATTTTCTTGGTTTTAAATCTCGATTTTAACTGGTGATTTTTTTTATAAACTAGATTTTTTAGTATTTTTTGTTGTTTCTATCAATATAACTCTCCATCTATTACAATATCTATATCTTTTTACTCAGTTATTAAAGATCAATAGTTTTTTTTTTTTTTTTTTTTTTTTTTTTGATATTTATTTTATAAAGTCTTTAACTCGAAAGTTTCAAAACAATCAAGCTATTATGATTATTTTCTCTGTTTAATTTTTCAGTAGATAAAGTTAATGTTTGTTTTCTTATATGTTTATGATATTTTTTTTTCATTGTTCATTAAGGTGGTTCTTTTTCAACAATATTTTCATCTCTATTTTAACTTTTAATTTATTTCTGAATTATAATCCATATAAATTTAATTTTTTTTTTTAAATAACAAAAAAATCAAAAAAATAATAAAATATAAAAAATAATTATTGTTCACTTTGTGATTTTTGAATACTGAATTGTGCTATGAGAAAATGTAAATGAATCGTACTATCCTTCTAAATTCTAAAAAACAAGGTGATTTATTTTTAAGATTTAAGACATTTTCCAAATTTAATTTTCACATAAACAATTTTTTAATCAAAAAACAAATTTTTTATTGTTCTCATATTGATTGAATTATTCAAACTTTTAAAAAAAAAGAATTAGAATGATTTTTTTCTTGATGACTAAATTTCAGAAACTAACTTTTTAAAATTTTTTCGAAAAGTAAAATAAAATCAAAATAAAAAAAAAATCTCATGATCAAAATATTAGCTTAATTTATTATTAAGGATCTCTGAATCGATAGAACTTAACATTCCCAAATTCTAATTTCGCAAAACCAATGTTTTTAAAAATCTTATTTTTGAATAACCTATAAAATTTAAACATAGCTAAAGATCGATTAACGAAATAATTAAAATAACAATGCTAGTTCATCTACACAAAATACTATTTTTTCCCGTTCAACTACCATAATCCTTAAAGATACCCCAATGTTCACAAAATATTGAAATGGCTGCGGTAAATATTTTTAATTATGTTTGTTTTTTTAATAAAATGATTTTTGCAGAGTATCAAATTTAAAATTCTTTATTGTTCTTATTTATTTATTATATTGAAAAAATGAAGAATATTTAAATTTATTTTGACTAATTAAAATACAAATAAGTGATATTTTTAAATAAATAAATTTAAATTTTGGGGAAATTGAAAATGATATTTATGAATGAGAATTCATATTATTAATATGTTCATTATTCAGAAAATTATTTCATAATGTTTTATTAATAATAAGATTCTAAAAAAATAAAATAAAATAAAATAAAAAAAATCAATGAAAGACATAATAAAATAAAAAAAGGAAAAAATAATAAATATAATAAAAAAATTATTATTAACAACAACCCTCTTTGCGTTTTTTTTTATATTCATTTTTCTCTTCTTTTTCGATGATAAAATCTTGTGTTGTTCCAAGTTTAATTCCTGATGTCTATTTCATAAATGGAAAATCAATAAAATAATCATAATGATACAAAAATTAAAGGTTAAAATTTAAAAATCAAAAAAAAAATAAAAATGGTGTTCTTACTTCATTTCCCAAATTGATGTCCCCATTTTCTACTTTATAATAAATTAAATTAGAAATATCCACAAATGCCTTTTTAAATCAAGAAAAGAGGTAATAATTAAAGATAAAATATTATTAACAAAATTTAATTGTTTAATAAAAATGAGAAAAAAAAAAAAATGAAATTTAAATTGAAGAATATGTTAATTATTTATTTTGTTTGTTAAGAATTCATTTTTAGTGTAGATATTAAAAAAATTCCCTAATAAAAAAGCAAATTTATCACACTGTAATCAAGGTGTGATAAAAAATATAAGGTATTTTCAAAAAAGTGGGGTGATTTTTTCTACATTTCATAAAAAATCATCATTGTTAGTGAAGGTATTCATGAATTGACAATACCAAATTAAGTTTAATATTAATACCGAATAAATCAATGACTATGATATTTATTTCGAAATTTGTTTGTTGAAATATTTCCCAAAAATGAAAAAAAAAATAGGACTTGTTTCAGTGAAAACAAGGTACGACCAATTTCGATAAAAAACTGGAAATATGGAAAGGGTACAAATTATTTTTTAAACAATAAAATGTAGTTATATTCTTTCAATTCTATTTGAAAATTTGTTGTGATTAAACAAGTTATGGAAACGGTTTTTTCGATCAAAAAGAAAATAATAAAAACCATTTTCACCTCTAAAAAATATCAGATAAAATCGAGATCGGAAATTTTAATATTTTTTATTTATGTAATACAATACTAATAAACAAATTGAATTATTATCAAGAATCGATAGATGGTAGTTAATGATTTTGAATATTTTAAATAATTTTTTTAAGATTGGGTTTAATAGAGATATTTTAAAATAAATTTGCCCCGGTTTATTGGAAATAGCTTATATGTGCATGTGATAAAGTAATTTATATGTGTTTACCTTATTTACAAAATGTATACTAAATAGTTCTAACAGCTTTCTCACAGTGTGATACATTTGCTTTTTTGTTTGGGTGTAACTAAATGTTTGCAAAATATTCACAAAAAGATAAAAATCAAAATCACAATTATCTTCATTATTAATATTTCTTAGTCTCATTTTATTCGTTGTTTTAATACTTTGAATTTTATTTAAATTGGAAATAAATAAAATCTTATGGACTTTAAATGTCTCTCATAATCTTATATTAAATGTATATTTTCTTTAATATTAAAGGATAATTTCAGAGGAATTTATTGATTCAAAAGGTATAATATGGTTATCATATTGATTTATTCTTTTTTATCAATTTTTTTTTTCTAGATAGATTCATGGTTACATTATTAATTTTTTTTGTTTTGATATTTCAAAATCTGCTATGAGAAAAAGAATTTTGATAGTTTCATAATTTAGTCAATTGAAAATTTTATGATGATCAAATAGAAATTCCGTTGGGCGATCTTGAATAAAACAATCAAAATGGTGGAATAGAGAATGAAATCAAAAATCAAAAAAAAAAAAAAATTTATTAAATAAGAGTTTTTAAAAACCATTTTTTTTATTTTTTATACTTTTTTGAATTTTTTCAAATTCCCTTTTTAAGTTGTTTGGGTTGCTTTGGTTCCTCCTCTCTTTTTTCCTTTTTAAGTGTTTGGGAAAAGTAAATCGAATCAAAAATCATTAATAACAATTGGTAAACTTGTTCTTAATTAGATCTTTAATGAAAAGAACTTATCTGAAGAAACCGAAGCTAACTTAATGCAACTGAAGTGATTTGAAATCAGCTGATGAAATTTGAAACCGAACTGAAGAAAAGTATTTGAATCGTCCTTTCCTTGTAATATGCCCAGTGGGCACTTGAACTAGGCTAATGCTGTTAAGCCGGTGTCCCGTACTTGAATTTTGCGAAAACAAGATTTGGGAAACTTGTAAAAAAAAAAAAATAAGGCAACAAAAAGAAAATTTCGAAAACAAATTCTTATTCTCCAAAACTGGAGCTCTTTATAGATTATACCCTCTCTTATAAAGTTCTAATTTAAAACTTAATAAAGTAACATATTTCATTTGATCTACTAGTTGTTCAAATATTTAGATCGCTTTATTAAAATAAATTCTAGTTGCAATCCAGGAATTTTTAACATAAAAGGAAACAAGCAACAACCCATTCGACACTAGGAGTAAAAAAAATTTTTTTAATTAAGCTTGTTATTTTTTATTTTTTTACTCTCTTTCATTTCCAGAAAACTAAATTGAGTTTAAAATACTTCTAATTACTGTAATTAAAAGGTTCTTTTGACTACTCTTTGAATTAGAAGTCACAAATTTATTCACTGCAAAACTCTCTCTTTAACATATTAAGAGCTCTTGAGCACTTAACCCTTACCAATAAAGCCTGATCTCTTTCATTTCTTTCATTTCCTTGACTCTTTTTCTTGTCTTTGTTTCGAAAATAATTTTTTTTCTTATCATTTTTTTAAAGAAAAGTAATCCTTTGAGTTATAATCTTATCTACGTTATAATGAGAATAAAAAACTCTAAAGATATATTTAGAGGTTCAGGTAAAGTGCTGTCAAGTGCCGTCGAGTGCCTAGCTTTTCCAGAATTCAAAAGAATAGAGAAAAATCAAAGATCTTTATCAATTCCTTTAAATTTAGGAAAATCTAACAGCGTTTTTGCAGTATTCAAAAGAATAGAGAAAAAACTAAGATTTTACTCAATTCTTTTAAATTCGGGAAAAGCTAGTAGGGATTTTTTTTAATTTGAGAAATTAACTGAAAATTAAATAAATTGTCGTTTTATTTCTCAAATTAAAAAAAACCTAACAGCAAACAGAGTGTACTTTTGTTGAGGTTTTCTGTTTTTGTTTCGAAGTGTTCTAGGTTTTTTTGAGGTTTTCTATTTTATTTGGAAAATCTATTGATTTTCGTTAGGTTTTTTTTACTTTTTGAAATAAACAGAAAATTTTAATAAATTTTCCGTTTATTTCAAAAAGTAAAAAAGACCTAGAACACTTCACAAATAAATAGAAAACTCAAAAAAACCTAACGAAAATCTATTGATTTTCTAATCAAAACAAAAATTAAATAAAATCTAACCTAAACAGTGGTAATAAAAAGGGGAAATTGAATCGCCTCTCTTCATAATCTTAAGGTATTTCTAAAAAAGTTGGGTGATTTTTTTTTACATTTCAGAAAAAATCATCTTTGTTAGTGGAGGTATTTGTTAATTGATATTGTCAAATTCAGTTTAATATTAATACCGATTGAATTAAATGCCTAATGTATTTATTTGAAAATATTTTTGATTGAAATATTTCCAAAAAAGGTAAAAAAAAATAGCACTTTTTCTGGAGAAAACAAGGTACGACCAATTTCAATAAAAAACTGGAAATATGAAAAGTGTACAAATGATTTTTTAAACACCAAAATGCAGTTATATTTTTTCCATTCTATTTGAAAATTTGTTGAGATTAAAACAAGTTATGAAAATGATTTTTTTGATCAAAAAGAAAATAATAAATAGCAATTTTCACCTCTAAAAAATATCAGATAAAATCGAGATCAGAAAATTTAATATCTTTTATAATTATGTCATACAATACTAATAAACAAATTGTATTATTATCAAGAATCAATAAATGATAGTTTATGATTTTGTATATTTAAATACTTTCTTGAAGATTGAGTTTAATAAATATATTTTAAAATAAATTTGCACCACTTTTTTGGAAATAGCTTGTTTAAATAAAACAAAAGATTTTTTTTTTGAATACAATTTTGTTATCAAAAAAAATTTGTTATTAAGATATTTGTTAGATCAATAGAATTTAAAAACATTTTAAAATATCTTTTTGCTTTTTTACACACCTTTTTGGATTTTTGACTCCCGTTAATAACACAAAAATAACAATTCTCTTTTCTTTCTTTTTACAAAAAAAAAATAAATAAATAAAAAATAATCATAACCCTTTAATATAGTCCCCTAGTTTAATTTTTTTCTGGTTTGGCTTTAAAAAGTTGTGTAAAAATCAAGAAAAAGATATTAACCCTTCATTGATTTATAATATACCTAGTTGTTTATTTTGGTTAAAGCCTTCATTAATTTCCAATTTATTAATATTCTTTGACTGATTTGTGATCGTTTGATTTAAAATTTTTGTAAAGTTTCAAATGTTGATGGTTTTTACAAATTTCTTTTTTTCTCAATAACTTTTTTTTCAATTTTCTTTAAATGATTTTCGATCAAACTCGAATCTGAATTTTTAAAAAAAAAAGAATTGTTTGTTTGATTTAATTTATCTAAAATAAGGTTTGGATATTGTATCATTTTTTACTTGAATTATTAATTCATATCTCAGTCTTTTCATTAAAATTATTTGTTTTTTTTTTTCTTTGAAAGTCAAAAAGGGGTTATTTTAAAAAGGAAGTTGATTGCAAAAACAAATGACAATAGAAATCACAGAAATCTTCGAAATTACAAAAACCTGAAAATATGAAAAAATTCATTATTTAAAGCAATTTAATCTTTAAAAATTACAACTTTTAGAAAGTGGATAGTTTATATTTAACCATAATTATTCCAAGATTACTTTTTGAATAAGATCTGTACTTATTGAAGTAAAATCAAATTTGAGAATAGATATAATTTTCTGAAACTAATTGCAAACCTAACTATAAAATCAATTATTTAAAAAAAAATAGATTTCAAAATATCGAGACTAAGAAGCTAATATGGGGGTAATTTACATAAATTTCGATATATTTGGATTGAACTCTTAAAATTCTTTAATTTTTCTCTTTTAATCGGCTTGTGGCCACTTTATTCTTTTTTAAATAATGGGCTAGTCTCATCTTTTAAACAGATTACAATTTAATTTCAAGGTGTACCTAATTTTAAATTTGAATTAAAGTCTTCTTATCTACAGATAACTCTTCTTTTTGCTTTTATTTATTGATCGTTAAGGGTTACATAAAAGAGTCATTTAATTTGGGAATGAGTAAATTTTGAAGTGACTAAATTTGTTACTAAATTCGTGACTTCTTTTGTGACTTCTTTCGTGACTTCTTTCGTGACTAAATTCGTGACTAAATTTGTGGGTTCTAATTCAAAGAGAATCTGAAATAGACACATTCCTTTGAAGTATTTGAAACTTAATTTAATTTTTTAAAAATTCTTTTTGCTTTTATGGATTTGAGAATCTATCATTTTTTTTTTTTTTTTTTTTGTTTTATTTGGATTTCCTTCTCGATAATAAAAGTAAATTAATAAAAATCATTTTCGAGTTTGAAAGTACAAAAATATTTACCAATATTAAAAAATCAAAATTCTTTCTTTACAACTCAAAGGTATTTAGGTTATCCTCCAAGTTCAACAATTCTAAAATTCAGTGAATTTACTAATTGCTTAAATAGATATTACTATACAATCAATAAAAATACAAATAAATTTTACCATTTATGTTTAAAATATGAACAGAATAATATAATAGGAAATATTGATTATTGCTCATTCGTATGTCTTCCCTATAAAAATGATAGGTCAATATTTTTAACAATTAAAAAGAAAGAAATCTCAATGAATTAATTTTAAATCGAGATAGTTTGAAATTATTTTCATTAATTAATAATCGTGAAATCTTTGGTTTTACACTTAAATTTCTGAAGGGGATTTTCAGTAAAAGTACATCTATATGGAAATTTTTAAACTAGTTTTCGTCAATAAATAGAAGTGAATAAAAAAAATCATTTTTTTTTTTTTTTTTTTTTGCAGTGTTTTTGATTTTTTTGAGTCATTGCTAATTAAAGAAAAATAAAAAATTTACATAGATTTCAAATTATGATAGAATTGTTTACTTATTTCTAAAATAATAATAGTTAAAATTGCAAAGATGATGGAATTGAACATTCTTCATTTTTGGTGATTCTCTTAATGTTTAAAATTAAAACATTTTGCTTAACATTTTTTAAGGTTCTTAATTTTTTTGACACACAGGTAAAAAAAACGTTCTTGTATTTAAATCAAAAACCTTTATTTAGGATCCGGCCTTTAGTTAAAGTATATTAAAAATTCTCCATGATTTTAAATTCGTTTATAGGTTATTCAACTTCGATTTGTTGATTTTTGAAGAAAAAAAAAATTTGTTTTGTTTTTAAATTTTTGTGAGGGTTTTAATAAAAAATAATTGTACCTTTTCAACATTAAGTGCAGTCTTTGCTGAAGTTTCAACAAACAAAAGCCCATGTTCGTCTGCAAAATTTTTTCCCTCTTCATAGGAAACTACTCTTCTATGTTCAAGATCGGCTTTATTTCCTACAAGCATTATTTGAAGATCTGGTCCTGAGTTTTGAAGGGCATCGTCTAGCCAAGAAAGAAGATGGTTAAAACTGTCTCTTCTTGTAATGTCATACACTAATAATGCACCAGCTGCTCCGCGGTAATAACTTCTAGTAATTGAACGGAAGGAGTCTTGACCAGCAGTGTCCTTAATTGGGTTTATTTTATTTATTTTTTTGTTTTGTGAGTTTAATTTCAAAGAATTATGTTAATATTTACAAGAAAAGGTTTTATTTTGAACACTTTTTATGATTTTTGGAAGCTTATGGAATCTTTGGAGACAAAAATAGCATCTTTAGATCTCTGAACACTTTTTATGATTTTTGGAAGGTTTTGGGATTTTTGAAATGACAAAAATAAACAACGTGGCTTGTAAAAAAGTGAACATCAAGAAATTTTTTTTAAAGAGATCCCGGAAAATTGGTCTATGAGAGGTTTGGTGAATCCGTTTTAGAGATACAGTGAAAACTTTTTTTGTTAGACTTGATTTAAAATGGCTTTATTGGTATTTGTAAAAAAAAATGGTTACAAAAATTTCATGTAGTAATGATTATAAGTTTTTCAATTTATTGTTCACCACTATTTTCAAAAACTTGAATCACAAACAAGACAAATCTGCTTTCTTTTTTAGAAATTAAAAAAAAATATTTTCTTTTTCTTTTTCTTTGTCTTGTGAAAAGGATTTGTTGGTTTGTACATTCTAAAAAAGTGATATACAAAAAGTTCTCTCAAAAGGTGATCTTTAAAATAATAGTAAAATAAAATTTTGGTATCTATTTTTATGGGATCTATTGAGACACTTTTTTGTTTTTCACTTTTTTAGAACAACTTTGAAAAATTTCGTGAATAAGAACTTGAAAAAAAAAAAAAAATTAAAGTGAAAAAGAAAAGAAAATAATTGGTTACCCAAATCTGTAATTTAACTCTTTTGTTTTCTATATCTATAAACCTCGCACCAAACTCAACACCAATTGTCAAATCATGAATTGGTTGGAATCGGTGATCTGTAAATTGGAGAAGCAAGCATGATTTACCAACAGCAGAATCACCAATAACGATATATTTAAAAAGATAATGAAAAGACATTCCGAAGAAATAATAGAAAAAATGACGATAATAAAGTTAAAAATCAGGAATGTCAGTCTTCTTTTAAATTGGAAAAGATAACACTGTAATTTTTGGGTGGTTTGTCTTCTCAAGGCTATTTTGTTGATTAAAGTAAAATAGTTTTAATCTCGAGAGAAATCGGGATTTGCCATCAAAAAGGTTTTCGCTTTAAACAAGGTGAATGGTTGTAAAAGATCAAGAATTAGGATGCTTTCGAATCTTTTTTTTGTCTGAAAATCATGTTATTTAGATTCTGTATTGGTCACTCAATTATTTTGGGAAAGTAATTTTTTTCTTTTTACCTCTGGTTTTCTGGTAAAATTATTTCAATAGGATATGGCGTTCAAAAAGTAATAAAAAAGTCTGCATTATTGACCTCAAAATAGAACAACTTTTACAGAAGATACACTAAAATTAATTTGTTGTTCTTCACTTTTTGAAAAAGAATTCATTATGTGGGTTTTTATATCATTTTGTTTTTTTTCAATCGCTTGTTTTGAAATTACAATAAAAAAGGGTTTGAGATCCAAAGATTGTATTTTTATGAGAAAAGAAATTAAGGTCAAGAATACCATTTTTATTTGATGTCACATGGTCATTAAAATCTTATTGGGTACTTTTAAATACTATTTATATTGTTAACAATGAAAGTAAATTCAAAATACTGTTGTCAAAAAAATATTGTTTTAAAGTCAAACCCATGTTTCAAAAATAAAAAGAGGGTGTTTTTGTTTATAAGACCTACACATTAATTGATGAAAGAAACAGACAATCAACAAAAAATAAATATGGTATTGATTTCAAAAAGTTCGATTTATTTACAAAAAAATCCTAAAAATAAAGGATCAAATTGGAAAATTGTTCACAAAAATAGAGTAAATTTTTGTTCATTAAATTTTTTATATCCCAAAAAAACTCAAAAATTTCAAAAAAATTGAGTAAATTATGAAAAATTTTCAATAAATTGCATTAATTGTTTAAATTTTAATGAAAAAATCAATGATTTTAACTTCAAAATTGATTTGAAAATAGGTATACCGCTAGGTTATTAATTGGATTTTGCCTTAGAACAATAAGAAAACAAAGCAGGAATATTTTTTGAAAACACAGATTAGAGTCTTTGAGAAAGGATTATTTTGATAACTACAGACAAATAGATTCGAAATATATAAACAAGGATTATTTTATCTTTCGGAAAAAATTGTCAAATCGATTTTTATTGCACAAAAGTAAATAAGAATGTTTTAAAAAATAGGGTTTTTACCATTTTAGAGAGAAATTAAAAGTTCAAGGCATTTAAACAAATTTTGGTAAAATTAAATATAATATCTGATTATCTTAATAGAGTAATAATAATTTTAACTGGTAATTGAAAAGGAAGTAAATACCAATCTTTCAATTTTTTTAAAAAAATCATTCTTTAAGGGGCGAGTCTCTATTAAATTTTTTTAGGTAAATTTAATAGATATTTGGAATTTTTTTTTCCAATTACTTAGATTTAAAATCAAAGTGAAAAACTTCATTGTATAGTAATGAAATCTCGATCAATGACATTCATTAAATTTAGTTATTATTTTTATAGAAATAAAAAAAATTTCCTTTTTTTCACTTTTTTGAAAGTTGCTTTTTTTCAACTTATCGCAAAAATACAAAAAATAAAAAAAAATCTGTGCAAGAAAGCAAAACCTTGTTGTGTTTGTGGAAGAAATACAAAAAATAATTTGAAAAATTAACCTGAAAAGTTTTTTTGGATTTGTATGTAAAAAACAGTTTGATTCGAAAAAAATATACAATATATTCTTTACTCAAAATAAAATATCTTGTTTGTTTTCTTGTACCTTTCTTTTTCTTGATGAATCTACTTTTTGGGTTTACACTCTTTTTTTTGTTGAATTTGAAGTTTTTTTAAGTGTTCCCAAATTACCATCCCAAAAGTTTTTGTCAGAGTCAAAAAAAATAAAAGAAAAGAATAAGAACTATTTTTTTAAAAAGTAATTATTGATAAAACAAATTGAGTTCTTTATAGAGTCAAGTTAGGCGAACATAAGTGAAAGAGATAATATTTACTAGCTTTAAATTATTTTTTCGTTTTTCAAAGTGTGAATAAATATTATTTTTGAGAAAATAATTTAATCCAAAATTAATCAAAAAATTCTCATATGTTAAAGATATTTTTTTTAAAAAAAATTCTTAACAGTCACTTTTTATCTGACAGAACTGTAAAATTTTAAAAAAACAAGAACTAAAAGTTCTAATATTGAAAAAACCTGTCTATTTTCAATTTTAAACATATTTCAAGATAAGGATTCCTTATTTAGTTATTGGTCAAAAAAAATATTAATAGAGACTAGTCCCTTAATAAATAATAAACATTGATCTCTTTTTCTCATTTTTTACTTTTTTGAGTGCCTTGCTTAGCCTTCAGTGTTTTAATTTTTCTAAATTTTCTTTTTTAAATTTGTGGTTCTCTGTGTCTCAAAATTAAAAAAAATAAAAAATATTCTGGTTGATTCTTAGTAATTAAGATCTCAATATGGGTTCTTCTAATCAAAATAAAAATAAAATAAAATTTAAGAAAAATATTGAAAATATTTATTGGGTTTGAATTAACCAATTATTTATAGTGGTTAAAATATAATTTATTAAAGATCAAAATGTGATTATTTTACAATAAATGTATTTATATCATATTTGAAATTTTTTATTTGTCAAAATAAAAAAATAAAATTAGAGGAGAATTTTCAGAAAAAAAAAAAAAAATAAATTATAATTAACTTTTTAAATGATCATAAATTTGGAGTTTAATCAATTTCTTCAATACCAACTTCTTCTTCTTCTTCTTTTTCTTCTTTTTCTTCGTTTTGTCCTCCAAACATTCCGCCCATTCCTCCCATTCCTCCCATTCCTCCCATTCCTCCCATTCCTCCCATTCCGCCCATTCCACCCATTCCTCCCATTCCTCCCATTCCTCCCATTCCTTTAAACATTCCTTCCATTCCGCCCATTCCGCCCATTCCGCCCATTCCGCCCATTCCACCCATTCCACCCATACCACCTTGTTGTCCACCTTTACTTTGGGTCTTTTTATAATATTCCATCATCAAAGCTTTAGTTGGTTCTTCGAGTGCTTTAGTTCTTTCTTCATAATCTTCTTTTGGTGCTTTATCACCTTCAGATGTTAACCACTGAAGAGTTTCTTTGACAAGATTTTCGATTTTTTCGATATCTTCTTCTTTTTGTGTCTTCTTGACTTCTTCGTCCTTAAGAGCATTTTGGATCGATGCAAGATAACCTTCGAGAGCATTTTTGGCTTGAACTTTTTCTGTAAATTTCTTATCTTCTTCTTTGAATTTTTCAGCTTCTTTAACCATCTTTTCGATTTCTTCTTTCGATAATCTACCTCTTTCATTTTTGATTTGAATATCTTTTTTGTTACCGGTGGTCTTGTCATGAGCAGAGACGTTCATGATACCATTTTGATCGATTTTAAAGGTTACTTCAATTTGAGGGACACCTCTTGGTGCAGGTGGGATACCTGTTAATTCAAATTTACCTAACAAGTTGTTGTTTTTGGTTCGACCTCTTTCGCCTTCAAAGACTTGGATCAAGACACCTGGTTGGTTGTCTGCATAAGTGGAGAAAATTTTGGATTTCTCTGTTGGGAGGGAAGTGTTTCTTTCGATGAGAACGGTCATGATTCCACCGGCGGTTTCAATACCTAAGGATAATGGTGCAACATCAACTAAGATGATATCTTCAACAACTTCAGATTTGGATCCTCCCAAAATGGCACCTTGGACGGCGGCGCCATAGGCAATAGCTTCATCTGGGTTGATTTCAAGATTGAGTTCTTTGCCGTTGAAGTATTGCTTCAATAATTGTTGGATTTTTGGGATTCTGGTAGATCCTCCAACTAAGACAACTTCGTCAACTTCAGATTTGGAGACCTTGGCGTCTCTAAGTACTCTGTCGACTGGATCTAATGTCTTTTGGAATAAGGATCCACATAATTCTTCGAATCTAGCTCGAGAGAGGGTTGTCGAGTAGTCTCTTCCTTCGAAAAGAGAGTCAACAGAAATTGTGGCAAAGGTGGCATTGGACAAGGTTCTTTTTGCTCTTTCACATGCTGTTTTCAGCTTTCTCATGGCTCGTGGGTTTTTGGAGATTTCGCCTTCCAAATTTCTGTTTTTTCTCTTGAAATCTTGGATACAGAAGTCAACCATTCTGTTATCAAAATCTTCTCCTCCGAGATGAGTGTCTCCGGCTGTTGATCTTACTTCAAAGATCCCTTCTTCAATTTCCAATAAGGAGACATCAAAGGTACCGCCACCAAGATCAAAGACTAAGACGTTTTTGGCATCTTCTTCGTTTTTTTTGTCCAAGCCATAGGCTAAGGCTGCGGCAGTTGGTTCGTTAATAATTCTTTTTACGTTTAATCCTTTGAGAGGTTGAAAGGTGGTGTTTAAATCAGAAAAATATTAAAAATAAATAAATAAAAAGAAAGAGAAATTAAGTAAGAAAAAAATACAAAAAGGAATAAAATATTAAGAAATTTGAAATAAGAAGAAAATCAAAAAAAAAAAAAAAAAAAAAAAAAGAAAAAGCAAACCTGAAATAATTCCAGCATCTTTAGTTGCTTGTCTTTGAGAATCATTGAAATAAGCTGGTACAGTGATAACTGCTTCAGAAACTTTTTTTCCAAGGTAACTTTCAGCGGTTTCTTTCATTTTGTTAAGGACCATTGAACTAATTTCTTCTGGAGCAAATACTTTTTTTTCTCCTCTGAACATTACTTCAACGTGTGGCTTTTTGCCTTCCTTTTCGACAACCTTGAAAGGCCATAATTGCATATCATTTTGGACAGTAGGATCATCAAATTTTCTTCCGATCAATCTCTTGGCATCAAAGATGGTGTTTTCTGGGTTGTTAGCAACTTGTGTATATGCAGATTCACCGACGAGTCTTTCGTTTTCGGTAAATCCAACATAAGATGGGGTGGTTCTGTTACCCATAGAGTTGGCAATGATTTCAACTCTGTCGTTTTGGAAAACACCTACACATGAGTATGTGGTTCCTAAATCAATTCCAATAATTTCTTTTCCGACTTCTTCTGTAGACATTAAAATAATTTGTTCAAATTTTTGAATAAAAAAAAAAAATGATTTGTTGTTCTTGATTTTTGTTTTTTTGATATTAATTATTTCTCTCGTATCATCACTTTTTGAATTTTTGAAAAGGTGTGTGTTAATTCTAGATTCAATTTTGACAAGAAAAATTATTTTGATTTCGAAAAAGAGATTTTTTGTATTGTACGTAATCAAGTTTTATTTCTTGTAAAAATTAAAAATGTGTGAATTAAATTTGAGGGCTTTGAACCAATTTAATTGAAATGGTGATTCACCTCCTAAACAATTTTTTTTTTTATTTTTTGAAAAGAAAGTTTTAATTGTTGGATTATTCAGATTTAAATTGTAATAATTTAGAAACCCTTTTCTGGTTTTTTTCACTTCAAAAATGAATGTCTTTGATCTTCAAAAAAATAACCAATGAAAAATAATTTCAATTTCGACAAGTAACTAAATTGTTGATAGACACAATTACGTTTGTTTAATTGCCTTAAACTGACACCGAATCATTCTCTTTCATTCTTTACACCTTATTTGATAACAAAACTAAAATTGAAACTGTTAATATCATATGTTTAGCAACTAAAAACAAATGTATTATTTTAAACTCAATTTTTAATGTATTCTTGTTTCCCTACAACATCTAATCAACTTCCAAATTCTGTACCTCAGCTCAAATCAATTTTGAAGGTAAAACCCTTTTATTTTTAGAAAAAATGTAATTAAGAAATGATATTATCTTCTGATGTTATTAATTTTTAGTAATTTTTTTTGAAATTACTGATAAATTCAAATATATTTAATAAAATTTTTAGTTCAATTTCCCATTTTGTAATCCCTATATCTCAACTTTTTAGAACAACTCAAGAGAAAGAACTTTTTGTAGTACAACCAATTTTACCAAGTTTTTTGACATTTGAAAGAATAAAATACTTTCTTCAAAGCTTGTGTAAAAAAATTTATAAAATGAGAAATGAAGTGAAAATTTTCAGATATTTATTACAATTTATCAGTATCAATTTTCTTTTATTTTGTAAAATATTCTCAAAAATTAATTCTATTTTTTGATGAAACATTTAAAATTTTGATCTCATGTTTGAAATCTCTTATTAAAAGTAGAACTTTAAGAAACTACTGTTTTATTTACTTCTTGTATATTCTAGATTTCTTGAATCATTTAATTTATAAACCCTCTCTAAAGGAGAAACACATTTATTATTTTCAAATAAGTTTTTTTACCCAAGCCGATTGGGTTATTTTAACGATAGTAATTTTTTTACCAAACCATAAAAAAAATAGAGTTTTATTTCTGTTTAATACTGATAAATTCTAATAAATATCTGAAAATTTTTACTTTATTTTCTATTTTACAACTTTTGTTACTCAAGCTTTGTAATAAAACATTTTTTCAGTTTAAATGTTTAGAAATTCTAACATTGGCTCGATTTGAAAATTTTCATTCTCTGGGGTTGTCTTAAAAGTTGATCAACATAGATTACAAAAATCGAAATTGAATTAAAAATTTTATTAAATTTTTTTGAATTTATCAGTAATTCAGTTTTAAAGCTTTTTTTTAATAAAACGAGATACCTTTTTTCATGAGTAAGGTTCTTTTAAAAATAACTGGCGTTATTTTAGTGAATTCAAAAAAAAAATACTGATTATAATTCTCGATAGGTAATCTTTTTACTTTTATTTTAATTATTAGTATAAACTATTCCGTTTCAGAATAATAACTCTTGTAATTTTGTTCAGTTCACCAAAATAAGCTAATTATAATCCACTCTTGATGATATTAAAAACAAACAAAAAAAAACAAATATATTTACAATTTTTCTTATATAAAATAAAAATAAAAAAAAATGCAAAAAAACCTATCAATTTTTTTTAATAATTTTGAAAATTTTTCACAAAACAGAATTTCCAAAAATCAACTTGAAAGTACCAAACTCAAACAAATTGATCAATTTGATCTAGAAATTTTCAACTCATCCAATTTGCTTGTTTTTAAAAAGCAGCATTATTAAAAAAATATAAGTCAGATGATAAAAAGACTCTTTTAATTTTCACTTTTTTTGAAAAGTAGTATAAACTTCAAGACTTGATCGAAATAAAATTTATTAATTTGATTTATCCCAGAAACCTTCTAATTTTAATAATTAGATACTCTCACAATCATCCTGAAAAGTTATTTTGAATAACAAAAAATAACAATTCATCTTTTGAAAATAGAAATAATTGAAAGAATAAGCATAAAATAAGTCGATCCCAAGTATAAGCTTATTAAATTATCATTGTGGGCATGTTATTTTTTTTTTCATTTTTTTAGTCTTACCCGGAAAAAAATTTATAACTTTTAAGGGTAACTTCAAATACAATCGTTATTATTATAACAAGTTCTGAATAATTTAAGACCATCATTTGAAAATAAAACCAATTTTTTTTTCTAGAATACCCAACCATTAAAAGACCAAAGAAATCTATAATATACAATGATCCTATATGACATAAGTTTCTTAAAGCGTTTTCATTAAAAAAAAAAAATTCTAAAAATAAAGGATCAAATTAGAAAATTATCTCAAAAAATGGAATTAATTTGAAGAATATTTTGCAAAATAAAACAAAATCCAGAATTTCAAAAAAAAAAAAATAAAAATTTCCAAATATTTGAAGTAAATTACATTTCTAATTTTAAATATAAATAAAGCACCAAAGAGTTTACCTTCAAAATATATTTGACCTGTATTATACTTTTTAATAGTTAAATAGATATAAACGGGATAAAAAAAAAAGAAAAAAACAGTTTGATTATTGAAAAATAAGGTAAAAGACTTTGAACTTGCTTTTTTGATCAATGTGCATGTTAAATATATCTTCTAAACCCCATTTCACTCAAAGAGACCCAGCCAAAAATGAAAAAGTCACTTTATTTTTAAGAATAAGATAAAATTAGATTGTTTAGAAATACGAGAAATAATAATCTTCATATAAAAGTCGATAATTATAAAAGAAAACCTTGAACAAACCATAAATTTCAAAAAAAAAAAAATGTTCAAAAAATTTTTTTGGCCCCATTCATTGGAACGTCTCCTGCAAAATTCTCAATTTCTTTAGGAAATTAAAATGATTGATAATAAGATTTTTTACTTGTAAATGTATGAATTTTAAAAGAAAAAACAAAACCTAAATTTTCTTAATGCTTATTTGGTTTTTCAAACATTTTTTTTTTCAAAGTTAATTTTTTAAAAAAAAAAAAGCAAAAAGCAAAAAACAAAAAAAAAATAAATGAGAAAAAATGATTTTGATCTAAAAATTGAAAATTTTAGTTTGATACGAGAAATGAATTAAACTCATAGAATATCTTCTATTTCGTCAATAAAACTGGGCCCCTTTGACTGAAAAAGAGTTTATTTTTTTTTTAAAATATAGTACGAAACAAACTTATACAAAGATCAAAATTTCACCAAGTTCACCTAATTTATTTAAAATAGATAAAATTGGGAATTTCTTTTATCCTGGCAGAAAAGAAAGATTAGTTTTGCCTTTTTACAATATAGTCTTTTTTCTTCTAGAATTTGAAATACAATTTTCTGAAGATTTACTCCTGATGGGTTCTAAACCTAAATCCCAATTCAAAATTTGTTACCAACCAAAATTCAATTTTTGAAAAAAAAAAATATGAAGAAAAAAAATCTAATAGTTATACTCAATTGGAACTATTCATCAAATTAAAACGTTAACAAGTATTTTGAACTTTCTATATCCACAAAACAAAAATACATAATTACCAATCAAAATAAAAAATAATGATAGTTTAGTAAAAAAATATATTTGTATTTTTTTTTAAATTCTATTAATAATTAGTGTTTGATCAAATGGTATGAAACCACAAATTAATTGTTTTTGTCTTTTTATATTAAAAAGAACTTAACTTGAACCCAATCACAAACATTGGAAAAATTTTTAAGGTGGAACGAAATATTACAGATTTTATTATTGAAAAATGAAAAAAAAAAAAAAAATGTTTGATTGAATTAAATATTTTATAAAATGAAAATCGTTTCTAATTTGAATATAATAATATTATTATGATTCTTTGATCTATTTTGATCAAGACCCTTTTTTTAAATTATGATTTTCATTATAAAAGACATGGTTTTAATACAGGTTAAGGCTAATTTGATGATTTATCCAAAGATAAAGAAAAATTTTGGAAAAAATGGTATTTTTTATTTTAAATTTTGTTCTTACACGAAAATCCCACTTACCAACCCCCGTGATTCACATACAATAGATAGCTATTCAATAAGTTTTTCATTACAGTGATCAAAATAATGCAAGCAAAACGACTATAAACAGTGTTTCGAAATATAATCTGTGCTTTTTTTCTTATTGTTCCAATGCAACACCCAATTCACTTCCCAACAGTTTACCTAAGTTCAAATCAATTTTGAAAGTAAAGATCTGGTTATTTTAAGTAAAATTTGATTTATTCATTCAATTTGTTGAATTTTTTCCTGAATTTACTCAAGATTTTTGAAATTTTTAGTTTTTTTGATTTTGTTTTATGATGAAAAATTTCCTTAAAAATTAACTCTATTTTTTCTTTACAATTTTGCAATTTGATCCTTCATTTTTAGAATTTCTTTTTAAATAATAGGAACTTTAAGAAACCAACACCAAATTTAAATAAGGGTTAATGACAGTTTCTTTGATCGGTTGGTGTATAGTCTTCTATTACAAAAAAACAGGCATTTTATTTTTGAAACATGGATTAAATTTTTTTGTACGCTTTATTTTGACAATAGTAAAGTTATTTAAAAAACTTTTATACTAATAACAGAATAAAATTCAATAACTTCCCATTAAACCAATATTAATCTGAATTATTATTTTATAAATAGTGGGTATTTAACAAATCTCTTGAAAAATGAAAACCAAAAAATTGACATTTTTGCTAATTACAATTTTTAATCTTTGGACAAAAGATCCTCTGAACCTTAACCAAAAGGAAAGAACACATTTGCGATTTGTCTTAAGAAACCATTTGGAAAAAGTCTCGTGATATTGTAAAGCTAAAATGGAAAATCTTCATAATTATTTTTTATTAAAATTTTTTTTCAAAAGAAAACATTTTTAATACTGTCAAACTGACAAATCAAGCAAACTTAATCTGTAGAACGAAAATTTGAACAATTCATTTGTCATTTTTATTAAATTTTTAAAGAAGACAAAACATTTTTTTCGAATCTTTGTTCTCCACAAAGAATTAAAGTAAATTTTGTTTTGGAAATAATTTTGGATAAAAAAACAAATAATTCTTTTTTCATTCTATAATTCTGAGGGGTTTTGAATGAACAAGAGAACTTCTCAAAAATTGTCCAAGCAACCTGTTGCGAAAAAAAACATGGCTCGTCGGCAAAATTCGTTGCCAGTGAAAGGGAACAAGAGTAAAGTTACAAGCAATTTAAGAATAAACCTTGATAATTTAAGAATTAGCGATTTTTCACGAAGGCTTAGTCCAAGAACACAGTTAAAGTTATTGCCCCCAACTTCACCAAGAAGTAGTTTTAAATTACTCGGTGCAAATTCGCCTCGGAATAATGAAGAATTCTTTACACTTCTATCGACCAACAATAATAACTCCCAGAACCAAAAAGAAAATAACACCAACACCAGCAATAGTAAAATCAACACAAATACCTACAACAACACCAACACCAACACCAACACCAACACCAACTCCAATATTGTCAACCAAAAGTACACTAACAAAAAAGAGAATAAGGCAAACAATCAAGAGAAACCAAACAAACAAGGGAAAACAAACAACCAATCAAAAACAAACAATTATGAAAAAAAAAATTCACAAGGAACTGAAAAAGATCAAAAAATTCCAACAGAATCTCCTCGTGTTTATGACCTCGTAGTTGACGAACAGAGATCAAATTCAGCACCACCATCCCCCTCCTTTATTCTTTCGCCACAATCAAAAGAAAACCAAACACAATTACCACCATTTTTCACGCCACGGTTTGATTTAATTGAACAAGACAAGAAACCGATGCAGACCCTCTCCCCAAGGCTAGGGAGGGATTTTAATTTCAACACAAAAACTTATGTGAGCGGGACTGTGAGTGCAAGAATAAGCGGCACATACAATGGTATTGAAAGGGGGTTTGGGCTCGAAGACAATAGTCTTAAAGAAAAGAAACTTGAATCGATCTGGAACAAGCCTTCGACGAATACTAAAAAAAAGAAAACTCTTAAAAAAAAAAAAATTAAGCACAACAGCAACAACAACAACAACAACAACAACAACAACAACAACAACAGCAACAAAAAAAGTAAAAAATCGAATGGCAAAAAAAATAAATCGCCAAAACTTTCCAAAGTAAAGAATCCTAAAAAAAGCCCCACACGGAAAAAAAACCTCAAGGAAAAAAAATCAAAATCAGATCCTCAGATTAATAAACTGAGTAAAAACTATCAAAACAATGGGTTTCAATTGAATTTTGATTCAATTTGGCATCAAGAAAAAAATCAGCAATTAAAAGATCAAGTTTTCAATTCAAATTTTTCAAATCACCAAGAGCAAAATTCAAAAGGTTTGTGAGATTTATTTCTTATTATTTTTCCTTTGTTAGTTGTCGTTTTCAAAAAGTTCAAACACAAAAGCGGTAAATCATTCCCCATAACAAGTGTTTAACAAATTACGCAAAGAGAACAGTTTTTGGATGAAATATTCACACTTTTTGTTTTCATTTTTTGCAAATTGATTGACTAATTTTTCATTTCAAGTTTAACCATATACGAAAAAATGTTAAAAGTTTGCCGAAACGATTCTTTAAATTTTTGTTTGTTTGTCTCGATCACAAAAAACTTTGTTTTCAAAAAAAAAAAAAAAAAAAAAAAAAAGAAAATTTCCACTACACATAGCTCAAAAATTCCCCAAAAGAAAACTTCAAATCATTTTTTTTTCATTTCAAGATTTATATTTTAAGGGTCAAGTCATTACAGTGAAAAATTATTTTCTGAAATGGATTAAAAAAATTTTGTAATTTTTATGAGAGTAACCAATCACAAAATTAAAAACCAGCCAGAAAATAATGTACGATTGATCTCCAAAAATCAACAATCAAAAACTAGTACATTTTTAGAAAAAAGCACCAAAGAGCGACACTCAATTTCCAATTTGAATGATCAGAATATATAAAAATTTGAAAACACCAGTGTCAGTTTCGAAGTTTCTCTCTTTGGTGCTTTTTGAGATCTCAAGAATATTTTTTTTTATTTTTTTCATTTCTCAAATGACTTATTTTTATCTCAAGAATATTACAAAACCCTTACTTTATCAAATGTAGAGAGTTACAAAATAACCAGAAATTAGATTAAATCGGATTAAATTGATTGTGATACTTTTCGAAAACAATTGGTTTTAAATTGGAGAAAATTAGCCCATTGGAAATATAAAATGAGAAAAGATTTGATTTTTTAATTGGATTTTTTGAAGTTGAGAAATCTTTTAAACTTTTTATTTGTTATTTGAATTTTTTGTGAATTCAAGATCTCTGAGAGAGTTATTATTTAAAATTAAATTTTTTGCTAATAAAGATCGTATGTGAATTTTTTTTGTTATTCGAATTTTTTCAAAAAGAAGCACAGTTTCACAACAAAATTTTTGGTTTCAAGTCGCACCTTGGGTATGAAGCAAATCCATGGTAAATGTCTAGAGTATTAAATAAATTCATTTTTATTTTTTTCATGAAGAACTTTGATCTAAATTGTTTTTTTGTGTTATTAATGGTTTGAGGATTTAATTTTGAAGAAATTATGGACACTTTTAGTTTGGGTAAGAATCTCAAACGTCAAATTTTTAATTTTTTTTTTTTAAATTGAAAAATTATTTGAGAAACTCGCAAAGTCTATTTTTGAAATGATGCTTTTACCGAATTATAATTTTGATTTTTTTTTAGCTGGTGGCTAAATTTTGAATCAAAAAAAAGAATTTTAATTAAATTTGGTGAAATAAAATAAAAGATTTTCGTCTTGATTTTTCAAATTTTTTTACAACATAACTTTGACTTCTAGATCAAAGAGTCAACTTTCCAACCAACCACATTCAACATACATTAACATTATTAAATATTATGTATAATCCTTAAATTATCAACTTTTAATGTCAGATTCACCCTCAAAAAAAAAAAAAAATGTTTTTATTCAAACCGAACAAAATACTCTCTTCTAAATAATTTCTAAAAGATCATTAAAAAAAAGTTAATGCAAAAAAAATAATATCTAGTTTATAAAAAAGGATTTTGAAATAAAATCTTTCGAAAATTTTCAGATTTATTCTTTTATAGTGATACCTGTGTTTTAAGGCGATTAAATCTCAATTCCACACTTCTTAAACAACAACCATTTTATTATATGCAGATTTACTCGATTATTTTAATTGCTTGTTTATTAATGAAATCTTGAAGATTCACAAATTGATTCAAATAAACTAAATTCCAAAAATTTGGACACAGTTTAAACAGTTGAAATAATAACAACACTACACTTTACATCCAATTTGGAAATAATTTTAATTTTTGACAAACTATTTCATTTTTTGTCTTTTTTGTTTTTGTTTTCATTTCCTTTTTTCCAATTATGAAATCTGTTTCGTTAGATCTGTAAATTTTTTTTTTGATGGTTTAATACAAGGTTAGTGCTGAGTTCGTTAAATAGAAAAATCACATACAATTAGTTGATGGTATCTTATCATTTGATCGATCAACAATTGTTTGTGAAATTTCAACAAATTTACCAATACAATTTTTTGGCTTTGCTCTTTTTCTCATTTTGGAAAGACCAATTTTAATTTTTTTTATATATATTTTTTTTTTTATTTGGATGAAAATAATTACTTATGAAAACATTAATACTTGATTCTTGTATGTATTTTTCTATTAAGTTTAAAAAAATACAATAAATTGGTTTTTTTTTTACCTATTTTTGATTTTGGGTTTGTACAAATTTTCGGAATAGGGTTTATAAACAAAGTTTCTCGTACCAAGTATTAAAAGTCTGAAATTTCTCAAATTATCTCAACAGATACCATTATTAATGAATAAGGATAATTCACACTTTAGTTAATATTCAAAAAAACCAAATTATTAATAATCCAATCAGAAAAAAGAGGGTTGAATTAGAAAATATATTTATTTATTTTTCAAATGGTGATTACTTTCATAAGTTTAATAATGATAAAGAAAGGTGAGAAATTTCCATCTTCTATTTGTGAACAACTAAAAAAAAACACTCAACCCCAGACGAACCTTATATCCAATTTAAAGATGAATGCTAAGGGATTGCGTTGATCCATATATTTATCTCTAATTGAAGTTTCATGGAATTGGGTGTAAAGTATATTAGTACTCTATGGTTCAAATGACTCTAAAAAATCCATTATAAATATTATTGAACAATGAATTAATCCATTTTCTAGTCAGCGCAGCTCAGTTATGGTAAGTGAATTACATGTATATAAAGCGTTTGAATCTAAACCCCATTCCAAAAATTTGTACAAACCCAAAATCAAAAATTGGAAAAAAAAAATCCAATTTATTGTATTTTTTTAAAACCTAATATTAAATCACATTTAAGTTATCAGAGTATTAATTTTTTTATAAGTAAATTATTTTTATCCAAATAAAAGAAAAAAATATAAAATCAAAAAATAAAAATCAGTCGGTCCAAAATGAGAAAAAGAGCAAAGCCAAAAAATTGTATTGGTAAATTTGTTGAAATTTCACAAACAATTGTTGATCGATCAAATGATAAGATACCATCAACTAATTGTATGTGATTTTTCTATTTAACAAACTCAACACTAACCTTCTCTCAAACCATCAAAAAAAAAAATTTTCCAGATCTAACGAAACAGATTACGTAACTTGAAAAAAGGAACTGAAAAAAAAAACAAAAAAGATAAAAAATGAAATAGTTTGTAAAATCAAAAATATTTCCAAATTGGATGTAAAGTGGAGTATTATTATTTTTTCTACTGTTCGAAATTATATCCAAATTTTTGGAATTTAGTTTCTATTAGAAGAAAAAATTTATTTTGGAAATTTCAAAATTGAAATCATTTTTTCGCATTTTGCTTTTTTCTTTTTTTTACTATTTTTTTTTTTGACAATAAACTCATTTGCAATTTTTTTTTTGCAAGATCGATAATCACTTGGTAAAAACGTGTTATTCTAATGTTACAGAAACTGCGAAAATGATTGTAGAGAAATCATATTTACTTCTCTTCGAATTTTATTTGGATCTTCAATTCAAGATCAAAATGAACATTGTTGTTTTTTTCAATAGTCCATTAAGAATTTGAGTTTTTTTATTTTTAAGAAAATCTATTGATTTATTAGTTTTATTTCATACGGATATCAACTATTCTTTTATATGATTATTATTCTATTTGTTTCTTATTTTTTCTTCAAAGGTTAATTATAAAAAATAATTGATATTTGAAAAAAATATTGGTAGGCTACTTTGACTGAAACAAAATTTATTAGATTTTTAGGGTCGGGATCTCAATTATAATTTTTTGATTTTTTGGAAATATTTTTTAATTCACTTTCCAAATGGTAAAGATAGAAACCATAATAACACTATTCCAGGTATTTAAAAACTAATATTTTAGAACCATTCATAAGTAACTATTTTTTCAATGTTCTATCTAAAGATTTATCCAATAATTATAACACAAGTGGAAACATTATGCTTATATTTTTAGACTTTATAAAAATATTCTAACAACATAATATTTTCAATATATGAAAATAATTTGTCAAAGAATCTATTATTTAATTATTTAATTTTTAAAAAACAATTGAATTTTTAAGCAACTAATCTACATTTCAAGACAAATTTTAGAAACATATTTTTCAACTTTGAAGCCTTTGGATTGATAATTCATCCGTGAAAGGTGTTTACAGTTTACAAATGAAAATTTTTTTCTGAAATTCTTGGGATTTTTTGACTAATACAATGATCATTTTTTAATTGATGAGATCAGCTTTTAGTACTATTTTACTAATAGAATTTATTTAGAGACACTTTAACCATGGAGCACTAATATAATACACCATCAATTACAGAACACCTTAATTTTAGACTTTTACATGTTTGAAACTAACCTCTTCAAAGAAGTTGAAAAAAAAAACCAAAAAATAAACTTTTTTAACTGAAAAGAAAAATATCTATTGAAAATAAAGTTGATAATATTAATATACCCCAGAATATATGTTTTGGTTATTTGAATTTAAAATAATTCGAATAAAGTTGATCATCTACCAATATTTTGAATGATTCAAAAAATGATTGAAAGAATCCAAAAAAAAAATCATTCCCCAAGAGAATTCTACTTTAAAAAGTTATTAAATAATGATTTAATTCTTTTTTGCTTTTTTTTTTTTTGAGCGATTTCCACTTTACGAATTATCTGAAATTCGATAATTTAAATATTCTTTTTTGACTCATTATTTATTCCATTCATATAGATATATATGTATGCATGTACGTATTTATATATATATAATATTAATTATTTATTTATTTTATTTTTTTAAATAATTATAAATATATAACAATTATTAATAACATTTTAGAAAACAATCCAAAAGAAGAAAACAAAACTGAGAAATTTAATAATTATGATCAAACACAAAAAAAAAATAATAATGATCAAGAAAATCATCAAAAAAAAAAATTAATTAAAGTTAATCAAGTATCTCCACTTGATCTTCAAACAAACCAAACATATTTCGAACAAAAATATAAAAAACCAACATCAAATAATCATCAAAATCAACAAAATTCAACAAGAGAAATAAATCGATCAAATAACAATGTAATGTCAAAATATAATTATCAACCAAACTATTATCACCAAATGAGAAATCAACAGCAAACAAAAAACCAAAACCAACAACAGCAACAACTAGAATTTCAATTTCAAAATAACTACCAAAACCAAGAAGAAGTGCTTGGATACTCGAACTATCCAATTAATCGAAATATAACCCATCAAAATTATCAGGAAATGAATCATTATTATAATTATCCAAATAATAATTACCAAGTTGATGAAATGTATTATGTTCAGCAAAATACAAATCAACAATATATCCAATACCAATATAATCAATCAAATAATTATATTAATAATAATAACCAAAGATATCAAAATTCATTAAATCAAAACAAATCTTATAATTATTACCACCAGCAGCAGCAACAGCAGCAGCAACAGCAGCAGCAACAGCAAAAACAACAGAACAGGCGGAAAAAGCAACAGCAAAAACAACAAAATCAGAAGAAACAAAACCAAAACCACAAAAAACAATCAAAAGAAATAAAATTAACCCTATTACACAACGAAAATTCTTCACTTCTTGATCAATTTAGAGAAGATCCAGAAAAATTCCAAGATTTCCAACTTTCACAATTATATGATCACATTTTAGAATTTTCTGGTGATCAATTAGGTTCAAGATATATCCAACTTAGATTTCAAACAGCTTCAGAAGAAGAAAAAGAAAAACTTTTTACAATTATTTATACAAACGTTGATTATTTAGTAAGAAATATTTTTGGTAATTATGTAATTCAAAAATGCCTTGAAGATGGTAATATTAATTTTCCTTTTTCTTTTTGTTCCCATTTGGATTTCTTTGTTTTTTTTAAAAAAATCTAATGTTTTTATTTGTTTTTATTTATTTAAGGGAGAGGTTGTTGATGCCTCTAATTAATTCCTCTTATTTATTATTAACTTTTTTTTAATTTAAGAAATTAAAAGAAAATTTAAAAAATAAAAAGAAAATTTAAGAAATAAAAAGATAATTTAAGAAATAAAAAGATTAGTTAAGAAATAAAAAGAAAATTTAAGAAATTTTCTGTTTATTTCTTAAATTAAAAAAAAGTTATGCACTCTACAGTACCACCCGCATCCCTAAAATTTTATTGAGAAATTTTTTAATAGTTTCAAAAATACTTATATTATTCACTATGGAGAATAAGATCAATGAATGTTTTTTTCTAATAATATCAAAAATATTATTATTTTTTGCTAATTAGAAATATTTAATTTTTTTTCAAATTGAGATCTCTAGATTTTACGATTATTTTCATAGGCTGGCAATTCCAGATAAAATGATCCATATCTTCAATAATATCCAAATTATTTATTTTTTTTTTTACATGAGTTAAAAATTTTTGATTTATTTTTGTTTCATAACATAAGAACATCTATTTAAATAATTCGTAAAATTTCTGGGTTTTAAAATTGAAGTATGACTTTTCCATTTTAAATATCTAATGTAGTCAGGCTTTCAACTGGTTCAAAAGGATTAATTAAAATCTTCAATTTCACTCTATTCTTGTGAATTCTGGAAAAACTAATGACATTTTCAACTAGGACTATTTTTTAGTTGTTTGATTTATAATTTATAAAGTTCAATTTCTAATTTTTTTAAATATTTTGATTGCTAGTCAATCTGTTCTAATTTCTTTTCCCTGAATTTAAGATTATTAACTATTTCATTAAAACCGAGAATTTGTAATTTTTGAATTTGCCAAGTGTCTAGTCACTTACCGTGAATTTATTCCCTACTCAAGGAGTGGTTGTCTAACCACCAAAAAGGATATTGTTAAATTGCACTTCTTTTGATTGAAAAAATTAAAATTACAAAAAAAAAAATTATCAAAGGATCTCTATTGAAAAAAAAATTCAATTAACAAAAAAAAGTTTAATTTAATTCCCAATTTCAAAAAATCCGATTTTTTAAAAAAAATCCAATCTTTTCTTTATTTTATATTTCCAAAGGCTTAAATTTCTTCAATTAAAAATAATTTGTTTTCTTTAAGTACACAATCAATTTGATTCGATTTAATCTAATTTTTGTCTATTTTGTGACCCTCTATATTTGACAAAGCAAGGATTTTGCAGCATTCTTTTGATAAAAATAAGTCATTTGAAAATTAAACAAAATGAAAAAAAAAATGATTTTCGAGATATCAAAAAGCTCCAAAGAGAGAAACTTCAAAACCAACACTGGTGTTTTCAAAATTATATTTTCGAATCGATTTAAGTTGGAAATTGAGTGTCATTCTCTTGGGCGCTTTTTTCTAAAAATGTATTAGTTTTTCATTGTTGATTTTTAGAGATCGATCGTACATTATTTGCTGATTTGGCTTTAATTGATATTAGGCACTCATAAATAAAGTCAATTTTTTTTTTTCAATTCCAAACATTTTTTTTTCATGTAATGAACAGATCTTTATATCGTCTTTTGTATTTGGTTATTTTAAATTTGCCAATTTTTACTTCAGTAACATAAATAAGCCCGTATTATCTTAAAATGAATAATTAAACTTCAACAGTGTATTTGTAATTTATATTTTAATAAAACGTCTTGGGAAATGTGGATATATTAATAAAAAATTTGTTATTTTTTTATTGCTCTACTCAGACACCAATTTTCTTTTAAATCTTTTTGTGTTTGATCAAAAATCTCTAATTCATACAATAGTTGACTATGTAAAACTACTTTAAAGAATTTAATTTTTAAACCATTAGTAGAAAATTTTTTCATAATAAGAAATTAATTAATTTCAAAAAATTGGTCTTAAGTTTCTCAAGGTTAAATTTTAAATTAGTTTTTTTGTCTAACCAAATACCAAGATATAAAATTTCTTTTGGATTTAAAGTTTTTTTTATTTTTATTCTTATTTGGGTTCATTCCGAAATCTCTTAGAATTTTAAAATTTTACTTCCTAACTTGATAATTTATTTTTATCTGCAATCATTTTATAATTAGTATAAAGTCATCAAAAAACATTTGAACATGTAATACAAGTATTTTTAATTTATCTAAAAGAAAACGAGGAATAAATCTAAATGATAATGGGTATCGGAGGTCTTCCTGATAAACACCTAATTCTTTTTTTTTGAAGAATAAACAAGTAGAAATTTTACTATTATTTAATTTTGTTATGATTTTTTTAATTGAGTGATATGATATATAATGATGAATAGAATCAAAACACATTTCGGGATATCTATTGTAACAATATAAAATCTTTCTTTTTTTGAATTTCTTTTTAATTTTATATGAATAAATTTAGAACTGCTATTCTTGTATCAAAAAATTTTTTATAACAACAAATTCATTTTTTGAAATTAAATCCCAAGAGTCTTGGATTCTTGCATATAATAATTTAAGAAAAAATCTTGGAAGTATTTGATTAATTGATATTGATCAATAATTAAGTGGAACCCCTTCATCCCCAGATTTATGAATGAATAATAAATTTCTTTTTTTAATAAATATAATATTTTTCAGAGATATCTCATTAACCCAATTTAAAAATAATTTTTTGAATTGTAATTAAAAAGTTTTCATAATTTAAATAAAATTTACTGCTTTGATTTCATATTGATTTATATTGTTTAATCTTGTCAAATTCTTTAAATGGTTTATTTTTTTGATATTTGATTCTTTTTTCGATATTTGCAGTTGAAAATATTTCTTTCAATTCAATATTAAAGCTATGTATTTTTTTTGAAACTCAAACTTTTTATTTGTAAAAAAAAAAAAAAGGTATATAATTCCTCATAACTACCGATAAGAAAGATATTAGAACGCAAAAAAGTTTAGGATAGTATTGTAGTCACTGTGGAAAGATTTTGGGAAATCCTTTAGCTCATTAGGCAAAACTTGAAATTTTTTGATCTAATTTTGAATTCAATTTGGGTAAAATAAGAAACATTTTACTAATAAAATCGACTTTAAAAATGTTATTTAAAGTTATTTTAGAAGAGTTTAACCAATTTTTTTGAAAGAATTGTTAATCTCATAAATCCCAAAAAGTTCGCCTTTCTCAAGGATTTACGATTGGAAAATTAATTTGGTTCAATAAACCCAATTATTTGATCAATAGACGACAAAGAAAAAAGCCCATCAATTTTCCCTTAAAAGTTGGAAATTGAATGAATTTTCTTTCTTTGTTTAAAAACAATGCCGAAAACCAAACATTGTTTTTGGTTTTGGTTCGAAAGAAATCAATATGCATTTTTAAAATTTAAAAAACATTTGGTCTCTTTTTTCTTGAAAAAAAGAAAAAAACGGCCATTAATAAAAGATTTTGAGAAAGAGAAAAAAAATATAATTACAAATTTAAAAAAAAATACATTTTTTTTGATACTATGATCAAGTCAAGAAATTTTTAGAGGAATGCTTCAAAATCAGTTACTGTTAAGAAAACACACATAGATTTGGGTTTTATGCTTGATCGACTTCGGTTGTTTCTAAACAAGCATGAAATAAAAGGGGAAATAGACTCATTGAAAAGTTGGACGATCTAGTTTGTCTCTGTGGGATTTTAAACCAAGTTTTGTCTCCAATGGATGAAAATGTAAAATTTAACTTGAGTGTTTTCAATAACTCATTGAGAGAATAGGATCCTTTGAAGAAAAAATTCCTAAAAATACAATTAAAAAATAACAAATTGGTTTTTACTTGCTTAAATTTGTTTGGGTTTTTTATTGTATTGTTGTTTTATCTTTAGATCCTTAGTTCCAAAAAATAAATAGCATCTCATATTGTTTCATTTGTTCAACAATCGCCAGTTATAATTCCTCGTTTTGGATCTCCTTCCAGACTCAAAATATGATATTGTTCTGGTGCTAAAAGGGTATATTTATTGTCGTTATTCGAACTCCACAATACTGATAAATTGCAATTTGTGTTTGGAATTTTTTACTTGATTTTCCTTTTTGAAATTATTATGCTCAAGCTTTGAATAAAGCATTTTATAAACTCAAGTGTTCATAAACTCTGTAAAATTATTTGTTCTTCAAAATATTCTTTGACCTGGACTGTTTGATAAGAAACAGTTCGAAGATTTATCAAAATGGAAATTGAACTAAAAATTTTAATGAAATTTATTAGAATTTATCAGTATCATCTTATATCACTTGGAACAATATCATATTCCTCATTCTTCCAGGCCAAACTCGTAAAATAACAAAGTGATTGTTTCCAAATCAAAACAATAAAGACAGTTATCATATTTTTCCGGGATAGACTAAAAGATGACAAAAAATAACATGCCTACAATGATAATTTAATAAGCTTATACTTGAGATCAACTTATTTATGCTTATTCTTTCAATTATTTCTATTTTCAAAAGATGAATTGTTATTTTTTGTTATTCAAAATAACTTTTCAGTGTGTTGGTGAGAGTATCTAATTATTAAAATTAGATGATTTGAGTCGGATAAATCAAATTAGTAAATTTTATATAAATCGCATATAGCAGCTTATACTAATTTTCAAAAAAAGTGAAAATTAATAGAGTGTTTTACTCATCTGACTCACCCAATTTGGATGTTATTAACAAACAACAATAATAAAAAAATATAAGTTGAAAATTTCTAGATCAAATTGATCAATTTGTTTGAGTTTAGTACTTTTAAGGTTGATTTTTGGAAATTTTGTTGTATTTGAGAAAAATTTTCAGAATTATTTAAAATAAATTGATAGAATTTTTTGCATTTTTTTTATTTGATTTTATAAAAGAAAAAAATTATAAATATATTTTTTGTTTTTTGTTTGTTTCGCATTTTATTTTAATTATTTGTATTAACTATCCCGTTTCAGAATAATAAATCTTTCAATTTTGTTCATTTCACCAAAATAAGCAAATTATAATTCACTCTTGTTGATATTAAAAATATCACCTATTGAGAATTATAATCAGCATATTTTTTCGAATTCACTAAAATAACGTAAGATATTATTTTTAGAAAAAAATCAAAAATCTACTATTATTCTTATTCTTTTTATTTATGTAACAAAAAAAAAATGTTAAAAAAAATAAGAAAAAATTGATAGTATTCTCCGTTTTAAATTTACAATCTTTAATATTTTTTTTTTCAAAATAAATTATTAAATTAACGAGAGTACAAGTTTTTTTTTATTCAAAACTAATGAAAATTAGAAAGAATTTAAATGCTGAAATTTGAATTGTTTATCCTTTTAAGCTTTAATTATAACCAAAATTGAATTACTTTCATGTTTTAAAAGGTTTAGTTACTATTACAAGTTATTTTAAAATTTATAAAACTATTGTTTTTGTTAATAGTTTCAGATTACATTTTTCCTCTTCACTCAACACAAAATTCAAAGTTTGAAAAGTTTTTTCAGGGAAAAAAAATTATTTTAATTTTCTTCCAGAATTCTTGAAAAGAAAATTAATAATTGTTTGTTTTTAGTAATTATTGGTTAATTTAACCAATTTCTTCAATAAACCTCTTCTAAAAATAATTTTATAGTATTTATAATTGATTATTAATTCAAATAAGTATATTATACAAGGTTCGAGTAAAATATTGTGGGTATTTTTATTAATGTATTTCAATATTATTCTTGGAATATTTTTTTTACACACAAATCATAAAAAAACAATTAAAAAAAAATAAAAACAAAAATAAAATAAAAATTTTTAAAAACAGTATTCTGTCACTATTCATTTGTATTTTTTTTTTTTGAAAATTATTGATTATTTTTTTGGATCTATTTAAATGCAATGGTGCTTATTTTTTCAAGAATTTCTAATTTTTATATAATTTCTAATTTTTATATTATTTGTATTTTTTTTTATGAATTTTTAATTTTTTCGATTTTAAAATAGGATTAACAAATCAAATCTTAATTTTAACTAATTTAATAAAGGAAAGTGTAATTAAATTTTCCTTGGATACATATGCATGCAGAGTTATTCAAAAGGCATTTCAAGTCTTTGGTGAAGAAGATAAAGAGTTTTTAGTTGATAAAATTGGAGAAAAGGCGTTGGTCTTGGTGAAAGATCAAAATGGTAATCATGTAATTCAAAAATGCATAGAATGCCTACCAGATAAATTACGATCAAAACTTGTTGTTCATATTATTGATTATGTCGTACCACTTTCAACGCATGGATTTGGATGCCGGACAATTCAAAGACTTTTAAGACATTACAGAGGACAATATTTTGAAACAATTGTTCAAAAACTACTTGCCAGTATAAAAAGTTTTATCATGAACCAATACGGTAATTACGTTGTTCAGCATTTATTAGAATTTGTGAATGAAGACGAACAAAAAATACCAATCTTTAATTTAGTTAATGCTCGGTTTATAGAATTTTCAACCCACAAATTTGCTTCCAATGTTGTTGAAAAATGTTTAATTTTCGGTACAAGCAAAGAACATAAATCTATTGTAAATATTTTAAAGCTCAATAATGGCGAGATTTTAAATAGAATAATGAGAGATAAATTTGGTAATTATGTTATCCAAAGATTGATAGAAAAATGTGATTATTTGATCATACAGCCAATTTTAAATATACTCTTATCAAAAATTGACGATTTAAAAAGTTTCCAATATGGCAAACATATTTTAAAAAAAATTAAATTAAGGGGTTATTTTAAATAATCCATTTTACACTTTATATATATATATATATATATAACATATTAATAGTGTATTATAGAAGTTAATGGAGGTTCTAATATTTTTTTATAGTTACAAATCTATTGATATATATATACGCATGCATATGTATATTTAGATTTTAATTTTTTTTATTTATTGTTAAAATCAAAGGATTGATCAAATCACAGGTTTAGCAAAAAAAAAAAAAAAAAAATGTTTTTAGCGTGTTCTTCTCTTTCATTTTGTTATTCAAACCTCTTATTTATTATTAGGAAGAAATAGAACCATTTTATTATCATAATTTTTATTTGTTGTTATTTTTCTTTTTATTTTTAAATTAATTTTATTTTTTCCTTTTAGTTGCTATCTTTCTTTCATAAGCCCAAAAAGTGATGTATTAATATCCAAAAAGAGGATTTTTTGTTAAGGGTTAAATGTTAAATAAACACTTTATCTGGTAAAGAGAGAATTTTGAAAGGAATAAATTTGTGACTTCTAATTCAAAGAGTGAATGAAATAAGCAAAGTCATTAGAAGCATTTTAAAATAAAATGAAGATTCTATAAAAAAAGTAAAGAAAAAAGCATAAAAATAAAAAATAAAAAATTTAAAAATAGATAACAAGAAAAAAATTAAAATCATTGTGATCCAGGTGAATTTGCATGTTTGGGGTTTGCTAGGGATTATTTGAATTCGAGTTTCTTTTACCCTATTGCACGTCAGTTTATTTGATCAAAAAGTATTCTGTGATTGTTTTTTTTTTCTTTTATGTTGATTTTCCTTAATAATTCTTATGTATCTTCTTTGCCAAGTATGTTAAAGTTTTCATTTTTGATTTTTTTTTGTGTGACTTTTTTCATTTTCTTTGAGTTTTTTTTACAGCCCGCATTAAAGTGGTTTTGCAACAACAATTTTTCATTTCTAGTAAGGAATATTTAGATTTTTTCTTCCTTTTTTCCAACTGTGTGTATCTATTTAGATAAGTTGAGTATTATTTCTGTTTGAAAACAGTTGTTGGTGTTTTCCAGTTTGGGTATGGCTATTTTTCAGTATGAAGTTATCTGGAAGTTGAATTATTTTGATGTATTTTTTCATTTTTAAATTTTTTCTTCATGTGAGGATTCGATCTTGTGTACCTTATGTATTTGATGTTATGTGGGTTTGGTGGTTTTTTTTTTTTGATTTCTTTTTTCTATATACCGCCAATCAATTTTCTCAATCTTGTCCTTTTCCAAGTCCTTTACTTCGTCATCCAGTTTAAGTGTATTAATTTCTCAATAAAATTGGCAATCCTCTTGAGGATCAAATGTTGTGTGGGATCTGTTCTTATTATCCCTTTGGTTTTGTATGTAGGGAATTCCCACTTGAATTTTTACAATTGAATAATAATTTTCATTTTGTTTTAATCCTAGTATTTGTATTTTTTTGATATCTGCTTTGGTTGGATTAAAAATGTAAAACGGAAATATAGTGTCTGGGCTAAAATTGCTGCTTTGATAAGTCGAATTTTGAGAGCATATGATAATTATTAATTTGGATATATATATATATATATATATATGGTAAGGGCAAAATTTTCTATACTTTTTCGGTATTTGTTTTTTTATGAATCCATTTACTCAGATATTTGATTTCTTTCAGATTTGCCGTACATTCTAATTTCTCACTTTTTTTATTGAAGCCATAAAGGGTAAAACTGGGGTATATAAAAGTCTTTGTATACTGATAAATACAAAGAACTCTAATAAAATTTTTAATTTGTTTTCTCTTTTTACTAATTTTTTTACACAAGCTTAGAATAAAGCACTCTATACATTTAAATGAGAAAAAACTTTGTAAAATTGGTTTTATTTTCAAAATTTTCGTTCTCTTGAGTTGTTTTATTTTTTGAGTTAATTGATTACGAAAATGGAAATTAAAATAAAAGTTTTATTCAATTTATTTGAATTTATCAATAGTCATAGATTTTTTGGAGTGATTTTCCTTTCATTATCATTATTTAATGAACCACCTACATTATATTGTCTATTTATTAAGTTTTTATTTTTTGTAAAATATGCTTAAGACTTATATAAATGAAAATTTTTTCAGAAAGAGAATTTCACTTATAAACTCCCACCCTACTTTCTTCCGAGTTATTACGATCTGAATTTCCTAATAAGGGGGACTTTGATGAATTTTTGGTAATGTTTTGACAATTAGTCAGTATGGTACTGAGTTAAAACATTTAACCAAGCTCAGAGTAATAAAAGTCTTTCTCGAAGATTTTTTTAATACTTATTTGATGAATTTATAGTACTGGAAAAAAAGTTCAACAAGGTTTTTAATTGGGTACATCACTGAAAAATTCAAAGTAAGATCAATTAAGAAAAAATAAATAAATCAATCAAGACAAAATATATGATTCAACAAGATAACATTTTTTTAATACTCTCTTTTGGTATTGGTTTTTTGGTTGAGCAATTATTAAAAATTTGTTTAAAAAATTGACAATTTTTGCGATCTCCAAAACCACAGTAACATTATTGATAAGAAAGTAGACTTAAAAAATGTGTTTATTGGATTGTGTGATAATAATCTAATGGATTATTATTTGAATTTAATTGGTTCCTTCTTTTTATTGATTTTACTTTTCTTTTTCAGTAATGTTCGCAATTAAAAAGTTTATTGAACTTTTTTTCCCTGTTTCACTTTTTTTTCCGCAACGGTTAGATTAAACAATTTCTCATTTACTATCCTTCGTGTTTTAGAAACAAAGAGTGTTTTCAGAGAAATATAAAGAAATTTATGATATCTCGTTATTTTATTGATTTTTTTTTTTTTTATACATCACTGAGTTTTGGAAGAACTAAGAGTCAGAAACGAAATAAATATTCCCGAATTGAAAAAAGGAAAGGTAAGTGAAATTTTATGCAAATTAATTCTTAATATCAATAAATGAAAGAAAAAATCATCACAGTTCTGCACATGTAATTACTCTGAAGAAATTTGGAAACGATCTGTATTTTTACCTTCCTCTTAAAAAAATTCTTTAATCGTTCATTTTTTAAAGTTAAAAAATTCGGGATTTGGACTTTTGAAAAAATTTTCAATGTTTCTCATTCTACAAGTTAAAGTCTTTGGTGGGTTTATATTAAATTTATTTCCCAAAAATAACTGATCTTTTTTTTTCTATTTAAAAATGTAAAAAAGAAATTGTAACCAAATAACCTCACACCAAGGAAGTGTTTGTTTTTTATTTCAACAGGTAAGATTCAAAAATTAACGAAGAATGAAAAATTAGAAGATTTGATAAGAATTTTGAAAAATGCCCAATCTTCACTCTTGAAGGGAATCAAAATTTGATTTTAACGATTTTCATTTTTTTTTAAAATACAAAACCTTTTTTTTTAGTACAGCAAAAACAACATCAACTTACCAACAAGCAATATCTTATTTTTTATAATTCAATGGAGTTACGATCAGATTTTCGTTTGCTTGTCAAACTGAATGAACACAGCCAATTGGCTGATGAATACGAAAAAATTGGTAATCTAGAGGGTGCATATTCTGAACATAAAATCTGTTATGGCATATTACAGCAAATGCTAGCCCAAGTCAGTGACAAATTTGAACAACAAAACCTTTTGTACCATGCCAAATTACACCTTCTTAGGTGCAAAGAACTAAAAAACGAATGGATCAATAAACGAAAAGAAATAAATGGTTTGGGTTTAATGGTTGGATATGAACAAGAAGAACAAGAAGAACAACAACAACAACAACAACAACAAGATCAAGATCAAGATCAAGACTATGATTACGACGAATCGAATGAGGAAGAGGATAGATATGAAAATGTTTATTACCAGCCAAACGAAAAATATACAACGAAAAAAAACCCAAAACCTTTTGAATTAGTCATTCTTGAAGACTATCTTGGAATGGAACAAGAATATTTAAATTCAAGTCTTCCATTCCAAGACAACCAAAACGAGGAAAGAGAAGAATTTAGCTTTTCTGAAACACAAAATTCGTTTTCTGAAAATCGAGATTTCAATTATTCCTTTGGTCAATTCAACAAAAAGAAAATGATTTTTGATGGATCTGTTTCAAATTCAACTTTAATTATTGACAACACAGTTTCTAGAAATTCGAATTGCAATTCAGAGCAAGATCACGAAATTAATATTGACAAGAAACAAAGCAAAAAAAATAAAAAAAAACAAAAAACAAAAACTCAAAAATCAAATACCTTTCTCAATAAAAAAGATACAAACAAAAGAAAACAAAAAGAAATACTTTTTGATTCACAAAATTTAATAAATTCAAATTTCTTCGACGATCCCAATAATTTATCATTTAAAAATGAAAACAAATTTCAATCAACAAACATTTTTGAAACAATTGAATTGGAAGAAAACAGTAACCCCAATTCTAATTATCATTTGAATACGAACTCGGATCTTAATTATAATTCGAAAGAACAAAGCATTTTAATGAATTCTGATAAAGAAGTCAACGTTGAAGAAATGGGAACGCTTCAGGCAATATGGCAAAAAGTAGGTAAAGTATTCCAAAAAATACACCCTTTTAATAATAATCAAAATATTGATATGAACAAAACAAACACCAACAAGAAAAATGCCTTTAATGGGAACGATAATGTGCTAGGGAATGTAAACAAAAATGATAATTATAACAATAAAAAGTATGGAAAGACCGAAAATGAGAACCAAAATTCTTTTTATTTGAACGATTACAACTATTGTTATAATAACGATGAAGACGAAATGCTTAGCCAATTAGCCGAGAAAAACGAACAGCTAATTAATGAAAATCGGCTCCTAAAAGATCAAATTTCACAATTTAAACAGTCGATCAATCGAAAAAACCTGACTCTTCAAAAGAAATTTATAAAATCATCAATAGATAATTTTAATAATTTAAATCATAATGTAGGTAACAAAGAATTAGTAAAGCAATTAGAAAATGAAAAGGGTAAAAGAATCAAAGCAGAGCTTGATTTGTTAAAATATAAAAAAAAATATAATTTACTAAAACATTCAAAAAAGAAAACTATTAAGAATGACAGCACACTTAAAATTGAAAATGAAATTTTAAACGATTAGAACTTTGATTTGCTTTTTTGAAAAATTCAAATTAATTTTCGCAAGTTGTTCAAAACTTTATATATATATATATATATATATATATATATATGCGTGTATTTGTATGTATGTATTTTTAATTATTAACACACTAAATCCTCAAGTAGTCAATTGATTTACATATATATTTGTATATTAATTATGAAAATTTTTCATACAGAGTTTTTATAAACTTTTTTTTATATTAAAGAGATTCAAATTTATTTTTTTACTGAGAATTAAATTGAATTACGAATTTTTGAAAAAAAAATAATTGTAAATTAATAATTTTTTTTTTTCAATATTTTTCTTTTATGTTCATTTTTTATTTTTGTTTTTTTTTTCTCAATACATTGTATTCTCTCCCCACCGCCTTTTTTTTATTGTAAGATTTTATTATTCGGTGAATTTTTAATTATTTTTTCGTAAATTTTTTTTAACTTTAAAATAAATATTTTTTTATATATTTTGATATTTTTCCATATTTCATTCTTCATAATATTTTGGTTTTTGAAATCTCGCAGGATAGAGAGAATCAATTGATTCAGAAACACTAAACTCTTTTCCAGCCAAAGGGTACCTTTTTATTGAATAAACAGAACAAATCCAATATGATTTTTATCTAATTATTCTCCTCAAAATAAATTTTCAATTTGTAGATCATAATCATTTTTTCTAACTTTAATTTTTTTTTTTTTTTTTTTTCTTTTCCCTTTTTGTTTTTGGCTTTTGCTTTTTTTAAAAAAAAATTGAATTGTTTTTTGCCCCTTTCATTTTTCTATTCTTTTTTATTTCTCTCCTTTTTTAAAAAAGTCAATTGAAAAAAAAATTAACAAAAAAACTAAATTAACTTGAAGAAAATTGAGCTTTGTCATATTTTTTCAAATGAATACATTTAATTTTTAAAAAATCTTTTTATATACAATTTTAATTTTCAAAAGAAACTGAGTATTTCCAAAAGAGAGTTCTCAATTTTATAAGTCCAGTTTTACTTTCAAAAGATAAACTTTAAATAAAATTTAAGGTATAAAAAAAATTTCAAAATAAGACATATTTTGTAAATTTTTTTTTACACAAATTATTTTAATAGAATTCAAAGAATGTTCCTTAATTTGTGATTTTTATTGTACCTTGAATTTTCATTTAAATTTTTCTGTCTTAAAACTGGATTTGACTCTATGTACGTTATACTAAATGATTCTAAAAAATGTTTGAACCCCCAACACTATTGTAAATATGAATGTTGTAAAAAATAGTGTTTTTACAATGTTAGAGATAAATAAAGAGTTCCATCTATTTATTCAAATTTTAGTAATAGTGAACAAAATACCAGTTTTGATTTTTGATCTTGAATGTATTTTCTATATTAAATTGTTTGGTGAATACCAATACTTTGTTTATAAAATGATTATTTTTAAAAAATTGAAAAATTGATATTTACCAAACCTTTTTTGAAATAAATTATTATTTATCTTTTAAGATTATTAGGTATTATATCTACCATTACCAAAATTTGGATAAATGCATGGAATTATTTATTTATCTTGAAAATTATAAAAACTCTATTTTTTACAACATTCATATTTACACTAGTATGCAATTGGTATCCAAAGGTTTGTAGAGATCTAATTTTACTTATACAAGGATTATTAATAGAAATTACTTTTCAATTACAAAAAACTTATAAAATCATAAATGATTTTATGATGAATCCTAAAAATGATAAAACTAAAAAAAACTTTAATTTCATAAAATATTTATTTGTCCAAAAAGCTATCATTTTTTGCTAATACAAGAAAAAAAATATTGTGTTATTATTTTTCTGTATCAAACGAGTACTATGAAAGTATAATTTCTGATGGATTATTGATATTATTTTTTTAACTGAAGAAAAAAATGATCTGATCATTTTTTTTTGAGATCTTCTTCAATTCTCAAAAAAAAATGTAACAAGTTTTTGTTCGGTGTTCAGAGTATTTGTTGTTTGATTTTAGTTTCAGTAAATATCTTTTGCAAATATCTTAGTTCAATATCAGATTCATTTTTTTAAAATGTGCTTTTTCTTGTTTGTTTATAATTTTTTTTTAAAGATCTAAAAATTGAATTTATAAAGTAAACTCTTTTTCAAAAATTGTGAATCACCTGAAATAATAAATTGAAAAAAAAAATTTATCCTTTAGTATTCAAGAACAATTAATAACTAAATATGATTTGTAATTCACTTTTAAGTCATTTTAAATCTATAAAAGCCTGATATATTAAAAAATTAAAAAAAAAAAAAAACCAAAAAACTAAAAAAAAGATGAGTCACAATTTTTGAAATGAGCATTACCGATTTTTTATTACTGAACTTTCACTGAAAAAAAGTTGAACAACAATATTTTTTTATGAATAATTAGATCCATTTTCAAAGACATTACATTCTCAATTTTCTTAGTGATTATTTGTCTTTTCGAAGATCTCTTTTTTTTTTCCACATGATCTTTTTTAAAAAAAAAAAAGAAAAAAAAAGAAAAAAAAAGAAAAAGAAAAAAAAAGAAAAATTTTTCAAAAACAAAGAAAAAAAAAAAAAAAAAAAAAAAAAAAAAAAAAAAAATTTTTCAAAAACATAAAAAAAAAAAAACAAAAGAAAAAAAAAATTTGAAAAAGCAAAACTAAAATTTGAAAAATTAGAAAAAATGATTTTGATCCAAAAATTAGAAAATATTTTTTTATAAGAATACTGGAATAAACCCTCAAAACAACTCCCATTAACATTATAAAGTGAGTCAAAATTTATGAAAAATAGTTTAGATTAGCTTATATAAATCACAAGAAAAAAATCAAACAAAACGAAGTCAAAATAGTTGAAACAAAGATCTTTCAAAAACTCTCAAATAAAAAACTACCATCCAAAAAATAAAAGCACTAAAAAAATGTATTTACAAACAGTGCAGAAAACAGTTCAACTAATAATTATCAACTGTTTCCCAAATTATTTGAAAAAATTTTGTTTGTTCTTCATTATTAATATAACAATAATAAAAAAAAAGACATGAATTTTACTTTTTTGGTGATTTTTTATCTTTTTTCAGCTTTTTTTGCTGTATTCAATAAAATATCTTATTTTATACATCACTCTCTTGCCCCCAATCTGCAATTTATTGTTTAATCACTCAAGATTCATAATGGGGTATATTTTTTCTTTTCTTTCTCTCAAAATTTTAATCTTTATACTCAAACAAATGCTCTCATAAAAATTTCTATTCCTCTCAAGAAAACGAAAAATTTCTCTAATTGTGGATCTACTCGTGAACATAATATGTATATTTCCTGGCGTTCGAATGAATCATAACAAAAAAATTTATATATGTGTAGATTTCTAGATAAAAAAAGTATCATTTAAAGTTTAACGAGATAAATTAAAACCAATTTTCAAACAATTAATCAATATCCTAACAACAAAAAATTTTTCTATTGGATTGACAATTCATTTTTTTAAAGTTGTATTACATGTCCAATTATTATATGGATTAGAAATTTTTAATTTGATTAAAACAGGTATAAAATATATTGATACTTGGATTAAAAAACGAATACAATATTTTAATTAATCAACCCACACTCTCCTAAGCTTATATATAAAACAGAAGCAAAAATTGATTCCGTCATTTTAACAATATATAACAGAATATTTAAGTTAATTTCAAAATTATTAATCCTGGATTAAGATGAATTAATTAATAATCTTCCTTTTAGAAAAAAGAACCAGAAAATATTAATTGGTATTCAAAAAATTAAAACAACATGGAAATTGAACTATAAAATTCCAGAATTAACAATTTAGAAAATAGTCCAAGTTGAAAATGTTTTTTAGTGTTTCTCAGGATTCGAGAGAATTCAGTAGAATCAATTTTTACTGAATTCTTATAAATTTTTGAAAACCTAATAACAAAAGATATTTGAAATGGGTGGTTTTTCTTTTTTCAACTCATAAATTTTACAAATTATTTAACAGATACTCATATGTTATGAACAAGAAAAAATCAAAATATTGTGAATTATGTAAAAAAAATAAACAATTTAAAATCCATTGAAGTTTTAGGCCATATTCTGGGTTTGCCCAGATAATGAAAATAATCGAAAAATATGAATATCTGAATAAATCAAAATTAATATACCTAATATATTATATTATCATATTATTTCTAATATCAATACAAAAAAATCTTCAACGTGCTTATTAGCCTTGGTGGGTAACTAACTTATTGTTGAGTCTTTCATAAAATTCCAAAATTAAAATTTAAGGATTCAGGTAAACAATAGGGATTAACAACTCCTCCCTTAAATAAAAAAAAATAAAAAAAAAACCATCTTTTTTCAGTTCTTTTTTTCTGAAAACAATAATCTCAAAATAATTAACGAATTAATATTCTCAAAGAGGTGAAACAGAAATACATATATTTGGTTCACAAAAAAGACAAACAGAAAGCTTGAGTTTATGAAGAATTGTTAACAAAATACAATTTGATTTTGAGAAAATGATAATGAAAGTCAAAATAAACAAATAAAACCAAGAAAAATTTGACCCTGTTTCCTATAAACAAGCGTACAATTATTATAAGAGATAACTATCAAAAAACTATCCATTTTCGACAAATATTTTATTTTTCTTAAACTTTTCTCATATTATATTCTTCTTTCAAAAAATGTTTGGACATCAAGGACTAACTGTAATCCCAAAAAAAAAATACACATGCCAATTGGAATACTCAATGACTTTAGTTTCAGTTTCTCTTGATCCAAAAGCAAAAGTTGGTGAACGTGCTTCGTTATATTTAACAAAAGATGACAAAAAATTCTTAGTATGTACCCTAAGACAAGGGGTACAAGAAACCTTTAAGCTTGACTTACCATTTTTTAAAAGTAAGATCCACCACACAAATTAGCCTTTTTGAATTTTTTCTTTTTACAAACACTTTTTTTTTTTTTAAACAAAAATACCTTTTTGATCTTTTCTAAAAAGGATCTGGAATTCATTTTAAACCTAATTTAAATGAAAATATCGAGATATGAAAAAAAATTGTTTTTTCATATTCTTTTTTTCAACATTTTATTTTTTTGATATTTTTCTTATTTCAAAACTTTACAAGTTATATTCAAACAACATGTTTGTGTTTTAAAGAAAAAAAAAATCACATACTGATAAAAACAAGCTATAAATAATTACGTAATTTTTTATTATTTGTATTTTGTTTTTCAAATACTAAGAAAATAAATTTTTCAGAACCAAAGATTTTTAAAATGGAATAGGACTCTTCTTGAAATTGGTTACTTGGGGAATTATTTCACATTAAGGATCTTCTTTTTGAACATCCTTTTTCCGAAATTTCAAAAAAAGCAAAGATTTCCATAAAAAAAAACAAAAAACAAAAAACAAAAAACAATTTCTCAACAACTCTGTGTATTATCGTAACAGTAACTACATTACTTTAAAAAAAGCTGATCACTAAAAAAAAAAAAACAATTTACCGTTCACCACAAGATTAATTGTATTATTTAATTGCTACACAACCAACACATTTCAAATTAAATACAGTTATTGAAATTGACTAATAAACAATCAAAATTTTTTGTTTTTTCAATAACCCTTTCCCACAAAGTGTAGAATTGTTCCTTAATTTTCAAAACACAATTGTTGCAATTCATTTTTGAAAATATTTTTTTTTTTATTTGATCCTTTGCTAATATTTGAATAATAAAAGGGTATAAGATTTTGACTTCATTTCAATATTTTTCAGTATTCTTTTTCTTTTATTTAGGATTCTTAGTCCGCTCTAATATATACAAATGCCAAGAATAAAAGGGGCCAAACGAATAAATAGAGATCATAAAATCCCAATCTATTACTCAAATATCTCTTTCTTGTAGTTAAAGAAAAAAGAAGAAAAAATAAATGAAGTAAAAATTTTTTCCCATTTATTATTCAAATACCAATTATATCATCTAATCGAATTCAAAAAAAAACCATTGATATTCTAACATTTGATGATGATCCTAAGTAAAATTTTACAAATAAACCCATGTTTGAAAGAGACAATTTTTCAAAGATGAATAAATTAAAATATTTTTGAAAAATAAAGAAACCATAGAAACTATCAGGTATAGCTGTTTTCAAATAGTGATTAATAAAATTTTTAAAAAGTTTAGTTCAAACTATTTGATTCACTCTTTTTAAGTGCTTTGGGCTTTACACTTTTTCAAACTTTTAGTCTTCACTTTTTTAAAACTTTATTTTTTGGAAAAGTTTTACTTCTTTCAATCCAAAATTTTTATTATTCACTTTTTTAATGTACATGTATGCAATTTCAAAAATTACTTGAAAATAAAATTCTTTTAAAAAAGCGGAATATTACAACTTTTTTGAATTATCCAAAATTATATTTTTTTAAAAAAAGGGAGGTTAGATAGACTACAAATACTTGAATTCAGTATCAGTAAACAAAAAATTCTCAATACTTTTATTTTTACACAAATTTAAGGTTAAATTTCGTATAATTTTCAAAATATAAATGATCTTCAAGAAACCTATCTCATTCAAGGAATAATAAAAAAAATAAAAATTAACTTTCTAAATTATCAATTGAGAATTACATACTTTTACAAAAAAAAAAAAACAATTCATTAATTGGTTGAGTGTTATCATAAATCGCTAAATTTGGTATTTTTTTTATAAATGAATAAAATTTTATTACTTTACGATCAATAATTAAAAACAAACTTCAGGTTCAAATGAAAGTAATTGCCTACTATTAAACGTATAAAACATCAATATAAATAACATTCGGCTTGAAAATACTATTATTTTTAAATTAAAACTAATTTAATTTTATTTTTATTTTTTTTATTGTTAATTAAGAGAGATGATTCAACAAAATTACCACCTTTTTACCATTAGTTTTTTTTTACTTTTTGAAATAAAACCTAGGCACTCTACGGCACTTCACGTTAGGTTTTTTTAATTTTTGTTTTGATTAGAAAATCAATAGATTTTCAAAACAAAAACAAAAAGCAAAAAAAAAACCTAGGCACTTGTTGTTAGCTTTTCTTGAGTTTTCTGTTTATTTGCGAAGTGTTCTAGATTTTTTTTACTTTTTGAAATAAACTGAAAATTTATTAAAATTTTCTGTTTATTTCAAAAAGTAAAAAAAAACCTAACGAAAACCTATTGATTTTACAGATAAAACAGAAAACCTCTAAAAAACCTAGGCACTAGACGTCACTCTACGGAACTTCTTTCAAAACTAAATTTGTTAGGAGTTTTTTATCCTAACTATGATTTGGGCAAGATTAGAACTCATAGATGGGATTTTCTTGAAAAAAATGAAAAGAAAATATTTTATTTTTTAACAAAGACAAGAAGAAGAGAAATAAAAGAAAAGAGTTAAAAGATATTAAAAAAAAAAAAAAAAAGGAAAACTTAATTAAAAGTTTTTTTTTGTGCTCCAAGTGTTGTATAGTTTGTTAGTTTTTTTCTTTTATGTTGATTAGGTTGAAAATTTTTTAAACCACCACTATAATAGCACACTTTTATGTTATATTGTACTTGACAGAAGTTGATCCCAGTACGTATTAATTGTATATAAGATAAAGATAAATTGTCACCACCATTTCTCTTCTTCAATACTTTTCCACCAAATTCGAACCACACCATAGATTATTTTTCTTCTTCTCTACTTTTTAATTATAAAAACAACAAACATACTTTTTTAGAGAAAAAAAAGAAAACCCAAAAAAAGTAAATGCAAAAATAATAATAATAATAATTGTTAATTAATTGAAACTCAAAAATTTGGTTATCTGAAAAATCGATTGAAATGTAAATGGGCATTCATAAAATAAGAAAAGAAAAAAAAAGGAAATTAAAAAAAAAGAACATCGGAAAATAACCAAGAATTTTATTAATATTATTATTATTATTAAAGAAGTGTAAATTACACTCTAGATGCCCTTTTACTTAAATTTCCTTTCAAAAATTACATTTTATTTCAAAGTAAACTTTGTTACAGTAAAATGTTCTCAAAAAAATTTCCAACTACAAATTATTTTTTATAATTGACCTTTAAAGAACAAACAAAATTAATAGAATAATAAACACTAGAGAATAGTTGATATCTGTCTCGTATTAATCAAATATAATCAATCTAAATATTTTCTTAAAAATTGAAAAACTCAAATTCTTAGTTACCAATTTAAAAAACAACAATGTTCGTTTCAAACTTCTACTGGTATTTGAATAATAAATAGGAAACAATTTTCACTTCATTTTGATTTTCTTTTATTTTAGAAATTAAGTCCCTAAACAAAGTAGGTTGGAATTTGTGTGTCTCTATTTGAAAAAGGGAGTGAAAATGAAGTAAAAACAATGTTCATTTAGATCTTCAATTGAAGATCTAAAGAAAATTACAATAGAAATCAATATGATTTTTCTACAAACCATTTTTAATTTCAATAACATTCTAATAACACGTTTTTACCAAGTGACTAAAAGATCTGATAATAAAAAATTACAAAACAATTCTGTGTCAAAAAAAAAATGAAAAAAAAAAAGAAAAAAATGTGCAAAAATGTGAAAAAATGATTTCAATTTTGAAATATTAAAAATATATTTTTTCTTCTAATATTCATTCAAGCCCTTTAAACACATGTAATTTACCCATTACGACTATCCCCCCTTTCAATGGAAAATAGTTTACATTTTACCAATTTTGAATACCCCATTTTATGAGAAATTGAATCATTAAAATCATTTTTTTAACTCAATACATGAATATTTAAATAAAATGGTGTTAAATCTATCCTTGTTTAATATTTTTAGATTCAAATTAATAACAATAATATTTATCTTTACGTTTAATAAGGAAGAGTTAAATTAATCTCTCTATGATTTTAATTATCAATCGATTTTGTGTATTGTGCTTATTCTTCAATTAATTGTGATCGATAGTTGGAATAATTGAAACAAAATATGAAATTTATTAATTGGAAATTCAGAGTAATTGAAATCGTTTGTTGAATTTTTTTTTTTAAAAAAACCAAAAAATTAGAATATACAACAAACTATTGTAAATGATCCATATAAGTTTTCTTCAACAATTCTAAAGTTTGTATAAAATTTTGAATTTATATTTGCTTGAATGAATTTATTGGTATTTAAAAATATTAAAATTTTGTTGAATTAACCAAAATTTAATTAAAACTTTGATTAATTTTTAGTATCTTAATTAAAAAACTAACCATTTTTTCAAAAATATTTATTGAGATTAATTTTGAAATTTAGTGAATTTTCTTTATTAATATTTAATATTAAATAAAGTAAGAAAAAAATTCTACATATATTTTTTCTGATGATTATTGTATTTAATATCTTTTCTTTCTCTGAAAAAAAGAAAGTAAATAACAATACTAAAAATAGAAATTTATTATTTTTAGCAGTGATAATAAGAAAAATAAATATGTGAAATAGTTTCAAAAATTAATACACATTTATATAAATATATATATATATATATATATAAGTATTATGTCTTGTGAAACTCTGAATAAACATCATATTGGTTTTATCTTAATAAACCTCCCTTCACTCATAGCACCCAAGACAAAAATGAAAAATTCACCTTTTTTTTTAAGAATCAACCAACAATATACGATTGTTTAGAATTAATAGAAATAATTAACTTCGTCGTAGGGTTGAGATTAATAAAAGAAATACCTGAACAAACTATACATTTCAAAAAAATAAAATTGTTGACAATTTTTATTATCCTTTCATTGAAAGGTTGGTAAGAAAAATTTCTCATTTTCTTTGGAAAATTAAAATTGTTGACAATAAGATTTTTTAATTGTAAATATATTAATTTTACAAGAAATTACAACGCCTCAATTTTTGGAAAGTCAATTTGGAGTTCAAAAGTTTTTTTTTTGAATTGTCTTTCTTAAAATAAATTTTCAAATTGTAGATCAGAATTATTTTTTATAATTTCGTAAAATATTTTTTTTTTTCTTCAATTTTTTTTAAGAAAAATATTGGATAAAACTAAGAGAATTTGTTTAATTTCTTCAATTAAACTGAGCACCTTTGACTAAAAAAGAGTTTACAATTTTTAAAAACAGCTTTTTCCGGAATTATTTTTTTTTTATTTCTGATTATAGATTCTTGTTTTCTTTTGTTCCACTTTTTGTAAAATTATTTTTTATTTTTTAAAACATTTAATAAATAAACCCAAAGATAAAACATTTTCGATCCTTTTTTAACCCAAAATCTTAATTTTTCACAATTAAACAATTAAACAAAGCTTTTCCAACTTTTTAAACAAATTTCTTTGTTGGATAAGAATATGAATTGGTTTTACCTTTATAAAGAAATGAAAATTTTAAAAGAGAATAAAAATATAAAAATGGCCAACGTGAAATAATAAATGAAATAAAAAAAAAAAAAAAATTCAATCCCTTTCTTTCTCGCTATATAGATTAAATTGATAAGTAACGTTATTATGTTTGTTTAATCATTTTAAGTTGAAATATTTTTTTTTTAAATAATATCTTATTATTCACAATTGAAAAAAATTCATCTTTTTGTTCTTACTGTTATTGATATAAAAGTTGTGAAAATATTACTTTTTAGGTTATATGATTTCTTTTCTCATATCAGCTATATTTCAAAAATAGAAATTTAGTTTCGATCAAGAATTAAATAGTATTAATATAACTTAATTAAGAGAGTCTATATTTATTTTTACTCAATCTTTAATATTTTTTGAATTTTTCTTGATAAAAATAATTATTAATTTCTTTTTCAAAATCCAAAAATTTATATTTAATTTAATAATTATTAATTTACAATTTAACAAATAGATGAAAAAATAACATTTTATTCCGAATCAACAGGAAAATCTTCACTTACTTTAGTGATGTTTCACGAAGGGCCAACAATGAATTCAGAGGATGATAGCGAAATTGAAAATGAGCTAAATGAAAAATTAGAAGAAGAATTAGAAAAAAAAATCGAAAAAAAGTTAGAAAAGGAAAACAATCAGAAAAAGAAAGGAAATAATCAGAAAAAGAAAGAAAGAAGTCCTAATAAGAAAAGAAAGGAATTAGGTGTAGAAGAAAAATCGAAAATCCAAGAAAAGGAATTGATGGAATTTGATGATGTAAAACCTAAAAAAAAACAAAACAAATCAAAAAAGAGTGCTCAACAATCCCCAAAAAAAAGAAGAAAAAATAAGAAAAAATAAGTAATAGGGTGCTAGCAGAATAATGTTTTGAATTTTTTTTTTTTTTTTTTTTAGAAAAAATTTTAAAAAAAAAAAAGATTTTAATTTATCTTACCATTTATCAAGTATCATTTTTTCTTTATTTGATATTTGAAACTCATAAAAAATATAAATATATACCATTACCAATGGAAAAAGAAAATAATAATTATAATATGTTCTAAATCTTTTGTTAAATTAATTAATTTTTATTTTTCTTGTTACTTTGAAACTTTATGCTTGCATTCCCTGAAAAATGGGGAAAAAAACATTATCTTGTGTAATGTGTGGGGATGTCTTATTGTTTTGGTTCTTAGTTGATCGATCGGCAACTTAGTATGAATTTTAATGCCTCTTTAAAAAGGAATTTTTTCAATTTTTTTCCATTTTTCCCCTAGCTGAATCCTCTTTATATTGGGAAGAAGAGTTACAAATGTAAAAAGAAAAAATGATTACTTTCTAATAATGGAAATACGAAACACAAAAGTATGGTGACTTGAAAATTAAAACAAAAAAGTAAAGGCAAAAAATGACCAAGGGTTTCAAGCATATAAGGTCAAAAAAAAAATAATTATAACAACTTAAATAACAATCCCCAATTGAACAGTCATGATCAATTAATAAACTAAAATAAATCAACCAAAAGTATCGTGGCTTTGATTTTGGGGGTCCTTAATTAAAGGTTGCATTGTTTTTTTTTTTTTTTGACTTTTCACCAATTGCTTCTTATAAACCATTTTTAAATTTCTTTTTTTTTTTTTTTCTTTTTTGTTTTCAATTTTTTGCTTTTGCTTTTTAACATAAAAACAAATGAGTATGTCTTTCCCTTGAACAATCCTGGAATCTATGATTTTAAGCTTTAATTACATTTGAGAGAATTTAAGTAAAAGGAAATCTAGAATGTAATTTACACTTCTTCCATCAATAAAAAAGGAATTTTTTCGAGTAAGTTTATGAAATCTGAATTTAAGAAAAAATGACAGATATATACATACATATATATATATTCGTAAAATATGAATAAAAAATAGTTTATTTGTTATCAGATGCTAAAATTTTATTTTATTTTTTCTTCTGAACTACCATTCCAAAAAGTTGGAAACATCCAAAATCATAAATAGGCAAATAAAAACCTATTTATTGTATTTTTACCAAACCTAATATAAAACAACATTTATGATAAAAAGTATTAATATTTTTATAAGTAATCATGTTTATCTAAATAAAAGAAAAAAATATAAAAATGAAAAAATTAAAATATATCAGAGTGTCCAAAATGATGAAACAAGCTGAACAAAAAATTGTATTGGTAAATTTGTTGAAATTTCACCAACAATTGTTGATCTATCAAATGTTAAGATACCATCTACCAATTATATGTTATTTTCCAACATAACAAACTCATCAGTAACCTTCTATCAACCATTGAAAAAAAAATTCAGATCTAACGAAACAGATTACGTAACAAGAAAAAAAAGAAATGAAAAAAAAAGAATAAAGACCAAAAATGAAAAAATAGTTTGTAAAATCAAAATTATTTTCAAACTGAATGTAAAATAAAGTATCTATATTCTTTCAATTGTTTATGTAACTGATACAAATAACTGGAATTTTTTAAGAAAGTTAGTTCCACTTTTAAGAGATAAACTTTCAATGAAATTTAAGACACAAAAAAATCTAGAATTATTGGTTCAAATTCAAATTTTATAAAAATAATTTTAGTTTAAAAAAATTTACAAAAATATGCTTTAATTTGAGTTTTTTTATTTTGCCTTAAATTTCGTTTAAAAGTTTAGGTCTTAAAAGTGGAAATGTATGTATTAAACATTAAAAAAATTTTATTCGATAATTTATTTCATAAAAAATATTCTATTTACTACGATCTCAGAGAAATTATAGACAGGATAAAAAACATAAAATAAATTTAGAAGTTTTGGAAAGTGACGTCACGTGACGTGAAGTCTATAGAGTGCCTAAATTCTGGAAAATATAACAGCAAACAGGAGGTATTTTTTTTTTTTTTTTGAGTCACCTCTGTTTACTAATTCACAAAAAAAAAAAATTAAAAAAAACTTTTTTTAGTGATTTTTAGTTTGGAATGAAATATATATAAATAAAAATTTAAACATTTATATCTTAAATTTAGAAATATTTGAATCCAAACCATGATAAAACGAAAAAAACTACCAATCAAAAAGAAATTTTATATCTTGGGATTTGGTTAGATAAAAAAACTCATCTCAAATTTAACCTTAATCAAGCTAAAACCAATTTTAAAAAACTAAACTAAAATTCAAAATTTTCCACACAGCTAAAACGTTCCAAACAATTACAATAATACAATTTCATTGAAATTGGAGATAATTTTGATTTTTGTGAAATATAAAAATCATTTTTTCATCTTTTAGTTTTTGTTTTCATTTCATTGTTTGAATTACGTAATTTGTTTCGTTCGATCAAAATTTTTTTCAACCATCGATATTAGGTTAAAGTCAAGTTATACCAAATAGAAGAACTCAAATAAAATTAGTTGGTAGTGTCTAACCTTTGATCGATCACTATTCCTAATAGAATTTAAACAAATTTACTTATGTATTTTTTTGTTTTGCTCTCTCCAAAATTTTTAACACACCCATGATTTATTTGTATTAATAATTATTTATTTATTGTTTTGTGAGTATTGTAATTTATAAAAAAGTGTTAAAATTTCAATTAGTGAATGGTTCTAATTTGGTAAATCTTCTTGAATTGATTAAATAAGTTTTTTTTTTCACAAATCGAATTTTGGTGTGTTAAAAATTTTGAATTGGGGTTTAATTAATAATTTATAACAATAGAAATTTAAATCAAATGGACTAAAAATTAAATTCTTTAAAGCTGTATTACATAGTCAACTATTATTTGGATTAGAAATATTTGATTTAACAAAATCAGCTTTTAAAGATATTGATAATTGGAGTAATTAAAAAGTTACAAAATTTTTATTAATAAATCCACACTCTCCTAGATTTATATATAAAACTGAAGCAAAAATAGACTCAGCAAGAAAAACGATATATAAAAGAAGATTTAAATTATTTCAAAAATTAATCTTTTTGGAATTTCATGAAATAGTTAAAAATATTAAATTTAGAGAGCAGAAATTTGAAAATATTAACCGGAAATCAGATACCCCAAAAAGAATTAGAATTTGAACTTGAGAAATATCGAATTAAACACTTCGAAAATAGTCCTAGTTACCAAGTTCAAAAATATTTAAAAATAATTTCTATTCAAAATAATATTAACAAACAGTCGTGTCTAGGTTTTTTTTTAATTCAAGAAATAAAAAGAAAATTTATTAAATTTTCTGTTTATTTCTTAAATGAAAAAAAAACCTAAAGACAAAAGATATTTAAAATGGAAAGGTTCAACTTCAATCTTAAAACTCAGAAATTTTACAAATTATTTAAATACATATTCTATGGATATGAACAAGGAGAAATGAAAATACTGTAAATTATGTAAAAAATCAAAAAAAAATAGATATCATTGAAGATTTGGATCATTTTCTCTGGAACTGCCCAGCCTATGAAAATAATCGTAAAAATCTGGATATCTGAATTAAAAAAATTTAACATATCTAATATATTAAAAAAAAATATTATTACTATTTTTGATATTATTAGAAAAAGAGATTCATCATATTGGTTAGACTTAGTGGGTAATAAATTTATTTTTTATTCTTTCACAAAATTCCTAAATCATAATTTAGTAATTCGGGCAAATAAGAGGAATTAAAAACTCCTCCGTTAAATAATAAAAAAAAAAAAAAATAGAAATATTTCAAAGAAAAAAAAATATTCAAAAATAAATATTTAATAAAATTATAAAACATATAAATTTTGAATAAAATATATTGGTTTATCACTTGAATAAATAAATATTTTAAAATAAAACAAAATTTATTAAATTATAAAATATTTTTAAATAAAAAGAAAGAAGGATATAAATATGAAAAAAAAAATTAGAATTAGAAAAAAAAGAAAAAATGAAAAACAAAGAAAAGTTAAAAGAAAAACCAAAAAAGAAAAGAATAAAAAAAAAAAGTAAACTGAAAAAAGAATTATTTCTCTGAAGTTTTTTTTGTACAAGCTTTTATTATTTTATCCCCATTAGTGATATCTGTTGTTCCAACAATGAATCTAACATTTAAAATTTCGGATTGGTTTAAAAGTCTTAAAGCGGAAATTTCTGAATAAGTGACTCCGCCAATAAAGAAAACAAGAACAATATCTTTTTCATTTCTATTTTGCTGTTCAGATTCTTGCAGATCTTCATTTAAATTTTTGGAGCTTTGGGTGTAAAGTCCATAAGAATCTTGGAAGTAAGTTTGAATAAATTCATTATAATCCTTTTTCGAGTTTTCGTATAAAGCTTGGATTAATTTTATCGATATGGGTGCATAGCCAGAATGTACGGAATGAATACCATTATTTTTGGTAAATTCGTGATCGATCAAGTTTAATTGCTTTTTCCAATTTGTATAGGATTTTTTAGATCGTCCTTCTGATTTTTTGATCATGCCAAGCTTTTCTAAATTGTTTAAGGTGATGACGTGTTGGAATCCATAGGTTTGGATAATTTCCTTTCGAAAGAAATCGAATTTCTTTGATTTGATTCCGTTTAGTGCAAGGGAGTGCAGGCATAACAAACGCAGAACTGTTTCGATTGGTGCCTCTTGATAAATTAATTCTTCGAGAAAATCATAGCAAGGTTCGCACTCTGTAAGCACCGTCAATTGCGAATTTATTAGCCGGTGGAATAATTGGTCTTCCGTTGCATATTTGTTAATGGCCTCTGCAATCGAGAGATGGATACTCAAAGACGAATGCTCCTTTTGTAATTTCCCAAGCTTGCCCGTAAAGTTTCTGAACTCCCTGATGGTTTTTAAATTCTTTCTTTCGTCATAACCACCCATGATTTCCCTTGCCTTTCTCGACAAATATGGCCCGATCTGTGATTGGTTAAGATCGCGAATTTCCGCAAAGAGCAAGTCGTTGGAATTTAATGAGATCCTTTCCTTTTTGCCCGTCCTGGGCTTGTTTAAGATTTTTGGATCCAATTCCAAAACGGTGTCGGTGATCCCATACAATTCGTCGAGCATCCCCTCATAGGAGAGCTGGTGCACAAGTGGGCTTATTAAATCATAGTGCCGATCGATCAAGAGAATTTCGGCTATTTGTGGCCTAATTACGGAGCTGCTTGAATTGTTCTCGCTTTGCTGCTGGCTGCTTTCTTCCCGTCGATCTTGCCTCCTCAGTCTCCTCAAAATTTCGACAATGGACTTCGAGCGAGTACCATAATACCGTAGTCTTGGCGCCTGGCCAACAAAGGATTGCAATTTATGGAGCGCCCTCGAAATGTAAAACAAAGAAGACGTGTCTCCCTTCAGGAATTCACGAAAGCTTTTTGAGTATGCCAACGATAAGACATCCTCGTCATAAGGAATCAAATCCAAATGGTATTCGTCTAAAATAACAGAGCCTAACACACCAGAGTACTCCAACAGTTTCCTGCACAGCGTGGTAATACGTGGTACCAAGAAAACATAATTCGTTATTTGGCGTTTTTGATTAGTCTCATTCCCTTGTTCTTCTCGGTTACTTCTTCTTGTCTCGGTCACACTCGAGTTGATCTTTTCAGAATGGTGGATATGCCTTGCTATCTTTTTCATATTGGACATTGTTGGTCTTACTAAATAAACAATATGTGTAAGGGAGGTGTCAAACGGTTTTGAAGATAACAAAAACAGTTGATCAACAGCATATTTCTATTTCGGGGTTGGTAATTGGAATTGTTTTTATTTTTATTTGTTTTTTTTTCAGATTTTTTTCATTTTTATTGTTTTTGAATTTTGAGAAGAAAAAATTTTTTGAATATGAATGGTGGTGAAAAAAAATAAAAAAAGGAGATAAATTTTTTTTTTTTCGCGTTTTTGCTCCCAAAAAGTAGATTCTTTGAAAGAATTTATTTTTAATGGTTTGTTTTTAGAGACTGGTTTTAATTTTTGTTTTTGTGCTTGTTTTGTTTTTGTTATTTTTTTTTTTATTTACTATTTAAAACAAATATCAATCCTACCTTTAATGTTCGAACGTCAACAATTAAGGTGAGTGGATTAGCTAGTGCTGGATCGAGCACAAGTCCTTTGGGTGCATTTATTGATGATAAGATATTTAGTAATTCTTTTGTTTGAAAATCGCGAAAGAGTTTAAGGTTTGGTACAGATGACAAATTGTCTAAATTAATTTGAAGAGACATTTTTAGATTCAATAAAGCTGAAGAAAGATCAAAAACTTAAGATACCAAAAAGATTGAAAAAAGAAAAGTAAAGAAAAGAAAAAAATGATTAATGGATTTAATAACTTAGATTTCATATCTATCAACACAAAAAAATTTCCCCAAGTAGCTTTAAAAATTATTTAAAGTTACTTTTACATGTTTGAAATGCTTTCAAAATTGAAATTGTATTGGAAAATTTCCAAAAGTAAATTTATTATTTAAAAAGATCTATTAGAAAATTTTAATTGATTTTTTGGTGTATGAGCGTTATCAACTTGGAAATTTCGATTTATTGTCCAATTTCTTCAGAATTAAAACAAATATTGAGAAACAATTGTAAAATAACATAACAACTCACACCCTTAGGCTTGGGAGCTTGACCTTAAAGTCAAAATAATTCATTTTTTTCACTTTAAAAAAATAGATTATGTTTGGTTTTAGAAAACAACAAGAGCACGAGATCATCAACAAGAACACAAATTTTTCTAAAAAAAAAATACAACAAGTTCGTGGTATTTTACAGCTACAAATTGATTCATTCAAAGCAATAATAAAATTGTGGAATGAAATAACAAATTATGGATCGAATCTTGGGAATAAGCTTGTTAATTCCAAACTATTTTGTGAGTATTTCAAAAGTGAAAACTCTCTTACTGTTATTGACAAAAACCATAGTAATTCAACTCCTTCAATCCTTCGGTTTAAACAATTAAGTGATCAATTAGAAATTGAAAATTTCACTACGATCGAAAAAAACTTTCTTGCTCTTTCTCAGCAATTGAATTTATTTGAAATCAATCTTCGTAAAATGAAAAAAGTTTGTACAAAAGTTGAACAACTACACCTCGAATTCATGAACACAAATTACTTGCGACTTTTAAATCAACAGAAAGAATTACTCTATCGGCAACTAGAAGAAGAAAGGAAAAGAAAAGAAGAAGAAAAAGAAGATCAAGAAAAAGAGAGAAGAAAACAAAAACAACAGCAAGAACAACAAGAGCAAAAAGAAGAACAAAAAGAAGAACAAAAAGAAGAACAAAAAGAACAAGAAAAACAAAAAGAAAAAGAAAAAGAAGAAGAAAAAGAAGAAGAAGAAGAAGAAGAAGAAAAAGAACAAGAACAAGAACTAGAAAAACGACACCAATTTGAGTTAATTCCTCAAAAACTACAAAAACAACAATCCACCAAATTCGATCAAGCAATTGAAACAAAAACAACAGAAACAGCAATTACACCAACAAAAACCTCTTCAAATTCTGAAAATTATTCAGAACAAATCCAAATTGTTTCAAAAATAATTGTTGGAACAAAAACTTTCACACTTTCCCATTTTTCTTTTTGCCTGAAAAAAATCTTTGAAATGTATGAAAAAGAATTCATTTTTAAAAAAACAATTGTCCAACAATTATTAAAACAATCTAATACCGATTCTTTAACAATAACATTAAGTTCGTGGATTATGCAACCTTATATACATGAAAAAAAACAAACCGAAATTATTGAAATAATTGAATATGAATTAAAAAATAATTAATGAATTTAATTAATAAACTCTGATTAATTACTCTTTTGTAAACACACAACTAACCTATTATAAAAATCTTATCGCATTTTCTCTTTAAAAAATTATTATTCGATAATCCCTTAGATCCAATTTTTTTTTTTTTTTTATATAAAAAAAAATTATTGTGAAAATTAATCAAATGAATATAGCAAATGTGATGAAAAGATTTTTATAATGTGCCAATTTATCAATAATTTTAAATATTATTATTATTATTATATGAGGTTATATTTTAGATTGTTTAATTACAATCAAGAGGTGAATATATCTTAAAATAAATAAATTAATTTAATTAAGGTTAATTTTCCGAATCATTAATAATTATTATGCAGTTTGGTCTTGTTATTATTGCTTTTTGTTTTCAAAACAAATATACATTTTTTGAAGAATGATGAATTTGGAAAGAAATAATAATATTATATAAATTTTTGGGATCAAATTATCAAAATAGATAATTTCAATTTGAGATTTTAAATAGTAAAACAATGAAGCATTTATATTTATCTAAATTCTTTCCAAATAATACAGAGAGTACCGATTATATAATTGGTTAGCATTTCTTTCTTAACATTTCATCTTATGAGGAATAATCATAAATTCAATCAAGAGTGTCTCTAGTTATTATTTTAATCAATGTTCTTTGATTACTTGAAAAATCTTAACAATAATAATAAATTTTGTTTCAGTCAAAGTTGCCCTAAACATTTTTTTTAAAATTTCAATAATTTTTTATAATCGAGCTTTGAAGAATAAAAAATAAACACGTAGAATAATACATATCAAAGAATATGTTGATAACCATATGGAATAAAACCAATAAATCAATAGATTTTCTTAAAAATAGAAAAACTAAAATTCTAAAGTTCCGATTGAGAGAAACAATAATGTTCATTTTGATCTTAAATTAAAGATCCAAATAAAATTCCAATAGAAATCAATATCATTTCTGTATAATCATTCGAAAACTTTCAATAACATTAGAATAACAGATTTTTTACTCTGTGAAAATGTATCTTGCAATAAAAAAAAAAATTCCAAAACGAATTAAAGACTAAAAAAAAATTGAAAAAAAAAGTAAAAAAGTGCAAAAAATGATTTCAATTTTAAAATTTTAAGAATTATATTTTTTCTTCTTATAACAATTCAGACCATTTAAACACATATAATTAACTCCTTAAAACTGGTCTCCTTTGACTGGAAAATGGTTTTATATTTAACAAAAAATAAATGTAAATTTAAAATTATTAATAGAAATCTGATTTTGATTTTTTTGTGTCACAGTTTACCAAAATTAAAAGATTGGTATTATTTTTGAAATTTTGTAATCTGTCAATCATTTTAGTTATATTTTATCGAGAAATTGAAAAAAAAACCTTTATTATTAAAAAATACAATTTTAATATTTTGCTTTCTTTTAGGATTTCGTTTCTTTTTCTTTTTCATATTTTACAAACAGTGTTTCTTATTTGAAAAACAAATTTGTTTTTAAAAATCTGAAAAAATATTTCGTTTTGGTTAAGAAATAATTAAAAACATAAACTCTGAATGCTCATAGAAAATAAAAAATAAAAAATAAAAAAAATTTTCAATTTTTTATTAAAAATCTATTTTGGAAAGAATTATTTTTTTTCTTCTTCTTTGACATTTGTACTTTTACTTCTATTTCTACCTTTTCCTCTTGTCGCACTGCCAGTTTTGGTTGTTCCTTCCATTCTTGTAATACTTCTACCTCTACCTCTTCGTGTACTTCCACCTCTACCACTTTTAGTAGTGCCTTCATTTCTTGTAATACTTCTACCTTTACCTCTTCCCTTTGTTGTACTGCCAGTTTTGGTTGTTCCTTCCATTCTTGTAATACTTCTTCCTCTGCCTCTTCCAGCACTTTTACCTCTACCTCTTTTGGTTGTTCCTTCATTTCTTGTAACACTTCTACCTCTTCCCCGAGGTGTGCTTCGACCTCTACCCCTTTTAGTTGTGCCTTCATTTCTTGTAATACTTCTACCTCTACCTTTTCCTTTTGTCGTTCCTTCGGTTCTTGTAACACTTCTTCCTTTCCCTCTGGGTGTGCTTCTACCTCTACCTCTTTTAGTTGTGCCTTCATTTCTTGTAATACTTCTACCTCTTCCTTTTCCCCTGGGAGTACTTCTTCCTCTACTATTTGGTGTATTTAGCCCTCTGCTTCTACTTTGCCGATTGGATGAAGAATTTTTCTGTGTTTCCTTTTTGATAGTTTTTTTTGGAGTCTGAAGTTTTTTCTTTTCTCTTGAAATGGATGTATTTCTTTGAGTATTTTTTTGCAAGGGCTTATTTTCTTTCTTAATAGCCTTCTTACTCTTTTTTACCCTTTCCATTTTTGGTAAAGAAAAGCTTTTCATTAATTCTGAATTTTCCTTTGGGATGGATTTTTTTTCAACTTTTGGCTTTGATATTTTAGGCTTTGGGGGAGTCTCCGAGTCTATCCAACCGGTTGATCTTTCTTTGCCACTTATAAAGGAAAAACCCCTGCCTTCCTTTTTCATAATTCTTATTTGTGGCCCTGCATGTGTTTTAACAAATTCATCAAATTTCATAAACCCACCCCCGACTCGAATCACTGCATAACCCTCTAATAATTTCATTCGAATTTTTTTGGTACCAAATTGGTATTCAACCTCCTTTGAAGAGCCAATGTTTTTTCTCGTTTGCTTAACTGTGAAGGGTAAATTGTGCTTGTGAACGATCCTACTCACTTGTTCATCAATTAATTTGCTTGTGTCTTCAATCTTTGGCGCAGCAGAATCTTTGAATTTATATGATATTGGCTCAGAAAACTCACCAGTTCCAGTTCCAGTTTCAGTTTCAACTTCAGTATTGGCAGCCACTTGTATGCTATAGGTTTTTTTTGGTTGGATCTGTTGTAGAATTTCAACAGTTTTATTACTTATCGTTGTTTTGGTTAGCTCTTGTTCCTTATTAAAGATATAAATTGTGTAATTTAGGATTTCAGATCCATTGCCATTGGGTTTATCCCATTCAATCTTTAATTCAAATCTTGTTTTCGTTTCAGATGCTCTTACATTTTTTACTTGATCTGGTAGCCCAACCTTTGTTGTAAAATGTGCTAATTTGGGTCTACCATATCCAAAATCATTATGGGCTGAAATTCTTATTGGGTATCTTTGTCCTGGTTCTAAACCTTGCAATTCAATAACATTGGTTTCATTTTTAATAATATATTCCCCTTCTTTGATTTTGACCTTTTCATCATCTTCGTCAGAATCTTCTTGAATTTTATTTCTATTCTCTTTTATTTTTTCTTCATCGCTTGTTAAGATTACAGTAATTTTATAAAAATCAATTGGAGAGCTTTCTGATTTGGGTTTGGTCCATTTTAATTTTAATAAATCCGTAGTTGATTGGAAACAAACGATCTTTGGAATTTGCCCTGGTGGCCCTTGGAGTGTTTTGAAGGTTATTAACTCTGATTTAATTGAATCGCCAAATTCATTCTGTGCTTGGATTGCTATTTCATATTCTTGATCTTTCTCTAGCTTTGATATTTTAATAAATGGGGTTTTGCATTGGATTTCTTGTTCTTGCTCTCGTTCTTGCTCTTCCTCTTTTTCTTCATTTGTTTCCTCTTCTCCCTTTTCTTTTCGAATTTTCTTTAGGATCTTTTTCTTCCATTTTTTTTTCTTCCATTTCTTTTTTCTCCAGATTTTTCTATAACAGATACGATAATGTTTAATTTTAGAACCATTAGCATTGGGCTCCTCCCATTTTAATTCAACAGAATCTGGATTTATTTCATTAATTTCAATATCTGTAATTTGGCCAGGAACACCTGTTGAAGTTTTAATGTTGAATGGTTTTGTATCTTGGCTAAATCCATTGGAATTATGTGCTTTAATTTTTATCGAGTAATCTTGGTTTGGTTTTAAATTAGAAATTTCAATTCCAGGGTTTTCTGTTTTTAAAAGAATTTGTTTTTTATTTTCTTGTTCTTGTTCTTTTTCTTTTTCTTTTTCTTCATCATTTTCATTGTCTTTTACCTTTTCTTGATCTTCTTCATCTTGATCTTCTTTTTGATCATATTCTGGATTTTTGTTAACATCAGATGTAGGTATCAATTCAATTTGATAATAATCAATTGGTTCTCCATTATTTTGTGGTTCTTTCCATTCAAATTTGGCTTGGTTTGGTTTAATTTCCAATATTTTGATAGAATCTTCATCAATTGAATATGGAGCATCTGTCAAAGTTTTGAATTCTGCTGGTTCTGATTCTTTACTAAACCCTTTTTCGTTATGAGCTTGGATTTTACTTGAATATTTGTTATTTGGCTTTAAGTCAATTATTTTGATTTCAATATTAGGTTTTGTTGATTTTAAGGTTTTTTTGATTTCATTGGCATTTTCATTTTCAACAAGATTTTTTAATTTGATTTGATAATAATCAATTTCAGATCCATTATTCTTGGGCTCTTTCCATTCTAAATTTACATAATCGGCACCTATTTTATTGATTTTTGGTTTTAGAATTTGATCTGGAATGTAAATCGATGTTTTAATGCCTTTTAATCCTGGCTTTTTACTAAACCCTATTTTATTATGTGCAAAAATCGCGATTTTATAATTTTGGTTTGATTTTAAATCATTGATTTCAATTTCAGGTTTTTCAGTTTTTAAAATTAGTGGTTCTTGATCAGAAATATTGTCATTTAATTTTAGTAAAGCAATTTTATAATAATTAATTGGCTCTCCATTATCGTTTGGTTTTTTCCATTTACAATTTACTTGATGTGAAGAGATATTTAAAATTTGTATTTTTTTTATTTGATCTGGTATATCTGCTAAAGTTTTAAAATGTTTTATTTTTGAAGGTTTATTAAACCCCTTTTCATTATGTGCTTTTATTTGTATTGAGTAGTCTTGATTTGCTTTTAAATTTTTTATTCCAATTTCTGGTTTTTCAGATTCTTTAATTATCATTTGAGTTTCTCCCTTTGGATAGATTTCGATTTGATAAAACTCAATTGGTTCTCCATTATCATTTGGTTTATTCCATTTTAATTTGACTTCATTTGAAATTATTTTTATGATTTTTATATCTTCAATTTGATCTGGAATATCTGTTAAAGTTTTGAATGACTTTTCTTCTTGGAAATCTCTACTAAACCCATTGGAATTATGTGCTTTTATTTTAAATTGATATTCTTGATTTGGATTTAAATCATTTATTTCAATTTCAGGTTTTTTGGTTTTTAAATATTTGGATTGTTGTTCATGTTCATCTTCGTCTTCGTCTGTATCCCCGTCTTGGTCTTCATTAGATTCAGCAATTAATTCAATTTGATAATAATCAATTGGTTCTCCATTATCATTTGGCTCATTCCACTTTAATTTGGCTTTAGTTTGTTCAACCATAATTTTGATAGAATCCTCTTTAATTGGATGGGGTAAATCAGTCAAAGTTTTAAATTCTTTGGGCTCGGATTTTTTACTGAAGCCTTGTTCATTATGAGCTTGGATTTCGATGGAATAGTTTTGATTTGGTTTTAATTCAGGAATATTGATTTCAGGTTTTTTGGTTTTTAGAGTTTTTTCATTTTCATTTGTTTCAAGATTATTTAATTTTATTTGATAATGATCAATTCCAGATCCATTGTCATTCGGTTTATTCCATTTAAATTTAACAGAATCTGTACTTAATTCTGTGATTTTAATTTCTTCAATTGGATCAGGAATATCTGTTGAAGTGTTGAAAGATTTCTTGGGTGAATTTTTATTTAATCCTTTGGAATTATGTGGTTTGATTTTGATTGAATATTCTTGATTTGGTTTTAAATCGGGAATTTCAATTTCTGGTTTTTTGGTTTTGAAGATAATTGGTTTGTTTTTGTTTTTATCTTTTGGAATTAATTCAACTTGATAATAATCAATTGACTCACCATTGTCATTTGGTTTTTCCCAATTTAATTTTACTTTGTTTGAATCGGTTTGTATTTTGATGGAATTTTCATCAATTGAATTTGGAGAATCTGACAAAGTTTTGAATTCTTTGGGTTTTGATTTTTTACTGAGTCCATTGTCGTTATGTGCTTGGATTTTTATGGAATATTTTTCATTTGGTGTTAATTCAGGAATATCAATTTCAGGTTTTTTGGTTTTTAGAATTTTTGGTTTTTCATTTTTCTTTACTTTTTTTTCATCTTTCTTCTTTATGAATTCAATTCGGTAATAATCAATTTCAGAGCCATTATCTTCGGGTTTGTTCCATTTAAATCCAACAGAATTTGGATTTAAATCAGTGATTTTGATTTCTTTAATTGGTTCAGGAATATCTGTTAAAGTTTTGAATTCTTTTTTGGGTGATTTTTTACCAAATCCATTGGAATTATGTGATTTGAGTTCAATTGAATATTCTTGATTTGGCTCTAAATCAGGAATTTCAATTCCTGGTTTTTTGGTTTTAAAGATAATTGGTTCTTTGTTTTTATCTTTTGGTATGATTTCAATTTCATAATAATCAATTGGCTCACCATTGTCATTTGGCGCTTTCCAATTTAATTTTATTTTATTTGAATCAGTTTGAATTTGAATTGAGTTTTCATCGATTGGATCTGATACACTAGTTAAGGTTTTGAATTCTTTGGGTTGAGATTCTTTACTAAATCCATTCCCGTTATGGGCTTGTATTTGGATTGAATATTTTGCATTTGAGTTTAAATCATTGATTTTAATTTCTGGCTTTTTGCTTTTTATAATTTTTGGTTTAGTATCTTCATTGTTCTTCTTTTTTAATTCAATTTGATAATAATCAATTTCAGAGCCATTATCTTTGGGTTTTTGTAATTCAATTTTAACTGAATTTGGATTTAAATCTATGATTTTAATTTCATGAATTGGATCGGGAATATCTGATAAAGTGTTGAATATTCTTTCTTTTGGATCATTACCAAATCCATTTGCGTTATGTGCTTTGATTTTAAATAGATATTTTTGATTTGGTTTTAAATTTGGAATTCCAATTTCTGGTTTTTTGGTTTTTAAAATAATTGGTTTTTTGTTTTGTGCATTATTTGGTAAGATTTCAACTTTGTAATAATCAATTGGCTCGCCATTATCTTTAGGTTTATTCCATTTTAATTTGGAAAATCTTGATCCGATTTTCTTCTCAACTAATTCTTTTATTGGTTTAGGAACATGTGTTGAAGTTGAGAAAGGAAATAGTTTGGATTCTTTACCAAATCCTTTGGAATTATGTGGTTTGATTTTGATTGAATATTCTTGATTTGGCTTTAAATCAGGAATTTCAATTTCTGGTTTTTTGGTTTTTACTATTATTGGTTTTTTATTTTTATCTTTTGGTAAGATATCGACTTGATAATAATCAATTGGTTCACCATTATCATTAGGTTCTTCCCAATTTAATTTGACTTTGGTTGGTTCAACTTCTAGATTTGTTAAAATTTGAATAATTTCGGGTATATCAGTTAAGGTTTTGAATTCTTTGGGTTTTGATTCGTTACTAAATCCATTTTCGTTATGGGCTTGTATTATAATTGAATATTTTTCATTTGGTTTTAATTCAGGAATTTCAATTTTAGTTTTTTTTGATTTTAGGGTTTTTTGTTTTTCATTTTGATTTTCTTCAAGATTAATTAATTTTATTTGATAAAAATCAATTTCAGAGCCATTATCTTTGGGTTTATTCCATTTTAATTCAACAGAATTTGGATTTAAATTTATGATTTTAATTTCTTTAATTGGTTCAGGTATATCTGATAAAGTTTTGAATGCTTTTAAGCGTGATTGCTTACCAAATCCTTTGGAATTATGTGCTTTGACTTTGATTGAATATTCTTGATTTGGTTCTAGATCAGGAATTTCAATTTCTGGTTTTTTGGTTTTCAAAATAATTGGTTTTTTGTTTTTATCTTTTGGTATGATTTCAATTTCATAATAATCGATTGTTTCACCATTATTAGTTGGTTTTTCCCAATTTAAATTTACTTTGTTTGAATCAGTTTGAATTTGAATTGATTTTTCATCAATTGGATCTGATACATTAGTTAAGGTTTTGAATTCCTTTGGATCTGATTCTTTACTAAATCCATTGTCGTTATGTGCTTGAATTTGGATTGAATATTTTTCATTTGGTTTTAGTTGTTCGTTTTTCAAAGTTGTTTCTTTGCATTTTATTATTTTTGGTTTTTGGTTTTTATTGTTCTTATTTTGGAATTCGATTTGATAATGATCAATTTCAGAGCCATTATCATTGGGTTTTTGCCATTCAATTTCAATCGAATTTGAATTGATTTTATTGATTATAATTTCATCAATTGGATCAGGAATATCTGTTGAAGTTTTAAATGTTCTTTTGTTTGTATCTTTTCCTAATCCATTAGAATTATGTGCTTTAATTTTGAATTGGTATTTTTGATTTGGTTTTAAATTTTGAATTTCAATTTCTGGTTTTTTGGTTTTATAATTTTTGTTTTTTTTTTCTTTTTCATTTTCGTCTGTATCCTCGTCTTGGTCTTCATTAGATTCAACAATTAATTCAATATGATAATAATCAATTGTTTCTCCATTGTTTTTGGGTTCATTCCATTCTAATTTAATTTTATTTGGGTTCAATTCAACAATAGAATGATTCTCAATTGAATTTGGTACATCTGTTAATGTTTTGAATTTTTTGGGTTCCGATTCTTTACTAAATCCATTTTCGTTATGTGCTTGGATTTTGATTAAATATTTTTTATTTGGTTTTAAATCATTAATTTTAATTTCAGTTTTTTCTGATTTAAAAAGTTTTTCTTTGTCATTTTGTTTTCCTTCAAGATTAATTAATTTTATTTTATAATGATCAATGTCAGATCCATTATCATTGGGAATTATCCATTCTAATTCAACAGAATCTGCACTTAATTCAGTGATTTTAATTTGATCAATTGGATCAGGTATATCTGTTAAGGTTTTAAATGATTTTGGTTCTGATTTTTTACCAATTCCATTGGAATTGTGTGGTTTAACTTTGATTGAATATTCTTGATTTGGTTTTAAATCAGAAATTTCAATTTCAGGTTTTTCAGTTTTTAATATAATACGTTCTTGTTTAGGATCTTTGGTTTTTATTTTGATTTGATAATAATCAATTGGTTCTCCATTATCATTTGGTTTTTCCCATTTACAATTTGTTTTGGTTGATTTTAATTCAACAATTGAAATATTGTTGATTTGATCTGGTATATCAGTTAACGTTTTGAATTCTTTGGGTTCGGATTCTTTACTGAAGCCTTCTTCGTTATGTGCTTGGATTTTGATTGAATATTTTTCATTTGGGTTTAATTCGGAAATTTCAATTTCAGGTTTTTCTGATTTTATGATTTTTTCTTTTTCATTTTGTTTTTCTTCAAGATTAATTAATTTTATTTGATAATAATCAATTTCAGAGCCATTATCTTTGGGTTTATCACATTTGAATTTAATTGTTTTTGATCTTAAATTTTTAATATCAATATTTTTGATTTGATCAGGAACATCGATAGATGTTTTAAATGATTTGATTGCTGATTCTTTACCAAATCCTTTGGAATTATGTGGTTTGATTTTTATTGAATAATCTTGATTTGGTTTTAAATCAGGAATTTCAACTTTTGTTTCTTGACTTTTTAAAAGTATTGATTTAATGTTTTGTTTTTCATTTTCTTTTTTATCGGGTTTTGAAATTAATTCAATTTCATAAAAATCAATTGGCTCACCATTATCTTTGGGTGGTTTAAATTCAAGTAAAACTTTATTTGGTTCAATTTCTGAGATTTTGATTGAATCTTTATCAATTGAATTTGGTGAATCAGTTAAGGTTTTGAATTCTTTGGGGTTTGAATTTTTACTAAATCCATTTTCATTATGTGCTTGAATTTTGATTGAGTATTTTTCATTTGGATTTAATTTGGAAATTTTCATTTCAGGTTTTTCTGATTTTATGGTTTTTTGTTTTTCATTTTGATTTACATTTTCTTCAAGATTTTTTAATTTGATTTGATAAAAATCAATTTCAGATCCATTATCTTTGGGTTTATTCCATTTTAATTCAACAAAATTTGGATTTAATTCAGTGATTTTGATTTCTTTAATTGGTTCGGGAATATCTGTTAAAGTTTTGAATTCTTTTTTGGGTGATTTTTCATTTAATCCATTGGAATTATGTGGTTTTATTTTGATTGAATATTCTTTATTTGAATTTAAATTAGAAATTTTAATTTTTGTTTTTTCAGTTTTTAAAATAATTGATTTATCTTTTTCTTCATATTTTTCTTTTTCTTGACGTTGTTTGTTGTTTTTTTCTTTTTTATCATCTTTATTTTCTTCATCTTGCTTTTGATCTTTTTTTTCGTTGTAGATATCTTTTTTATAAACAGTTTTTGAAATTAATTCGATTTGATAATAATCAATTGGCTCACCATTATCATTTGGTTTTTCCCATTTAATTTTAGCTTTGGTTGATTCAATTTTCATTTTGATTGTATCTTCATCAATTGGATCTGCTAAATCAGTTAAAGTTTTGAATTCCTTTGGTTCGGATTCTTTACTAAATCCATTTCCATTATGTGCTTGGATTTTGATTGAATATTTTTCATTTGGATTTATATCTGAAATTTCCATTTCTGGTTTTTTTGATTTTAAGATTTGTTCTTTTCCAAAGTCATTTTGATTTCCTTTTTCATTATTGTTATCGTTTTCATTTTTTTCAAGATTATTTAATTTTATTTGATAATAATCAATTTCAGATCCATTATCATCGGGTTTGTTCCATTTAAATCCAACAAAATTTGGATTTAATTCAGTGATTTTTATTTTGTCAATTGGCTCAGGTATATCTGTTAAAGTTTTTAATGTTTTTTTGGGTGATTTGGCGCCAAATCCATTGGAATTATGTGGTTTTATTTTGATTGAATATTCTTGATTTGGTTTTAAATCCTTAATTTCAATCTCAGGAATTTCCGTTTTTAATTTTATTTTTTCTTCATTTTCATTTTCATTCTCATTAATTAATTCAATTTGATAATAATCAATTGGTTCACCATTATCAATTGGTTTTTCCCATTTAAATTTAGCTTTATTTGAATCAATTTTCATTTTTATTGAATTTTCATCAATTGAATTTGGAGAATCTGTTAAAGTTTTGAATTCTTTGTGTTCTGATTTTCCACTAAATCCATTTTCGTTATGTGCTTGTATTTGGATGGTATATTTTTCATTTGGATTTAAATCAATTATTTGAATTCTTGGTGTTTCACAATTTAAAACTTTAATTGGTTTTTTATTTTCTTCATCTTCATCTTCATCATTTTCTTTTTCTTTGTCTTTTTCATATTTTTTTTTAACCTCTTTATTTTCTTTATCTTTAATTGTATTTTTTTGTACATCTTTTTTGAGTTCATTTATCTGATCTTCTTGATTTTGTTTTTTCTCTAATTTTTTATAAATTTCAATTTGATAGCAATCAATTTGTTCTCCATTATCTTTAGGCTCATCCCATTTCAATTCAACAGAATTTGGTTTGATTTCGATGATTTTGATTTCATCAATTGAATTAGGAATATCTGATAAAGTGTTGAATTCTTTTGTTTCAGAATTTTTTCCAAATCCTTCTTCATTATGAGCTTTGATTTTGATAAAATATTTTTGATTTGGATTTAAATCATTTATTTCAATTTTTTCAGTTTCAGTTTGTAATCTAATTGGTTGTAATAAAATTTCTGAATTTATTTCAATTTGATAAAAATCAATTTCAGATCCATTATTATTTGGTTTACCCCATCCCCATATAGATTTATTCGCAGTATTTTCAAAATTATTTAACTCATTGATTTGATTTGGTATATCAAATGAAGTTGTTAAACGTTTTTCTCTTGAATAAATACTAAATCCATTGGGGTTATGTGCTCTAATTTTTATAAAATACTGTTGATTTGATTTCAAACCATTTATTTCAATTTTTGGTTTCTCTATTTTATATATTTTTGAATACAATTCATTTTCATCTTTATCTGAATTTTGATTGTCTTCATCTATAATTAAGTCAAGTTGATAATAATCAATTGGTTCGCCGTTATTGTTTGGTTCGCCCCATTCAATATTTGCCATGTTTGCACTTAATTCATTTATTTTAATTTCTTCGATTTGATCAGGAACATCTGATAAAGTTTTGAACTTTGTTAATTCTGAATTTTTACTAAATCCTTGAGTATTATGTGCTTTTATTTTGAAAGAATAGTCTTGGTTTGGTGTTAGATTGTTGATTTCAATTTCAGGTTTTTTAGTGCTTAAAATTAATTTATGTTTTTTAATTTTTTGCTCCTTTTTGCTTTCATTTTTATGAATTTCAGAATTTTTTTCTTTGTTTTTTTCATTTTCGCCTTTATTTTCTTCGTCTTGTTTGTCTATTTTATTTTCCTTGTAGATATCTTTTTCATCAATGTCTTTATATAATTTAATTTTATAAAAATCAATTGGTTCACCGTTATCTTTGGCTTCTTTCCATTTAATAGAAATTTTATTTGAGGTTAATTCAACAATAGAATGGTTCTCAATTGAATTTGGTGAATCTGATAAGGTTTTGAATTCTTTTGGTTTTGATTTTTTACTTAATCCATTTTCATTATGAGATTGGATTTTGATTGAATATTTTTCGCATGGTTTTAAATCATTAATTTCAATTTTTTCGGTTTCAGTTTGTAATCTAATTGGTTGTAAGAAAATTTCTGAATTTATTTCAATTTGATAATAATCAATTTTAGATCCATTATCTTTGGGTTTATTCCATTTTAATTCAACAGAATCTGAATTTATTTCTTGAATTTTAATTTCTTCAATTGTATCAGGAATATCTGTTAAAGTTTTGAATTCTTTTGGTTTTGAATTTTTATTTAATCCATTGGCATTGTGTGGTTTGATTTTGATCGAATATTTTTGATTTGGTGTTAAATCAAAAATTTCAATTTCAGGTTTTTTGGTTTTTAAAATAATTGATTTTTTCTTTTCTTCATCTTCATCTTTTTCTTTTTCTTTTTCTTTGTAATTTTCAATTTCTTTTTTATCATCTTTATTTTCTTTATCTTCATCTTCTTTTTGATCATTTTCCGTGAGTTTTGGTTTATTATCATATTCTGTAATCAATTTAATTTCATAATAATCAATTGGCTCTCCATTATCGTTTGGTTCTTTCCATTCAATTTTAGCTTTGGTTGATTCAATTTTCATTTTGATTGAATCTTCATCAATTGGATTTGGTGAATCTGATAAGGTTTTGAATTCTTTCGGTTTGGATTCATTACTTAATCCATTTTCATTATGTGCTTGGATTTTGATTGAATATTTTTCATTTGGGCTTAAGTCGGAAATTTTCATTTCAGGTTTTTCTGATTTTATGATTTTTTTGATTGAATTTTCTTTTTTATTTTCATTTGATTCAAGGTTTATTAATTTGGTTTGATAATAATCAATTTTAGATCCATTATCATTGGGTTTATCCCATTGTAATTCAACAAAATTTGAATTTATTTCTTGAATTTTGATTTCTTCAATTGGTTCAGGAATATCTGTTGAAGTTTTAAATGTTTTTTTGGGTGATTGTTTACTAAATCCATTGGCATTATGTGCTTTGACTTTGATTGAATATTTTTGATTTGGTTTTAAATTGTTAATTTCATGTTCAGTTTTTTCAGTTTTGATTTTATTTTTTTTATTTTTGGTTTTTTGATTTTCAGAAATTGAATCAGACTTTTTATCTTTTCGTTTATTTGAATTTATTTCTTTATCAGAATCTGAATCAGTATTTGAATTTGAATCTGATTCGGATTCTGAATTTGTTGATTTTTGATTTTTATCTTTATTTTGTTTTTTATCATTATCAAATTGTTCATCTTCTTCAGTTGATTCAGAAATGAATTCAATTTGATAAAAATTAATTGGTTGTCCATTATTTTTGGGTTCATTCCATTTTACGGTTAATGAATTAGGAGTTGTTTTTATTAAGGAAATTTCTGAAATATCATCAGGTATATCACTTGATGTATGTAAAATCATTGGTTCTGATTTTTCTCCAAATCCTTTCGAGTTATGTGGTTGTATTTGGATTGAATATTCTTGATTTGGTTTTAAATCATTAATTTCAATTTCAGGTTTATGAGTTTTTAAAATAATTGATTTTTCATTTTTATTTTCATGGTTTTTTACTTTTTCATTTTGATATTCTTTTTCAATTTCATATTCTTTGTTATAATTTTGATTTTGTTTATCTTTTTTTTCTTCATCTTGTTTTTGATTATCTTTGATTTTTTGGTGATTTTGAGTTTTGGGGATTAATTCAATTTGATAATAATCAATTGGTTCTCCATTGTCGTTTGGTTCTTTCCATTCGATTTTTGTTTGATTTGGTTCAATTTTCATTTTGATTGAATCGTTGTCAATTGAATTTGATACACCAGTCAAAGTTTTGAATTCTCTGGATTTGGAATCTTTACTTAATCCGTTTTCATTATGAGCTTGGATTTTGATTGAATATTTTTCATTTGGGTTTAAATCGGAAATTTTCATTTCAGGTTTTTCTGATTTTAGGGATTTGATATTTGCATTTTCATTTTGATTTTCTTCAAGATTATTTAAATTGATTTGATAATAATCAATTTTAGATCCATTATCTTTGGGTTTATCCCATTGTAATTCAACAAAATTTGAATTTATTTCTTGAATTTTGATTTCTTTAATTGGTTCAGGAATATCTGTTGAAGTTTTAAATGTTTTTTTGGGTGATTGTTCATTTAATCCATTGGCATTATGCGCTTTGATTTTGATTAAATATTTTTGATTTGGATTTAAATTGTTGATTTCAATCATATGTTTTTTGGTTTTTATAATGATTGGTTTTTCTTTTTCTGTATATTGTTTTTTTTCTAGTTGTTTATTGTTTTTTTCTTCAATATCTTTTTTATCTTTAATTTCTTGATCATCTTCCTTTTGATTGAATTTAATTGTTTTTTGATCTTGTTGATTTTTTTTGTTTTCATCTTCAAATTGATTATTCACTAGTTTTTGTTTTTTTTTAAAGTTTTGAGTCAATTCAATTTCATAATAATCAATTGGCTCTCCATTATCATTAGGTTTTTTCCATTCAAATTTAGCTTTGGTTGATTCAATTTTCATTTTGATTGAATCTTCATCGATTGGATTTGCTAAACCAGTTAAAGTTTTGAATTGTTTTGGTTTAGATTCATTACTTAATCCGTTTTCATTGCGAGCTTGGATTATGATTATATAAGTTTCATTTGGATTTAAATCGGAAATTTCGATTTCTTGTTTTTCTGATTTATAATTTTTTTCATTTTTATTAACATTATCGATAGCTTTTTCATTATAAATAACATTATTAATTTGATCGTTTTGATTTATTTTTGGTTCAAGGTTTATTAATTTGATTTGATAATAATCAATTTTAGATCCATTATCATTGGGTTTATCCCATTGTAATTTAATTGAATTTGAATTAATTTGTTGAATTTTAATTTCTTTAATTGGTTCAGGAATATCTGTTGAAGTTTTAAATGTTTTTTTGGGTGATTGTTTACTAAATCCATTGGTATTGTGTGCTTTGACTTTGATTGAATATTTTTGATTTGGTTTTAAATTGTTAATTTCATGTTCAGTTTTTTCAGTTTTGATTTTATTTTTTTTGTTTTTGGTTTTTTGATTTTCAGAAATTGAAATTGATTTTTTATCTTTTCGTTTATTTGAATTGATTTCTTTATCAGAATCTGAATCAGTATTTGAATTTGAATCTGATTCGGATTCTGAATTTGTTGATTTTTGATTTTTATCTTTATTTTGTTTTTTATCATTATCAAATTGTTCATCTTCTTCAGTTGATTCAGAAATGAATTCAATTTGATAAAAATTAATTGGTTGTCCATTATTTTTGGGTTCATTCCATTTTACGGTTAATGAATTAGGAGTTGTTTTTATTAAGGAAATTTCTGAGATATCATCAGGTATATCACTCGGTGTATGTAAAATTATTGGTTTTGATTTTTCTCCAAACCCTTTCGAGTTATGTGATTGTATTTGGATTGAATATTCTTGATTTGGTTTTAAATTGTTAATTTCAATTTCAGGTTTTATACTTTTTAAAATCATTGCTTTTTCATTTTCCGTTTGTTTTTTGTCGTTTTTGTATTCTTTTTCATTTTCTTTTTCTTTGTTTTTATTTTTTGTATTTTCATTCTCTTTTTCTTCTTCTTCTTCTTGATAGTCTTTGGGGTTTTCGATATTTTTAGTTTTGGGGATTAATTCAATTTGGTAGTAATCAATGGGTTCTCCGTTGTCTATGGGTTTATCCCATGTTAATGTAATATTCTTATTTTTAATAATTTTAATATTTTTGATCATTTGAATTCCGGGTACATGGGTTAAAGTTTTGAATTCTTTTGCTTTTGATTCTTTACCTAATCCATTTTTATTATGAGTTTGAATTTTGATTGAATATTTTGTATTTGGATTTAAATTTGAAATTTTGATTTCGGATTTTTTTGATTGAAAGGTTTTTTCTTTTTCATTATCTTTCTCTTTTTCGCCATTATCATTTTGAATTTTGTTATCAATTTCTTTATCTTTTTCTTGTGGGTCTTTTGCATATTTTTTTTTATGTTTGTTAATTGTTTGTTCTTTATTTCTTTTTTCTCCAAGAGTATTTAATTTTATTTGGTAATAATCAATTTTTGATCCATTATCATTTGGTTTATCCCAATTTAATTCAACAAAATCTGAATTTATTTCTGTGATTTTAATTTCTTCAATTGGATCGGGAATATCTGATAAAGTTATAAATGATTTTTTGGGTGAATTTTTATTTGATCCATTTGAATTGTGTGCTTTGATTTTGATTGAATATTCTTGATTTGGTTTTAAATCAGGAATTTCAATTTCTGGTTTTTTGGTTTTAAAGATAATTGGTTTATTGTTTTGATCTTTATTTTTTGGAATCAATTCAATTTCATAATAATCAATAGGCTCTCCATTATCATTAGGTTCTTCCCATTCAAATTTAGCTTTGGTTGATTCAATTTTCATTTTGATTGAATTTTCATCAATTGGATCTGCTAAACCATTTAAAGTTTTGAATTTCTTTGTGTGTGATTTTTTACTAAATCCATTTTCGTTATGTGCTTGGATTATAATTGAATATTCTTGATTTGGATTTAAATCATTTATTACAATTTTAGGTTTATTGCTTTTTAAAATAATTGATTTTTCATTTTTATTTTCATGGTCTTTTTCTTTTTTTTTTGCTTTGTCTTTTTCATTTTTATATTCTTTTTCATTCTTGTTTTTTTTCTTTCGTTCCCTATTTTTCTTATCATCATCGACAACTTCTTCTAAATTATTTAATTTTGGGGATAGTTTAATTCGATAATAATCAATTTTAGATCCATTATCTTTTGGGATTTCCCATTTTAAGCTGAGTTGATCAAAATTTTTCTCAACACAATTAATTTTGGTGACTTGATTTGGAACTCTTGGGGGGCATTTTATAAGAGGTATACAAGATTCTTTTGATAATCCGTTTTTGTTATGCGCATGTATTTTGACTGAATATTCTTTATTGGGTTTTAGTTTTGATCCAATATCAAAATTTAAATCTTTAGTTTTAAATATAATCGGTTTTTTATTTTCAATATTATTATTTGATTTTGGAATAAATTCGAGTTGATAAAAATCAATTTCACTTCCTCTTTTTTTGGTTTTATTCCAACTTAATTTCATATTATTTTGTTCGTTATCATTTATTTCAAAATTTTGAATACGTTTAGGATAATAGGTTTTGGTCTTAATCTTTTGTGGGTTCGAAAAATTACCAAACCCATTACCATTGTGAGCTTGGATTCTAATTGAATATTCTTGATTTGGTTTTAATTTTACTAGACTAATTTGTTTTTTTTTTGTTGTTAAAATTATCGATTTTTCATTCTCTTTTTTAATTTTTTTGTCGTTTTTGTATTCTTTTTCATTTTCTTTTTCTTTGTTTTTATTTTTTGTATTTCCATTTTTCTTTTCCTTTTCATTTTCATTTTCTTTTTCCTTTTTTTTTTCCTTTTCTATTCCTATTGTTTTACCCTCATCCTTGTCTTTAGTTTGACTACCATTGTCTGATTCGGGGTCAGTTACTAGTTCTTCTTTATTTTTTTCATCGGTTTCAATTTGAATTTTCTTTTTTTTTGGTATTTTTTTATACTTGATTCGATAATAGTCAATTGGTTCGCCATTATCTTTAGGTTCTTTCCATTCAAATTTTATACTTTTAGAGCGTATTTTCATGTTTAATAATTCATTAATTTTGTCTGGTATGCAGCTTAGGCTATTGAATTTATAAGTATTAGACTCCACTCCAAATCCTTTTGCATTGTGAGCTTGGATTTTGATTGAATATTCCCGATTTGGGTGTAAATTTGGAATTTGGATTTTATTATTTTTTGACTTTAAGATTAGTAATTCATTTTTATCGTTTTTTGATTTTTTTTCTTTATGGTTTTCCTCGTCTTTTGGTTTTTTTCCTTCTTTTTCCAATTCTGATCCTGGTTTTGATCCAGACCTTGATTTTAATTTTAATCCTGTTTCTGGTCCTAAGGATAAATCCAATCCAACTTTATTTTTATTTTTCTTATCCTCTATTTTTTTATAGAATTTTATTTGGTAATAATCAATTTTTGATCCATTATCATTAGGTTTTGACCAATTGATTTTAACATGATCAATTGCTTGTTCGATAACATTGATGTTTTTTATTTTTGAAGGTTTGGCAACTAATGTTTTCGCAGCCTTATTAGTTGATTTTGGACCAAGCCCGTATTTATTTTTAGCCTTTATATTAAAATTATATTCGGTGTTGGGTTTTAAATTAGAAAATTTAATTCGTTTTTTCGTTGTTTCTATTTGTAAATTTTTTGTTTTATTAAACTTTGGATAAATATTTAGTTCATAACCATCAATTTTTGAATATTTACTACTTGGTTCAATCCATCTAATAAAAAAACTATTACTCCGTATATCAGAAATTTGAATTTTTTTTGTTTTTCCTGGCAATCCACTTGGTGTAGTAAATTTACTTTGGTAACATTTTTTTAATTTATTATTATCTTTATTTAAAATGGATATTGTGCATAAATATTCTGTTAGTTGAGTTAAACCATTGATAATAATTTCTTTATCTTTGGTTTGGTTTTTAATTTTTTTTTCACTTCTTTTCCCCATTTCTTTTTTTTTTTTTTTTTTTTTTTTTTTTTTCTTCTTCTTCTTCTTCTTGGTTTGGATTTCCTTTATCTTTTTTTTTTTTTTCATTGGTCTTATTGCTGAAGTCCAAATCGTCATTTCCTGGAATTTTTTCAATTTTGATATAATATTTTTCATTCTTTTGTTCTTGATCTGAATCATCTTCGACTTCGTCTGAATTATTTACATTTTTCATTTTCTTTATCAAAATATGATCCCATTTTAATTTGACTTTCTCTGGATAGGGTCGAACAAAATTAATTTTTGGGATATCTTGATCGTTACGTTCAATAAAGTCTTTTTTAATAATTTCTGGTTCGACTAATATATGATTTTCTTTACTATTTCTTGATAATGAACCTTTTTTCTTTAAGCTATTTTCTTCATCTGACGAAAATTGCATTTTATTATCAGACATACCATCACTGTGTTCATATGATTTGATTTCAACAAACAATTCATTTTTCATCTTTTTTTTTTTTACACAGCAACGCCACAACAACCAAATAATTATAGCAATTAATATAATAGCGCCAACTACAATTAAAATTATTTTGGTTGTGGTGGAGAGACCATCATCGTTCTCATCATTAGTAGCAAGTGTGCTTCTTGAGATAAAAAGTAATGAATCTTTGCGCCTTTGCTTGAAATTGGTTTGTTGTTTTGGTTGTTGTTGTTGTGGTGGTTGCTGTTGTTGTTGTTGTTGTCGTTTTTGTTGTTGTTGTTGTTTTTGTTGTTGCGGTTGTTGTGGTTGTGGTTGTGGTTGTTCTTGGCTATACTGTTTGTGGTCATTATATAAGGTTATCAACGAAGTGAAAGTCAAATAAACACGATACTTGTCGGGTAAGATCCCAATTTCCTCAATTGTTGGTAGCACGTTTGCACATCTCGTTAATTTGTGTGGTAAACCAACACTAACCCTTTTACCAGTTGGTAGAATTGTGGAAACAGCAAATTTACCAATGTACTGGTGTTTGTTAAAGCCACAAGAAGATTTTTCAACAGTGAATACCAATCCCTCAAACACGTCCACCAAGCATTTTTCTTTATTCTCTTCAAATGTTATTTGATATTTGTGTTTGTTGTGCTGGTCATCATTTCCTTTCATTGGTAACTCCACTCGGCTTGGGTTGATTTCGTACTTGTCTCTATTAAAGAGTAAAATAATTCTGGAATTGTCAGAACTTTGAACAATTTTCAATCCACCAACAGTTAGTTCTGAAAGTGAGTTAACGCTTTGTTTTGTGATTAAGATCTGGGTTTCTTTTCCAATTAGTTTCCCTTTATAGTTAAGAAATTGCCCAACAAGATGCATGCCTTTGTTTTGATTGTATCTCTCATTTGGAATGGAAGTTAACAATAGAGTCTTTGCATTTGAAGGGATATTAATATTGGATCTTTTTTTCACATTATTGAAATTGTAGGTAAAATTCCATTTGGTTTGGAGCTGTGCTTGTGGATCAACAATGTTTGTTTCATACAGAAAATTTTGTTCTTGTTTTGATGTCTGAAGATAAACTACATCAATTTTTTGGATCGTTTGTTCTTGAAAAAGAGAAAGGATGGAAGTTGTTTTTTAGGTTGTTATTAAAAGATTTTTTGGGTTATCGAGATTTAAAATGAGAGAGATTAAAATAAAACAAATCTTTTTTTTTTTTTTTTTTGGTCAAGTTTTTTTTTTTGTATATTAAAATTTACCTTCTAACAAGACAAAATGGGTACAAAAACAAAATAAAAAAATAAGAAACAATATTTTATTTCTATCCTTCATCTGTTAATTAATAATTCACAAAAAAAATCGCAAAAGTATTAAAAGATGAAAAAATAACTGAACTTTTTGATGTTTTTCTAAATTTTTTATTTTTAGTTAACTACAACTTTTCTGACAATTGTCCCTTAGGATTTTTTAGTTGTTTTTTTCCTTTGAACTCGTTATTTTCAAGAAACCAAATGCTTTATTAACTTCTTGTAGTGAATTGGGTAGTTTCTCGTTTCAAATACCTTGAACCTTCTTCGGGTTCAAAAGATCCAACCGAACAAAAAAAAAATTTGGAGTCTTTGCCACTCTAAAAAATAATCTTTATTTTCTTGTTATCACACCCTTTTAAAGTTAAAAACATTCCTTTAGTCTCATAGTCAAATGACAAATTACTCAAGTTAAAAATTATTATTCTTTTAACTCTACTAGTCCTCGAGTGTTTTCACGTCTGTTATGCATAAGAAACACCGATCGTAGTTATGAATTATTTGAAAGTTGTGCAACTTTTTTGATTGAATTCAATTCGTAATTAAGAAGAAAAATAAACTTTTGGTCTGATAATTATTCTGTGATATTTCTCTTTTTGTTGTGCTGAACTCTTATCTTTTCAAACAGGACTTATGTCTTTTTTATAATTTGGCAGTTTGTGTGCTTTTTTGAGAGCAAATAAGTCTCAGAAAACTTTTCAAAAAATTGATTGGAAGGTAAATATCAAAGAGAAGAGATAAAAAAAATTTATTATTTGAAATTGATAGAAGTAAAATTTGCGAAGGCACGCTTTAACTTCGATCCCTTTTCAGAAAATTAATTCTTAAATCGTCTATTACATCGTTATTAATTACTGAAAATAATTTCAAGTTGTATTTGTTAAAAAGGAAATAATTTAGACTTTTTTACTTTTCTTTTTTTTTTGAAATTCTTTTTACTTTTTTTGATAGTAAGCATCGACACCAAAATAAAGTGATCAAAAAAATAATTTTTTTGTAGGAGATTTTAATAACATTCAAATACTAAAGATTGTTTAAATTACTTTATCTGAGCAATCGTCTGTTTGTGTGCTTTAGTTAATGTTGAGCGAAGAGATCTTGTTTAGCGATCAAAAATTGAGATACTTTTTTGTGAAACCTGTCATTTGGAAAAACCTATGTAGGAACCAAATTTCTTAATAACACTTCAGAAGCTTGATTTTGCTTGATTTTTAAAAAACTGTTATTAAAAGAAGAAATCGGTAAAAAGTTTCACTTGATTTCCGGTATTTTTCTTTTATAAAGAGAGTTTGAAAAAAGTAAGTTGAAATTTTAAGATTCTAATTTGAAAAAGGAAAATTTAAAAGAAGTGAAAATTCTTCCCCATTTATTATTCAAATACCAGTATAATAGGATTCCAAGCAAGAAGATAAATTTGTAATCATTTAATACGAGGAGCAAGAGGTAAACAAAGTAGATTATCAATTTATCATATTTATCCAAAAATCTTTTATATTTTTTAATCAATATTATTTTCACTAATTGTTTAAAGTTTCATATTTGCAGGTGTGTTCTGACCACAATATAAATTTAAAATTTTTTAATTTTTTTTTTTTGTGAATTAATTTACCAAATCTAAAAATAGAAACCAAATTAATATCATTTGATAATTAAAATTTAAATATTCGAAACTCTAAAAGTAACTCATTTTACAATTTTTTACTTTGCAATATTTACTAAATAATATTATTTTACGAACCCTAAGGACGGAAAGTAATGCACTTTCAATATAACTTGTTTTATTTTCGATATATTTCAAATATAGAAAACAATTTGTAAAAATAATCTTTTAGTAGATTATTTATTTTTTTTTTTTTAAAAACACTCAAAACAAACAATCTGTTGTATTTTAAATATTTATGAATTCCGTTAGAAAAAAAAAAAAATTAAAAATAAAAATATGAAATATGTAAAAATATTGTTAAGAAAAATGAATAATTTTTAACATAAAAAAAGCTAACCAATGGGTTAAAAATAGAAATTTACAAATCAAAATTAACTAATTTTTATATTTATCAGTTATTCATCATCCAATATCTAAATATTTTAGCCCAATTACTTGTGAATGAATAACCACGTCAATTTTTTTTTTTTTAATAATTATTAATCAACATTTGACAAGAAAAATTTACCAAAGTAAAATGAAACTTGACTAATTTATAATATCAAGAGAAATAAGAAGATATAAAATCAAAAAAAAAAAAAAGTACTTCTAGGTGTTGAGAACATTTTAGATAAATTAAAATTTTCAAAAAAAAAAAAAATTGAAAAGGTTAAATTGAAAATATAAAAATTAAAACTATTTAAAGTAAATCGAAATAATCTTTGATAAAACTTAATAATAAATGGTTATGAGTGAAAATATAAAGAGATTTTCAAAGTATTAGATTTAATAATATTCTAAGATATTCAAGAAAAAAAGGGGTTTTATTTTTTTTTTTTAATATTTCATAAATAATCTTCTTTGTTAGTGAAAGTATCCATTAATTGAAATTACCAAAGTAATTTTAATATTAATATCGATTGAAATAAATGACTTGATAAATTTATTTAAATATATATTGGATGTAATATTTCCAAAAAATGTAAAAAAAAAAAATAGCACTTATTTTGAAAGAAAGAAATGTATGACAGATTCCAATAAAACAACTGGACATGTAATAAGTAAACAAATGATTTTTTAAACAATAAAATGTAGGTATATTTTTTCAATTCTATTGAGAATTTTTCCAAGATTAAAACCTGATATGAAAATTTTTTTGATCAAAAAGAAAATAATCAACACCATTTTTACTCCTACACTTTATCATTTAATATCAAATCAGAAATTTTAATATATTTTATTCATGAAGAAACAAATTGATTTATTATCAATAATGAATAAATAATGGCTGTTAACGTAACAAATATTTAAATTCTTTTTTGAAGATTGGTTTAATAAAGATATTTTACAATGGATTTGCACCATTTTTGGAAATATCTTAAAGAAACAGTATATTCATCGGGAAAGTGCTGTATATTGTTACAAACTGTTGTATAGTGTCATAAATTGCTTATATTATCTGGTATTCAGATGAAAAAAGTAATATCAAAGTTTTAACACAATTCTTTTAAATTTTGGTAAAGATAATGGTTTTTTTTTTGAATTTTACTGTTTTATCTCTTAATTCTATTTATTTTCCAAATAAAAAGTAAAAAAAAGAACAACTAACTACATTTTTTAAAATTCTTGTTTATATTTAAAAAATAATTTTTTTTTCTGACAGAAAAATTTTTAAAAAATGTTCAATACTTTCGAGGAGGTATCGAAGAATTTGAGGAAAAATAAAAGATTTTACTTAATTCTTCTAAATTATTGTAAAGTTAACACAGACACCTTTATACCTTTTTTGTTTCTAAAAGTGATTATTTCTTAGAAAATGAAGAAAATCTAACAATTGTTATAGGAAATTAATTTAAACCCTTCAAAATAATAAAAAAATACCTTGGTGAAATATTTTTTGGTTATTAAAAAAAATAGGTAAAATCAAAAATTTGTTTTGGTTTTTTAAATAACAAATATTAGCAAAATTATTTTTGATCAAAGTAAAATTTTATGAACAAATATTACATTTAAGAAAAACCAAAGTCACAACCAATCATAATTTTCAAGAAAAAATATTATTTCATTGCATTTTGATGCTTTGGAATTACTTTGGAAAACCAAAAATTTAAAAAATGAATTTTAATTGTAAAATTTCCTAAAAATTTTGATTTTTTTTTATTATATTACATTCCAAGATCAAGTTCATGACTGTTTGAAAAGACCAAAAATAAATAATCCTATTAAATTAAGGTCCCTATGGGGATTTTTAGAAACTAAAGGGTTTTTAAAATCTTAGTATTTACTTATTTTGAAGTCTCGATTAAAAAATTAATGAAAATCAATCTCTTTTGAAAAAAATCTCTTTTTTTGGAACATTATTTGATTCAATTTGGTTTAAAAGGGTATTTAAGATTAATCTTGATAAATCCACTTTATCTAAAAATGATAAATATCTTATTGAATTAAAAAGATTTGAATATTTCCTATTAAATATTATTCTTATTTATCGTAAAATTTTGCAATTAAAATTCAATTTTTACATTTATAGTGTAACAAAGCAATCCCAAAACATCAAAATGCAATGAAATAATATTTTTTCTTGAAAATTATGATTGGTTGTTACTTTAGTTTTTCTTAAATATAAGATTTGTTCATAAAATTTTACTTTGATCAAAAATAATTTTGCTAATATTTACTATTTAAAAAACGAAAACAAATTTTTACTTGACATATTTTCTTTAATGACCCAAATTTTTTTCACAATCGTTATTTAGTTTTCGAAAAAAATCGAATTTATTATCAACTAATCTCCATTTTCATACAAATTTAACAAAGTTATTTTTCCATTTCAAAATGTTTAGATGAGATGATTCAACTTTTAAATTTATCTCATATTATTTTCTTAAATTCTTTGAGTTCTTTACTCGATAGGAGATCTTTTTAAAGTCATTAGATCAACATTAGTGAAATTTTACTAATCAAATTTTTCAATTATTTCTAACAGTGGAGCACTTGAGACGATTTACCTACAATAGCAACACACTCTAATTTTAGATATCTCAGTGTTGGACACTAATCCATTAAAACACCATTTACAAGTACAGAAATTTTTTTTTTTTTGATAAGTTTCTAGCCTTAATTGGAATTTGGAGCACACACCCAATCTTTGATTTTGAATCTTGGTTCAAAAATCTAAATGGTACACACACCACAACAAGTGGAAAGATAATTATGGAGAAATCTTTTGAAATATAAATTAAACAATCAAAACATATTTCCTCAAAAATAAAGTTATGTGACGGACCATTTCTTGAATATTATTTGTAGTAGGACATGATCTGCATTCAAACAAAAAATAATAAAAAAAAAAAAATTATTGATCCTCCTGTTTCAAGTTTTTTGAAACAATAAAATTTTGATGGGCATTCTAATTTTATTTATAAGTAATTATTTTTTGAAAGTTTTGCTTGACTTTTGTAGGTTGATCCATTCCTCTTTGTTTGTGAAAATAAAAATGGAAAAAAAAAAAAAAGTGTTTATTCTTTTAGTAGAAGTATCCAAGAATCTTTCCACCAGTATGCTTTTTTCTTGCTTCTTCGTGATCCATGATTCCATAAGAAGTGGTTAAAACAATGAATCCAAATTGTCTGGATGGTAATAAATTATTGACCCATTTTTCGATCTCTTTTACTTTTACATCAAATCTTGGACTGATACATCCACATTTGTTAATTCTTCCAATTAGATTAACAACAATTTTTCCGGCTCTTCGATCATCGATTACTTCAAATTCTCCAATATATCCTTTTTTTTTGTTTTTTTTTTGTTTTGGTTTTTGTTTTTTTTTTTTGTTGTGAAAGAAAATAAAAAAATATAAAAAGCAAAAATTATAAAACAAAAAGTTTTAAACAAACACTCTCTTTGTTGTTCTCAAAAAAAGACTGTTTTGTGAGTATGAAAATTAAATGAGGTTTTTACCATGCTTCATCATAACTTGTAAAAATTTGATGATAACTTTTGATGCTGGTCTAATAAGGACTTGTCTTTTTCCTCTTTTTTCAGCATTTCTCATTGTTAATAAACAATCATGTAAAACGGAAACACGTACCATTTGAAAGATTTAGTTGTTGAAGATAGGTAGACTTTAAAAAAAAATAAAAATTAATTTGGAAAGGATTGAGATATTTAGTGCTTTAAGAAAGTAGAGAATGAAATCAAATTGAATAGAAATTGTTTTTTAATTGAGGAGTGAGAAGAATAAACAATCAACTCTCGAGATAAGAAAATTATAATCAAAAACTAATTTGAAAAAAACTACCATTATTGAGGATTCATAGTCAATCCAATAAATACACAAAAAAGGACAAAACAAATAAGTCAAGAACACAAATCCAAACCAATTACAGAATAATTCTTTGGATACTTTTTTTTTGTTAATAAAACAAGAAATAAGAAAACACTTTTGAATTTCATTCAAATATAGAAAAAAACTGAAAAAGAAGCGAAATTTTTTCCTATTTATTACTCAAACATTAATATTTCCTTTTAAAAGATTAACACCTACCAATAAAGAAGTCTAAAATTAAAGTGTAATACGTTGTTATTAAAGGTAAATCACATAAGTGTTCTATTGTTCAAATATCTAAACAATTGAGACGTAAAATAGTAAAAAAGTTGATCTCATCAATTAAAAAAAAGATCAATATTAGAAAAAAAACCCAACAATTTTCCATAAAACCACCACTTTCAAACATATTTAAAGATTTTTTTATCAATATTCAGACTCCAAAGTTGCAAAATATATTTCTTAAATTTATGGCGAAATGTATATCAGTTGATACTAATATATCTATTTTTTAAAACTTTGAAAATTATTGACAAGATTGTTTTGAGTGATGTTATTCAAGAATGGAAACAAATCAATAAAACATCTCCTTTCATTACCAGAAACAAAAATAACCATACTTTATGATGTTATGTGAATAACTATTGTGTTAATCTTGAGAATTAAAAAATAGAAAAAATTGTAATTTTGGAAGGATCATAATATTTATTTAATAAATACTAGAATAATATTATTTTGATTTCTAAATTTAGATTTCCAAAATGAAATATTAAAAAAAAAGCACCAAAATGAAAATTATTAATTTTGAATCTTCCAAAAAAAAGCCCCCATTTCCCACAAAGGCTACAGACAAAAATGAAAAAATCAATTTTTTTTTTTTTTTCGAATCAATCAAGTATAGATTATTTAGAAAGATGAGAAATGGTAAACTTTAGATTAGAATCAATATATTAAATATAATATCTTAAAACTATAAATTTTTGAAAAAATAATAAATTAAAAAAAAATTTGGGAAATTTATATTGTAAAAATCTCTTGGAAAAATTTTTATTTTTTTTTTGAAAAATAATATTTTGAATTGAAGATTTTTTAAATAGTAAAATTATATATTTTATAAAAAATTAAAGATCATATTATTTCTTAAAGATTATCTGGTATTTTTAAACATTTTTTTTCGTCAATCTGATTTACTTATTGAAATAAAAGTATAAAATAACAATTTAAAGATTATTCCTCATTTAAAAATAGAATATAATTGTAAAATTATCTTAAATATATTTTAAAATCATTAAAATTAATAATATTATAATATGAAAAATTGATATAATATTTAATGAAGTTTATTTCCACTGAATTAGGGGTTTAAAAACATTTTTAAAAATATAACAACAATCATAACAGAGAAAAATATCTATGTTCTACATGCTAACTTCAATTACAAATACTTATTCAGGCCAACTACCCAGTTTTAAAAAAACTAATTTCATATACGTGCAATGGGCATTGATTAAAGTTCAGTCACAAAAAGTTATTAAATCAATAAATTTATGATTTTTCGAAAAAATAGTAAACACCTTCAAATGATCCAAAGGGGATGTAGACAATGAGAATATTATACCCGTTTTAAAAAGGCCACGAAAATTTACATTTAATATACAAATAAAAATATTTGGGTTTATTATTTGTTTTGATTTTTAAACAATTATTTTCCATTTTCAAATTTCTGGTTAATCAATTCAATCATTCAAAGGATTTTTTTACTGATCAGAAACATCAGATTTTTAACAAGTAACCTTTGCCTTTGTGCACACCAGAAAAGTTTGATGGTTGTTAGAAAAATCTAATTTGATAAAACAATTTTAAATAATTAAGATTGTGTTTTTTATTTATAGTACTCTTGTTACAATAATGCGTTGAGAAAAATTTACTCAGTGTTTTGAAATAAATACAGTGTTTTTTTGTTACAGAAGACCGATAAAATCTAATGATCAAAGAAACTAACAATAAACACTAATTCTCTATGGTATTGTTATCTTAAAGTTCAATTATTTAAAAAGAAATTCTATCAATAAAGAATCAAATAGGAAAATTCATCTCAAATAATAGACTTTATTTTAACTTATCAATGAGAAAAATGAAAAAACAAAAAAATTTCAAAAAAAAAACTGAGAAAAAATAAGAAAAATTTTCATAAAATTATATTCATAATTTAAAATTTACTTATATTAACAAGGAGTTAACCTTAAAAATTGATTTTGGCTTGGGCTTATTATTAGGACGTCAATTGGATGTTGCATTGGAACAAGAAGAAAAAAAATCACGGATTATATTTTGAAACAAGTATTATAGTCGTTGGGTCTACATTATTTTGATCACTGTTCAAAATATTTTGATTCAACAAAATAATTTAAGAGTAATGTAAACAAATGGTTTCTTTCTCAGTGTAATCTCTTGAGAGTTCTTTATATTTTGAAAAAACAAAAATGGAAAAAAAAAAAAAAGTTTCAAAATGAAGAAAATATCGATTCACAAAAAGATATCAATTCATTCTTCATCACAAATAATATTCCAAAACTAATATTTAGCTCAGATTTACTTCATGAAAACTGTCGAAAATACTTTTAAATTCTTGGGTTTTTTCATGGATATTTGACTGCAAAAAATTCTTGAAAGATTCATTTTTTTTATTTATTTTTTGCTTCTTGTATGACAAATCAAACAAACTTAGTTTTTAAATTTACCATTGTTGGTGCAATGGGCTCTGGAAAAAGTTCACTTCTTCGTCGATTTACTCAAAATAAATGTAACTTTTTCAAGCTCACAAAACCTTTTTTTTAATTTAGCTTGGGTGTTAACCAAACAAAATAACAAAGTTAGTGATCAATAACTTAAAATATTGAATTTAAAATCTCCTAAAATAATAACAATAGTTGTTGAAGAATGCACACACACAATTGTAAGTAATTTTTTTTCTTTAAAGAGAAAGCTGTTCTTCATCAAACTGAAGTTTAAAAAATATTCTCAAAACTTTTTTATTAGGGTGTTGAATTTGCCTCAAGGGTTGTTGAAATCATGAACGAAGAAGTGAAAATACAAATATGGGATACCGGTATGTTTTTTATTCTTTTTTTTTCTTTTTTCTTCTTTCCTCGATCTCCTTTTAGGCTTACGAAATTAATTTTTTTTTTTTCTTCTTCTTTTCATTTCCTTATTTGTTTTTAAAATCTCTTTCAAAATTGATACTAGCTGGACAAGAAAGGTTTAGAGCAATTAGCCGTTCCTATTTTCGAGGGGCCACTTGTACATTTTTAGTCTTTGACATCACTCGCAGATCTTCGTATAACCAATTAGAAACTTGGTTAGATGAAGCTAGGAATATTATTGATCCAAATTCCCTGATCGTGGTTATTGGGAATAAGGCTGACATTGAGAACCGTGAAATTAGTAGAGAAGAAGGAGAACAATTTGCAAAGGAAAATGGTTTGTGATTATTACTTTTAGATCTTTCCTCTAATTCAACTGTTTCTTGTTCTTCAAATTTTCTTTGAAATTGGATGAAAAACAAAATTGTCAAAAAAACAAAATTCTACGTTTTTCTGATTTTTTGTTTTTTTAGTGCACCCAAAAACCCTACCAGGGACTAACTTTGCAAACACATTTTTTACAAGTTTTTTTTATATTACATTATAAGGAGAAATCTTGGTAATTTAATTTCAAATTAAGACCTAAAAAACAAACAATACTACAATTAAGGGACTAGAGTTACAATATATTCGTCTATAATGAAAGTATGTAGTAATTGGGTCTAAATGATATTAGTGCTTCATAGCTCAAATGGTTTCTGTTATTTCTGTGATTCTAAAAAATCTAATATAAATAATATTGAACAATAAATTATGGGATTTTTTGTTAAGAATCACAACACAAAAAAAAACATTTTAAAACTCATTTGTTAATTCACTTTTTCAAATCTAAAAATAGAAACTCAAAATAATAGTATTTCAGTATTTAATAATTAATATTTAGAACCATATCCTAAAGTAACTATTTTTTCAAATTTTTTAATTTCAAAGATTAACTCAATAATTATTAACACCAAAACCAAAAGTCTGGTTATTTTTGTTTGCTTTCAACAAAGCAAGCTCTATTGTCAATACATTTCAAATATTTCTGAAATAATTTGTCAAAAAAATCTATTGGCTAATTATATAAATGTTTTTAAAAAATAGATTTATTAGCAACTAATCTACATTTCAAGACAAATTTAAGAAAGATATTTTTCAACTTTATAGTGTGAATATTGATAATTCAACGGTTAAATATATGGCGAAATATAGCTTTTTTTCAAAAATTGTTGGGTTTTTTTTACTAATACAAAGGATCATTTTTAATTGATGTTAGAACAACAAATCATACAAAAACTTTTTTCAAATAAAATGGAACAGAAAATTCCAAGAATTATTCATAATTGAATCAAACTAATTGTAGTATCATTCTAAAATATAAGAAACTCATTAAAATATAAAAAAACTTAACTGGGTATTTAAAACTCATTAAAACAAAACAATAAAAATTAAAATTAAATATTTTAAAAATTGATGTCACCTTTTATTTGAAATGAGAAATCTCTTTTTGTAAATTGTAAAGAAAAAAAATTATCAAATCAATAAAAACAGTTGAAAAAGGTGAATTGGGGAAAATTTCTTTACATTTTATTGATAACTTTTTACACATCAAACCTTTGTTCTTTCAAGCCTAATTTTCAATACAAAGCCGCAATTCATCTGGATATTTTGTTGGAATTGTTTTTTTCACTATTTTTCTTTTTTCTTTGTTCGATTATCAATCCAATAATGGTCTTTCAAAATTCCTATTTATAGCTCATTCGAAATCAAACTTAAACTGTTTCCATTTTGATACTGGCAGATTATTTCCAATTTGGTTTCTTCTTTTCTTGTTTTTTTTTTCATTTTCCAACTGTTCAATATCGATAAATAAAAAAAACAAAAAATGAAAAAATGAATAATTAAAATGAAAATCACCAATAAGCAATTCTCTTATTAACAATCAAATTCAATGGTATTGATGATTTGAGAGGTGTGCCCTTTTGTTTGAAAAAGAGTTTATTTTACTAATCGAAATTGGAGGGATATTTGAACGATGGGATACTCGATACGATTTACTATTCAATAACGATACATATTAATTGTGGACTTCTCGGTGTTAGTCGCTAACCCCTTAAACACTTTTAATTTGTATATTTTAACTGTGTTTCTTTTTTTAGAAAATCGTTGAGTTTTAATAATAATTTTTTTATTGTTATATACTTTCATATTTTTTTAAGGTCATTCTTCCCTATTTTCTTTGAACATCAAAAACTAATTTAAAAACAGAGAAAATAATACAATCTAAAAAAAAAAAAATTAAGAAGATCCCGACAAGATTTCATTTTATTTTTAAAAAAGACTATCTTCTGAATGGAAAATATTCAATTTAAAATAACTTTCTTATTATTTTTAATATTATATTTTAAAATACAAATAAATAAATAAATAGAATTATTATATATGGAAACCTCGGCAAAAAGTGGAGAAAAGGTTGACGATGCATTTCTATCTGCTGCTAATGAAGTCTATAAAAGAGTAAAAAATGGGGCATTAATTATCAAAAAAAAAGAAAAAAAAATACGAAAAGTAAAACCAAAAATTAACGATTATGATGAAAGTTATTCGTCTTCTGATGAGGATTATGAACAAAAAAAAAACCAAGGTTGTTGTTAATATTCTACATATAAATAATTATTTTTTTTACTATTTTTTTTTTTGTTTGTTTGTTTTGTTTTATTTTTTAAAAATTCATTGTTTTAACATTTTTTAATCGAGATTTTGAATCATGTGATGCCATTTAGAATTATATATCTATATAAACAATTTTTCAATAATAACTCTCCTGTATCGTTTTTATTTCATGATTAATAGCTCAAGGTACTTTCGTAAATAGTCTCCCAATTGTTTTAATTATTCCAAAAAAAAATGATTAAAGTTATTCCCGAAAAAAGTGGGGTTTAATTTTTTTTTAATTTTTTAAGTTCTTCTATTTGTAGATTGGAAAGAAAAAATTAAGCAGAACTTTAAAATTGATTGAACTAACACCTATTGTGTTTATTTAAAAATATAAATTGTATTTATTTCAAAAAAATGAAGAAAAAAAAAGTACTTCTTTTGGGAAAAAGTTTTTTTGGGCAATTTTATTAAAAAACTGGAAATCTGAAAGCGATTTGAATGATTTTTTAAACAATAAAATCGAGTTATTTTTTTTTTTATTTCAATTGGTACTTTTATCTTGATTAAATCTTAGGGAAAAAATTTTTTAAAAACCAAAAAGATAAAAATTAAAACTAATTTTCACTGCTAAAAAAGTCTTCATAAATTAAGATTAGAAAAACTGATAGATGTTTTATACAGATAATGTCTTATTAGTAAATAAATTGATTAATATTGTCTGAATTTATAAATGATGAATAAATAATTTGATAATTTTACTGAACTCAATACCAAAATTTTGGAAATAGTTAAAACACTTGAAAGAATTACAATTCTACATTTTCGATTTAATTTGGAAATAATTTTGATTTTTTAAACTATTTTTTTCTTTCTCTTTTCTTTTTTTAGTTTTCATTTTAATTTTTCTGAGTTACTTAATCTATTTTTTTTTATAACAAAAAAATTTTCAATGATTAGTGGAAGATTAATGTTGAGTTTATTAAATATTAAAAGTGTATACCATTAGTTGATGGTATATAATCAGTTAATCGATCAATAATTTTTGTGAGATTCAACGATAAATTAAATTATGTATTTTTTTGCTCGTTTGATATATTTGAACATAGTTATATAAGAGACTAGTCTCTACTAATTGTTTTTTTGACCGATTTCTAAATAAGGATATCTTATCTAGAAATATGTTTAATATTAATAAAAAAATAGGTTTTTTCAATTTTACAACTTTTAGTTCTTGTTTTTAAAAAATTTTACAATTAGTCAAAAAAAAGTGTATTTGAAAAATTTTTTTTTAAAAAAAATATCTTTAAAGGGTTAGAAAATATTGATTAATTTTGGATTAAAGTATCATTTCAAAATTAATATTTATCCTCATTTTGAAAAATGAAAAAAATAATTGAAAACTAATGAATATTTTCTCTTTTACTTCTGTTCATCCAACTTGACTCCATAAAGTACTCAATTTGTTTTTTCAATAATTACTTTAAAAAGAAATAGTTTTTATTTTTTTCTTTTATTTATTTTGACTCTGGCAAAAAATTTTGGATAACTAAAAAAAAACTTCAAATTCAAGAAAAAAAAGAGTCTAAAATCAAAAAGTAGATTCATGAAAAAAAAAGAAAAGAAAAGTACAGGAAAAGAAACAAATCTATTATTTTGAGTAAAGTATATATATATATATATATATATATATATATATCGAATCAAACTGTTTTATATGCGAATCCAATAATAGCTTTTCAGGTTTATTTTTTAAATTATTTTTTTGTAGGTCTTCCACAAACACAACAAAGTTTTGCTTTCTTGCTCATTTTTTTTTTATTTTTTGTATTTTCGCGAAAAGTTGAAAAAAAGCAACTTTCAAGAAAGTGAAAAGGAAAAATTTTTTTTATATAAAAACAATAAATAAATTTAATGAATGTCAAATATCGAGATTTCATTACTAAACAAAGAAAATTTTCACTTTGATTTCAAATCTAAAAAATTGGAAAAAAATTTTCTAAATATCTATTAAATTTACCTAAAAAATTTAATAGAGATTAGTGTATTAAATTTATAAATTTTATTTTTTTTTTCATTTGGATAAAAATCATTACATATAAAAATATTAATAATAAAGTTTATTTCATTCAAAGTAGCCTACAATTTTTTTTTATCAAATATCAATTATTTTTTTTAATTTAGATTTGAATAAAAAATCGAATTAAAGAGAATAATAATGATCAAAGAATATTTGATAATTTATGAAATAAAACTAAACAACAAATATATTTTCTTATAAAAAGAAAAACCAGAATTCTTCGTGTCAAATTGAGAAAAATAACAATGTTCATTTTGATCTATAATTGATGATCAAAAAAAAATTCCTAAAGTAATATATATGATTTATGTATTATCATTTCAACTATTTTGATAGCAATAGTAATAACATTTTTTTTACGAAGTGAATGTTGATCTTGCTATAAAAAAAAATTTCAAATGTAAAATTCCCAAAAAAAAAAACGAAAAAAAAGCAAAACGAGCAAAAATGATAAAGAAATGAGTAAAAATATATAATAAACAATTTCAATTCTGAAATTTTTAAAAAAAATTTTCTTCTTCTAATCTCGAATAGAACTTTTAAACACATTTAATTCATCCACAGTAAATATATTCCTTTGCTTGGAAAATGGTGTAGTTTGCAAACACCTAATTTAATTATATTTTTTTAAATAAAACAATATATTGAGTTTTTTTTACCTTTTTTTGCCTTTTTTTGATTTTTAATAAATTTAGTTCAGCTTTTCAGGAAAAATTAAGACAAACAAATTTCAAATTTAAGCACATTTTTCTGATTCTTGTAAAATAATTTGTATAAGAAAAAAATCCAAAAAATGGGCTTTAATTTGAGTTTTTTATTGTGCTTTAAATTTCGTTTAAAGCTTGTTTCTTCAAAGAGAAACTGGATATATTTCGAAATTTTTGTTAAGAGTTCTAAATTATCTTGAATAAACCCTTTTAAATATTCTAAGCGAATACAACTTAATAAAAAATGTATATAGTGATCTCAAATATATTTCAAAATTTATTAATCACCTAAAATTATTAAATTGGTAAAATTTTTGTAATCAAGAGCAAGTATCTATTAAATTTTATTAAATAATCAATTTTAAAGTCTTACAATATATAAAAAAGTTTATTGAAAATATTATAAGAAATAAAACGCTAAAAATTTATTATTTAATTTTATTATTTTTTTTTTCAAAAAATATGATTTTATTGGATTTTTTAATTGTGGACATTAAACAAATGGAAAAATAAACTTTCTATCAATCAAAGAGGCCCAACATTTTTTTCAAATATCAATTATTTTCTATAATTGGCCATTTGAAGAACAAATAAGAACTAAGCAGAATAATACACATCAAAGAATTGTTGATATATGTCTGAAAGAAAACTAGTTAATCAATAAATTTTCTTAAAAATTGAAAAACTCAAATTCTTAGTTCCCAATTGAGAAAAACAACAATGTTCGTTTCGAACTTCTATTGGTATTCGAAGAATTAATTTAAAATATTTTTCACTTCATTTTCCATACTTTTCTTTTAAAAATCAAGCCCCCAAACGAAGTTTGTTGGTATTTGTAGTCTCTATTTGAAAAAGGAAATGAAAATTAAGTAAAAATTTTTCACATTTATTAAACAAATATCAAGATTAAAGATCGAATATAATTGCAATAGAAATCAATATGATTTCTCAAATATCTTTACAAGGTTTCAATGACCTTAGAATAACACATTTTTAACAAGTGACTATTGATCTGCAATAAAAAAATGTTTTGCAACTGAATTTCGTTTTTAACATAAATTGAAAAAAAAAAATTAAATAGCAAAAATTAGAATAAAGAAAAATTAGTTAAAAATAAATAATTTTATTTTGTAATGATCACCAATCACTTTTTATTTTAATTATAAATTGATGTTTTTTTTATTTGAAAATATTGTTATTTTTTTGTTCAAAAAAATATTAGATCTTGAAACTAATTGTTCTTTTTTAAAAAAATTTGAATTGAAATATTCTGATATTTTTAAAAAAAAAAATTAAAAACAAAAGAAAAAACAATATTATTAAAATTTTTTTTTTTTTTAATCATTTTCATTTTTTTTTTCTTTGTCTTTTTCTTCATCATTATTTTCTTTTTTAATATTGTTGATTGTTTCTGTAATTTCCTCATTTTCAGGATCAACACCAGGCAAGGAAAGTAAGATTGAGTCGACTAAATCTTCGTCTTGCAAAGCGTTTTGAACTTCAGGATCTTTTTCTTTTTCTGTTTCTTCTTCTTCTTCATTTGGTATTCCCAATTGCTCTAATTCTTCGTTACCCATTTCTTCCAGCGACATTTTCATAATTAACTCCATTTGTTCCTCTTCCGTTAAGCCCTCCAATTGTGAAAACATGTCTGGTTCTTCCTTTGTTTCATTGTTTTCATTTTTGTTACTATTTTGCGAGCTTTCTTCAGTTTCCTCGAGATCCATCTTTTTTTCTTCTTGTTTCTGTTCGTTGCCTTCCTTTTCATTGGTATTGTTATTATTCTCCTGTTGTAATCTGCTTTGTCTTTGCCTTTCTTCTTCCAAAGACATTTGAAGAACCATGGCAAGTTCAGGATCAACATTTGGATCCACCATACCTCCTGCATATCCTCCACCACCAAAACCACCTTCATATCCTCCTCCCATCCCACCTGATGAACTTGAGAAAATGCCTGATCCTTGGATTTGATCTGCTAAGATTATGCCAGTTGCTATTCATTTTGAAGAAATTAGATGAAATACAAATATAATTTTAAATAAGATTAAATCCAGTAATGGTTACGAATATAAAATAAAAAAAAACAATAAAAGAAAAACCAAAGAAATGATAAAACAATAAATGATAAAACAAGAAATGGTAAAACAAGAAATGAAAAAACACATTTTTTTAGTTCGATTAAATGTTTTATAATTGATCATTCAAATTACTTTCTAAATTATGAATTTTAGTTTGTGAACTCAAGTTCATTTTTAATCTATATATAAAATAATTGTTTTTTGTAAAGTATATATCCTAATTTTTGAAATGAACACTCTTAGATCCTTAGGTTCACAGAATTAATTAGGTTGCGTATGTTCATTAGTTTTCGAACTGCTATTTTTACTTTATACTGAAATTAAAAATTAATTAATTTATGTTTTTTGAATTACAATATAATTGTATAAAATCGCTCAGATATGTCTTGTTGGTGTGTTCTCAAGAATTTTTATAAATTATGATGAATTCATTTTTTGATTGCTTTTGGTTTGTGTTTTCTGGTTCTTCTCCTAAAATTTTTCTTTTTTTTTTTTTTTTTTACAATTTAAAAAGATTGTTTTTGGCATTTTTTTTTTTAACAAGCATTTTTAAATTAAAAAAAGTTAAAATGTTTTTCATCCTTTGTATCCAAGGATTATTATTTTCAAATCATTCAGTTTAACAATATTTTATGAAATTATAAACAAAATAGTAAAATACATGTCTTTATAAGTTTCTTAGATTTAAATCTGGTTTTAAAATTGTTTAATAATCATTTTGAATAAAAATGCGTATTCTTTTCTCATCATTAAGAAGGATAATCTGTCTTGTAGTTAAGATCCTAGTTTTTTCAAGGAAATTTCTTCACAGGATAAAGGATCATAATTGGCAGAGTTCTCAAAATGATTTCAAAAATAGAATTTTTAGAATCGCAAAAATTTAAATTTTAGAATTACAATATTAAAATTATTTCAATGGAATGGGTTTTTATCAACATTTTCCACTTGTTAAAGTGTCTATTGAAGAATTATTTTTTCAAAAACAACTAAAATTATTGTATTCTGATTTAATGGAATCTAAAAAAAAAATTTGTTATTTGGTAGAACTCTCTTAAAAAAAAAAAAAAAATTTTTTGATTTTATTCCAGTGTAAAAATTGTTTACTAACAGAGAAATAAAAACAAAATCATCAGAATTGTAAAAAAGGTGCTTAAAACAAAATCTCGAAAATAAAAACCACAAATATTTATTTTATTAGTAGCCATGAAATTCTTTTTCAATAATTTTTAAAAAACCAAATTTTTAATTATGAAATTTTGTGAATTGTGAGATTCTATTAAAAATCTAATTTGACTAAGAAATAAGTCGAGACTAATCATTTGAAGTTAAAAAGGAATTATTTGATTCTTTTGCATCAGAAAAAAAATCATTTTTTAATTTTGATTTATATTTTTGTCTTGTAACAAAAAATTGGATTTTTTTATTATGATACTTTAGGGGTGCTTTAAACCAGAGTCAAAATTTTTCGATTTAAGGAAAATATATTCTTGATTAAGGGAAAAGCGAAGGCTATTTATTACAAGTGTGATTCGATTCTATAATTTCATTAATTTTGGAATGGGTTTTTTGAAGTTAAAGTTCGTGTAACTGATAAATTGATTCAATAAATATTATCAATAGGGATAGATACGAATTAAAATTAAAAAAAATATAAATTAATTAATTTTTTTTAAAGTTTCAGGAAATTTTTTAATAATTAATTCTTTAAATTTAATTCAAATTTAACAAAAATTTTATTATAAACCAAAATTCAAAATTTTATAAAATTAAGTTGAAAATGCTTCTAATGGTGGTGTTATTGGCATTAGTGCCTAGACACACTTCGAATTAGAAGGCACGAATTTAGTCACTCCAAAATCCTCTTTTTAATAGATTAAGTCTTTTAACACTTATTCCTCAACAATAAATCCAATAAAATCCAAAAATTGTGAAACAGTTAAAAGAGTTGAAAGAATCACAATAATTCAATTTCCTTCAATTTGGAAATAATTTTGATTTTTCCAAATATTTTTTCATGTTTTTTATTTTTTGTTTTGTTTTCATTTTTTTTTTTTCAATTTAGTAATAGTTTTACTCGATCAAAAAAATTTTTTAGAATGATCGATTGGTATTATGTTTAAGTTGAGTTCTTCAAAAAGAAAAACTCAAATAAATTTAGTTGATGGTATCTAACCATTTGATCTATCAATAATTGTTCATAGGATTTCAATAAATTCACCAATACATTTTTTTATTGTGCTCACTCCAAAATTTTGGCAATTTCATATGGTGCTGTGAAAAATATGAAAAAACGAAAAGAAAATGGAAAAAAGGATCCCAAAAAAAATCAAAAATTTGGACTTTAACATCATTGTAAAAGAAGATACAGATGAATTACTGAGGAAAATGAACATAAAAGAAAACAATGACATCACTATAGAATATTTTTTGGCTAATATGACTCGGCATGCTTATAGGAAAAAGGAACCCAAATTCAAATAATCCCTAGCAAACTCCAAACATGCAAATTCACCTGAATCATAATGACTTTGAGTTTTTTCTTATTATCTATTTTTAATTTTTTTATTTTTTATTTCTATGCTTTTTTCTTTACTTTTTTTTATAGAGTCTTCATTTTATTTTACTCTTATTCTATTTTTTTTTCCAAATTTCTTATCTTTTTTTTTTAGAAAACTAAATTAAGTTTAAAATGCTTCTAATGGATGTGTTATTCACTCTTTGAGTTAGAAGACAAAAATTTAGTCACTTCAAAATTCTCTCTTTAACAAATTAAGTGTTTATTTAACATTTAACCCTTAACAATAAACCCCCCACTTTATAAAGTTTTGACATCCTATTTTCTTATTTTGATTGATTAATTATTTTTTTTTTGTTTTGTGTCTATTTTTAAATTATAAATGATTGTTAACATTTCTTTCAATCGTCTAGTAGTTTAATTTGGTATTACTATTTATTTTAAAATAAAAAGATCAAAATTTTCATAAAGCTTTCTTAAAAAAAAAATATTCCAAGAATTAAAATAAATCATCATATTTTGCGAATTCTAAAGAGAAAATTAATAATTTAAGATGATTTTAAGAATTAAAAAAATTGAATTTTTATACGATTTTAAAAATCTTTTTTTGGAAAGATGAATGAAAATTTTGTCACATTTTTTTACAAACAAATAGTATTGATAAAATTCAATTTTTATTTGGAAATTTTTACTTCATTTTCCCTTTTTGAAATTATTCTGATCAAGCTTTGAATAAAGCATTTTATGTGGTCACGTGTTAAGGAACTCTGTAAAATTAGTTTTTCTTCAAAATTTTCTTTGTCCTGGACTGTTTGATAAGAAACAGTTCAAAGATTTATCAAAATGGAAATTGAACTTGGAATTTTTATGAAATTTATTAGAATTTATCAGTATTGAATAATTAATTTTAATAAGATTTTATTTTCAAAAATTGAATTTTGGTGTGGAAAAAAATTTAAATTGGAGTAAAAACAATTCATAGTACTTAAAAATAATAACCCTTAGGATACCAATTCGAAAAAATATAAAATTCAAGAAAATTTTCATTCAAAACAATCTTCAATTTGAAAAATTCAAATGATTGAAAAAAAAATCCAATCTTTTCTTGTTTTATATTTTCAAATGGCTTAAATTTCTTCGATTTGAAACAAATTGTTTTCTTTTATTACAAAATCAATCTAATTCAATTAAATCTAATTTGTGGTTATTTTGTAACCCTCTACCTTTTACAAAGTAAGGATTTTTTAATATTCTTTCAGAAAACATTACTTTTTTGAGGAGAACAGATTGGGGATAGAAAAAAAATAAAAAAGGAAAAAGAAAAAGAAAGTTTTGTTGGAAAGTTCGAAAGTAAAGTTTTTTTTTTCAAATGTTGTGTTCTGTACAAACATTTAAAAAAAAGATCTCTTGACAGTTTTTTTTTGTTTTTTGTTTTTTGTTTTTCTCTTTTTGAAAAGAAAAAAAAAAAATATTTAATTTGTACATATAAATAAAAATAAAAAAACTCAAAATGAAGAATAATTAAAACAAAAAAAAAAAAGAAAAGAAAAAAAAAAAAGAAAATTACAAGTAGGAACTGATAATAAATGGCAATTGTCACCACTGTTTGCATTGTCAATAAGTGCAGATAATTTTTCTTCATTTCTTTCTGTTTCTCCAAAGCTAATAATGTCAATTGAAATTGAAGCCTTTCTTAATTGGCTGCCAATTTTTTCAAGATCTTCTTTTTTTTCCTCCAAAGGACTTGCAACAAACATAATAATCCTTTGTGCGTGTTCTTTATTCGACCTATGCTTGAGCGACAATTGAGAAATTTCAATTGATGAAATGAGATCCAATTTCCCCTCGATTTGAATCTTATTCGTTGCTATTAAGACTTGGCCAACATCGTTTGTTGGCGCCAAAACAAGGTTTGGTCTCCTTCCGCTCATTGCGAGAATGCCAACTGTATTAACTCTGTTTTGTTGGATTTTGGAGCCTGCAATAAAGCTAATGGAATCGATTTGTGATAGAAATCTATTGGGTGCAAAGTCACCATTCCTTGAGTGATTAGAATTGTCAACAAGAATAACACAAGCTTCTAAAACCATACAAATTCCTCTTTTTCTTTTACAAAGATTAAAAAATCAAAATTAAAAGGTAAAATAAATAAATTTTGATAAAAATAACTTGTTATTCTGGGAATTTGACAAAAACCATACAAAAGTGTTGTTAAAAAAAATCTTGGAATGAATAGTTTTCTGTTACTGCCACATACTTTTGTTTATTTTTCAGATTTTGTTTATTTTTTTGAGAGTTTTTTCTATTTTGGAAGGATTTCATTTATAAAAGAAGTCTTTTTGAAAAACGGGAATTTCGTTTGAATGAAACTTGTTCAGAGATATAAAGTTTCTTAGAAATTAAGATTTCATATGTTCTGCTTTTGAAATTTATTTTCTGTTTCATTTTTTTTGCAAAACAAAATCCTTTTCAAGAAATATGATTTGTTTCAAAAGGCATTTTCATACACCAACCTAAATTTTATTTCCTTATTAATCTTAAACAATTATAACATAAATAATTTAATAATTTTGTAAAAATTCTCAAAAAGTGTTGTAAGAAATTGATCAAACCACCAAAGAAAGTTTGGTGGTGGAACATTTTGTTTAGAAAATTTAACAACCAACGATTTTTACACTCTATTCAACCCAGATTTTTTAGCTTATTGTTTTGGGATACTTCAAAAAGAAAACCCACAATTAATACTAAAACTAAAGATCAAATGAACACACTTTAACAATAAAAAGAACCAAAGACATACAACCTAACATTGTTCGAATGAAAAAACACCTTATAATTGAAACCTAATTAGATATTAATCTTTAACACTGGAGAAAAGAGTAATTATATTGTTCAAAAATAAACTCTTTAAGAACCTAAAATCCGTCTTAAAAAATATAAAAATTTTTCCAAAATTAATTAAACAAATGATAATTTTTCACTTTTTAAGAACTTCAACGATAATAAACACTATTAGTTCAATAAAAGATCTTTAATCAAAAATTATTTTTCAAGATATTTTACAATTTAAGTTTACCAATCCATTTTTTTAGGTTCTAAAAGGATTTTTTTAAAATTTATTAGCAAAAAAAATTGAATATTTTTTTTTCACAGTTTAGAAGATCATTTAATTATATTTTAAAAGTATTTTAAATCCTATGAGTATCTTTCAAATAGAGAACCAATTATTTGGACTTTTAAGGTATTATTTCTTGATTTTTAATTGAAAAAATACTTTTTTTTTTTTTTTTTGATATGTCCTTAATAAAATTAAGCACTATTTTTTTCTGATTAATATTTTCGAAATTAAGTTTATAACTTAATTCAATTAATGACTGGGATAATTTTTTTAGAATAAAAACATTCTCAACTTTTGAAGATCGAAAATATTTTTTGAAATTACTGTGCACTTTTTTATTTTTTTTTGAAAAATTGGGGTTGCGAAAAGTTTGAAATCAAAGAATAAGTTAATATATTAAATTAGAATGCCTTTCCAGAGAGTTTATCCTTTTAGTACAACTTTTTTTTAATTTTACCATTTAAAACTAAAAAAAACATTTGAGGACCAAATTAGTGCCTTTTGTGAAAAGAAAATTTCGATAATTTAGAATTTGTTTTAGTAAATGAGTTAAAACAAGATAGTGAATCTAGAAATATACATAATTTCAACTTTGAATTCAATAATTTTGGCAAAAAATGTTTTCATGAAAAAGTTAAATTGAAACTTTATTTATATTTATTTTTTCATTTAGTTTTTTTAATAGTATTAATGGAAGGTATTTGATCAGTTTTTCATTTTTAGTGTTTTTTGGGTTGTAGGGACATATTTTGGATAGATTTTTCAGAATTTAAAGGAATATTACATATATGACTATTCACAACATTTAAATTCTGATAAACCCATACCACACATTATTTAACACAAGTATTCTTTTTTCTCTCAACCTCCTTTCACTCAGATATCCCAGAAAAAAATGAAAATTTCATTTTTTTTTTAAGAATCGACCAACAGAAGATTAATTAGAACTAAAGTCAGTTTCGTTTTTAATGCACAAACTTTCAACGGAATTTAAGGTACAAAAAAATCTCAAATCAAAGCACAAAATTTGGATTTTTTTTTATTCAAATTATTTTACTAGAATTTGAATTTTTTGCCTTAATTTGAGATTTTTATTGTGCTATAAATTTGGTTCAAAGTTTGTGTCTTAAAAGTGGAACTGACTGTAAGAGAACAAAAAAACTTGAGATTAGAGTTGATATCATTGAAGAAAAATACCTAAACAAACTATTTATTTTCCAAAAAAAATAAAATGTTAAAAAAAATCTTGTGCCAATTAAATGATAAAGACGATGTGCCAAAAATTTCAATTTCATGAGAAAAATAAATTGTTGGCAATAAGTTTTTTTCTAATAGTAAATTTGACCATTTCAGAAAAAGAAAATAAATAGTCCAAATTTTCTAAAAGTTAACTTGCAAAATTAATTTTTTTTTTAGAATTGCCTGATAATATATATATATATATATATACGACTGGTACGGCTTTAAGAAACATACTTGAAACCAAATTTGTGGTAAAAAAAAAAAAAAAAATTACAAATTAAAGCATAAAATTTAATTCTAGTAAAATAATATGTATACTAATAATTCCCAAAAATTTGTATTGATTTGAGATTTTTTTATCCCTTAAATTGCTTTGAAACTCAGTGTCTAATAAGTGGAATTATATATATATATAACCAAGAAAACAATTAGAAAAAAAGAAAAAACTGATAAAAAAAAAGAAGAAAAAATTTGATAATTTATGAAAAAAGATGACAGTTGGTTTCACTTTTAAGGCACAAATCTCTAACGAAATTCAAATCAAAAAAAATTCATTTTAAAACAAAAAATTATATTTATATTTAAATAAATTGGAAAAAAAATCACAAAATGGACTTTTCTTCGGATTTTTTTAGCGCTTAAAATTTCGTTGAAATTTTGTGCCTTAAAAGTGCAACTGGCTACATGATTTACAATTTTACAATTTATTTTTGAATTAAATATTTGATTGAACTGATATTATTTCTTCATTTTTCAAATAAAAACCCAGTAAATGTTACTAGAAAAAGAGTTTCTCATACTATTAAAAACACCAAAATAAATTTAAAAAAAAAAATGAAAAGTAAAAGAAACAAACTAAATATAAAAATGAAATAATAGATTTTTATGAGCAAATAATGATTAAAATTGAAATAAAAATCATAAAATATTTTGGAATAAAATATGCTTAGAAATACATACGTTACAAGAGAACTACAAAAAAAAATATAGTTTTATTTTTTTTTATTTGTTTTTGAAAAAAAAAATAGGATTGAGAATAATTTTAATCCAAAATTAACATATTAAATATTTAAGAAATGAATACTACTAAGAAAAATTGGATTCAAATCAGACATACCAATCAAAAAGGAAAATAAAAGTATAAGAATCCATATAGAAAAAATGCCAAAATTATCAAACTGGAATATAATTGATTGTTTTTTCCCTTTAGAAACACTATAACCTATCAATATGAAATAATCACAAGATAATCAAAAATAATTAAAGTTATTTTCAAATCCTGTGATTTTCTGTTAAAGTTTATTTCAGTATAATTTTAACATAAGCTATTTCCAAAAAAGTGTGGCATTTTTTTTACATTTCATAAAAAATAATCTTTTTTAGGGGAGGTAACCATTAATCAACTATACCAAATTAAGTTTAATATTTATACCGATTGAATCAATCACTTATGTATTTTTTTCAAAGCATGTTTGTTGAAATATTCCCGAAAAATGAAAAAAAAAATAGCACTTTTTTTGGTTAAAGCAATGTACGACCAATTTCAATAAAAAACCAGAAATATGGAAAGGAAACAAATGATTTTTTAAACACGAAAAAGCAGTTATATGTTTTTAATTACAGTCAGTTTCACTTTTAAGGCACAAACTATTAACGAAATTTAAGGCACAAAAAAAAATCTCAAATTAAAGCACAAAATTCAAATTCTAGTAAAAATAAATTGTTAAAAAAAAAAATTCCAAATTTTGTGCCTTAATTTGAGATTTTTTTGTGCCTTAAATTTTGTTGAAAGTTTGTGCCTTAAAAGTGAAACTGACTGTATATTGTAAATTTTGTTGAGATTATACAAGTTATGAAAATATTTTTTTCGATCAAAAAGAAAATAATAAACACCAATTTTCACCATAAAAAAATATCGGATAAAATCGAGATCCTAAATTTTAATATATTTTATTTCTGCAATACAATACTAAGAAACAAATTGAATTATTATCAAGAATCTATAAATGGTTTTCAATGATTTTATATATTAAAATCCTTTTTTGAAGAATGTGCCACATACATATATTTTAAAATAAATTTGCCCCACATTCTTGGAAATAGCTTAGATGGTAGGATTTCATTCTTCTTTAAGAAAGTAAGTACTTTTTATCATTTTGAAATATTTTAATTGTATAAAAATATAAAGAAAAAGATTTTTTGAGTCCCACCGTATATTAAAACTATGAAACCAAACTACTCTTCAAAGTTATATTTGTGAAAATATAACAAAATTAATTCAGAATTTAATCTTTCATTTTTTTATTTTTTTGAACATTGTTTTGTGATTAAATTTTTCGTTTTATCAAATTTAGTTTTGGATATAGAATTGTGTTTATATAATTGATTGAAATTAATCAACGAGGAAACAAAAAAATTGTCTGAAAGTCTATTAATTTGATAAATATCCTTTCTTTAAAAAAACCAAAAACAAAAGATCACCTTCTTAAATAAATTGATTGCAATTAAGAAAGACAATTGATAAACGGATATTATCAAAGATTATTTTCTTTATCTACTTAATATTTATGAACCAAACAACTTATGACCATGAATTTCTGACCCTAGTACTATTTATTATTATTTTACAAAACATTTTTTTTTAACTGATTTAATTTCAAAATTCTTTTTTCAAATATTTTTATCAAAAAAAAAATAATAATAATAAAGAATACTACAACCAGTTCCAATTTTAAGGAAATAACTTCAAAGAAATTTAAGGTACATAAAAAATCACAAATTAAGACATAAAATTCAGATTCTAGGAAAAGAAATATATTATAAAAAAAATAATTAGAAATTTTGTAACTTAATTTTATATTTTTTTGTGCCTTAAATTTGGTTGAAATTTTGTACCTTAAATTTGAAACTGACTGTATTTCGAAAATTAAAAGTAAAAATTTGAATTCCTAGAATCAAAAAAAAAACAGTTACAGGTTATTCAACCCAAAATATAAGAAAAATTTTGAAAAAATTTCAATTAGATTCAGAAGTATTTTTTGTTCTAATTATAACTGGAAATAAATAATTAAATCAATCAAACATATTAGCCCAATAAATCTTTATTTCAGAAGAAGAATTAAATAAATATCCTATTTTCTGATCCCAAAACTAGAATTAGATGAATTAAATGAAATAAAGATTTGAAATTCATTTTCCAAATTCTTTAGATATAAAAAGGAATTTGTTTCTCAAAAATTTTACAAACAAAATTATTTCCATGAAGAATTAAAAATAAAAACAAAGTTAAGAATAAGTGGTTGTATCAAATATTACAGATAAAGTCAAGAAATAAATAATTTTTATTAATTTGTATTTGATCAATCTTTTCTTTTTTTTGACTTTACATTTTTTAGTTGGTATGAAAATACATTATACGATGAGATATCCCACTTCGATATTTATTAAAATATTAATATATTTTGTTTAAGAAATGATTTGAATCATTCAGTTTGACATAACTAATAGCACTCAAAATTTGAAAAATATAATTATTTCCTTTAAAAGAAAATATTTTTTTTGGAAATAATTTGGAAATATACTTGAATTTTGAAACTTTTCAAAAATAAGAAAAAATAGAATGGATCAAACTTTATGAAACAATAATACATTTTAGACATTCGGTTTGTTTGCCAGTTTGGTTCTAGAGTAATCATCTTTTTATATTTTTTTTTTATATCAAGAATTGGTCTAATTATTTTCAAATTTTGTTATTAAATTTACTAGTAGATTTTTTTTATGGTAACTTGTCCCTTATTCGCAAATTTTGAATTATTTAATTGTTGTAATAATTGTTAACTAACTTTAAGTTCTAATTTGAAAGTCTTTGAGCGTTTTAATATAATAAGATTGGAAGAAAAAACAAATTTCAATCTTTCTTCCAAAGAATATTATTTTCTGTGAAAAATTTTGTTGAGAATAATTGTATCACAAATACTCTTGATCAACACTTTGAAACTTCATTAGAAAAGAATTTTTTCCAAAACAATAATCCCACCAATGATCTTGTTTTAAAAAATTACGTAATTTCTTTTGAATTAGTATCAATTAAAAAAATTCATTTTTTTTTATTTCTCACGATCAAATAATTTTAAGAAACTTTTTAAATGAGTAAAAAATCCAACAATACCATTTTTTAAACCCTTTCCAATCTTGAACAATAATTAAAGAAAAAATTTGATTTCTTTTTTTTCTTTATCCTTTTCGCTTTTACTTTATTTTTTTTTCTTTTTCTTAATTAAAATTAAGCAAATAAACTTAAAGAACTCCAAGTTAAAAAGGCAATTAAATCCTTGGTTGATTTTATTAAAACAAAGAATGAAAAAGAAAATCTTTTGTTTGAAGATGATCGATTATTTTATCTTCAATTGTGTTTAAAAAAAATAAACAAAACCAAAAAAGGACCATTCTATTTGTAAGAATTTTAAAATCAAAAAAAAAAAAAAACAAAACAAAATAACAAAAAAAACAACAACTAACGACAAAATAACAAAATAACAATTTAACAAACAAACAAACAAACGAACGAACTTATTCCGAATATTTGATCTTTTCTTTTATTTTATTTCCTATGAATAGAAACATACCAAATTCAATTGAAAATTATTCTGGAACAAGTGTCTGTGTTATTGTTGGTGACAAAAAAGAATTAAAAACCAAGGTTAAAGAAATTTCTGGATGTAGGATCGAAAAAGTTATCCCAATCCAAAAATTGAAGATCAATTATAAACAATACCAAGACAAAAGAAAATTGTTAGGAAGCTATTCATTATTTTTGTGTGACAACAAAATCTTGAAACAAGTCTGTACGTTTCTTGGAAAGAAATTCTATGAAAAAAAAAAGGTTCCTATTCCTCTCTTTGTTGAAAAGAAATCGCAAAAAGAAATCCAAAAACAAATCGAAAAAATTTTAAATTCTTTGGTTTTAAATATTCCTGCTGGACCTACTTTGTAAGTTTTTTTTTTTTTTTTTGATTTCCATTTTGTTCTTTTTTAATCTTCTTTCTCTTATTATCGAAAACAAAATCTTCCCAAAATCATATCTTTTTTTTTTTAATGAAGACAGAAATTTTTTAATAACTCTTGTTGTGAAGTATTTGATTTTTTCATCAATAATTTGTTGGGCTTTTGTGCTTTTTTTTTATTTTTTTTTTTTTTAACAAAAACCGAAGGATTTGATTCTAGATCTAATTAGGAGTGAAGTTACCAAAAATAATCAAAGAATTAAAATTTAAGTCTCAAATTATTATTTGAGAAAACAAGTTAAACAGGGGAAAAAAAAAAAAGTGAAAAATGATTTTTAATTGGAAACACAAAGAAAAACTGAAAATGTCAAGTACAATCAATTAAAAGAAACAACTAAACTTCAAATAATACTTGATGATCTAATTATCAATCGAATCAACAAAAACAATTTAAAAATCCCCTTTTATATTATCAAAATCCCACGAGTAGTTTTGAAGATCCTCAAAAATATCCAAGTTTTTCAACAAAATTTTAAGAAATACTCAATCAAAGAAAAAACCCTTACTAAAAGATAGTATTACAAATGCTATTATAGTGTTTAATCCACCATTTTGTCTTTTAACCATTTATTTTTTCTTTTTGCAATAGATCTTACTTTTCATTTTCAGGTTTTATGAAGGTTTCCAATCAAAAATCATTTTGAACTTTTTTTACCAAACGATTCGTTTTGAAAAAAATTCAAGAAATCCAATGGCTTTTTTCATTTTTTCTTTTTTTCATTTCTTAATAGGCGCATTTCACGTTTTTTGATTTTTTTAATAAAAAGGTTTTTTAGTCAAAATAAAGCATAATTAATAAATCGATTTTATTTCAAATATTATCATCCTTGGAATTAATATTGACTTGAAGAGACACTTTCGGAAAAATTAATTCAAAAAGTAAAAAAAATGTTTTTTGTTTCCTTCAAGAAAATAAAACAAAAATGATGAAGGTAAAAAATTGCAAAAAATAAATATAAAATTCAAAAAAATTGGCGAATTTCTGAATGAATGAAATCAGTTTTATTTCGGTTATTTTGTAAAATAATTGATAAAAATTTTCAGTTTGTAAACATTGTTTTAAAAAATAATTTATCAAAGATCTTTTTTCAAAAGTTTACCTTAATTGAAAAGTTATTAAAAATTAAAAGAATTTTCAATTTTTAATTTTTCTATTTTGTCTAAAAAAAAGAAGAATCTTCAATTATTAAAAAATATTTTTTGGAGAATACAAAAACTCTTTTTGAACTGAAAAAGAAAAAATAAAATAAAATAAAAGAAGTAAAAAGTATATTAAATTATAAAAATAAGAGATTAAAAACTCTAAAATATCAAAAATTTACTATTGTTTTCTGTCTTTATTAACAGTAACTATTTAAATGTTTAATTTAATTTCTTCAACTTTTGCGAAAAAAATGCAGCCAGCTATATTAGTGGTTATAGTCTTTTAAAAAAGACCCTATATTTCGGAATTGTTAAACTAAGGGTTCTTTAACTTTTTATTTAAGATTTAAATCGATAATCCATATTCTGATTTAGAATGGGAGAAAAAAAAAAACGAGAAATGTACTTAAACCGAAAAAGAATGATTATTTTATGAAAACAAAAATCAAAACCGAAAATTTGGAAACACAATATTCTTTATTTTCAATTTTAATTACTATTACAAATTATTGGAAATTCGTTTTACTTTACTCAATGAGACGTTTACCTGATTGCCGAGTTTTATATTCTCAATTCAATTTATTTTTAAACGGTTTAACAAAAAATTATCATTTAGTTATTTTATTTTCATATAACAATTTTTAGTTTAACTAGAAATACCAATAATTAATCCGATCATTGTAGCAATTATATATTTTTTTCTATATGGTTTTCAAAAAGATAAAATAAATACAAAAACATAATCAAATTAAAAAAATGTATATTCTTTTCAAAAAAAAAAACAGGTACACAAGTGTAAACATTGACATCTTAAAAAATAGAGTTTTTTAAGATGCCAATATTTATATTTGTGTAATTAATGGAAATTCTATTTTCAGCAAAAGCCAAAATTTCTCAATTTAAATTCTTAAAAAAGATAACATCAATTCACAACTTTTCTAAAAAGTATTTTCGTTTCTTATGATAAAATTAAAATCAGTGTTACTCATAAAATACAACACTTTTCCAATTTTTTTTCTGATGATCAACCACCAACACCAAAAAGTTTTTTTATTTGCCCATTTGATCTTCATTCTGAGTTAGATTGAATACATTGAAGTGTATAATGAAGGACAATTATCTTTCTAATTTGAGAAATAAACTCTTTTTCAATAATTACAACTTTTCAAAAATAAAAAAAACAACCTTATTTTTTTCATAAAAATATTCATTTAATCATGATCTCAAATAAGAGTATATTTTATCTTGAGTCTATTTATCTCTTTTGATACTATAAGTAATTTAATTTTTATTTTAATAAAAAATTAAAAAAAAAAGGGTTAAAAATTTTAGAAAACATTTTTCAAATGATTATTAGTATAATATTATTGTAAAATTGTTTAGTTTTAAGGATATTTGATTTATTATCAATTTTAATGAATTATACCATTCCTTAAATAACCCTTCCTCGATGCTTTCTCTTTGATAAAATTTATAAGTTTTTTTTTTTTTTTTTTAATTATTAAAAGTTTTTTACTTTTAATGAAGTGTTAGATCTGACAAACAAAAAGATATTATCCAACTTTTTTTCAGGTTTGTTCCTACTGCCTATTGTACAAAATTTATGGGATACTTGCATCTTTATTTTTGAAAATAAAATAACAAATTGTAATCAATTTTTATTAGTTGAATTTTGTATAACAAAAAAAAAAATAGCAACTATAGGAATCAAAAAAAGAATGCTTGTTTCCAAAAAATTACAAATTGTTAAAAATTTTCCAATATTTTCATTTACATGATGAAAAGTTGATTTAGAAGAACTTCAAAAGAATATTAATCTTTTGACGAAAAAATTTTATAGAAAAAAAAAAAAAAAACGATGAAAATTAAAAACTGAGCAAACTTTTAATAATATTTAACAAGACTAATTGTTTTTTTTTTGTTTTCAAACTCAAAGATTTCCTCAATTTATTATAATTTCAAATTTAATAATTATTATATCAATCTTCACTATTTTATTTTTCAATTTTATAGATCAGTAAAAATTGGAAGAATGAATTTAGCCATTGAAGAAATTTTAGGAAATGTAATGAAAGGCTGTGAAGAAATTGTAAAAAAAATTCCTGGAAAATGGTCAAATATAAAATCCATTAACATCAAAACATTTAATTCACCTTCTCTGCCAATTTATAATTCATTGGAAGAATATAAAGAACTTAATGAAAAGGGAAAGAAGAACCAAGAAGAAGAGCCAGAAGAAATTCCACTTGGTAATTTAATTGACAATCTAACAAAGGAATTCGAAAATGAATCAAAAAAAGTATTACATCAAAAGAAAAAGAATTAAAAATTGAATTGTTTTTGTCTTCTTTTCTTTCTTTCTTTCTTTTTTTTTTTTATCTAATATCTACATTTTTTAATAAAGTTACATTAAATAATTATTTTTTTAATTGTAATTTTTAATTTTTTAGCAAAAATTATTTTTCAACAATTATTAGATTATAGAAAATATTAAACATTCAATTAATAATTAAATAATTATATAAATATTTGATAATTTTTTTTTTTGCTTTTTTTTTTTTTTTTTTTTAATAATTTTCAAATAACAAACCTTGAAAAAAATATCTAAAAGGAAGTTAATAATTGAATTAGAATAATTTTAAGCAATGTGTAATTATTATTATTGATGATCTTAGTTGGATAAATTAGATCCGTATTCTTTAAATTGTCAGAAATAAATAACATTTATTTTCCTGTTCTTTTTTTTTTTTATTATTATAATTTTAGTGAAATAGATTAGATTTATTATTTCACAAGATTTATAATTAAACTTGATAAATCAACATCAAGTTCAGCTTTATTCAAACCATCTTTTCTTTTTCAAAAAATTACTTTGTATTTTTAATTTTAAGAAAAAGAATCTATTATTTATATTCTAATTTAATTTGTTTTTTTTTTTTGGTTAATTTTCATAGAGAAATTCTCAAATTAATTTTTACTATTTTCTCAAAAGTTAATAAGAATATTAGTTTCAATAATAGAGTTTTTATAAATAATAATTACCTAATAATTCTTAATCGTTGGTCTTAAAAACTATATTTAAAAATAATTAAGATCATTTTATTTTAGTAGTTGGTTTTTTTGAGCAGTTGAAATTTTAATTTTATTTTATACCTTTTTTTTCCTTAAAATAATCAAAACTTACCTTTTTTTATCAGATTTATTTCATTTTTTTTTGATTTTTTATAAACAATCCTTGGTGCAAAAAAAAAAAAATTTACTGGAAGGTTTAATTGTAAATTTAATTTTTTTTTTTTGGTACTTTATTGTTTTTTCAAAGATCCAAGAGCTGTATCTATTCACTTATGTTATATCTTCTGAATTTTCAATAGAATCTTTGGATTTCTTTTCTTTTTAATAACCAATAAGTATTTTCGTCTATGAATATATTTTATGAAGGATGAAAATACGATATTTTATCTTTATTTTGAAAATCTTACCAAAAATGATTGTATTTTCAATTCTAAACCTTTAATCTTTCTGTTTACAAAAATTTCAAATTTTAATCAATTTGAATACACCTTATAAAGTTAATTTAGAATTCATAAAAGATCAAAAATAAAACCTGCTCTCTATGTAGTTTTAAAAACCATAGTACTACTTACCACAATAAATATAATAGACTCTAAATTTGAAGTTTAGGGGTGTTGGGTATATCATAAATAAACTTTCTTATTGATGCAGGTGAAGGTTAATTAAAAGCGGGAGTTTTGTCTAACTGAAATTTCATAATTTTATTTTTCCATACTTATAATTCCCAAAAACTAAAATGTATTCTTTTTGACGTGTGGATATTGGGTAATAATAATTCATATCTACATACTTACTTCATGTTTATATTGACTTTTGATGTTCAATCTTGGATTAAGGTAAGTGGTTCGGAAATATTAATTGAAATTGATTTTAAAAATTTTGTCTAATTTCCCAATTTTGTCAAATAAAAAATCAAAAATTTACTTACAGGAATACTTTTGCAATTGAAAATTGATTTTTTATGTTCTAAACGGTATTTATGTTTTGGTTAATTTTGTATATTTTTGATGAATTAGTAAAAGAAGGAAAACAATAGCTATTTTACCAAAAAATATTTCTCGGTGGTATTTAAAGATGTGAAATAGGATCATTAAAATCAATTTTTGAGAACTTTTCCTTTTAAAACAAATTAGAAACCCTGGCATGTCTTGAATTTTATCTGTTTTTTATTGCCAAAGAGCGCAATTTTAAGAGGGTTATAAAAATTAATCTAATAGGTTAAAATGTGTGAAACTTGCAATTTTTGATGACTAATCCTTTTTTTTCAAAAAAAATACTTTGATAAAAGAAAGACACCCGGTGCGAGTTTGGTATGGTATTGGGTCTTTAAAATTTTAAGTTTTCTAAAAGATCATTTTTTTTTTCTTTTAAGGGAGTAAGTACATTTTACAATTTTGAAAAATTAAAATTGTGTGAAAAATACTGAAAAAATATTTTTTGAGTGTACATGGAAATGAAATTTGAAAAAAAAAAACTTCATCCAATGCTTTATTTGTAAAAATAACCCAAAGTAATTCAAAATTGAATCTTTCATTTTTTCATTTTTTTTGAACAATTTTTTTGTTAAAATTTTTGATTTATTAAATTTGGTTTTGGATCAAAAATCTATTTATGCCCATGAGCGAAATTAATCCAAGAGTAAACCCAAGAAAAGAATACAAGAAAAGGTGTGTATTTGAGTCAGATATTTTCTTTAAGAAGAATAAAGAAGAAAGATCATCTTTCCAGATAAATTTGTTGAAATAAAGAAAAAAAAAAAAAATCCGAACAAAGCCTATTTTCAAAGATTTGTTTTCTTTATCTTCTTAATTTATATGAATCCAATCAATTTATATCCTTGAAAATCTTACCCATTACTATTTATTATTATTTTACAAAACATATTTTTCAAATTTGCTTTCAAAATTCTTTTTTCAAATATTTTATCAAACAATACCAAAACAAAGAAAATTATTTCGTAAATTCAAATAAATTCAATTGAATTCGTTGAATCAAAAAACAGTTACAAAAAGATTCAACCGAAAATATAATAATTTAGAAAAAAATTCGATCAGATTCAGGTTTTTTTTTTGTTCTCATTTTTATAGAAAATAAATAATTATAATATCAAACGGAGGGTTCAATAAATCTTAATTTCTGAAGGTTAAATTTAATAAATATCCTATTTTTTGAACCCAGTCAAGAATTAGATAAATTAAATGAAAATAAAATTTTTAAAATTGGTTTTGGGAATTCTTTAGAAATAAAACGTAATTTATTTCTCAAAAATTTTACAAACAAAAATATTTCCATGAAGAATTCAAAATAAAACCAAATTAAGAATAAGTAATTATATAAAAATATTACAGATAAGATCAAGAAATATATATTTATATTAATTTTTATTTGATAAATCTTTTAGTTTTTCGATTTCCATTTTTTAGTTGGTATGAAAATATATTATACTAGGATATATCCCAAATCCGTATTTATTAAAATATCAATATATTTTGTTAAAGAAATGATTTGAATCGTTCAGTTTGACATAAATGATGGAACTCAAAATTTAAAAAAAATACTTACCCCCTTAACTGTAAGATTTTTTTTTTTTTTTTAATTACAAAAACTAACTGATTTTTACAAATTTAATTTCCATTTAGATTGATACATGCTAATTTTCCCAAAAAAATCCTTTCTTCACACACTTTGGTGTAATTTGTCTTGACACTAGGTATAAGGTTTTGAGGGAAACAAGACAAACAATCAAAAATATCACCCAAAAATAAAAAAGATGTTAATTATTTTTGTACGGGTAGTTTCTGTTCAATATTCGAACCAAGTAAATACTATATCTCTAACAAGTGTGGTTGTGAACTTCAATTATAGAAAAAAACAAAAAAGAATCTAAAACCAAAAAAATTAAGAGAAAAACCCAGAAATTTTTTTTTCAGGACTACGCAGATTAATGGATACAACATATAAAACAAAAGTAACCCAATAATCAACAATCAAAGAAAATATGATCTTTTATATTTAAAGTTCATTTTTGAAAATGTTTTAAACTATCCTAACAATATGTAGTTAGAAAAATTGGGACTATATTTCTTTTTCATTTAACAATTTTTAAAAAGATGTTTGAGTTTAAGTATCTCAATTTTTTTGAAATATTTGTAAAAAAATTAACAATAAAAGCTTTTTAGATCATCCAGTAGTTAAATAACCTGTGTTGACTTTATATAAATATTTTTTTTCAAATTTTTATTGTATTATTTTCAAAAATGTGTTTTTAAGTGTTGTTTTTCAACTTTTTTCAGTTATTTTCTTTTTTTATCTATTCATCAAATGAAAATTTTTCAAGAATATGTTTAATTTTAAAAAGGAAGTCTATCTTGTTGATAATACAATTATTCTCTAGTAATAAAAGAAATTTTTATTCAAAGTTTACTAATCTATAATTTCTTTTATTTTGATTGAAAAATTAGATCTTGATATATATAATGAAAATTGATATTAATAGAGACTTAATTTGCTCCCATTATGAAAATTGTTGAAAAAGAATTGATTTTTAATTAATTTGGTGATTGGGCATGTTCTTGTTGAATTTTATTCAGATAAAATATTGGCTAATTAAATTTTTGATTCAATATGAAATATTCTTTCATTGGGGATTCATATCTCAGCCAATAAAGGAAAAAAAAGAATGAAAACAAATAAAATAAGTTAACCAATTTCAAAATATGATTTGAAGACAGTAGGCGAAAGGAAAAAAGGAAAATGAAATGAAATTTTTTATTTATTTTTCAAAAAACTTTGAAAAAATTTATATCTCATTTTTGCAACATGTGGAGATACAAGTAAAAAGTTTTTAAGAAACTCTTTTTTATTGATTTTTTTTGTATTTATTCACATTGAAACATTTGTTTTTTGTCAATTTTGGTATTGTTTAGTTTAATTTTAGTTGAATTAGATCTCTTTTATTATGAGATTTGACTTGAAGGTTGTAGAAAAACACTTGAATAATATCATCTATTGTACATTTTGTTTGATTTGATTGGATCGTTAAACTGAACTGTCTTTTTCAAAAATACCAAAATAAAAGTCAAAAACCACAGTTAAAGAAAAAAATAAATACATTAAAAAAAAAAACAACAGTTATTTCAAAAAACAACACAAATAATTTTCAAAAACACATATTAAAATTTCGACACGGGTTATTTAACAAACTGGAGTCGGAGAATATTTTGAAGATGATTCTTTCACATTTTAAACGGTTATGGAATAAAAGGTGTCGAGGTTATTTAATTAATCTAAAACGAAGCCGTTAAGGTTTACAATCCCTGAAATTTGAAAAAAGATTATCTTGTGTCGTTTGTTACCACTTATTTATTTGGTTCTTAGCTGATCGATCTTGGGTTTGGTATGGATTTTAAAAGTGGTTCAAAATGGCAATTTTTGACAATTTATTTTTTTTTTTTATTTCCGAAATTCGAATTGAAGAGTGTAAGGTTAATATATTGGCTGGAACTTAAGTTATAAAAAAATGTGGCTTGTAGGTTGTTGATTGAAATTTTTCATGAGGTTTAGACTTATTTAGAGCTTTTAAAAAATGTTATTTTTTTATTTAGTTGATTGACACAAAAGTAAATCAAGATTTTTTTCGACAACCCAAAATTCAAAGTTATTTTTGAACCCCTACCAATATATTAACCTTACACTCTTCAATTCGAATTTCGGAAATAAAAAAAAAAAATAAATTGTCAAAAATTGCCATTTTGAACCACTATTAAAATCCATACCAAGTACAAGATCGATCAGCTAAGAAACAAATCAACAACTCACTACACCCTACAAAAGATAATATTTTTTTCAAATTTCAGGGATTGTAATCCTTAAGGGATTAATAAACCTTATTTATTTTTTTTTCTGACAGGGGTACTGATAGGTGATTTAAACAGGAAAAATTTTGACTTCATTGTCCATTTTCAATTGCCATTTTCGAATCGAGTTTTTATATTACAAACTTCAAACTACTACTTTGAGCACTCTATTAAGAAAAAGGAAATGGAAATGGAAGGGAAAATTTAATCCCATTTATAATTCAAATACCAGTATGATACATATTTGAACAAAGATACAATTAAACCCACAGGAAACTCATTTATCAGCTTTAGCGAAAGGAGTTCGCATTTTTAAAGATTTCATATTTCTACAATTAAATTTTCAAATAAAAGATCTGATCCTTTTTTGTTTGAATTTTTGGATAAAATTCGAAAATGAAAAATTTGCCAAACTATTTTTATTTTTGAGAAAACTCATTTTTAGCAATTTCTGAGAGTCTTTGTGGAATAAATAACATTGGAAATTTATCCTTATTTTATTAATACCATAAAAATAAATCAAATATTGCAAATATGTTAACTGTTGAGAGAAAAATGTTGGACAGAGAAAAATGATTGGGCACCATTTTTTAAAATTAAAAAATTGATCCTTTATTTTCATATCTTAAAAATTTTCAATTTTCTAAGAAAAAGAAAAGATTCGACACTTTTTTTTTCTTTACAAATATTATAGGCAACAAACAGAGATTATTAAAATTGGTTGTTTGGAAATTTTTTTTTATATTTAGTATTATTAATTTGACTGAATTTTTATTTGTATTAAAATATCCAAAAAATTGAGAAATAATGAGAAAGGATTTGGTGATTCTAATATCTGGGTTGTTAATAACCAACTGAAAAAATTAAGATTGTTATATTAATTTTCAATAATCAAATAAAAAAGTATTTATTTCGGTAATAAGTTAAATTTTCATGGTTTGCAAAAAAGTATTTTTTGAGTATTAATAATCTGAAGGTTTGGTTATTTTTCTGGTATTTTTATTCAATAAACAAAATATAAAAATTGATCGCAGAATGTTACTTTGAGGTTGAGAAATTAGATTTTTTTTCAAAGTATAAAATAATTATTTCTTTTTTTTTTTTACAAAAAAAAAGATTTTGAAGAGCTGAGTTATTTCAAAAGTTAGTGGTTTGAAATTAAAAGTGTACACTATTCAGTTCCTTCCAATGAAATGAGATTTCTTTCTTCTTTTAAGAAATAATTTTTTTTTTAATTTTTCCGAAATAAGTTGAAAATGGACAAATTTGAAAATGAGACAAATTGAGATCAAACTTTCAAAAACACAAATTCATTCTGAAATTTTGCTTAAAAGTAAGGTTGGTTCTTGAAGCTCGGTTTGTTCCTTTCTTTATCAATTTCAAGATGTGATAAAATTTGCTTTTAAATTTCTTATTAAATTTACATAAAGATTTTTTTTCGTTTTGCTAGCCCCTTAATTTTACTTGACATAATTTGGCTAAAGTACACTCTTTTGATCTCAAATTGTAACCAACAAATTAATTTGATTCTTTTTCTCAACCATTAGTCAATTTTTAGTTTGGTGGTACATAAAAAACAAGAACTTGAGTCATTACTTGTGAAAAAGAAGACTAGATACTTTTTTTTCCATTTGAGAACATGACTAGAGTGTGTTTTTGGAGGTTGTTCTCGTGTTTATTAAAATTTTCATTCGTTTTTTCCAGTCGAATTTAGTCTTGAAGTAAATTTTGGCGAAATCAATGAAAAATAATAAACTGGCACTTGCTCAGAAACTAATCCATAATAAATGCTATAATGTTTCTTTTGAGAAACCTAACACAATTAGTGCAAATACTCATTGACTAATTGAGCTTTATTCATTCTAATTAGTAATTTTGAATATTATTCTTGTAAAAAATGATATAAATTTATTTTCACAATAAATATTCATTTCGGTTTTGGGAAGGAATCAAGGGTTTTATTTTTGATCAGCTAGTTTTAGTTCCAATAGAATTGTGTTCACAATTTTCAAATTCGTGATAAAATCTAAACAAACAATTAAAAATTTGCAATTTTATTTTGGAAAAAGAATTTGAAAATTTTTCCTGTTTTCCTATCAAATTAGTATAAAAAGCAAAATCATCGAACGAACCTTATAACCAAAGTGGTTTGAACTTGTTAAATTGAATTAGTGATACCCTAATTTGATTAAATTAATTTCGAATTTGATTTTATTTATGGAAAATGCAAAAATATTTCACTGAAAGAAATGAGTTTATTTTGCAGAAATTTGGAAGATTAAAAAGTACTACTAAAGTGTGATTTTTCTTTGTAGACTTATTTTGATTGTTTGTTTTGACATCTTTTAATTATTGCCTATCCACTTCTCAAGACCCATTACTTTGAAATTAATTGATTTGTATTCAAAAGTAAAAACACAATCTGTTAGTTTCAAAAGGTTGAGTAAGCTCTGTTTTTTTTGTTGATTTCATTCATAACTTGTGTATTTTCTACCAATTTTTTGGAAATACCATTCTTCGAAAAGAAATTTTTAATAATAATCAAAAACTTTTTGTTTATTTTTCATGTCCAATTGGTATGAACAAGAACTAAATTTTTTCAACTAATTCAAATAAACTATTTTTCCAAAAATGGAAAGAATATTTTTGCTTTTTCAGTTTGATGAGATTGTGACAAAAGAAAAACTGTAAAATAGTAAATCAAATTCTATTTTCCACAAATATATCCTAAATTGTATGAAAAAACGTGTAACCTTCAATAAGAGGTTGACTTTATTCTTCAATTCTTAACCGGCTCACAAAGATAAACTTTTGTTTTTATAGGAATTGTGATTTTGCTATTTTCTGTATTAAAAAAAAATAGTAATTTTATTAACATATTCAAAAGTGATTTCAAAATTTTAAACAAGGGGTGAAATTTCATGGGAATTGTAAATAAGGGAATGTAAATGGATTTTTCTTATTGATCAATTTTATTTACAATTAAAATTTCTCATTTGCAATCACATAATTTCATATTTAATTTTTGTTCTGAATTCAATAAATAACTCCTCAAAATTTCTTGAACGAAAAACCCGTTTGACAAAATTTGTGCTCATGATTTATTTTGCTTTGAAAGGGAAACCAAAAAAAAAATTATTTTTTAATCATTTCTTCAAAATTTTAATTTGTTCAAAAAAAAATCGAAAAAAAGTGTTTCCTATCAAAATAACAATTTGAAAAAAAAAAACACGACTGTTTTCAAAACCCAAAACTTGCCTTTGACAACAAAAAACAATTCCAAATTCCAAATTGCAAATTAAAAGAGCAAAATGTCTCAAAATAACAATTTTAGAAAAAATCAAGACTGCCAGGCGGTTGGGCCATTCTTGTACCCAACAACAACTTTATTTGAGGTCATCTCCAAGACACCAAAGAGACTTGTTTCTGGGTACGAGTACCTCTTCTATGTGCCCTTCTCAGAATTAAGTTATGAAAATGAACACGTAAAAAAACGGTGGGTATGGGCAAACGAGAATAAATACCACTGTTCGTCAGATGTTGTCTCGATACTCATCCACTCCTCATGTTTCATCCCAAACAAAACCGCCCACCAACTTGAGGGGATCATTGTCACATTTAAAATTTTGAAAGAAAAGGTCTCAAAATTTATTATGAAGCGGAAAAACGGGATCAGGTCAAGATTTTCAAGCAAGAAGAAAGGCAATTGCGTGCAAGTAACAAACATGCGGCTTGCTTATCACAGCAACCAAATACCAACCAATTTTCTCTCCGTCTCCCAATTCCTCAATTTTCATAAATATCAGGCGAACCTTCCCAAAAATGATTTGGAACAAAAGGCAAACAAACGGAAAAGACTCTTTTCAAAATTTGAAGAAAACAGCATTTCGAAGAATCCAAATTTCGTTGGTTTTCGGGAAGCAAAAAACGAGTATCTTGTAACTCTGTCAAAAGCCCCTCAAAAGAATTCAAATAAAAACCTTTTTTCCACCAAACTTGCTGAACAAAAATATTTTCCAGATTTGCAACCCAAAGGCATTTCTGAAAACAGCAAAGAGAATATTAACAACAACCAAATAATAGTTGATCAAAACAAACAAAGGAAGAGAATCAATTCATACAATTTATTTTTAAGTAAAAATATACAGCAACTCGAAAAGAATAACAAGTTAAATTTACTTGAAAAATCTTTTGGTTTGCCTCAAAAAAAAAATTTTCAGACCCTAAATATCTCACTAAATAATGAGAACCCTCAAAGACATAGTACCAAAAGAAATTCCAGAACGAATTACCATAACATCAACATGACTCAAAATAATCCGAAATTCTTTCTCGAAAAGATCACAAGAAATGAAAATTGTAAAAAATCAAAAAATTCTTTCCCAGATCATGATCATGATCATGATCATACCCATGCTCATAAAACAAAAACCACGAGTAGTGAGGGATATGAAAAATTCAAAATTGAAAAAATGACACCAAACCACCAAATTATGGAAAAACGGAATAATGACTTCACTTGGATTACAAATTCCGATGAAAAACGGAAAAAGAATCGGCACTTTCTCACGAAAAATAAGAATAAAGAGCACTTAATATCTCATATCATCAAAAAATCACTGGATAACAACTATTATTTCATTCCAAACCAAAAGGAAATTATTCTCAATAAACCACCCTTAAATATCTCTTACTCTCATTCGTTTAAAAACCCCGGAAAAAATCATCTCCAGAAAAAAGTCCGTTCTTCTCAATTCCACAAAGTTAGTTTATTCTTTTCTTTATCGAACGATCCATGGTAAGCTTTATTTTTTTTTTTTAATATTTTTTTATACCAAAAATGAGAAAAACTTTTAAGTGAAATTGTGATATTTTTCATTTTTTTATTTAAAATTAAAAGAAATTATGTAAAATTAATTCATTTTTAAATGAAATTTAGTTTTTTTTTCTAGGAGAGTTAAGGTATCAGTGCGTATAGGAGTAATTAGTAGAACAAAATTCCAGATCCAAAATCGATTCAGAAAGTAAAATGTGATTCATCTTGAAGTGGTTTAACCACAAAAAGTTGAAAATCTATATTTTTATCTTCATACTTTCTTTTTTTCTTCTTGTTTTTTTAAAAATCTTTTTCATTTAATTACTATTCGAATTTTATAACCAGTTCATATTGCTTTCATAACTCGCAGCACATATTTTATTGAATTAAAAGAATGTTGAGTCCAGATATCTTGTTAAGAATTTCTTTTCTTTTTTTTTTTTTTTTTGAAAATTTGTAATTTGACTAGAAAATATATTTTTTCACTAGCCAAAATTGATATTTACCTTGAAAAGGTTCGAAAATCAAAATACTTCCACTTCACGGATTTTCTACTTCATTTTAAAATATAATTAAGTTTAGTGTGACGATATAAACAAACTTCGTTTCAGTCAAAGAGACAGTTTTATTGAAGAAATAGAACAAATTCTATGGATTTTAAATTTACTTTTTACAAGTTCGAGAATTTAGAAAAAGTTTTTAGATAAATAAATTATTTTTTACAATTTTTATCACAATTTCCAAAAAAACCTAATATTTGTAATATTTTAATATTCTTTTTTTTTTTCCAAACTTTTAAAACATTTTTATTGATAAACAAAATACATTTCAACCATAAGAGAATATAAAATTAGGATACCCCGTAAGGTAATAGCAGCCATAAAGTCAAAATTTTCTCTTTTTTACAAATTTCCAAGATATTACAGAAGATTACATTTTTTACTTTTACTGTGTCTCTTTGGTTTTTATGAACAAAACATTTTTTGAAAAATAATTAATTATTTTTTTCAATACACAGAATAAAAATTCCATAAAATAAATATCAAGTTGAATTGTATTATCAACATAAATAAATATTAAATTGTTTATCTTTTATTCCTATCTCAACATTCCATTGTTTGACCCTTTTTATACACCCCCTCCCAAAAAAAAAAAAACAAAAATTAATAAATTATTTTTAAGGAGGTACTTTAAAGAATCAAAATCAAACGAAAGTATTTAAAAACAATACCATCTTCCATTTCTAATTGAAAATTAATAAAAAAGTAAAGATTTTTTATCTTATCTTTTTTTTTGATATAATCAGCATATTGTTCCCTTTAAATTTGAGAGTAAGTTCAATTAGAGAAAGAGTGGAAATTATAAAGTGAAAATTTTAAGATTGTTCATTTTATGTTTAACTTTTTTTGCAAAATATTTTGAATTTAAACTGATGCTTTTAAACAACAAATTGAGTCAAGAAAACGATTTAATGTAAGAAAATTAAAAATATAGAATGAGTTTGAATGCTTAGTAGTATTACGACCAATTTTTATTAATAGTTGTGTCTAATATAATAATAAATTGAGAACCAAAGGTTATTCCAAAATTAGTAATTATTTTCTATGTAAATGCCCAATCAATCTGCCAGTCAAATCAAAAGCAAAAGAAAAATATCTTTTAATCTGATTCCTCCTTTGATTTCTTTCTTTTTTTGTGATACATTTTTCAAAATATAATTATTTTTTTTAAAGATCTTTGTGCTGATCAAATTATTTTTTTTCTAATTCTAAAATATTTTTAAATAAGATGAAAATTTCAAAAGTATTAAATTGAAATTATTTTTTAATACTGATCCGAAGTGCAATATCTTCGATTTGTATTTTTTTGCCCTATTTATATAATACCATAATTCCAAATAATTGGGTTTTCTTTTTTAAAATTGATTAGTGATGGAAATAAAAATGGTAAATTACTTCTTGCAATGTTATAAAGAATAATTATTATGAACTATATGTATATATATATATATATTTATATATTCAAATCCACAAATAATGGGCTTTATAGATGAATAAATTATTAAACAAAATCAAATAAATTAAACAAAATTACTTTTAATTTTGTTTTTGAATATTATTTTCTCAAAAATTTTAATTGTAGATATTAATACAAAAAAATAATTCATTTCTTTTTTTTTTCAAATTTTTTTTGTAGAATCTAAAACCCAAGACCACATATTGAATTTTTATTAAATTTTCACATATTTTATTTTGTGTGGGGCGTTATTATATTACCACCACCTTAAATACCTACATTAGGAAAAACAATAATTGGATTTCTTTGGTAATTTTACCCCCTTTTCAAAGATCTAAAAAAAAAAAAAAAAAAAAACGGGCACATTTCATAAAAACAGGTTGAAAAAGATAATAAAAAATTGTAATTATCAAATTCAAATAGATGTTTTAAAGAATTTAAAAATAATTTTTGGTTAAAAATACAATAAGATTTTCAAGTCCAATCAACCAATCAAATAATGCCTCTAAATAAAAGTTACCATTTTAAACAAATATATATATATATATATATATATATATATATATATATATATATATACAAATTATGAACCGATTTACAAACTGGTATTGGGGCCCACAATAACTTATATAAATACTGATGCCTTAACATTTTAATTTTAAAAAAATAATACAAATTGAATGAACAAATTTCTATTCTTGTTTTGAGCTTTGTTCTAACAAAAAAGTTCTGAAAATATTTTTTATTATATTTTTTTTTTTTTTTACTATTTCCAGAACTTTATTTTCATCACTAAAAGTTTCAAAAGAAAAAATTTATCAAATTTATTAGGACTAAAATTCAATTTTTTTTAATAATTTTTATTCAATTATTTAATATATAATATTTATAGTTTTTCATATAACCAAGATTATATTTTTGAAAATGAACCGAACATGAAGCAACAAATTTCGAAAAAATTTTTCTCAAAAATTTTATATTTGGAAACATCCAGAAAAAGATATGAATTATTATTAAATAAAAATAATTTATTTCAATTATCTCTTGTTAAAAACCCCTGTTCGTACAAATTAAATTCAATGATTTTTAACAAAGAAATGCCTATAAAGGATTCGAATAAAATTCAAATCAAAAATAATATAATTTGGGATGATATACAATTTAACAAAAGTAATGTAATTTTTGATCAAATGAAAATCTTTCCAATTAAAATGTTTTGGTGTAATAAATAAATGACAAATTAATTAATTTGATTTTATCATTAATAAACTAATATTTCACCTTGGATTATTTTGAATATTAATCTAATATGTTAATTTACTTATTCTTTCCCACCAGTACGATTCTTTCTTTATTACTTATTCACATTCTTCATTGTAATGTAATTTTCTTTTTCTTTTCTATTTCTTTTTTCCTTTTGCGTATGTGATGTGATTTATTTTCATATATAATAAAAACCTTGACAGATTTTTTTTTTTTTTTTTTTTTTTTTTTTTTTTTTTTTGGATTAATTTGTTTATAATAAAACCCATTACACTCAAAGGTTACTAGTCAAAAATGAAAAATTCAATTTTTTTTTTGAAATTATCAACCAAAAACCATTGTTAAAAATAAGAGAAATTATAAACTTCAGACGAAAGTTGATATTCATAAAAGAAATGCCCAAACAAACTGACAATTTTTCAGTCAAAGTGGTACAGTTTTCTTGAAGAAATAGAACAACCTCTTTGAGTTAAATCATGAATTCTTCTTATAAATAATTTTTAATTTTTAGATTAGAAACAACTGTTCTAATTCAGGAAAAATTAGTCAAATGTCATTTAATGATTTTTTATTTATTTATTTATTTTTTCCTTTTTTTACTTTAAAAAGTAAATTTAAAAAAAAAAAAAAAATTGAAAACACCACATTAAGTAGAAGATAATGAGTATTTTATTTTGTTTAAAAACTAGACATTTACTACTAAAAAATCTCATTTTCAACAATTGACCTTTGAAAAGAAATTGAGAAATTTTGCATAAGATATTCAAATGAAAGTTTGCCAAAAAACTTTTTTTACATTTTTTTTTTTGAATTAAAATTGTTTATAATAAAACACATTACACTCAAAGATGCCCATTCAAAATACAAAAATTCAATTTGTTTTTTGGAACTTTCAACCAAAAACGAATATTAGAAATAAGTGAAATTATAGACATCACCTTAGAGTTAATATTCATAAAATAAATGTCCAAATAAGCTATAAACTCTGGAAAAAAATAAAAATTTTATTAAAAATTTGTTACCCTTTCATTGAAAGGTATGATGGAATATTTTTTTGATTTCTTTGAAAATTAAAATTGTTGAAAATGAGATTTTTTAATAGTAAATGTCTGACTTTTGAACACAATTACATTGACTCAATTATCTGAAAGTTATCCTGGGGTTCTAAATTTTTTATTTCAAATTTACATTTCAAAAAGAAAAAAAAAAAATAAAATAAAACTCAATGTATGAAAATCTACTCTAGACCTGAAAATATAGATTTTTTACTGATATATAAAATTTTAGAAAAGTTCACATTTATAACATTTATTTACATTATATTTTTGAACATTAAGTATCTAATAATGTTTTTATATCAATTTGTAAAGAAAAATACCATAGAACCAAAAATGAATGAGAAAATACCCTTTAAGTAAATAGTTTAAAATAAATTGATTTTAATTTTATTCTTGAAAAATTAAAAAATATAATACTTTTCAATTTTAGTTATAATTGTTAAAATATTCAAATTTATATTTGTCACTAAAGCAATACTATTAAATCGATTATATCCATGTATTTAACAGATATAATAAAAAATATAATTTCTTCATTAAGTTTTAAACAGGATTTTATTTAGAAGGAAAAAAAGACAAGAAAATGAATCAAAATCTCCAAAAAAAGTCTTCGAGAGTCTCAAGAATTCAAAAAAGATACAATATATATATATAAGTGGCAGATTTTTAACAACAACCGAAACACTTTATTTAATATTTTATTGACAATCTTCTGCACAGATGAGTTTTGTTTGTGTGAAGTGTCAAAAAATTCTGAAAAACTAAGAAAGCCATAAAAATACTTTTTTTTAGTGAGATCATAATTTTTTTGGGACATTTTTTTATATTACTGGTAATAAGTGGTTTTTATTTTATAATAATAATGTAAATAGTAATAAAAAAGTTTAAAAATTTTTATGTTGTAAGAAATAAAATGAATTTAATAATTTTCTTTTACTTAATGATTTTTTTCTTTGTTGGGATAATTCTTTTGGTTGTATATAAATATTTTAATTGAAACTATTTCTATATTTATATTATTTTAATACTAATAATTTTTAAAAATTTAATTTTTAAATTAATTTTAAAATTTTGAAATATTACTCATAAATTCTGTTTTTATTCTAAGATAAAATTCGATTTTTCAAAATAAACTGTTCTTGAAGATATTTGAGAATTAGGTACTTTTATCCACAAAATTAAATATAAATTTTTTTCTTCTAAAAATGATTTAAATTATTATAATTATTTATGTGAATAAAATCAAATAATTTCTAAAAAAATTTTCCAAAATTTGAAAATTTTTTTAATTTTTTTCAATTTTTTGAAAAACAGAAAACAACTATTTTAAAACCTTAAAGAATAAAAAATTTTTTTTACTAAATAGATCAGAATTTCTTTATTTAATTTTTGTTAAACTCTTATTAAATTTTGATTCATTTCCTTAAATATTGCACTTTCAGTTCTCTTTGTTGAGATACAAATTAAATATTAATAATTAAAAATTTGAACAATATATATATATATATATATATATATATTATTTAAATAAATACTTACCATTATAAAATGAAAAATGGTTTTAAAATTTTCTTAGAATAGACTTAATTGTTAATAAAAATAATATGTTATTTTTTTTTTTTTGGTTTATATTAGAAACAGGCGAATTTTGGATTTCAAAAACTATACTCAAACTTTAAATTATTTAAATGGGTTAATTTATCTATTTTATAAGCAAAAGCACAAATTACAATATTTAAAATAGACGCGAAAGATCCGAAAAAGATTTTGTTGTATTTTTTTTTTAAAAAAACAAGATTATAACAACTACATTCTCACCGATAATAATGTTGATTTATTATGTTATTATATATCCACTTGTTAAAAAAATTAATATTCTGAATAAATTGGACAAAAAATCATTAATTTGAAAGTTAAAAAACACCTCAACAACAAAAAAAAATTCTAAATAGATTGTTGAATGAAAATTTTTTAAATAAAAATAATAACTTTTAGGGATTTCCAAGTAAAAGTTCAATTTTAAAACATTTCAAACTTGTTAAAGAAACAGTATAAAATATTTATAATAGTTTGAGGATTTTTTGTGTTTAATGGTTTGAAATGGGAATTATATAATATTAAAATCAAATCTTGGAGCTTCTTAGGTGAAAATTGAGAAAAATGTTGTAATTGTGAAAAATTTCATTTTTTTTTTGTCAAAGAAATACTCATAGTACAAATAACTGCGATTATAGAACTCTGTAAAGAGACTTTTAAACATAATTTCACTGTTTTCATCTAAAACATAGTACTTAAACACTAATTCTTTTTGTAACTATTCAAAAAATCAGAGTGAAAGATAATAATTCAGGGGACTGTATTTAAAAATTAAAGTGTTTTTTTCAATAGTTATTTTTAATTCTTCGTGTTCTCAGAAACGGAGAAAGCCCAAATTATAATAAATTTCCGATTCCCTTAAAGTAGAAAAACAACTAAAAACCAAAAAATATGTTTTAACTCATCAATATCAGTTTTTAATCACCCACCAAAACAAGCCGATGTCATTAAATTTGTATACTAACAATAAATTTGGTTCATTGTCCTTAAATTCTAAAAAACAACACATATTTTTTGGAAATAAATTTCTCAACAACATCTTTTTTTGTTCAAACTTCACAAGGCTGTTTTCATAAGTTTGTCAAAATAATTTTTTGTTGTTACATTTATTTTTTCCTTTTTTTCAATTGAATAATTTCAGTTTCAAAACCATAAAACAAATGAACGAGAACGAAAAAGAAAAAGAAAAAGAAAAAGAAAAAGAAAAAGAACAAGAAAAAGTAAAAAAAGAAGAACAAGAAGAAATTGAATGCCTCAAATATGAAGAAATTGAAGGAGATTTGTTCACTTCAGAAGATTCCTTAGCACATTGCGTTTCTGCTGATCTTGGTATGGGCAAAGGAATCGCAAAAATTTTTAAAACAAAATACGGAGGAATCCAGGACTACAAAAAACAAAGTATAAAAATTGGGGGATCTGGGTTTATAAAAAGGAATGGAAAATTCATTATAATTCTTGTAACCAAAAACAGGTACTTTCATAAGCCGTCATATGAAAGCCTTGAGAAGTCTTTGTGTGCAATGAAAAAAATTTGTATTGAAAAAAAAATCAAGAGCTTGTCAATGCCAAAAATTGGCTGTGGGCTTGACAGACTTGAATGGAATCGAGTTTCTGAGTTAATTAAAAAAACTTTTGGGGATCTCAATATTGCAATTACAATTTACTTTTTTAATAATTAAAGATCTTATTAAGGTGGGGTGATCAAAAGGAATTAGAATCTTCCAAAAAACAAACTCCAACTATTGGTATTGATTGAGTTCCCAAGGATCTTTTATTGAATGAAATAAAACACACGCTTTTTTGAAAAACTATTAAACTGATTAAAACTTTTCATTTCTTCGAAGATTCATTTGTGTTCTCAAACTTCATTTTTTTTTTTTTTTTTTGGAACAATAATGGTTGGTGCTGTTGTTCAAGAGTGGCCCTTTTTCGAAAAGTAAGAACTAGATCACGGAATTTTTGACACCTACTTTTTTTCGATTCTACCTTTAATAATTATATTTTTTTTATCGAAACAATTAATTTCCCTTTTAGGTATCATGATCGTAATTGGACCACAATGATATTTGTTTTAACTTTTTAAAAATAATTAAAATAGTAGATTTTTTTCTCAATCGAAAACTTCCTCTTTTTCGTCATTTTACTTGTATTTTCCTAACAAATAGGTAAAATTTTCACTTGCTTTTCCTTTTTTTTTACTTTTATAAATAGAGTTCTTAAAAAAATAGGCTGTAATTTGTAGATTTGGTTTCAAAAGGAAAACGAAAACCAAGTGAAAATTTTTTTCCTATCTATACAGTCAGTTCCACTTTTAAGACATAAACTCGAAAATTAAATTTAAGGCAAAAAAAAAATCTCAAATTAAGGAACATTTTTTGAATTCTTTTTAGTCAAAAAGTATTTTCCAAAAATTCGAATTTTGTGCCTTAATTTAATTTTCGAGTTTATGTCTTAAAGGAGGAACTGTTTGTACATTATCTGATAGAAATATTTGCAATACTGTTATTTTTCAATTAATAAATAAAAATTTTTATTCCAATTTCCAAAATGTAAACTAAAATTTAAAATTTTCAACATAGCTAAAACGTTCCAAACAATCAGAATAATAAAATTTCATTCAAATTTGGAAATAATTTTCATTTTTTTATTATATAAAAATCAGTTTTTCATCTTTTAAATTTTTGTTTTCATTTCATTTTTTGAATTACGTAACTTGTTTCGTTGGATCAAAATTTTTAATCAAACGATTGATATTATGTTAAAGTTGGGTTGTTCCAAATAGAAGAACTCAAATAAAATTAGTTGATGGTATCTAACCATTTGATCGATCAATATTCCTAATAGAATTTCAACAAATTTACCAATTTTTTTTTTTGTTTTGCTCTTTCCAAAATTTTTAACACACCCATAATTTAAGTGTATTGATACAGCCAGTTTCACTTTTAAGGCACAAACTTACAACGAAATTTAAGGCACAAAAAAATCTCAAATTAAGGCACAAAATTTGAAATTTTTTTTTTTACAATTTATTTTTACTAGAATTTGGATTTTGTGCTTTAATTTGAGATTTTTATTGTGCCTTAAATTTCGATGAAAGTTTGTGCCTTAAAAGTGAAACTGACTGTAATTATTTATTTTTTGTTTTGCGAGTATCATAATTTCAAAACCAGTGTTAACATTTCAATTAGTATATGGTTCTAATTTGGTATTTCTTTGAGAATTGATTAAATAAGTTTTTTTTTTCACAAATCGAATTTTGATGTGTTAAAATTTTGAATTGAGGTTTATATTAATAATTACTGTTAAAATCAAATTACCAGAGTAAAAAAATTTTTCTTAGAGTACAATAAGGTAGTTTTACTTAAATCTCTAAAAATATCATTTCTAAACGATTAGTTAAATATTTTCGGGGGTTTCAACTAATTATTTATATAAAAATATTTTTGCTATGTGAATTAAAAATTTTCATTTTTTTTATAGGAAAATAATAGTATAGAGTAGAAATATTATTATTCTTAAAATTAACAGAAATCTATTTTTTTGGAAAAAAAAAATTTTTCTTTTTAAAAAGAAATATTTAATTTACACCCCTATGATTGTTTAAATAAACTTTAAATGTGCATGTAAGCGAAAAAATAATTAAAAAATTTTCAAAGAAAAAAATCAGAAAACTACAAACAATTATATCTCCAAATATTTTTTGAATATTTTAAAAAAATTGAAGATCTATATTATTACAATCTGTACGATAATCACTCTGAATATTTATTAAATGTAAAATCAAATTAAAGCAACTTGTTTGAAGGTGAGAAATGATCAAATTTGTAACTAGTGGTATAACTCCAAATTCTAAACAATCCTTTATCAAACATTTTTACCAAATCCAACATTAATTTCTAAAAACAAACTTATATTTTCTAATTCTTTTTACATTATTGGACTATTTTAATATATCATAATTCCCTTGCCAAAATTATATAAAATTTCAAGTAGTTATATACCTTCGATTGGAAAAAATAGTATAAAATTTTGAAAACACTTTATAAAGATAAATACTATTGAACAAAAAACGCAATTTTGGTTGCAATATTTATTGTAATTTGTCTCTTTGATCTAAAAGTCACAGAAAATTAAAAATAAAAATCAAAAAATCTCATTTTATGTTAATTTTAATCCAAGGGTTTGTTTTTTTTCTATTTTCTTCAGATTCTAAAAAGATTATCAATTTGAAAAACAAAAAACATCCTTATAATACCAGAAAGTTTAAGCACAAAAATTTTGTTAAGTTACCCGACCACTGGTTTTTGAATTATAAATGGGAAAAATTTTCATTTCCTTTTCAGATTTCTTTTTGAAAACAAATCGACAAATTACAACCTACCTCTTTGAGAACTCTATTTATAAAGTAAAAAATTTGGTAAAGGAAGTTAAAAGTTTTTCCCATTTATAATACAAATACTAGTTTGTGAAAAATTATCTAACAATCATCAAATTTATTATAAAAATAAAAACAATATATAGTAATAAGTTATATAACTTAACCTTAACAAAATTAATATTAGAATTGATAATTATAGATACTTTTTGGGATTGGATCATTTATTGATTTAAATTTGTTACTCAAAAATTATTTCTATTAATTAGAAATTTGCATCAATCTTTCATAGTGCTTTCTAAGAAGAATGAATTTTTACAGAGGAGAAAGAAACAATTCTGATAATCTTTGTAATTTCTCAACTTTCTTACTCAACCTTAAAATCATTTTTATCAACTTTTCTCGAAAAGGTTATTTCAAAAAAGATGAAAAAAAACAAAATTCCTCTGTCCAAAAACAAAAAAAGAGCAAAACCAAAAAACAAAAAAGTAATAAAAACCAAAAATAAGACTGAAATAAAAACCCAAGTAAAAGAAAAAGAAAAAGAAAAAGAAAAAGTAAAAGAAAAAGTTAAAGAACAAGAACAAGGAACTCTAAATAAAAAAGAAAAGAAACAAACAACGAAGAACAAACCTCAAAACCAACAAACAAAAATAAAAATGACTTATTTCCAATACCTCTGTAAAGTTGCAACCTTTGATTTAAGAAAATATCGAAACACACACAATTCATTGATTTATCGTGATTTAAAAATTGAAATTCCTATTGTACTCTTCATCACTCTTTTATCATTTGCAACAAGATTTTATCGGTTAGAAACTCCTGATTCTGTAATTTTTGATGAAGTCCATTTTGGTGGATTTGTAAATGACTATCATAGAGGGGAATATTTCTTTGATATCCAGTATTTTTCTAAAACCTTTTTTTTTTCCCTTTTTTTTTTTGATCTCAACATACTCATCAGCCACTTCACATCTCATTACTTTATTTTTAATTTTCAAAAACAAAATAATACAATACAATACAATGCAAAAATAAAACAAAACAAAAACAAAAACAAAAACAAACCGATCACAATATTTGTTTCCTTCCAAATATAGTCCACCATTAGCGTAAGTTATTTTGAATATTTTTTCTTCGTTTATGTTTTTAGTTTTTCAAAAAGCTAACAAAATCAACCAAATCAACCAAATCAAAAAATCAAAAAATCAATAAAAAACAAAAACGAAAACAAAAATGAAAACACAACCAACATAATAAATTAAATTCATGTTACTTTACGACTAAAAGTAAATTAATTTTAAGTGCCTCTGCAAAAGTCTTTTGCCCAGACTACTCTGCAGAATTTAGCTTTGCAAAAATCGGACAACAATTCCCGAATAATGATTACATGTGTTTAAGGATACCCACAGCCATTATAGGATCTTTGTTGTGCCCTACCATGTATATGCTCTGTAGGGTCTTAAATATTTCAATTCCTGTTTCGACGTTCGTATCTATTATGATCCTTTTTGAAAACTCTGTAATAACCGAGTCGCGATTGATTGTCACCGATCCGTTTTTGTTTTTTTTTATCCTTGTTTCGATCATGTTTTGTATCAAGGTGACAAAGTTGAGGCTATATAGCAAAGTGTGGTATTTTTTTATCTTTGTTGCCGGGATCACCTTAGGGTGTGCCTTTAGTGTTAAAGTCACTGCCATTGGTGTAATTGTTGGGGTTGCATTCCATGAGCTAATCTTTATCCATGACATCCACAAGGACTGGAAGTCGACATTAAAGCACATACTCATTCGTGGCTTTGCTTATTTGATACCCATGCTTTTGATCTATTATATTAGCTTTTATTTCCATTTTAATTTGATGCCCTATAGCGGCGAAGGCGATGCGTACTCCTTTGACGATCAATTTATTGGATCTTTGATCAACAAGACCGATCCTCTGGCAAGCCTTCCGTATCGTCATCCAGTTTCAACAATCCCGTTAACTACCAAGATGACTTTTAAAATGCAGCAATACAATATGGGTGTTGAAGGCGGCCATCCGTTTTCTTCAAATTGGACCTCGTGGCCGCTGCACACCTGCACGGTAATGAACTATTGGGAGAAAAAAATACCTAATTCCTCAGAGAAAAGGTATGTTTTTTGTCTTGGGAATCCGATAGTTTGGTGGTTTAATTTGGCAGCCATTATCTTTTACCTTCTCTACTTCCTTCGGGGTTTAATTTCAGTGATTAGAAACAAACCTCAAGGAATTGAGAAAAAATATTCTCGATCACAGTATTTTTGGGCGCTCATAGACTCAACAATGCTATGGGGCAGCACCTTCGTGATAATGTATCTCGTTTCACTTACGATATATGCTGGTGTCCCAAGGTGTACATTTCTATACCACTATACACCCATTTTGTTAACAGCAGTTCCCTTGACAGCTCTCGTGTTGGACGCATTTGTCAAATCCTTTATACCAAAAAAATCTTTAAAATGGTTCACAGTCGCCATATTATCAATTCCAATAATTTTGGGTTATGTCTTTTTTATACCTTGGATTTATTCATTTCCAATCACAACTGAACAATTTGATAAAATGTTTTGGTTCAAAAGTTGGCACGCTTAAATATTAATTTAATTCTAAATGAAAACCATCACTTTTACCTTTATTTTTTTTTTTTTTATATTTTTTAATTTTATTTTTTAGAAACTTAATTTTACTATTTTTTTCATTTACATTTTTTGAAAAAAATCAGGGTTAGATCAAAATTAAAAGTTTAAAAAAGAAAAAAATAATAACGACATTGTTAAAATTTTAATTTGTTCTCCAAATGCGGCAGGTTAATTAATGTAAAATTTATGAGAAATTTATTCATATTTTTATTTTTGATCTTGTTTCTTAACATAATTAATTAATATTTATATATTTTTTGAAAGATTTTTTGAATTAGTTATTAATTTTAGAAGGTAAATTATCGGAAGAATCCCTAAAAAAAACACCCATATTACTCCAAAAATTGGAATATTCGAATTTTTTTTCAAACATATCCTAAATCATAAAGATTGTTGTTTAAATAGTACACATACCCATTTTTTCGTTTTAATTTTATCATGAAAGTTAAACACCTATTAAACTGTTCGAAAATCTTGTAAAAAAAATTAATCTCTCTAATACTATTGGCAATTGTTGTTTTTTAAAAGTAAATTGCTACTTAAAACCATCTGATTTTAATAAATTGTACAAAGAGAATATATACAACAATCTTCTCTACATGATCAAAAATTTTTCTAAAATGAATATTTTTCGAATGAAACTGTATTAAATTTTCCAAAAAAACTCAAAAAAAAATTAATACTTCTGATTTCTTGAATTAAAATTTCCCAGAAGTTTTTTGATAGATTAGATAGCCGCTGTTCAAAATTATTTTTTATTTTTGAATTTAAAAAGTGTATTTTGATAACTTAATTTACTCTTTAATTATTATTATTTTATAAAAAAAAGGAAATTGTTAAGAATATTTGATTTATTATATTTATTCTAAAAATAATTTGATTTTTTTTGTTCTTGAAAATAAAATTAAAAATTAACCTGAAATACCAATAATTAGTAATATTAACCAATAATAACAAAAAAAAAAAATATTAAAGATTTATTTTTAATGATTTTAAGCTTATTGAAAATATTTGAATATTTTTTATTATCGAGTATTTTTTATGTTTTTTCTGTGTTTTTACATTTTATAAATTGATTTATATATATATATATATATATATATATTACATCTCATTTTAGATAAGAGCCAACATAATAAAATTAGTATTATGTTGATAAAAATATTAATACAATTTTGTCTAATTTAAGGAAGTCGGCACAATTGTATTATTTTAAAATATTTTATTTAGAAGAATATAACTGAAAGATTATTTTTTGAGTGTCTTGGGATATTTAAATGTTGAAAATCAAATAAAATTAACCTACACTATTTATGAATAGAACCAGAGTAAATTAGAGTTAAATCAGCAACTTTTTGAACCTTATTTTCGTTTTTATTATTGGTTTTATTAAATTGTATTTTAAGTATCTAGAAATGTGTTAATGTGAATATTGATATTAATACGGTAAGATAATAAATAAAATATAGAACTGAGAAAACGTGATTTTTTTTTCAATTTGTATTTTATTTTTAAATATCAATCAAGAATGATTAACTTCCCAAAAAACTCGTTAAAATCAAAAATGAAAAAAAAAAAAAAACACAAAGTGAGCTAAAATTCAAAATATCTAAAACAGAATAAGCGGTTCATCAAATCAGAATAATATAATATCATTCCAATTAGAAATAATTTTCATTTTAAAAAAATCTGAAAATCAATTTTTTTATCTTTTTTAATTTTTTTTTGTATTTCATTTTTTTGAATTACGTAACTTGTAACATTCAATCAAAAATTTTTCTTGATTGATATTATTCTAAAGTTGAAATCTTTTAGAGAGACCAATTCAAATAAAATAAGTTGAATGTATCTATTCTTTGATCAATAAATATTTATTAATTATATTCAAATAAATAACCAATATATTATTTTTGTTTTGCTCTCTTGAAAATTTTTAATTAATTCTTGAATCTATTTTTTTGATATTTTTTTAATTTTTGTTTTGGGTATATTTTATTTAATAAATACTTGTTAACATTTCAATCTAACTGAATTTTTTATATTTATTATTTCCATAAGAATCGATAAAATAATATTTTTTTGTTAAAAATTGATTTTTGATGTGTTAAAAAAAATTTTTTTTATTATTTTTTTCTTTTTGTTTTTTTTTGTGAAAGATAAAATGGAAAAAAGGAAGATCTTCGAAAAGAAAAATAATTATTTAGACAATTGAGGTTATGTAATGTCTTTTAAAATGGATTAAATTATATAACAAAAAATCAACTTGTCAACTATTTTTCAGTGAAAATTTAGTAAAAAAAAAAATCTGTAATGTTCATTTCTAAAATTATAACTCGTTAACATTTAGATTTAGATTTTATTTTAATTTTTTAAATACAAAACTTTATATCTTTACACCAATTAAAAATAGCATTTCAATTAAATAATTTTTTAGTAAAAATGACAGTTGTGATGATTGAATTACCTACATTTAAATAGTTTAAATAGATATTGGAACAAAAAATATTTATATTAAAATTTTCAAAATTGAAATACTTTTTTGACATTTTACTTTTTACTTTTGATTTTTTCATTTCTCCATAATTAATTTTCAAAATTTTTTATATTGTAAGGTGTCAAGTTACTTGGTAAAAACTTGTTATTCAAATTTTAATTAAACCATGGAAATGATTGTTGAGAAATCATTTTGATTTCTATTTGAATTTTATTTAGATATTCAATAGGGGATTAAAATGAACATTGTTTTTTTTTCTCAATAGTCCCTAAGAATTCGGGGTTTTCATTTTTTTGGAAAATAAATGGATTTATTAGTTTTATTTAAGATAGATATCAACTATTTTTGATGAATATTATTCTACTTATTTCTTATTTAATCTTCGAAGTTCAATTATAAAAAATATTTGATATTTGAAAAAAAATGTTGGTACCTTTTACTGAAACAAAGTTTATATTCTAAATGAATTTTAGATAAAATACAAATGATAGATTTATATGTTTTTCAAAGTTTATTATATTTATAATACATAGATTAATTTTTTTTTTTTTTTTTTTTTTTAGATTTTTTTTTTAGGATATTTTGTAAAACCACACTTTTCAAGTATTAAAAATCCTTCTAAGAAGATATTTATTCAATTATTTTTTTAAATAGGTTAGTTTTTTGTATTTTTTATATGGGTATATAAGTGAAATTTATTAATTTTTTTATAATTCAATTCCATTCTTAATTACTACTTTATAATTTGTTTGTTTTAACAAACGAGCAAAAAAGTAAAATAAAAAATACTTTATTTTTCCGAAAAAAAAATTAAAGTGGTCAAAAATATCATTGTTCAGTAAGTTAAACACTTTTTTTACTTAAAACCAATTGTTTTTAACTTATTTTTGTTACTAATACAACATTTATTTCAAAACCCATTCATATAACTTTATTCAGATTATTGTGAATGTAAATCCCTTATTATTTGGAAAATAGTTTATCTCTTGAATAGAATTCGTTGAAAATTGTTGGTACTTTTATGAATTTTTTTTTTTTTATCTATTGTGAAAATATCTGGGAAAAATTGTCTTTAAACTGTTTATTATAACCATGGATTTTTATACTCTCAAAGTTTTTTTGTAATTGGATGTAAATTATATTAGTGTACACTGGCCCAAATTGCTCTAAAAAATCTATTATATATCTAATTGAACAATAAATTCTAACATTTTTTACCACTAATCAATATTAAAAAATTCCATTTTGAAAATTTTTTTTTAATTCTTATTTCCAGAATCTAAAAATAGAACCCCAAATAATAATATTCCAGTTGTCAATAATTCATTATTAGAACTTCCAAAAGTAATTTTTTTTTTATCATGTTTTAATTTCAAAGATTAACTCAATAATCATCAACACAAAAAAAAACAGAAACTGATTATTTTTGTTTGCTTTTTATTAACCCAATTGTTTCGTCAATATATTTTCAATATTTGCAAAAGTAATTGTTCAAAAGAATCTATTGGTTAATTATTAAATATTTTGAAAAAATCGAATTTTTTAATAACTAATCTACCTTTCGCCATAAATTGAAGAAAGATATTTTGGAACTTTAGAGTTTCAAGATTGATAATTCAACCTTTAAACTTGTGTCCAAATTCAAATTTTTTCTGAAATTGTTGGAGTTTTTTTACTAATACATTAGATCATTTTTCATTGATGAGGATCAACAAAATATTACTACTTGACTAATCGAATTTTTTAGAGACATTTGAACAATGTATTACTAATCTGATTTACACCCAAAAACAACATACTCTGATCTTAGCCTTCTCCTTGGTAGACACTAATCCCATAATTATAAAAATATAGTATTTGAGAAAAATTTTCCATTGGATCCATCATTTTTCAAATTTCTTTTTCAAATAATTGAACTTGAAGAAACTAATATCGGATTTATTTATTGAATATTGTCCTGTTCTATGATCTTTTCTTCTGTTGGCCTTGGAGAAAAATAGGAATACGACTACTAATTAGCCTCTCGGATTTACCAAGTTTACACAGGTTATTGTTTCGATAGTAATTCAAATTCTAAATTTCTATCACGAAAAATTTGTTGTGTTAATCCCTTTCTATTTTAAAATATTCAAGCTTCTTTTAACTTACCAATTCACGCAATAACCTTGGAACATGATTTGCAACAATAACACAGAATTTGTGTTTCAAGTTTTGATGATTGCCAAAACATACAAGCCAACAATCATTTTCAAAACTTTTTTCAACTTTTACTACTCGCCGAAAAACTTTTCATACAATGGAAACAAACACGATCAACAGAGACTTTGCATGCATTACTAACGATGGCGAATTTTTTGTGATTAGCGATGAGTCTGGTTTCCATCTTTTTTCGACCGCCAAAAAATTCACAAGAGTCTTTTCAAGACTCTTTTTGTCGACTGGCATTTCAAAAGTTTATTGCTTAGAGTCAAGCAACCTCTTTGTTCTTATTGCGGACGGCAACAATTCGAAATACCCTTTATCCAAACTCTTTTTGTGGGATGATCTCCATTTGAAAACCGTGATGGAAATTGAATTAAAATTCCCCATCCGTGATATCAAAATGACATTGAGTCATTTGTTTGTTGTCACTCTGAACGAATTGTATGTGATCGATTTAGAAACAAAGCAGATCACCAAAAGGTGGTGCGACAATATTTCAAACAAATTGTTTCGTGCGGGTGCAATTGATGTGACTTGTAATAAAAAGCACGATTATTGTCTTGCACTCCCGTCGCTTTTTCGAAACGATATTCTGATTCATAATTTTACCAAGGACTCGAATTCTCGTGGGCTAGAGTATGAAAACCTAATTTTTTTATTTAAATAGTTTTTTTCTTCCTTTCTTTTTTATGCTTTTGTTATTTTGGATTTTTTTTTGTTCATTTTTCCAAATTTGCCTTAGTACTCATTGAAAGTCCCAAACCAAGGACTTCTTCAATACCATATCTAAAATATTTGTTATTTTTTCACAATAAAAAAAAAAACCTAAAAAATTGTATCGTCTTACCATAAAATATCGCAGATCGTGAAGAGAAAATTAAATCTTTTGTTGATTTTATTTCATTTCCCAAAATGTAACAGTACTGAAATAAGTACAATGTGAAACTGTCTTATAAATTATAGAAAAAAAACGACTGCAGAACTAAATTTCTCCAAAATTGTCTTTAACAACACAACACTAGTATGAAAAAATAAAATTGAAAAATAAAAAGTTAGACAATAATACTACTTTCACTAACCTTTCACCTTGAATAATAAAGCCTATTCGCAATATAATCAAAATTACAAGAACTCCAAATTCACGTGGTTATTGTATTTACTGTAAATTTTAGACTAAAACGATCAAAATGTTCATTCAGCTTTCCAAAAAAAACACGCCAACACATGAATTGAAAATAAATCATTAAAGTACCCCAATTCTAAAAAAGTGGAAATTAATAATTTAATATTGTTTTAGGAATTAAAAATTTGAAATTGTACAGGATTTTAAAAATCTTTTTTTGGAAAGCTGGATGAATATTTTGTTCCATTTATTTTGCAACAAACAATATTGTTGTTAGTACTAAAATCTATTAGAAAAGTCTCTATTCTAGAAAAAAAGGTATATTTTGGGGTAAGAAATCCCAAATAAACGTTACAATAAATTCTAGTAAAATTCAACTTGGAGATATTTACTTTGATAGATAATAACTAATAGTTTTGAAAATGCTTTACTCATCTAATAAAACTAAAATAGAGAAAAAAAATTCTTGTGATAATTATTCCGTGTCCTAGGCTTCCCAGATTTCAAAAGAATTGATTAAAACCTTTGATTTTACTCTATTCTTTTAAATTTTGGAAAACCTAACGAAAAGTGCCTTAAAGTGCCGTAAAGTGTCTATATTTTATTGAAGTTTTCTGTTTTATCTGTTAAGTGTTCTAGGTTTTTTTGAGGTTTTTGAAATAAACCGAAAATTTATTAAAATTTTCTGTTAATTTGAAAAAGTAAAAAAAACCTAACAAAAATCAATAGATTTTCTAAATAAAACAGAAAACCTCAAAAAAACCTAGAACACTTTACAAATAAAATAGAAAACCTCAAGAAAATCTAGGCACTCGATGGCACTCGACTACACTTCTCCCGAAAAAGGAGGAGTAAAAACCCGATAGAAAGATTATCAGTAATAAATAAAGATTCCACAAACTGTGATTAATAAATTGGTATTCCACTACTCCGAAGAGTGGGTCACTATGTACTCGAATTTGTATATTTTTTAACTATTTCGGAATTTTTTATTTTCAATTTTTTATTTTTTTCTTTATTACCTTAAGTTTTCAACCATAAGAGCTTTGATGAAAAATTCTAGGCAAGAACAATAAATTTCGTAATTTTGATTAGAGAGTTTTTGAGTATTTTTCCTAAGGATAACTTTTAAAAAAAAACACAAATTAATGAAAAAAACTTTGAAAAAATAATACATCATTTTTTACACTTGTGCCATAGAATAAAATCCAAATAACAAAAAAAAAAAAGTCCATATAATCTCCAAACGACAAAAAATACAATAACAAAAAAGATACAAACGATTTTAAGACTTGAAATTCAAAAAATTGTCAAAAACAAAAAATCAGCCTTTTTTTTTGTTTTATATTTCGACATCCTTTAATTTCTTCAATTTCAAGTAAGGTATTTCCAAAAAAGTGGCGGAATTTTTTTTTAAATTTGATAAAAAATCCTATTTGTTAGTGGAGGTATCCGTTAATTGACAATACCAAATTAAGTGAAATATTAAGACTGATTGAATCAAAAAATAAGGTATTTATTTCAAAATATATTGCATGAAATATTTTCAAAAAATGAAAAAAAACAATAGCACTGTTTTTGAATAAAACAATTTGCAGACAATTTCAATAAAAATCTGGAAATATGGAAAGTGTACAAATGATTTTTTAAACACCAAAATACAGTTAAATGTTTTCAATTCTATTTGAAAAATTGTTGAGATTAAACGAGTTATGAAAAAGGATTTTTTCGATCAAAAAGAAAATAATAAATACCAATTTTCACCCCTAAAAAATATCAGATAAAATCGAGATCAGAAAATTTAATATCTTTTATTTATGTAATACAATACTAAGAAACAAATTAAATTATTATCAAGAATTTAATAAATGGTTGCTAATGATTTTAGATATTCAAGGATCTAGTCATTTACCGTGAATTTACTCCATACCCAGGGGGTGACCCGGGACCAAAAAGGGTATTGTGAAATAGTCCTTCTTTTGGTTGACAAAATTCAAATAACAAAAAAAAAAATTCCATTGGATCATCTTTGACAAAAAATTCAACAAAGAAAAATCAGTTGAAAAGAGATCTCGATTTCCAAAAATCAAAATTTAAAAAAAAAATTCATCTTTTCTCATTTTCTATTTCCAAATAGTCAAATTTCTTTAATTTAAAACAAATTGCTTTCTTGAAGTTTGCATTCAATTTAATTCGATTTAATCTGATTTGTGGTTATTTTGTAACTCTCTAAATTTGACCAAGTAAGGATTTTGTAACATTCTTGAGATAAAAATATCTCATTTGAAAAACGAAAAAAAAGAAAAAAAAGTCACCGAGATCTCAAAAAGCGCCAAAGAGCGACACTTCAAAACTGACATAGTTGTTTTCGAAATTGTATATTCTAACCATTCTAATTGGAAATTGAGTGTCGATCTTTGGCGCTTTTTTCTAAAAATGTCCTAATCTTTGGTTCTTGATTTTTGGAGATCGATCATACACCATAGGTTGGTTGGTTTTTGATTGGTGTTAGGTCCTCATAAAAATTACTAAAAGTTTTTTTCCATTTCAGAATAAAAAATTTCACCGTAATGACTCGACCTTTAAATACTTTTTTGAAGATTGAGTTTAATAAATATATTTTAAAATAAATTTGACCCTACTTTTTTGGAAATAGCTTAAATCATTTACTTTCAGTACAGAATCAATTTAATTCATTTGAAGAATATTCCTGGTTTTGATATTACACTTTTGTATATTTTCTATACTCTTGAAGAACATTAACTTTTTTTTTTTTATATAATTGAAGAAATCTTTCACAAAAAAGATCCTTTAAATCCCGAAATTTATTTATTATTCAAAAATATCTGTGATCAATAAAATTTAAGCAATTTTACCCTCGTTTTCCAAATTAAATAGTTTTAAAACTTTCATTCCACATTTTAAAAAAAGTATATACTTTATTTTAAAAGTCTATTGTATATATTTGAAATTTAGTAAAGTTGGAGTCTTTTTGAAGTAAATCTCTAAAAATGAAGACAAAATTGCTTAAATTTTTTTGATCACAGATATTTTTGAATAATAAATAAATTTCGGGATTTAAAGGATCTTTTTTGTGAAAGATTTCTTCAATTATATAAAAAAAAAAAAGAATTAATGTTGCTCAAGAGCATACAAAAAATACAAAAGGACAATATCAAAATAAGGAATACCCTTAATTTGATTAGTGATTGTTCAATCAACCATTATATTTTTCCAATTTAATTAACAACCAATTATTCTAAATTTTAGTGAATTTGATAGCGTTTTTAAAACCCAATTACCAATATTTTATTTTATTTATTTATTTTTTTTAAATATGTATATTTGTCTCAATTCTATTTTATTAGATACGATAGTTCAAAATACCAGGGTTTAAAATTCAATAAACAGGGTAAATGGATTGCAGTTGTTTCCTTGGATGGTTGTAAGACAAGAGTATTTTCTATTAAACGAAAAGGTTTATTTCAAGAATTCAAAACTGGAAGAAAAAAAAAAATAAAAATAAATTCAATTGCATTCAGTTATGATAATAAAATTTTGGCTGTCATCTACCGAAATGGGATTCTTCAATTATTTAAAATAAAAGGTAACCCCAATAACAACGATTTGGCAAATACCGAAAAGCCAATTCGTTGCTTTCTAAAAATGGAATTTAAAAAGGATAAATCTGTTTTAGATTTTAATAAAAATGGGGATTTAATTATCGTTTTTTTAAGCGGGATTGTAAATAAAATATCAATTGATGTTGAGAACAAAGAAGCTCACATTATCCAAAAGTTCAATTATCATGAATCAATACAATCACAACAAGATCAAAACAATAACGAAAGTACTCAATCTACTGTTGATAATACAAACAAAAAAGACAATAAAAATGAAGATGGTAATAAAGATGAAATTGTAGATGAAGATAATTCTGAAAAGAAAAATGAGGATGAGGATCAAGAAGAGGAAAATTCAGATTATGAATTGGAATTAACAAAAAATGATAAGGAAAATGTTCAGAAAAGTAAGCCAAAAATAAAAAAAAAGAAAAAGAAAAAGAAAAAGGGGAAAGGTGAGAAAAGGAAAAAAGAAAATGATAATGAGGATTAAATAATAATAATCATAAAAGTAGTTGATGAATTATCAAAAATTGAAAAAATTACTTTTTATTTTTTATTCTTGCAAAAAAATTTTTTATTTTTTTCGACAAATCAATAGTACACATGTGCAAAAATTAATGTCTTAATATTTTTAGTTTTTTTACATAATTTGTAATAGTTCAACAGATTTATCGAATAATTTCTTAATTTATTTTGATGTCAAGATCGAAAAAATCAAAAGATAATAGATCTTGTTTTTTTTTGAAATTACTCACTAATCTTTTAAATTTCGGAAAACTAACTGGTGGTTTAATTGAAGTTTTATGTATATTTTGAAAATACTCATTTTTACAAAGCAGATCCTCTATCGCCTTTATTGTTTGAATTTATTAGTCATTTTTTAATAGAAAAAATTAAACATCTTGTTCAAACATGTTCAAATGTTTGTCAATGATTTGATTTTGATAATAGGAGGGTAGGTATCAGAAATTGATAAAAAATTAATAATAAACGTTAAAATAATTCAATAATTTGAAATGAATACAAATACTGATAAAAAAGATATAGTCAAAAAAAAATACCGGTAATTAAATATTTACGAATTTGACTTGATAAAGAAAAACATTTATAAAAAGAACTTTTAAAAAAGTAAAAGATAAATTTTAAAAAAATAATAAAAAATTTTTAAACCAAAAAACTAACTAATGGGGTAAAATTACAAATGTTTAAATCAATATGTATCATCCAATTATTTTATGAACTTGTAATTCTTAATTTAACCCAAAAAATATTTTAACTTGATAGATGTTTGGATAAATAAAAATGTAACGAAATTTTTAAAAATCAATCCACTTTCTCCGATAATAATTTATGAAACTGAAGCAAGACTCGATCAAGTCAGAATTTCAATTGGCAAAAGAAGATATAAACCATATAAAAAAATTAGAACTTTTGGGTTTTGGAACTATATATCCAAAATTTTAAAATTTTCAAAAAAAGTTGATGAATATAATGTATTGGAAAATAGAAAACGTATTTTTAGTTAAATGTAAATCTAAATCGATTTAGAGTAAACTCAATACTAAATAGTTCTGGATGGAAAGGTCAAGATTATTTAAAAATTATTAGATATAATAAAAAATCGATAAACTAACCTGACCACAAGTGATGTCAAGTTCCATTGAGTCACATGTTTTTTTTTTTTTGAGGTTTTCTTTTTTAATTGCGAAGTGTTCTAGGTTTTTTTTGAGGTTTTCTATTTTATTTCGAAAATCTATTGATTTTCTTGAGGTTTTTTTTACTTTTCGAAATAAACCGAAAATTTATTAAAATTTTCTGTTTATTTCAAAAAGTAAAAAAAACCTAGAACACTTTATAAATAAATAGTAAACTCAAAAAAACCTAACGAAAATCTATTGATTTTTCCAAAAAAACAGAAAACTGAAGAAAAACTAAATTTGTTTTTTTTTTTTGATTTAAGTAATAAAAAGAAAAATATTCTCTGGTTTTACTCGATTCTTTTAAATTCTGGAAAGGAGAACCACAGTTTTTTTAATTTTTGATTTAAACCAATAATTAAATAAAATTTTGTAATTTTCAAAAATCAAAAATAAAATCTAACCACTTAAAGGCGAAATACCACCCAAAGTAAAAAAATGGGTTTTAATTGATTTTTATTATATGTTATTTGTAAATACCAGCTTAACACAAAAAAGTCATAAAGGTTAGTATGTTTTTATAGAAAAATTAATCAATTTCACTTTTTTCATTGTAATTTTAGATTTAATCACTGACATAAATGTGAAAAAATAATTGAATAAATATCTTCTTCGATATATTTCTAAGGGTTTGGTAAAAGATTTTTTAAAATCATAACAAACAATAAAAACTAAAAAAATACAAATAAACATCCCCAAATTCGAAAAAAAATTCTCTTAATTGTTTGATAAATAATCTTAAGAGACTGTGTTTATTTTTTCAAAAAGAAGCATTGTTCCGAGAATAATAATGTTATCCTTCAAGTTATAAATATAATTTTTATTTATTCAAAGATACTTAAAAATATTTTTTTCTTCTACATTAAAAGAAAAGTATAAGGTCTTCATAGAACAAATTAGTAATGATCTTTTGAGAGGTTTATTGTGCTCTCATTATCAGACTTTTGAAAATGAAATTGATTTTCGAATAATTTAACTAATGCTCTTGTCGAATTTTTTTATATGGGAAAATAGTCAGCTGATTAACTTTTTTTTCAATTCTGAAATATTTCTTCATTTAGGATCATTATCTCACGTAATAGATATCAAAAAACACAACCAAAAAAAAAAAAAACAAATAAATAATGTTTACAAATTACAAGAGATAATTTAACGGATGTTGGTTAAAGTAAAAAAAGAAAATGAAGCAAATTATTATTTTCATTTCTATTTGAAAAAAACTTAAAAAATATTTTTACACATCATTTTTTAACATATAGAGAGACAGCTAGAAAACATTTTTTCATAAAATCTTGGTATGTTTTTTTTTTTTTTTATTTTTGATCAAACTGAAATATTTGGTGGTTGTGGATTAAAAGTGACAAAATTGTTTAAATTGGGTTTTAGATTTTAAGTGAATAGTAAACTCAAAACAATCATTAAGTAAATTGAAAGACAATCAAAAAAAAATAATCTAAATCAACTTGAACTTTAAAAAAACAAGTAAAAATCTGATTACTACAAAACCAAACTTACTTGAATGCTATTTTTACTTATGATTTATTGTTTTAAAAAGTTTAATCTATTTATTTCATTTTTGAAAATTCAAAATTCTAATATATTTCAAAATTATTTTAAAAAACAAATTATTTCATTTTGAAGAAGAAATAAATATTAATATCTAAAAGAAGTGTATAAAAATACACTTTAAAAAGTAAACCCACTAAGTTCTCAAATAAGGTAGTTTAAAAAATATACTTATTTCCAAATTATTCCAAAAAAAATATTTTCTTTAAAAAAAGAAATATATCTTATTATATATTCAAAAAAAACAATTTAATACAATTTGTTCTTTTTTTTTTGAATAAAAAAATATAAGAAAAAAAAACGAAACAATTCTATAAAAATTCTCCAAAAATACTTTTTTACAACCTTCAAAATCCTACGTATAGTCGAGAGAAATATTTTTTGATTTGATTATTTTTAATCAATACTCAATAAACAAATCATTTTTTTTCAGTAAGTTAGTAAAAATCCAAAATTTAAACCTATCAATACTTTTTTCAATTATTATTTCTAAATTTTTTTAGATTTCCTACAAAAAAAATGATTCAAATTAATAATTCTATAATAAAAAAATAATGAATAGATATTCACAAAAAAAAAAATTCAATTTTAATACTAATAGCTTCCTAGTTTATAATATTAGGATTTGAAAAAGAATATTACCTATGTCGGTTAAATTTCAAAAGATTTTGTAATTATTTATGAATAATTTAGAAGATCATTTTTTTCAGATCTCAAGGATTCAATATTTGATTTATTTTTATTGTATTTTCCAAATAATATTAAAAGTTCAAGGTTATTTATTATTATAGACTCTCAGAAATCACTAAAAGTGAGATTTCTTCAAAATAAAATTTTTTTTCAAATTTTTTTTTTCTCTTTTTTGATCCAAAAATCCAAACAAAAAAGGATCTAGATCTTTTGACTGAAAATTAAATTGGGAAAAATGAATCCTTTCTAAACTGATAACTCATTTTAATAAAGATGATAAATGGAGTTGGGTATCGTGGTTTAACCAGATCCTTATGTAAACAATTACTCTATTAAGTTTGGTAAATATTCGTAAAAAAAAAATAATACCACCAAATTGATCAAAAAGTGAGAAAAAAACTTTTTAATGATTTTGTATTCAAACTAATGGGTTCACATCGAAACGAATCTATTAAGCATTACTCATTTTTAATTACTTACTTTTTTAAAATAACAAGCCATTAAATAAAAATAATAAAACAATAAAAAAGATTTTTGGATTTCCCACTCTTTTCATTGTTGGGCATTGTCTAAAAGTATTTGAAAATCATTTGAAAAAGCAAAACGTTTGGTAAAAGTCCCAGATTTTTGTAAGATAACTTTTCAAAATTAAAGACAGTTTTTCATTTTTTATTGTTTAAAGATAAATGAGCTTGGAAAATACTTCTCAAAAAAAAAAGCCAACAAGAAAACCACCACCACCGCCACGAAGAGGTAATAGTCAAAACAAACAAAATCTAAGTGCTGATTATTTCGATCTCAAAAAGGAAAACGAGACAACAAGCGACCAAAAAGATAAAGTTTTTCAGCAAGTAAAAAGTTTCCAACAATCTCATCTCAAGAAAGTAACCAACACAAACAGGAAACACCAACCCACAATTCTCAATGACCAGATGAAAAAAAGCTTAATGCAACAACTTCAGGAAAGTCTAGCATATCATGATCCTTACTTTCCCTCTAACGATGATCAAACAGATTCTGATTGGACAGATTGGGATTAAGTGTCTTCCTTACACTTTGGTCGTCTCAAAAATCCAAAAAAGATTTTCAAATTCAATTTTTTTCCTTTTTTCCTTAATAAACTTATAGTATTGGAACCTTTTTTTTTGTAATTTTTGCAAACACTGTAAACATACTCTATCAAAGACAAAACTGTCCTGGTAAATTGTTAAAAAAACAATCTATTTTGTACCAAACACTTTCACAAGAAGACGAACGATTGAAAATCGTTTAAGGGACTAGTCTCTATTAATTTTTTTTTTGACCAATTTCTAAATAAAGATTTATTGTCTAGAAATATGTTTAATATTATAAATAAATAGAGGTTTAGCAAATCTAAATAATTGGCATAAAAATTTTCACATCTCGATGAAATTTAGGTAAAAAAAATTTAATAGAGATTAGTACCTTAAGGTTTACAATCCCTGAAACTGGAAAAAAGATTATCTTGTATTGGGTGTGTCAACTTGTTATTTTGGTTCTTAGCTGATCGATCCACAACTAAGTTTGGATCGTATAGGTGGTTGAAAAATGCTATTTTTGACAATTTATTTTTAATTTTTCCGAAATCCGAATTGGTGAGTTTAAGATTAATTGATTCGAAGGTATTGAATTGAAAGTGTTAATTTTTGGGTTATCAATTGAAATTATCATTTTCCTTTTACAGAATTAGGAGTAAATAAAAAAAAATTTTTTTAACAAGCATCAAATAATACAAAGCGTAAATAAAATTTTCAACATAGAAAACAAAAAAATAAAATGACAAAAATAGCCTTTTTCAACCACCTATACGATCCAAACTTAGTTGTGGATCGATCAGCTAAGAACCAAAATAACAAGTTGACACACCCAATACAAGATAATCTTTTTTCCAGTTTCAGGGATTGTAAACCTTAAGGACTACGTTTTTCGGTGAAAACAGTTAAATAATGTATAAAATTACCCTTGAAAGAGTTTATTTAATCCAAGTAATATTTGTCCAAGGAGAATTTCTTTTAGAAAAAACGAGAAATTTTCATAATTTTTACCTTGTTAGATCATGCTAAATTTTGATTTTAATATTTTAGAATTTCCATTTCAACTTTCGGAACTCACAGTAATTCCTCTAGAGCTGTTCTACATCTTTTTTAAATTTGCTTTTACAAGTTTATAATTTTTTCAAATTTGAAATGCACTTGAAAATCCCCAAAATCCATTTTTTTGCAATTAAATTTTTTGTTATTTTTAATTTCCTTTTTGTTGAAAAAGAAAGAAAAATAGTGTTTGTGAAAAGGTAAAAATGACAAAATGTGTTTTTTTTTTTCAAATTTCTTCAGATTAGCAATTTTTTTTGAGAAGTGAAGGTGAATTAGCACAATAAATCAAAACTCTCAAGAGTGGGAGTGTAGTCCTTAAACACTAAAATTAATAATAGAAGAAAAATTATAAAAGTTCTCTAATTTTCTAGTTTGAGAAACTGACCAGGGAATTCATTATAAAAAAACCTTAGTAAATGGTTTCCTTGAATTTACAAAATTGGAAAAATATAGGGTTTAAGGTTTACAATCCCTGAAATTTGAAAAAAGATATCTTGTTTAGGGTGCAGTGAGTTGTCGACTTGGTTCTTCACTGATCGATCTTGTATTAGGTATGAGTTTTAAAAATGGTTCAAAATGGCAATTTTTGAAAATTTATTTTTTTTTTTTTCCGAAATCCCAATTTAAGATTTTAAGAATAATATATCGGAACTTAAGTTATAAAACAATGTGGATTGTAGGTTGTTGATTGAAATTTTTAATTAAGTTTGATTTTATTGGGATCTTTTAAAAAATTTTATTTGTTCCTTGGGTTGATTGACAAAAAAGTAAATCAAGATTCTTTTCTACAACCCAAAACTCAAAAGTTATTCTTGAACACCTACCAATCTATTAATCTTACACTCTTCAATTCGGATTTCGGAAATAAAAAAAAATAAATTGTCAAAAATTGTCATTTTAAACCACTATAAAAATCCATACCAAGTACAAGATCGATCAGCAAAGAACCAAATAGACAACTCACTACACCCTACACAAGATATTTTTTTTTCAAATTTCAGGGATTGTAATCCTTAAAGAGTTTAGAAACAATAATCGAAAAATAATCAAAAAACCTTTCCAAGTTTTATGTAATTTCTTTTCTTGTGAAATTTAATTTTTGTCTTGGTTTTTACAAAAAAAAAAACAATCATCTTATTATGTAAGAGAATTGAAATTGTTGTCTTCTGCTTTATTTATTTATTGTGAGAAAGGAGTAATCAAAGAAAATTTACTAAATAAAAAAAGAGAAGAAGAAAAATAATTAAAGTATTAAAGTAAAATAATATTATATCATTTACATGACCAAATTAAAAATTATCCACGTCCTGAAACAGGAGGGGTAAAACCCGACAGAAAGATTATTAATAATAAGATTTCACAAACTGTGATTAATAAATTGGTATTCCACGACTCCAAAAAGTGGGGCACTATGTACCCGAATTTGTATATTTTTTTACTATTTTAGGAATTTTTTATTTTCAATTTTTTTATTTTCATTTTTTCTTTATTACCACAAGTTTTCTAACGAAAAGAGCTTTGATAAAAAATTCTCGATAAGAAAGATAAATTTCGTAATTTTGATTAACCAGATTAGGGAGCTTTTGAGTATTTTTTCTAAGGATAACATTTTTAAATTGTTGTCTTCTGATAGAAATTGAATTTTCTATTTAATAAAACACAATTTTAACATATGCAGGCTATTTTTATGTATTATAAAATTTCAAGGTGGGGTTATCATGACTGTAATTTTAAACACTAAAGTTAAGAAAAGAGAAAACAAAAAAAGAAAAAGAAAAAAAAGTGTTAGGTTCTTTTTTAGTTAAAGTTCTGTATATTTTTGATTTGTTTCCTTTTTATATTTTTATTTTAAAAATTCAATTTTGATAATTAATTAAAAAATATATAAATTTTCAATTTTTAACTCTATTTCAACTTAAGGTTTGAATTCCTTTCTTTCGTTTTTTTGATTTTGTAACAATAAATAGAGTTTATCTTGATGTTTGATAATATTGTCTATATTGATGTACTTGGCAGAGAGAAAACGATGTATTGTTTTTAAGGCTGTAACTATTGAATATAATCTTAGATATCTCCTTGCAAAATATTCAGTAAGAATTAGTTATTCTTTTATATTTTTTTAAAAAAATATAAAATAATGTTAAATAATCTGGGTTATTTATAGTAATCTAGTAAATATATATAAAAATAAATATAAATTTTATTATTTTTTTCCTATTCCCCTAAACAGCTTGTTTAAAAAGTTAGTTTCAACACCCATTACCTCTTAAAGATATTAATTTCGAAAAAATCCAAAAAGTCAAAATATACAAATATAAAAAAAAATAATAAAAATAATTTCTGAAGAATATTTAATGCAAATAATAGAAAAGTTTAAATATGGATTATAAAATATCACAACTTATTTAAAAAAATATTAATATTTATCCAGAATAAATTAATTTTTATTTTCAACTTTTAGTAATAAAAACACTCAAAAGGGATGAGTAACTTAAAATTAACTCTTTTCTAATAAAATGGGTCCTGGTTTATTATGGAAATAGAACACATTCTATAAGTTTAATTCAGTATTCTTCTTAAAATAAATTTTCATTTTGTTAATCTGAATCATTTTTTCATACTTGGATTCATATTTTCATTTTCTTAATTTTAATATTTTTTTTTTATAATCTTTTTTTTTTTTAAAAAAAAAGACAATTAAAAAAAAAGAAAATGTTTGAAAACTCCATATTAACTTTAAGAAAATTGAGGCTATTTATTTTCTTTTTAAAATTCAACATTTACAATTAAACAAATATTATTGTCAATAATTTTAATTTCCCCAAAGAAATAGAGAATTTTGTAGAAGAAGTTTCAATAAAAGAGTACCAAAAGTTTTATTAAAATTTTATTATTTTTTTTTGTAAAATTTATATTTTGTTCAGGCTTTTCTTTTATACTTATCAACTTTAATCTGAAGTTTATTATTTCTCGTATTTCTAAACAATCTTGTGTTTGGTTGGTTCTTAAAAAAAGTTGATTTTTTATTTTTGACTTGGTCATTCTGAGTGAAATGGTGTTTACATCCTGTGTGATTTGAAAAAATTAAAAAAAAATAGCAATAACTAAAATCTTTTTCAAACAAAAGGAAACACCTCTCAAATCATCAATATTATTGTCTTTGATTGTTAATAAGAGAATTACTTATTGGCAATTTTCATTTTAATTATTCATTTTTTCATTTTATGTTTTTTTTTATTTATCATTATCGAACAGTTGTAAAATGTAAAAACATGATAAGAAGAAACCAAATTGGAAATAGTCTAACAGTATACAAATGGAAACATTTTAAGTTTGACTTCGAATGAGCTATAAATAGGAATTTATAAAGACCATTATTGGATTGGTGTATAAAACAAAGAAAAAAGTAAACATTGAAAAAAACAATTCCAACAAAATAACCAGATGAATTGCAGCTTTATCTTAAAAATTAGACTTCAAAGAACAAAAGTGTTGATGTGTAAAAAGTTATCAATAAAATATAAATAACTTTTTCACAATTCGCCTTGTTCTGTGGTTTTTATTGATTTAATAATTTTTTTCCCCTTCAATTTCCAAAACGAGATTTCTCATTTCAAATAAAAGTACACATCAATTTTTTAAATATTCAATTTTAAATTTTTATTATTTTGTTTTAATGAGTTTTAAAGATTCAATTGGGTGTTTTTTTTTTATGTTTAAAAGAGTTTCTTACGTTTTAGAATGATATTACAATTAATTTGATTCAATTATGAATAATTCTTGGAATTTTTCTGTTCGGATTTATTTTGAAAAAGAGTTTAGTTATACTCAATCAAGAGCAAAATTCCAATTTCTATTTAGACATTTTTTCTTCAGTTTTTCCCAATTAGAGAATCTAACACTAAATTTAATGAATTATTTCAGATTATAAAAAATAAGTAACCAAATTTAAAAAACACTAAAAATCGAGAGAATATGCTTTATTAAAGAACTTGATCAAAAAAATCGTCTATATATGTGATTTTTTCTCATTTTTTAATACTAGATTCAAAATAAATGATAAATTAATTATTTTTGGTTCATAAATACAGTCAGTTTCACTTTTAAGGCACAAACTTTCAACGAAATTTAAGGCACGAAAAAATCTCTAATTAAGGCACATAATTTGTAATATTTTTTTTTTACAATTTATTTTTACTAGAATTTGAATTTTGTGCCTTAATTTGAGATTTTTATTGTTCCTTAAATTTCGTTGAAAGTTTGTGCCTTAAAAGTGAAACTGACTGTAATGGGTATTTGGTTTTTTATTATTTTGAAATATTTTTGTGGATTTACACAGAATTCTGAATATTGCTGTAGAGTGTCGTCAAGTGCCTAAGTTTTCTTGAGGTTTTCTGTTTTATTTCTAAAGTGTTCTCGGTTTTTTTGAGGTTTTCTATTTTATTTGTGAAGTTTTCTAGGTTTTCTTGATTTTTTCTATTTTATTTGTCAAGTGTTCTAGGTTTTTTTTACTTTTCAAAATAAACAGAAAATTTTAATAAATTTTTGGTTTATTTCAAAAAGTAAAAAAAAAACCTAACGAAAATCTATTGATTTCACAAATAAATAGAAAACTCAAGAAAAGCTAATGGCTTTCTTCCAGAATTCTAAAGAATACAGAAATCTTTGATTTAACTCAATTCCTTTTAAATTCTGGGAAATCGAACTGCGATATTTTTTAATTTTTGAAAATGAAAAGAAAATTTTAAGAAATTTCTTTTAATTTCTTAAATTAAAACAATTCCTAAAGGCGGTTATCTTGAGGTTTTCTGTTTTGTCGAGAAAATCTATCAATTTTACAAATAAACGGAAAAATCAAGAAAAGTGAACTGCAGTTTTCCAGAATTCAAAAGAATTAAACAGGACATTGAATCGACCTCGGTTTTTTTTTGTAAATTCTTTAATAATGAACTAATTTTGATAAAATTCTCTATTTGATTTTGTTATTCCAAATACTACTAGAATTATAAGAAGAAAAATTCCGCATCTACCAGCTCTTCAAAATATTAAATAAAGGGGTTTTATAGTAAAAAAAAACCCATTCGCTAAATTCTTAAAAAAATATCGAATAATAAGTATTCTTAGATATCTGGAATAATTCTTTTTTATATACTAATTTAATTTCATCAAGGTAGAATTCATTTTGAGTATTTTATATAAATCTATTTCAATTTTTAAATTTATTTGTCAATTTAAAAACTTTTTAAAAATCAAAGTAATTTTTGACCAATAAAAAAATCAAAAAAAACTAAATTTTCAAAGAGAGACAATACAAATGATCTCCAAAACTCACACCCAACATCAGCTATAGCAACACATCTCTTTAAATATTGATTTAGTTTTGAAATAGTTCCAAGATAAGAGGATATATTACCTAATGAAGAAATACTAAAAAATGAAAATTGCAGAACAACATTTTGAGAAAAAAAACTGTCCATACTTTAATGATCAGAACTTTAAATCGAAGAAACTCATACAACCATTCTTTTCTTTATAAATATAACAAATTAATTCCAAATAGAGGAAAAATAAACCGTAAATTTATGATCGAGGTCGATTCATTATAAATGTAATTACCAATGGAATGGAATTAGCATTAAAATAAATCTGTATTTGATGAGAGATAAAAATATATCCGTATTTTCACATTTGAATCGAGCAAATTTCCAGCACTCTTTCGAAAAATTTTATAAATTAAATTTCAAAATTCCACGATAAGGTCCATTTTCATCATAATCATCCATTGTCAAACAAAAATCATGAAAATTGTTTAGAGAGGCAAATTTCTTTGCTCCAAGCCAAGAGGAGAATTGTCTTGACTCCGGTGCAATGATGTTAATTTGTTGTTTGCTCTCAGCAAAAAATGAGAGTAATTCGTTTGATAACCGATCACTAAATCCTTTAAACATCGAATGGCCACCAGCTAATAAGATATTTTGAAACATAATTTCTTGTTTTTCTTTTGGTAAGGAATGGATGGTTTCAATGCACAGCTGATGGAGCCCAATTTCGAAATTAGGTTTTTTTGACAAATGAGAAAAATCATTAGATTTTTGGATTTTGTGAATTGTCTTTTCGGCATACTGTGGGCTAAACAGTGGCTCTGTACAGAAAACAATTTTTTCGTCAATGCTTAGGAATTCGGTGCTATCGAACAATTGCGCTTTTTGGTTTTTGATAAAATTGTGATCACTTTCATTTAATTCCAGATTGTTTTGCTCCTTCTTTTGTATTGGTAACACACTGCAATACTGTTCCTTCATTAGCCTGACATGTTCTAACTCTTGATGAGAAAAATACTTGATCCCCTTCGTTGCCAAAATTTCATTCAGATGCTCAGTTATCAAGATCCCACCAAGCCCCGAAACACCAATATTACTCTTCAGGCATTGGCTTTCGACAATGGGCACAGCATAATTCAAAGACGATCCCATTTGAAGAACTAGTCCCGTCGTTTTGTTGGCTCCAAAAAGAGATAAGGATGCATTGTTTCCCAAACACAGAGACGGGGCATTAAAAGTTTCAAACATAATTTGGCAGGTTTTTCTCAGATCGTCACTTGGCGTTAATGGCTTGACAGTCAGCAGAAACGGGTGTTCCTCAGGCGGAACCTTTAATGCATCATAAAAAATATGGTGCCAGAGCTTTTCCATGTCATCCCAATTATACACACTCCCATAGATTATTGGGTACCGCTTATTTAATATCCCTCTTTTGATAATAGCTTCCTTGCCAACATAAGCAGATTTTTGTCCAGACTTGATATAAACAGATCTTTGTCTTTCTCTCCCAACAATTGATGGAAACACTACCTTTGGTTGCACACCGTTTGCTAACCCTGCTTTTGTCAGTTTTGAACCTGAGTCAATGATAATTGGTATTGTGTCGGATTCCATGTTAAACTTTAAAATCTGTTTTTGAAAAAATGCTTAAATTGACCCAGAGTAAAATTTTTGATTCAGTTTTCCTCTGTTTGTAAATAATTTGTTATTTTTGTTAAGAAATGGAATAAAGTTTGGGTGAGTTTGTTCTTTTTAATGAGTTGTGAACTATAGTATGGACAGTTTTTTTAATTCCAAATCAAGTAATTCTCTTATTATCAATTTTTAGTGTTTCTTCATTTTAGTAATAATTTCCTCTTTTCTTTGAAATACTGTTATTTTCCAATTAATAAATGAAAATTTTTCTTTGACTTTCCAAAATGAATATTAATTAAAACTGCTACAATCAAATTAGCAGAGCAAAAATTTTGTCTTAGAAATATCAAAGTAAGTTTAATTTGTTGTCTAAAATTATCATTTCTAAAGTATGTTGTAAAGTTCTAGGAGTTTTCAACTTGTAAACTCTAAAAATATATTGGAGAATTTGAACAAAAAATTTTAATTTTTTAATTGGAAAATAATGGTATTCCAAAACTAAACCAATACTTAAAGAGGTGTGTTGTTAAAAATGTTGTCATAGTGAGTTCAGGTGATTATTTTTCTTGTCTCTCTTTGAAAAATTGGTTACTTTTGGATATTTTTCTTTTTCAAAAATTACTTTTGATTTTTAAAGAGTTTTTGCATTGACAAATAATTTTAAAAATTGAAATCGAAGTTAAATATCATACTCAAAATGATTTCTACTCAGACGAAATTAAATTAGTATATAAAAATGAATTATTTCAGAATTCAAAGAATACTTATTATTCGATATTTTTTTAGATTGTAGAATGGGATTTTTTTACTATAAAACCCCTTTAATGAATATTTTGAACAACTGACAAATCTTGATTTTTATTCCGACAATACTCATTGTTATTTGGGACATTAAAATCAAAGATAAATTTTTTTCAAAATTTGGTTCAGGTTTTATGAATTTCCAAAAGAATTGTAGTTGGCACATTAATTTTGGTTCGAAAAGTTTAGTGAGAAGGAATTGGATCGAAAATCCATCACAATTACCAAGAACATTAATTTTTCTCAAGTTTCAAACACTAATTGAGTTTTTCTATCTAACCCCATAACCAAAATTTTCAAAAACAACTAGAAATTTCTTTTTTTTTTCTTTTGAAAAAATTGGTAAATATTTGAAATTTATTCCCTTTTTATTAATGTTTATATTAATTATCAAGCATGTATTAACCTTTCTAATTTATATATGGTTTAACCCAATAAAAAAGATAATTGAATAACATGAGATAGGAGTAATATAGGGATGTATTAAATTTTGACAGTGGGATAAAATTTTAAAGAAACTGATTACAATAACATAATTTAAAATCTATCACATTTTAGAAAATTTTTTATAAATTTTTTTTGGAGTTAAAAGTCGTTATAAAACCTAAGAATGTTATATTTGGGTGTTATTTAAGATAAAGAATGATATAGAAGATTTAATAATTTCAGATAATTTAAAACTATTATACAATATAAAAATACCTAATGCCTATCATTAAAAGTTATTCACCAAGAAAATATCATGATAGAAAAATGTTTTAAATTCAAAAATAATCTTGAAAAATTCATTTTTTTGAAGATATTAACATTAAATATTTTGATTTTAATTTTTTTTAAAAAAGATTTTTTACAAAAAAATAAATTTCTTAAAAAATATGAAAATCTATTAAAATAATCAAAAGTAATACAAGTTAGAAACTGTTATTATAATTTTTTTTATTCAAAAATCATAAAAGAAACCAGATTTTTGTTTTAAAGATGTGATAAGTTTGTTGTAAAATCATTTTTTTTTATTAAGACATTATGTGTAATTTATCAATTAAAATTAATTTGGTAAAAGTAGAAATAACTTAATAACTTTTTGCTATTTGAATAATAAATATGAAAAAAAAAAATAGTTTCTATATCGGTTTTTCCCTTTTCATATAGAACCTTCGAGAGAATAAAATTATAATTTGTGATCTTGATTTGAAAATAAGGAAAATGAAGTAAATTTTTTTTCACCTTTTTATTGAAAAGACCAATATCAGAAGCTGGGTGAATATACAGTCAGTTTCACTTTTAATGCAAAAACTTGCAACGAAATTTAAGACACACAAAAAATCTCAAATTAAGGTACAAAATTCAGATTCTGGTAAAAATTAATTTTTAAAAAAAAAAATTCCAAACTTTGTGCCTTAATTTGAGATTTTTTTGTGTGTCTTAAATTTCCTTGCAAGTTTGTACCTTAAAAGTGGAACTGACTGTAGTGAAAATTAAGGAATACAATAATCATTTGAGCTTCTTTATTTAATATTGAAGCTTTAATTTAAAGTTTTAAAAAATAAAAAAAAAAAAAACATCTTTTAATCTGGAATATAGAAGTTTGAAATATCAAAATATCACTAACAACAATAAAAACTATGTACTCAAGAAAGTTAAAGTTCTGGAATTTTGGTTATATTGTAAATAAACTTTATAACTTCTTGTTTTATAATTAAAGTAAGAATTAGTTTTATCAAACTTTTACTTTTAAATTGTATTATTTAAAACTAATAAGCTGTTTATTTTTCAAAATATCAAGTACAGAGCAGTTTACTCTGTGATTCAAAAATTTAAAGAGAATTACTTTGTATAAAAGACGTTTACATTAACCAATCAAAGAAATCAACAATAAATAATAATTAAATATGATATTGATTTCTTAATGTTCTATTATTCAAAATGAAATTATAAAAATATAGAAACAATTTTGAAATTTTTCACAATATTTAGATAATTTTTGATAAAATTTTTAAACTAAAAAAAAAAAAAAATTCATCAAATTAGAAAAATTTTGAATAAATTCATTGCCTAATTTAAAATTTAAGCAAAAAAATTCAGACTATTACTTTCAAAATTGATTTGAACTTAGGTATATTACTGGGTCGTGAATTAGATGTTTGGTTGAAACAATAAAAAAAAAAACATTGTTTTTATTTTGAAATATACTGTTTATTAGATAAGGGCACACGTTATTTTGATTATTGTACTGTAATCATTAAGCAGATGGAAAAGTTAAATAATGTTTTAAAATAAAAAAAAGTGTTATATATATATATATATATATATATATATATAGAAGACTTTACATTAACTGATCAAAGAAATTGGCAATAAACAATAAGTAAATATCATATTGAATTCCACAAGTTCTATAAAACAAGTAAAAATTCTTAAAATAAAGGATCAAATAAGAAAAGTTATCTTGAAAAAATTTTGTAAATTAAAAGTAACAATCATTATTCTTGAAAATTAAAAAAAAATATTAAGAAAAAATAAGAAAAATTTCATACCTAATTTAAAATTTTACTTGAAAAAACCATAGACCTTTACTTCAAAAATGATTTGAATTTGTGTATACTAGTGTGGTCATGAATTAGATGTTTCGTTGAAACAATAACAAAAAAAAAAAACATTGATTTACTTTGAAACACTGTTTCTAAGATTTTGGCACACATTATTTTGATTATTGGAAATTCTCAACTTTGGATCCTTGTTTTTTGTATTGTACAGTGGTGTAACTAACCCCTGTTTTTTATTTTAACTCATTACTAAAATTTAACTCAAGCAAAAAATATTGGCTGACTCTAGAAATAAAAGAAACAAATCAATGGAATAACAACAGTATATAAACAAGAAATTGGGTTCTTTAAATAAATTTTAAAAAAGAATTATGAAAATATTGGAAGATTAAAATGTAATTTTTTGACAAAAAAAAATGAACAAAATTTTGTTTTTTGAAATTTTTTTAAAAATCATTTAAAGTCACAAATTTTGTAAATATGATGAAATTATTGAAACAAAAGCATTTAATATAATTGAGCCATTTTGATTAATCAAAGATCTAACCTCTAAAGTCAATTTGGATCTGAACCAAGAATCTATAAGTGATTTCTGGTCTTCCAATGCACAAGCCTGAAAAAAAAACACGAGTTAAATTTTCGTAATGGGGTAAAGGTTGTCTGAACGGGTTATTTACACCACTGTAATAAATGAAAAAAAACAGTTTTTTTATAACTCTTTTCCACTATTTAAAACCAAAAGAAACATTAAATCGGATTCTATACTAACGCGCTAAAGTATTTTGAGAAGTTATTAAAACACCAATGACTAAACAGAACACTTAAATGTTTCATTTTTTTCAGGATTATTTCGTTTCCAAAATGAACAAAATTAATTTGACAATTGATCAACGCGAAAAAATGTACCATGCCTTTAATGGAGTGATTGAGTCAAGGTGTAAGAACAACCCAAAGGCTTACAAAATTTTAAGAGATTCTATGGATCGCTTTTTTGAACAAATCGATCAAAATACAATTTTGATACCAACAAACAAGGATCAAAGAAACCAAAACGAAAACGAAAATTATAATGCAGAGATACAAACAGAAATACTTTCCAACCAATTTCATGAAACTTTAACAAGATTGACAACGTTACAAAAAGACATGCCACATTTTATCAAAGAATCAGAAAGAAAATTAAACATTATTAACCAGCAACTTTAAGAAACCTGAATATTTTTCTTTTTTTTTTTTAGTATTCGTTAACAATTATTTTTTTCAAAACAAAAAAAGTTTTCAAAGCTTGGATATTTGAAGAATAAACAATTCAAATCCCCACAAACTTTTTAAAAGGGAAATTAAACCCATTCTCCAGAAATGGTGATCTCTTCACCAAATATTTTCTTTTAAAAATTTTTCCATTGAGACGCCTTGAATTTTTTTTTTTAATCATTTCTTTTGTAATTTTCAAATTCAAGGCTTTATAAATTTTCCATTAGTATACTTAAATAAACCAAAACACATCATTAATTCATTATAATTTGTGTTTTTGAATGATTTCTATTTTTAAAAATTCATTTGAATCCCATTTCTTTGAACTTTTAAGCATTTCCAAAATTTATAAATTAAAAAGATGATTGTTTTTAACTTTGTTTTTTTGAGACGTAATACTGAAGGATATAGCTTCTAAATGAATTGCGAAAGTACATTACAAACACGGTCCTTTATCTTTGTTAAGGCTCTAGAGATCTTTTATTCACAGATTAAAATAAATTTTGTTCTTGAAAAAATGTATTTTTATTTTTTTTTTTTTTATTTTGAAGGGAGACAATTAATTTCCTCTTACTGACCTTAGGTTTTTTTTGATTCAAACAATAAACAGAAAATTTACAGAAATTTTTGGGTTATTTGAAAAAGTAAGAAAACCCCAGTCAATTTTCATTAGGTTTCCATTAATTCAAAGGAATTGAGTCCAATCTTAGATTTTACTCTATTCTTTTGAATTCTAGAAAACAGCCGAAAAGTGCCTTAAAGTGCCGTAAAGTGTCTATATTTTATTGAACTTTTCTGTTTTATCTGTTAAGTGTTCTAGGTTTTCTTAAGTTTTCTGTTTATTTAAAAAATCTTAGATTTTTGTTAGGTTTTTTTTACTTTAGAAATAAATCGAAAATTTATTAAAATTTTTTGTTTATTTCAAAAAGTAAAAAAAACCTAGAACACTTCACAAATAAAATAGAAACTCTCAAAAAAAAAACCTAGAACACTTAATAGATAAAACAGAAAACCCCAGAAAACCTAGACACTTTTTGTTAGGTTTTTTTTAATTCCAGAAATAAACCAAATATTAAATAATTTCAGTTAATTTCTGAAATTATAAAATACTGCGGTTAGGTTTTACCGAATTAAAATATAAATTTCTTATATTTTCTTTTTTTTTTCTCTGAAATAATAAAAAAAAAAAATAACAGGTGTATTCTACAGCTCTTGACAGCCCTACCATAATTTCTAAATTTTTATTTTCAAATTTCAATAAAGAATCAGAATAATCTAAATCATTACCCAATGATAAGACGTATAATGAATCTTTATTTTGAATAATATCAAAGATATTATTCTTATTATTTTTGTTTATTTGTATTAATTCAATAAAAAAAGTTGTTGTTTTATTTCTTAATATTTGAAAATAATATTACATAATGTTTAAAAATTTCAAGAAATTTAATTAATATTTGTAAATAAAATAAATAATCTAAGGTTTTTAGATCTCCTTTATTCAATTTTGATTTATTTTTCTGGTATTTTTCATACTAAAATTAAAGTTGAATAGATTATAAGTTTATGCAAACTCTCCTAATTTACTTAAAATGAGATTTACAGATCAAAAAAAAGGTTTGCAAAATTTTCTTCAATTTTATCCAAAAAATCCAAACAAAATAAAAATTATCAGATCTTTTAAATGAAAATTTAATAGGTAAAAATGAATTTCTTTTTAAAAATTGTTAATACATTTCCCTAAAGTTGATAAATAAGTCTTGTTATCATGTTTAATAGTATCCATTATAATAAGTATTGTCTATTATCTTTTGGAAAAATGAAAAAAAGGGTTTGCTATTCCTTATCTACCAACGAACATTCACACTTTATTTTCAAAAAATTGGTTTTAAATACTTTGACATGTTTACTAATATTTAGATTTCATCAATCCTTTCCTCTTTACCCATACTCCAGAAAATAGTTCAGTTTCTTTAAATTCTTTTTAGTCTTTTACGAACTTTTTGACTTTGTCTGCAAAATTCATTTTCTAATATTCTTTCATATTTCAAATTCTTGATCAAAACTTTTTTAAACCAATAAAAAGGGTAAAAATAATAATTAAAAAAAGATAATCTTTAAGGATTACAATCCCTGAAATTTGAAAAAAATTATCTTGTTTAGGGTGTGTCAACTTTTTAATTTGATTCTTAGCTGATCGATTTTGTACTTATTATGGATTTTAATAGTGGTTCAAAATGGCAATTTTTGACAATTTATTTATTTTTTTTTTTACCGAAATTCGAATTGAAGAGTATAAGATTAATAGATTGATAGGTGTTCAAGAATAACTTTTGAATTTTGGGTTGTTGGGTTAGAGAATTTTGATTTACTTTTTTGTCAATCAACTAAATAAAAAAATAACATTTTTTAAAAGCTCCCAATAAAACCAAACTTAATTAAAAATTTCAATCAACAACCTACAAACCACATTTTATTATAACTTAAGTTACAGCCAATTAATCTTACACCCTTCAATTCTGATTTCGGTAAAAAAAAAAATAAATAAATTGTCAAAAATTGCCATTTTGAACCACTATTAAAATCCATACCAAGTACAAAATCGATCAGCTAAGAACCAAATTAAAAAGTTGACACACCCAATACAAGATAATCCTTTTTTCAAATTCCAGGGATTGTAAACCTTAAAATTTAATTGAAATAATTTATAAGTTATCAGTTAGAAAAGTATTTGTTAACTTTCAAAAACCTGAAATTCTTTTTCATTAAATACAGACAATTTGTTTAAATTACAAGTTTTTAAAAGTTTGACTTGTAAAAACTTTAAAATTGAAAGTTATTAGATTTTGATCTTTTAATCAACTTTCAACAATTCGAAATAATTTCTTTAAGGGACTAGTCTATATTAAATTTTTTTAGGTAAATTTAATAGGGATTTAGAATTTTTTTTGCCAATTACTTATATTTCAAATCAAAGTGAAAAACTTCTTAGTATATTAATGAAATCTTGCTAAATGACATTCATTAAATTTAGTTATAGTTTTTATAGAAATAAAAAAATTTTCAATTTTTTCACTTTTTTGAAAGTTGCTTTTTTTCAACTTTTCGCAAAAATACAAAAAATAAAAAAAAATTTGAACAAGAAAGCAAAATCTTGTTATGTTTGTGTAAGACATATAAAAAATAGTTTGAAAAATAAACCTGAAAGGTTTTTTTTTGGATTTGCATGAAAAAACAGTTTGATTCGAAAAAAATATACAGTCAGTTTCACTTTTAAGGCACAAACTTTCAACGAAATTTAAGGCACAAAAAAAATCTCAAATTAAGGCACAAAATTCAGATTCTAGTAAAATAAATTGCAAAAAAAAAAAATTCCAAATTTTGTACCTTAATTTGAGATTCTTTTGTGCCTAAAATTTCGTTGAAAGTTTGTGCCTTAAAAGTGAAACTGACTGTATTGCACCATTCTTTTTTTTTCATTAATCTACTTTTTGAGTTTACATACTTTTGTTTTTGTTGAATTTGAAGTTTTTTTAAGTATTCCCAAATTACCATCCCAAAAGTTTTTGTCAGAGTCAAAAAAAAATCAAAGAAAAAAATATGAACTATTTTTTAAAAAAGTAATTATTGATAAAACAAATTGAGTTCTTTATACAGTCAAGTTGGATGAACAGAAGTGAAAGAGAAAATATTCACTAGTTTTAAATTATTTTTTCATTTTTAAAAATGAGAATAAATATTATTTTAGAGAAAATAATTAAATCCAAAATTAATCCAAAAATTCTCATCCATACAAGATATTTTTTTAAAAAAAATATAATAAAGTCACTTTTTTTGAAAGAATTGTAAAATTTTATAAAAACAAGAACTAAAAGTTCTAACATTGAAAAAACCTGTCTATTTTCAATTTTAAACATATTTCAAGATAAGGATTCCATTTTTAGTTACAGTCAGTTTCACTTTTAAGGCACAAACTTTCAACGAAATTTAAGGCACAATAAAAATCTCAAATTAAGGCACAAAATTTGGAATTTTAATTTTTACAATTTATTTTACTAGAATCTGAATTTTGTGCTTTAATTTGAGATTTTTTTTGTGCCTTAAATTTCGTTGAAAGTTTGTGCCTTAAAAGTGAAACTGACTGTATTGGACAAAAAAAAAATTAATATAGTCTAGTCACTTAAAAACATCATCTTTTTTGTTGTCAAGTTAAAAAATAACATTAGTCTTGTACTCTTATGGTTGTCAATTTATTTCTTTGATTTGATTTCTTCAAATAAATCGATCAAATAATCATTAGACTTGGACATTTAGAGAAAAATGAATAATTCTCTCTTTTTGAGAAAAAAACACTAAAAAATATAATTAGAGAAACTCAAAACTCAAAAAGTAAAACAACAACTGGTACCTCAAATATCGCCTTTTAACATAATTTTTTTTTATTCAACTAAAAATCAAAAAATCAAAAGAATATTTTTCTTAAAAATCATTTCTTACCCTTTCTTCAATTCCCTACCTTTGTAATTTATTTTTTTTCAAAAATTCTAAATCAAAGATCTGCAAATATTAACTAAAAAACAAAAAATTTAAATTCTATATTGTGTTTACCATTTAACTGAAGATTGGCTTGGATTGATTAAAAAAACAAGTGTAACATCCTCCAAAAAAAATAAAAAAAAAACCAACAACAACAACAACGACCAAATGAACACAACAATACAACAACAATAAAAAACAAAAAAGAAAAAAGAAAAAATACAAAACGACAATCAAACAACAAAACCCAAAAAAAAAAATCAACAAAGAAAACCAAACAACAATAAAAAACAATAAAACAAAAAAATAACAACACAACAACAATAAAAGTCAAAAGAAAAAAAAAAGAAAAAATAAACAAAAAAAAAAACAAAAAAAAAAATTAACAAAGAAAACCAATAAAAAACAATAAAACAAAAAAATAACAAAAATACCCAAAAAAAAATTAAAAAAGAAAACCAAAAAAGAACTAACAACAATAAACAACAACAACCAAAAAAACAATAAAAAAAAACAATAAAAGAACAACAACAAGACAGAAACAACACCTCGCTTTTAAGAAAAGAATTTTTGTTACACGTAATTTTCAATTCTTTTTAAAATCGGTAGTTTTTACTTGAATGAGTTTTTACTTTTTTTTTAATTATTTTATTTTTCTTGTGTTCTTTTTTACTTTTTTTTTCTTTTTATTTTTTTCTTTCCAAACAAAACACAAAAAAAAATTTTTCTCACTTTCTATTTGTTCTGCTTTAACGGCTTGTTTTGTTTCTTTGGAAGAATTGCTTTAAAAAAAGAGAGATGTAATCCTCCCATGATTTTTGAACAACAATTACCAAAAAAAAAGGAAGCTTTTTGTGTAAAAGGTGATTCTGTTTCTTGTTGATTTCTTCTCTTTGCTTCAATAAAAAATTTTGTTTTTTTTTCTTTAATATTTTTTTTTTTTTTTTCATTTTTATTATCAAGATCAAGTTTTTGAAAAACACATTTTGAAAAAAAAAATTTTTTTTTCAAATTTTTAAGAGTTTAATTACTAAAATTCGATGGGATAATAAGTGACAAGTTGCCACTTTTCACAAAAATACACTATTGATTTTCCCAAAAAGAAATCTTCAAAATTTTGCCTTCACAAATTGTAAAACACAAAATTCGATTTTTGAGAAAATTAATAATTTCTTCTCTAAAAATTTCTTTACTCATGAGATCTATTGAAAAATCGAAGAGTCTTGTATAAAATAAACAATGAGGAAATTAGAGAATAGGGAATGTTTTTTGGATTTAGAGAAATCTCTTTCTCTAAATTTTTGTAATTTTTTCCTCATTTTGTCCAATTCTGATAATCATTTTTTTTGTCTTCTAATTTTTTTCATTTCATTTCAATGTCTTCAAAACCAAATTATTATCGCTTCCATGATACAAAATCATTAGCCCAAATTGAGTTTTCCCTTCCAAACGATATTAAGAGTGACGAAGATCTCCTTATTGAAATGAAGAATAATTCTCTCAAGGTTAACAACAAAAAGGGAAAGCTTTTGGTGTGTGGTAAACTCTTCGGGAACATTGATCCTGACAAATCAATTATTCATGTTGAAGATTCAAAATTGTTCATTTCACTTCATAAACATACAAAAGAAGTCTGGTCAATTCCAATAAGAAGTAAACTTAATGAAGAAATTGATGCACATTCAGCGTACTATTTTCTTCTTTTTTCTAATTTCAGAAATCTTAAAAAAAAAAACAAAAAGAAAAAAAGACTTTGATTTTTCTTTTTTTCTCTTTTTTTTATTTCTATACCGCTCAAGAAAAAAAATACCTTCATTATAGTTTACAAAATTTCAAAAGTCTTTTATTTTCATAAAGAGACCACAAAACAGTTTATTGGTTGAAATAAACTTTTTAAATTAATTCAATGGCTGTTTTAAAAGAGTGAGGAAGAAAAGTTTTCAAAAATGTTGATCAAATTGTTTGGCTTACTCTTTAAACCAACCTGAGAAACACTTTTTGAAAACTTTTGGAACACAATTTTTTTTTCAATGACGCTCAACATTTCTTTTTAACAAACTTTTGTTCCAAAATAATTTCGACAATTTTCGCAATCCTTTTTGAATTATTTTTTCTTCTTTTCCAATACGACAAAACGTTCAAAACTTAGGTGGTTGCTTCATAATTATATCATTCGTAAGGGTGAAAGAAAAGAGGCTTTTGAATTACTAAAAACTGCTGCTGATGATATACATTTACCATCAATTTTAACAATCATCAAATCATATTTCCAAGGTAGTATTGATTTTGATCTGAAAGAAGACAAAAGCAAAGGGTTTTATTATCTAAAAAAGTATGCGGATTTTAGTTTGGATAAAAAATATTTATTTCTCGTAAGTTAATCAATTTTTCAAAATTTTTTCTTCTTTTTTTGTTTCAAATCGAATTTGAAAAGAAATACAAAAAAAAACAAATTCTTTCTTTTGAATCAAATTTCCTGAACAAAGCTTTGAAATTTTCAAAGCTTTGTTTTGACTTTAAAGCAATACCAAGGATATAAAAACAATATTAGCAATTTTTGAAACAATTTTATTTTTATCAATCACTTTTATATAAGGGATGAACCCCACCCTAGATTCCTTCTATAATTAATAAATTTTATAATTGAAAGCAAATAATATTAGTGCTCCATTGCTATAATTCAAATGGCTCTAAAAAATCTGTTATAAACATTATTTTACCATTATTACATTTTTTACTTATGATCACTACAGCCAGTTTCAAATTTAAGACACAAACTTTCAACTAAAATTAAGTCATAAATAAACCTCAAATTAAGGCACATTTTTTGGAATTTTTTTTTTTACAAATTATTTTACTAGAATCCAAAATTTTGTTCCTTAAATTGAGATTTTTATTGTGCCTTAAATTTCATTAAAAGTTTGTGCCTTGAAAGTGGAACTGAATGTATTAAAAATTATCCTTTTGAAAATTTTTTTTTTAAATCTGTTTTCCAAATATAAAAAGAGAGATAACTCAAAATAATAGTGTTCCCAGGTATTTAATAATTCATATTAAGGAACTCCCAATAGTAATTATTTTTGCATTTTTTTGAATTCAAAGATTAAATCAATAAATTATCAGCATAAAAAAACCCAAAGTCAGATTAATTTTGTTTCCTTCTTATAAAGCTTGTTGTAACATCAATATATTTCCAAACATTTCAGAAAATAATTTGTAAAAATAATCTATAGAGTTAATTATTTAATTTTGTAAAATAACACAATATTTTACCTACTAATCTACATTTCAAGACAAATTTAAGAAAGACATTTTTCAACTTTGAAGTCTGAATATTGATGATTAAACCTTTAAAGTTGTCTCTAAATTTCTATTTTTCTCAAAAATTCTTCAATTTTTTACTATACAAAGGATCATTTTTAATTGATGAAATTAACAAATATTACTAATTTATCTATCAAAAATTTCGATACATTTGAATTATGATACACAAATATGATTTACCTTCAATGGCAACATACTTTAATTTTAGACTTATCTGTGGTAGACACTAATCCCTTAAAATAAAAAAAAATAAAATAAAACATCAATTTTGTCATTGAGAAAATTTCTTTCTTATATTTCATCTTTTTGTAAAGTAAAATTAGATTAATGAATTTAGTGCCTCTCTAGTTATTATGTAAATTCATAACTTTTTTTACTTGGAAAATGTTAATATTGATTAAAAAAAAAATCAAGATTTCAAAAAAAAGTCTTCAAAACTTAAATTTTGGAATGAGAAATCTCATTTTCAGTTATTCTTTGAGTTACAAATAAATTAACAAATTAATTGATTTTTCTTGAAATATTGTAATCTGTTAAAACTTTCAGTTATATCTTTTCTTGATTCGCCCTAAATACTTTTGATAAATTCTGATGAATCCTTTTCATTTTTTTTTTTTTTAATTTTTAATTAAAAATACTTTCCTTTTTCTTTGCTTTTTTTTCATAATTCATTACTGATAACTTATTTTAATTTTTGAAAATATTTTGTAATTAAAAAATGTAAATGGACTAATGATTTTTGTGGATCTAAACCTAATTAGTTAATTATACTCATTTTGGCATACTTCATGAAACCAAACACAAACCCATCAAATAAAATTCTTTTTTGTTTATAAGGGGATATTAAATGGTTTGAAAATTTTGAAAAGAAATGGAAAAGTATATTAAATAGAGAACATTACAATTTTTTTATCCAAATTTTGAAAATTAAATATTTTATCCTATTTGGTGATTGATATTAAAAGAAAACTCTCATCACAACTAAAAAGAAATTCAGAAAATAACCTTAAAGTGAATATAATTCTGACTACCCTGATTGTAATTTTTAAAAAGAATAAATTTAAAAATCTGTTACTTTTCCATTTTCGAAATTGATTTTTGAATAGCAAAATTTAAAATGAATCTCAATAATAAATTGTTCCAATTTATTTTATTCTTGTAGCTGCCATGTAAAACAAAAGATAAAAAACCATAAGTTAATATTCCAAAAGGTGCTTTAGTGAAAAAAAGAAGAGAAATGTAAAAATAAAAATTTCCATATCTTCAAAAATAAAACGATAAGCAAATGTGAGAAAAGATTCTAGAATCCTTTTTTGGATCTCTTCTCAATATATCTGACTCTTCATGTCGAAAATCACAGAGAAATTTTATTGGATATTTTAATTCTTTTTCAGAGAAAAATTCAACAAAATCCACTTCAATAAATTAACTTGAATCATAAATACTAGATTTGAAAAGGCAGGGAGATTCACGAAAGATAGTCTTTAAAAATTTTTCAGATTTCGAAGAAAAAAAAAAACATAATTTTTAAAAACAAAAAAATTTTACAATTCTTTTACCAAATTGGCTTATCTTTAAAAACCAAAATTTAAAACAATAAAATATTAAAGATCTTTGAAGATCTTCATTATAAAAGTAAAAAAGAAGAGGTAATATTGTATTTCCTTTTTGAAAAATCAAATATTATTTTCAAATTATGATAACTTTTTGCTTTTTATTTCTCACAAGTTAATCTAGATTTTGGTGTTTTACTAATTGTAAATTAGTGATACAGGGTGTATTTAGAATGATATACTTTAAAATTGTTGCAAACTTAAATCCGTTTCACTCAAATGGCCCAACCAAAAATGAAAAATTCAATTTTTTTTCAGAATTAACTAAACATAAGATTGATTAGAAATAATAGATTAAATAATAAACTTCAGATTAAAGTTTATATTCATTCATAAAAGAAATACCTGAACAAACTATAATTTTTTCAAAAAAAAAATGTTAAAATAGTTTTTAGTCCTATATCAATGGAACGTATGGTGCAAAATTTCACAAGTTCTTTAGGAAATTAAAATTGAGGTAATAAGGTTTTTTACTTATAATCGTATTGAATTGGTAAGAAATTATATTGCCTTAATTTTCTTAAAGTTAATTTTGGGTTTTTTTAAACATTTTTTTTTTTCGAATCTACTTTTTGAAATAAAAAAGAAATGAAGTTAAAAAAAAAAAATGTCAAATTTGATACTAGAAAAAAAAATAATTGGCAAAATTATTAGAAAAAATGAATCAGATCAACAAATTGAAAATTTATTTTGAGAAGAATATTTGATTAAACTCATACAATTTGTTCTATTTCTTGAATAAAACTTGCCTCTTTGATTGGGAAAGAGTCTGAAGATTTTAAGTTTGAAATTTAATTTATTTTGTGTAAGAGTTTTAATAGAGATAATTATTATTTCTTCAAACAATATTATTGAAACTACTATTTTTATTAAATAATGAAAAAAAAAGTAAAATTTAATTTGAGAAATACATCTTAAAAATTAAACAAAAAATGCAAAATAAATTGTACTAAATTGTATCGATATAATCTATTTCCAAAAAAGCAAGAGGAAAATTTATTTTAAAAGATTTTTATTAAACTTAATTCTAATAAAACTATATAAATATCCAAAATTGTTATTAATCATTTTTTTCTTCTTCATAAACTTTCATTTTGTTTGTTTATAAAACAATATTACATAAATAAAACGAATAAAAATTTGATACCCTCGATTTTACATGACATTTTTTAGATACCTGAAAATTGGTGATTCTTTTTTTCTTTTTGATCCCAAAAAAAGTTTTTTTTTCCAAATTAGGTTTAATCCTGCTAAATTTTCCAATAGAATGAAAAACTTGTAACTGTGTTTTATGATTTAAAAAATTGTTGGTAACATTATCAAACTGCCCATTTTTTTATTGAAGTGTTTCCTAAATTGTTTTTTCCAAAAAATGTGAAATTTTTCTTTTTTCATTTTTGTGAAATATTTTGATGATCAGTTTTTGAAATCTATCCAATAGTTACTGTTTTAATTAGTAGAAATACCCCTCTTTAGTTTTCTATTACCATTTTATCAATAGAACCATTTACAAAGAGAATCTTATTTGAAATATATAAAAAAAAAGTACTCCTTTTTCTGTAAATACCTTACTTTAGTCAAAACAATAATAAAAAAAATTTGGAATTTTTTTCTCTAATTTGGCACATACGAATATAAAGTAATTATTTTTCTTTTGAAAATATTAAACATTTTAGACTGGTAGTTGTTATGAGAATGGTGAAGGTACTGAAATTGATTTTGAAAGAGCAAGTTATTATTATCAACTGGCTTACAAAGAAGGAGATATCGATTCATTATTTCATCTTGGATTACTATATTATAAGGGCGGCAAAAATTTAGATCAAGATTATAATGAAGCAAAGAGACTTTGGAATATAAGTGCTTCAACACATAAAAATACACAAGCATTATTCAATCTTGGCCATATGCGTAAGTATTATAATTTTGAATCTATTATTTTTATTCTTATCATCTTTTCTTGTAAAGATAATCGTTAGTGGATTGTTTATTAAGATATTTCAGAAAAAATAAGTGCTGCATTTTTTTTTTACAGTTCATAAAAAATCCTCTTTGTTAGTGGTGCTATTCGTAAATTGGTAATATCCAAATTAAGATAAATGTTAATACCGATTGAATCAATGACTAAGGTCTTTATTTCAAAATATGTTTGTTGAAATAATTCCAAAAAATGAAAAAATAATTGAATTTTTTTTGGAAAAAACAATGCACAGCCAATTCCAATAAAAAACTGAAAATATGTAAAGGACACAAATGCTTTTTCAAACAATAGAATACAATTATAAGCTTTACATTCGATTTGAAGATTTGCTGAGATTATAAAAGTTATGAAAACGATTTTTTTAATCAATAGAATACAGTTATCAGTTTTCAATTCTATTTGAAATTTTGTCGAGATTAACTCTCTTAGGAAAAAAATTTTTCGATCAAAAAGAAAAAACTAAACACAAATTATTTACCTTTAAGAATATCATATAAAATTAAGCTCAAGAAACTTTTAATTCCTTTTATTTCTGCAATATAATACAAAAATAAATTGGATTATTATTAATAATCAATAAATGTTATTTAATTATTTGGTATATTTTAATAGTTTTATGAGGATTGAAGCTTAATAAAGATATTTTAAAATAAATTTTCCTCTCTTTTTTGAAAATAGCTTAGTTTAATTTTTAATATATTGAAATTATTAAAATATGTTTTTTCTCTTATATACCTAACCAATATATATATATATATATATCTTAAAAGAAATGGAAGGAAAAGGTTTTAATAAAGATCCAGTTCAAGGGAAAAAAATAATGAATTTCGTTTGTGAAGAAGATGAAGAAATTGGTATTTCCCAATCATTAGAAGAAAAAATTGAATTGGAAATCAATCCACCTATACTTGAAGAACAGGAAAAGGAACAGCAAAAGAAGATGGAAAGCAAAAAGAAAAATGTAAAAAAGAAAAAAGATCATTTAGACAAATCTTTTTGGAAATCTAAAACTTTTATTATTGGGGTTGGTTCTGTTGTGGCTTGTACAGTGGGTACTTTAATTGTATTAAAAAATAAAAGAATAAGTGTTATTCAAAAAAAAAAAAAATTTCTCTTCTGGTAATAAAATAAAAAAAAAAAAAAAAACATCACTAACTTTTTACCTAGTAAGTACAAAGACAAACATAGTGATTTATACCCTTTTAAAAGTATTTTAACAATTGGTAGTTGTTTGTTTCAAAAAAAAAAATTCAATAAAAATATTAATTCCATTTTTTGTTTCTTCAATGAATAATTTTGTATTTTAGAAAAAATCTGAATAATAATTGAAAAAAAAGAGGTTAAGGGATAGGTAGTCTTTCGAAAAAACAGGTCAAAATTTTAAAATATGTTCTTAGTGATATTCTCTATTTACAAATTTTGTAGATATCCGAAGTTTCAAAAAATTTTTATTGATTAATAAACCCAGAAAAGAAAATTTTTCCAAGTGAAATCCATTTTTTTTTTCTATTTTTTAGTCAAAAGAAAACCTTTAAATCCATTTTATTTCTTACACTCAACAAAGTTTTCAACGTTTTTATTACCACCATTATATTTTTTCAGCTTTATTGCATGATTTCAAGTCTTTGTTGACAGGAATTTAAAGTAAAGATTTTTTTTCTTTATTGAGATAATTCTTTTGGTTAATAAAAAATATTTATTCAAGCTATTGAAAAAAATTAGTATTTTTTTCAGAAGAAGAGTAATAATATTAATTTTTTAAATTAATCTACAAATTTTACTCAAAAATTGTGTTTTTGTTCTAAGATGAAATTCGATTTTTCAAAATAAAATTTAAAAAAGAGATATTTGCGAATTTTGAAAAATTCAACCTAAAAATTCAAAATCAATTTTTTTATCCGAAAAATGATATAAATTGTTATAATTATTCTTGTGAATAAATTCAAATGATTTTTTAAAATTTTTTTGCATTTTTTTTTTCATTTTCTGAAAAAAGCAAACGACTTTTTTCAACTTTTTAGGAATAGAACATTTTTACTTAATTGATCTGTATTTCATTGAAAAACATTTTTATAAACTTCTATCAAATTTAGAGATATTTGATCAAAATTATCACTATGAAAGGATAACTTTTGTTAGGTATGTTATGAATTCCTTTGGAATGTGCATTCTTTTGCAGTTCAAAAATGGATCTTGTTTATGTAACAAATATTTCAATGTAGAAATAGAGGAAGATATCGATGATTTATTATGGTACTATTCATTTTATAAAGAAAATCGAAAAATTTTGGATTCAAGAATTAATTCGAATTAATAATGTCAATAAGAATAATATCAAAGATGTTACAACTATTCCAAGTCTACAGTGAATTTTTCCAGACTTGAAAATTGAAAATTTTGTATCTGTTAAATACAAAAAAAAGCTTTCTGTTATATGCTATCACATAATTTTATGGTGTGACCTATGTCTTTTAACAAAATTTCTTTTTTGATAACCTGGGAAAAAAATCTTATTGTTTATGAAATAAATTCAAAAATCTAAAATAAAGATTTCAAAGATGGAAGTAGAATTTAATAATAACTCTAAAATGGTTCTATCTTTTGAATTTAAGGTATTTTGAAATAAAGATCCACAAAAAAATTGGAAAATTAATATAAATTTTTGATCATTCATAATGTTTGAAGTAAAAAATTCAAATTTTAATTTTTCTCTATCGAAATTTTTTCCTATTATAAAAGTTCACGGTTTGTAATAGGCTATCATATTACCATAAAATCCTGACATAGAAAGGAAAGTATGAGATAGAAAATGTATTTTCTGTATATCATAGATTTAACAGAGGGGTATGAAATGGCTGTAACAAAAGAAAGAAACACTATTTATCTTGCAATTGCTAATGATAAAGAAAATAATGAATCTTTATTGAAATTTCAAAACAAAAATTTAGATTTAGAGAAGTGCCAAAGTGTGCCAAAGAGTGCCATTATGTGCCTAAGTTTTCTTGAGGTTTTCTGTTATATTCTTGAAATTTTTTTTTAATTTCAAAAATTAAAAAAAAACCTAATAGCGGTTTACAAGAATTCTAAAAAATAGAGTAAAATCAAAGAAGTAACTCAATTCTTTTTAATTATGAAAAATCTAATTATGTCTTTCTCTAGGTTTTTTGTTTTCTTTGTTAAGTGTTCTGGGTTTTTTGGAGTTTTTGAAATAAACAGAAAATTTTAATAAATTTTGGGTTTATTTCGAAAAGTAAAAAAAACCTAACGAAAATCAATAGATTTTCTAAATAAATAGAAAACTCAAAAAAACCTAACGAAAATCTATTATATTTTCATAATAGTCAGAAAATTCAAGAAAAACCTAACGGTGGTAAGATGAAATTAATTTCCTCACTTCAAAATAAAAATAAAAAAAAAAAAAAAAAGATCTTATTCTATAAAATTCAACAACAAAAAGGATTGATAAAAAAAATTTGGGAACATTATTGATCTTATTTATAAGAATCCAAACATTAATAGAGAAGAAAACAAATGTCAAACTATTAGTTTGTATTTGTGATTTTTTTTTTTTTTTCATTAAAAATTTCAAAAAGTATTTGTTGTAATCTAGCAGATTTCCTTCAATACAGAATAAAAGAAAAAAAGAATAATAATAACGGAATAAAAATATGTTAATAATTGTCAATTAAATACAACAAATAAGAATTTTTGGATAATTGGAAGAATTCAACTGCTTCATAAAGTTCATTTAATGTATCCGTTGACAAATTCTTCGGAATTGATTCTGTGTATAAAAATTCTATCAATATTTTAATTGTATTTGTCTTTGAACCAGAATAATCAACAATTGAATCAATTTTCTCTAGATTTAAAAGCATTCCTTGAAATAATTTACTTCTTGTGAATAGTATTTCTTTATGAACTTTAATTGGGGTATTGTTTGCAATGATGGTGAAATTTTTTGGATATGATTTGAGATTAAAGAAATTATTTAAATCATTTAATAAGCCTTTTTTCCCTGATTTTTTTTCAAAAATCTCAATTGAATTAACTTTTGGATCAATTTGCTTAATAATTTCAAAAAGATTATTCTTTTGTTTCGTTATTTTTGTTTGCTCCATTACTATTAAACCTTTAAATTCTTCTATTTCACTGGTTGTGTCAAACGATGAATAAGGGTTTATTTCTAGATTGTTTAATTTTTCATCTCTTTTTTCATTATATTTAAATTCTTCATCATTAATTTTTAATTCACCAGTATATATCCAATATATTATTTGTTTTGCGAGTGTGGAATCTTGATAAGATAAGATATTTTGGAATCTTTGAATAAATTCATTTTCCTTAAGTTCTCCATTTTCCTTTTTAATATCTTTTTTTTCTTTTTCATGTTCTTTTTCATTTTCTTTTCCATGTTCTTTTTCATTGCAATTGTTCCCATTCATATCATCATTATCATTAAAGATATTAAATCTCATTTTAATAACCCATTTATGAATTTTAAAGTTGTCCATTGAATTACTAAATACTAAATCAGTTTTTTCTTGTTCTTTAAACAATTGAATAAAATCGTTTTGAAGGTTTTCATAATAAAATAACATTTTTTTGACTTCATTTTTACAATCAGATTTTAAAACCTTTCTAATTGTAGCTCTATCAAAATGTATTTGATTATTAAAGCAAATTTTCAGCATTTCAATGCCACTTGGGTGTTTGGAAATGAAATCTAAAGGAGTTTGATTAAGGAACTCTCTAATGTTTAAATTAGGTTTTGGGTGGGCATTTTCGGCAATGTATCTAAATATTTCAAGACTGCCAGATAATGCGGTGACATGATGCATCACCGTTTCAAGTTTATAATCTGATTTAATATTAACATTTGTTCCGCAGTCAATGAAGGCTTTTATGTTTTGGAATACTTTTTCATTATACCATACCGCTACCAAATTTAAAAACATAGTATGTAATGCGGTATAACCCTTATTTTTTTGTTGATTTATATCAACACCAGCTTTTATTATCTGTGGTATGAATTTATGACATGTATTTTTACAAATTTTATGGAGGATTGATCCTCCATCAAATTCTTTATAATCTACTATAGGTGGATTTAAAGACAGCAAGAATTCAATTTGCTCTTCAGTAAATGTACTATTACTATGAAAACTATCCAGTGCCTTTTTAAGTATTGTTGGTTGTAATTCTTTAGGGGTAAGATCATAGAAATACTTCATCACTTCTGGGTGATTTTTATAACTACAAAGTCTGATAAAGGGGTGATTATTTGTGTTGGCCAAATCAAATTCTGCTCCATTTTCATGTAAATATTTTACAGTCTCAGCATTTATCACAAATTTATTTTGAAAAAGAATAGTAAACAATGTTGATTCGGAAGTTAAATGACCCATTCCTTTGTGATTTTCAGTAAATAATGAACCCCCCCATGATGTGGTTTTACCCGATGTTTCATTACCAAACAGTCCAATTCCCGTTCTTGTCGAATTCCCAAACAAGCCAATTCCTGTTCTTGTCGAATTCCCAAATAAAAAAGTTTCTGTATTTGTCGAATTCCCAAACAAGCCAATTCCTGTTCTTGTCGAATTCCCAAATAAAAAAGTTTCTGTATTTGTCGAATTTCCAAATAAACTTGTTTCTTTGTTTGTAATTTCATTATTCTTATCTTTTTTAATTTCAATTTCAATTTCTTTTTCTTTATCTATTTCCTTTTTAGGTTGTAATACTTGATTATTATTTTCTTTTTCTTTTTCAGTATTATTATTATCATCATCATCATCATTTTCATCATCATTATTATTATCAATATCATTATGATTATTTTCAATATTCTTATATTTAATATGAGCAAGTTTTACCTGATTTTCTTCAAGTAATTTTTTAATTCTTACTGTAGCACCATTTTTTATTAATAATTTAATAATTTTCAAATCAAGATTTGACGAAATTGCTCTGATTAAAGGAGTAAAATTCTTGTCATCAAAATAATTTATTTTTGAATTGTCCTTTCTAAGGAGATATCTAAGGATTTTAAATCTTTTTTTGTCTTCTGTTATTTTATATTGGGTATTATTATTGATATCATTGTTGTTATTATTACTAAATTGGTTAAAAAGAGTTTCCTTATGTGAATTACAAATAAGATGAATAATAGTCTGGTTTTGCGAAAATATATGATTAAAATCAAATCCAGATTCAACTAATAATTTAATAATTTTGAAAGAAAGTGAGTTCTGAATTGTAAATTTGATTAGGTAATTTAAGAAAAGATTATTTTCATTCGGCTCCTTTGCATTTACCTTGCTATGCTCCCGCTGAAACCCAAAAAAATGGTTGTCGTTATTATTATTGTGAATAATATCGTTTGTAACCTTAGTATTTTTTTTGTCCTCTGTAGATTTGTCTTTATCAATTTTTTTTTTCAATGTATTGTAAATTTTAATTAAAATTTGAAAGACTTCAATTTTGAAGAATTGATCATTAGTTCTATTATTTGTAATTGTTCTTAATAATTTATTAAACTGATCATAATTCATTTTCCCGGTTGTAATTAATTTCAAACAATAATTAAACAATAATTTAATATTGAAGAAAAAATTCTCTTCACAAAAATCCAACATAATGTTGATATAATTATTTTGACTGGCATTAAACAAAATATCAATACCCATATCAAAAAATAATTGAAAATCTTTGGAAGAGCATTGTCTACTCACGACTATAAAGTCAAAAAGATTTCTATTTTGATCATTTCTAATGTTTAAATTAGCATTGTATTTGAAAAATAATTTTAGAGTCTTTTTTTTATTTAAGATTTTATATTTTACTTTATATAAATAACCAAAAGTTCTTCTCGCTGCATAGTATAAATAGGTTATTGGTGGATTGCCGTTTGTGTCTTTACTGTTGATATCGGCTCCATTGTCTAATAAAAACTGTATGAGTTCAACAGGTGCATCAAAAAACGTTGCTATATGCAATGGTGTTAGCATATTTGGATCTTTAATATTTAAATCACCCCCCTTTGAAATATAATATTTAATAATCTCAATATCTTGATTTGTTGAACAAAGAAAATGTAGAAGCGATTGCCCGTTAGGTTTGCCTTCTATTTTCATTTCATCGTGACTACTATTTCCGCCGTCGCGGTGTTCGTCACTGATATAATCATAATCCTCTCGAAAGATCGAACCAAAACCCATTGCAATGTCAGAAGACGGAGGGTTCACAATAATTGGCCCAAGATAATCTGTTTGTTGTTTAATATTTAAATCGACGCCAGAATCGATCAATAATTTAAAAATTTTGAAAGAATTTTCCTTTATTTTCTTTTTCTTATTTTCATTGTAATAAAAAAGCTTTGACTCGTCACGATACATAAATGGCGAATATGTTTTATTTAATGCAAAGATATGTAAAGCGTTTTGACCCTTTTTGTTTAAATTATTCACATTAACTCCCAAGTCAATAATTTTTTTCACAATTTGATAAGGAACCCCATATTGCAATGCGACCTGAAGACAATTATTTCCGTTATTATTTAATTGATTCACATTTATTTTATTTTCTTTAATAAAATCCTTATTTTTTATTAAATGATCAAAAATTTTGGAAAAATCATTATTTAAAATTATTTTGAATAAAAGATTTTCGCCCCTTGGATCCAAAATATTCGTGTCTGCGCCATTATTAATTAAATATTTAATTGTTTTAAAATCACAAGTTAAAGAGGCTAATTGCAATGGTGTATATCCAAGACCCTTTTTGACCGTTTCAACACAATATGAATTCTGTGAACCATAATAGTCGTCGTCTTTTGAACCGTTCAATAGAATATCTAGATGATTTTTTTTTCTCATCTCCTTTATATCGAAATCCATATCAAATCTACATTTTGAATTCATATTGTTTTTATTTATTAATAATTTAATTGTTTCCAAGTGGCTTGAACTTCTACAAGCTAAATGTAAGGGATACTCGTCATATAAGTTTTTTACATCAATATTTGCATTTTTTTTTATTACTAAATATTTTATTAATTTGTAATGTTCTATTCTTTCCTTTTTAAAGATCTTGTTTTCTTTTCCATTTGATAATAATCCTTCACGGTAACTGATAAAAGGAGCCAATTCATTATCTTTGTCATTCTCAGATTCGTTATAAATTGGTTCAATGAAAAAACTAGCATAATGTAATGGGGTATTATTGTTAATATCTAAAGCATTTAAATCAGAATTGTTTTTAATTAAAATTTTTGAAATGTGCATGCAAAAAGTATTTTCATAGCCATAATTGAATATTAAATGTAATGGGATTCTTGATTTGTCATCCCGAAGATTTACATTTGCTCCATTTTCTAATAATATTTCCATGATTTGAATTAAAGTTTGAATGTTGTTATACGGACTTAAAGTAATCAAATGGAGTGGTGTTTTTCCTTTATTAGGTTTATTGGGATTGTTTTTATTGCTTTTACTCTTTAATTTCCGTTTTTGTTTGATATTTTCAATGCCATTATTATTATTATTATTATTATTATTATTATTATCATCATCATCATCATCATCATTATCACCATTATCATCATTATTATTGTGATTATCATTATCATTATAATTATTTTGTTCATCGTTGCTTTGTTTGTAGGTCTTGTGTATATTGAAATTTGGATCATCACTTGTTTGCTTTTTATTTAAATATATTACATTTTTATCCTCATTGAAATATTGAGAAAAATTTTTGTTTTCAATTAATCCCGCGTCCTTATGAGAATTAATATTTTCAGTGAAAGCATTAATATTTTCATAGGTTATTAATGATTTTATTGTTTCAGGGTTTAAAAAAAGGTAATTACAAGCTAAATGTAAAGGGGTGTATCTAAAAAAATTCAAGGCATTAGTATCAGCGCCTTCATCAATTAAAAAATTGACACATTTATCTACGCTGTTTCCATTACATAACTCATGTAAAATAATTTTTGATTCGTTGTCTCTTGAATTAATATTAAAATCATTTTCAAGGAAAAGATTATAAATTTTTTTAAATTTTCTCAAAGTAATCTTCGATTCCGTATAATTTCCAGCATTTTCAAGATATATATGGAAAGGCGACAAACCAACACCAGGTGAATTTATGTCATTTACATCAAATTTTTGAATCTTTTTAAGCTCCTTTTCTCGCTGACGATATTTGTAAGTATTGAACTCAGAGTATTGTGTTTTTGAATCAAAAAATGAGGACACAAAGTTATCATAATTACCATACGTTTCGCCATCTCTTTTTGGTATTAATTCATCATAAATTTCGTCTGTAATACTATTTTTGACATTTTTTTTGGAAATTAAGAGTTCAAAATCTTTGAACGTTGCTTTACTATTCTTACATGCACATATAAAAGCTGTTTCGTTTTTTGAAGAAAAATGTTCAAAATCGATTCCCATCTTAATTAAATAAGATGCAATTTTAAAGAATGGGCCTTCTTCTTCAGTTTCTTCTTCAGTTTCTTCTTCAGTTTCTTCTTTTATTTTTTCTTTTATTTTTTCTTTTATTTCTTCTTCTCTTTCTTCTTCTCTTTCTTCTTCTGTTTTTTCTTCTATTTCTTCTTTCACTTCTTTTTTTTCTTTCACTTCTTTTTCTTCTTTTTCTTCTTTTATTTCTCCTTCTCTTTCCCCTTCCTTTTCCCCTTCTTTTTTCTTAAAACGATAATTCCTAGTTTTTTTTTTATTGAGCTTATTAAATTTATTGTTTTTAGAAATAATAGTAGAAAAATTACTATGCAAAAACTGCTCGGTTTCGTATAATAAATGAAGAACTGTTTTATTTTTAGAGTCAACTCTGTTTATTTGATTAATATCTAATTCTAACATGTATTTGACAATTTCTAACTTTGGTTTTCTATTTAGATAAAATAACAAGAAAAATGGGAGGTTCCCTTCTTGTGTTAGTTTTTTATAATCAATGCCTTTTTCAACTAAAAATTTTAGATAATTAACATCCTGACAAAAAAGGGATGCAACATGTAAAGCATTCCACCCCAGAGAGTCACTTTCATTAACATCTATTCCTCCCTTTTCAATTAAAATTCTTGCAGTTTCAAGATTTGGTTTTTCATTTATTGACAAATGGTGCAAACAGTTGATATAATCATTTGAACTACTATAAGTATTCAGATGATCAAAGGCGTCTTTAAAAATTGAATGTTTGTTAACAAGTCTTGCGTTAGCCCCAGAGTCTATTAAAAATTCAAGAACCTTTGGCCCGTTATTTGATGAACATGCATAATGTATTGGGCTGATTTGTAATACATTTTTACAATTTAACTTTATGTGTTTTTCAACCAAATATTTGATGATTTCAAGAGAAGCATTGTTATTCAATGCAAAATGTAAGGCATTATTACCATAAAAATCTTTAAAATTGATATTAATTTTTAATTCTTCAATTAAATATTTTAATTTCATTAAATTGTTATTCTTGTTGGTGTTGTTGTTGTTGTTGTTGTTATTGTTTTTATGTTGATTGTTACAATTTGAAACACAATAAAAAACGGGATTTAAGGATAAAATTTCAAATTTGTGTGAATCATTTTTGTGATTATATTGACCCATTAAATTATTAAAATTATTTTCCGTTTGTGAATAAATTTCTTTTTCAAATTTGGATAAATATTTACATATTTCCAATGATCTGGAATAAGTGAAAGATAAGCATAATGGTGTTATAATTGGATTAAGATCTCTGAAAGAATCAATGTATGGTTGTTTGTATATATCTACTTTTGATATTCTTTTTAGAAAATCAAGATCAATTTTGAGATAATATTTAATTTTAATTCCCAAATCAATCAAATATTGAATTTCTTTCAAAGAATAATTAAAAATGATTAAATAGTGGAGACAAGTCCATCCATTAAGATCATATTTATTTATATTTGCATTTTTTGAAATTAAATATTTAAATAATTTGAATCGGATTTTTTTTTCTTCTTCTTCTTCTTCTTCTTCTTCTTCTTCTTCTTCTTTGCTTTGTTTTTCTTTTTCTTTTTCTTTTTCTTTTTCCTTTTCTTTTTGTGTGAAAGATTTTGGTTTTTTACAAAATAGTGAATAAAATAAAGGAGTACGCAAAGCTGAATCATCTAATTCTAAATCTGCGCCATATTTCAATAAAAGATCAATTAACAACAGATTTTCTGGACAATATTTACAAGCAATATGCAATGAATTTTTGAATTTTGTCAATTTGTTGCAGAAATTTGGATCAATTCCAGATTCTAAAAAAATGCTGATCACTTCAAGCGGTAATTTGTTTTTAATCGCTAAATGGAAAGGATTCATGGGTGTTAGGCTATCGTCACATAATACATAATAATTGTGACTTGCAAGTGTTTCGAAGGCAGCTGGCGTTAACATTTTTGATTGGTATTTTGAAAGAAAAGTGTGATTTACTGGATAAAGGTTTTTCTCTTTGGTTAATTTTTTGAACCATTTTTCCTGACTTTTTACATTAGAGTACCTTGCAGTTTTTCTGATGTTTTGAGTTCTTTGAAAGTCTTTATAATATTTGAATTCTTTTTTCTTTTTTCTTATCTTCTTTTCCTCTTTTGTTTCTTTTTCTTCTTCTAATTCTTGTTCTATTTCTTCTTCTATTTTTTCTTCTACTTCTTCTTTCACTTCTTTTTCTTCTTCTTTTTCTTCTTCCTCTTTTTTTTTTCTGCACCTTTTGAGATAATTTGAATTTTGAAGAATAAATGAAATGATTTTTGGGTCGATCGTTTTTATGGTACAAGCAAGACCTAAGGGTATGAGTTCTTCAAAATTTATTTCCTGAATTAATTTAGAGTTATATTCAACCAACCTTTGAATATGACTCAATGGTGTTTGATTTCTTATTGCAGTATGAAGGAAACAATCTCCTTTGTTATTTTTTAAATCAAATATTGGTTGAGAAGAAAGCAAAACATTCAACATTTCAAGTGTGCAATTATGTTTTAAGCAGAGGTGGACAAGTGTGTTATGATCTTTGTCTTGCATGTCCACAGACTTTCCTTCTGAAAGTAATTTGCTAACAGTCGTTAAATCGTTTTTTTTAATTGCTTCGAACATTTTTTCAATTTCTTCTTTAAAACTCAATCGAAATAAGAAAATGAGAAAAAAATGAAACTAAAGCTGAAAAAAATGAAAAAAAAAGGGAAAAACAGGTTGAAATTAATTTCTCAAAAAATACTTTTCAAGTATCTTTAGGTGTTATTATTAAAAAAATGATTTTTACTGAATCTACAAAAATTGAATAACAATTTTTTTATCTTTTTGGAGATACCACGAAATTTTAAAATGAATCTAGTTAAAAATTATTCGTTAAGTGATGAGTGTTTAACAATAAGAAGCCTTAGATCAAAGTAAGTGTCGTTATTGGGCAAAAAATGTCTTAGTGATACAATGTTAAAATGTCTCTAAATTTTTGATTAGTAAAGTAAACTAAATTTCATAATAAAAGGACCACCTTACATTTGAATAATGAATTGCTTTTGTCTCGTTTTGAAGTTTTTCCTCTCACAATGGAAAGTTTGCAAATAAATCATTTTTTCTCTTTTTTATTTTTTCAACTGTGTTATGTTAAAATAGAAAATGAAAATGAAAAATTTGAAAGAAGTAACAGATGAATTAATGCAAAATTTGGTTTCAAATATGAAAAAGAGATTAGATTTAGTTATTCAAATGGAAGGAGAATCGATAAATGGGTTTTTTTACTTATTTAAAATTTTCTATTTTTCATGTCATGCTTCTTTCAAAATAAATGTCTCAATTTTTTTTAACTATTTTTTTTATTTTTTTTTCAATTATTATTAGACAAAAAATAAATATCTCTTGAGTATAGTATTTAATATTAAAATTTAAATTTTTATATTCTCATCAATAACTTCAATTATTAAAAATATTTTTATTTAAAATTTGATTTTTCATGGGAGGAATTATTATGAAAGATAGTTTAGTTTTATTTATTGATCAAGATCAATTATTGATGATACTTGTTTTCGAAAAAACCCAAGACTTTCTAACAAAAATCGGTAATATTCCAGATAACTTTAAAGGTTTAATCTTCAATATTTGCAATTGAAAAATATTTTTATTTAATTTGTCACAAAAAATTGTTTACAGTGGTGTAAATAACCAGTGTTTTAAGCTTTAACCCAATTACTAAAAGTTAACTTATGTAAAAATTATTGGCTGACTCTAAAAATAAAAAAAACAATTCAATGGGATAAAAATTGTATACAAATCGAGAAATAGGGTTCTTTAAATAAATTTTAAAAAAGAATTATGAAAATATTGGAAGATTAAAATGTAATTTTTTGACAAAAAAAACCTGAACAAAATTTCATTTTTTGAATAACAAAAAAAAAATCATTTAAAGTCACAAATTTTGAAATTATGATGAAATTTTTAAAATCAAAGCATTTAATATTTTTGTTCCATTTTGATTAATTCAAGATCTAACCTCAAAAGCCAATTTAAATACAAATCAAGAATATACATATGTTTTCTGTTCCTCAACACCCAAGCCTGAAAAAAAAACACGAGTTAAATTTTTGGAATGGGTTAAAGGATATCAATATGGGTTATTAAAGCCACTTTTGCTTAAAAAATCAATTTGTAAAAAATTAAATAGACGAAGATTCTTGTCAAAAATATATTTCAAATATTAGAAATATATTGATATTACAAAAAACTCAGTGAAAAGGAAATCAAACTAATCATTCTTTGTGTTTTTTTGTTGTTGATTATTGGGTTAATCTTTGAAATTAAAAAAAGTAAAAATAGTTTCTTTTGTATTTTTAAATTTTAAATATTAATTTTAAGGAATACTTTTATTTTCGTTTCTATTTCTAAATTTGGAAATAAGAATTAAAAAAAATTATATTCCCAAAATATCCATTTTTAATAATGTTATCTATTAAAAAAATCAATAATATTTATACAGTCAGTTTCACTTTTAAGTCATAAACTTTCAACGAAATTTAAGGCACAAAAAAAAATCTTAAATTAAAGCACAAAATTCAAATTTTAGTAAAAATAAATTGTAAAAAAAAAAAAATTCCAAATTTTGTGCCAGATTTTGAGATTTTTTTTTGTGCCTTAAATTTCGTTGAAAGTTTGTGCCTTAAATGTGAAACTGGCTGTAATAGTTTTTTAGATACACAAAAATTATTAAAACACTATATTATTAGTTTTCAATTGTAATATATGTTAATTATGGGACAATCTATGGTATATACTAATCCTTTAATTAAGGTAACTGTTTAATACAAAAATATATTTTTTAATCTTTTTTTTACCATTGAAAATATAATTCCCTCAAAGAGATAAATTAATTGATTTTTTCTTATTTAAAAGGGGTTTTTACTATTATATTATATTAACCAATTAATTATTCAAGTAAAAAATCTCGAAAAATATTCTTTTTCATTTAAGAAATTCTCAAAATTTGATTAACCTTCAAAGAGAATGTCAAGGATAAAATATATTAAAGAAAAAGATCTTTATTAATTATCAAGATCAGCTATTGAAGATAAAGAAAATTTTTTAGATTTTCAAATTCTACTCCTGTAGTATGACCAAATTTGATATTTCTGAAGAAGGTTAGGGGTAGGTAAGTTTTTCAATTTTTGTTTTAGAAAACATCAAAAGATTAAAATTATAAAATATTTTATCAAAAATTTTGACTCACTTTATAATGTTATTGGATGCAGTTCTAAAGTAGTTTTACCACATATTCTTATCAAAAAAATATTTAATTATTTAATCAGAACCATTTTTTCTGATTTCTTGCAATTTTTTTATTTTATCTTTATTTCTTTTCAAAATAATTTTGTCAATTGTTAAAATATGAATCATTAGTTTTAAATTATGTCAAAATTTGTTTTTTTCTTTCTTTTTGCTTTTCATTTTCTTTATTTGTTTTTTTTATTTTTTCTAATTTCTTCAAATATTTGTTTTGCTTTTTGAAATTTTTGTTATACTTTTTTTTTGATTTATTTTGTTTTTTATTTTTTTTTTCTTTTGTTTTTTTTTTTTTTTTTTTTTTTTTTTTTTTGGAAAATATCTTGTGAAAAAAAAAAAAGATCTTTGAAAAGACAAATATCCATAAAGAAAATTGAGATTATATACTATCTTTTAAAATGAATTTAATTATTAGCAAAAAATCTTCCTGTTCAACTTTTTTTCAGTGCAAAAGTATTGTGATTAAAAATTCCCTAATGTTCTTTTCTAAAATTATGATTTAATTTTTTTGTAAATTCTTTTTTTTTGATTTTTAAAATATCAGGTTTTTATATATTTAGAATGATTTAAAAGTGAATTATTTATCAGATTTAATTATTAGCTATTCTTGAATACAAATATATATTACCTTTCAATTTATTATTTTAGGCGAGTCATAATTTTGAAAGGGTGTTTATATATTTCAGGTCTTTATTAAAAGTTGTTTGATCTAAAAATGATAATTATATATATATTTAAATTTTTCAAAATTTTTTCAACTAGGTGTTTTAAACTTTAATATTTTAATTTATCAAAAACCTCCAAGACTGCACTTTATCACAATTCCTCTACGAATGGAGATGTCATAGAACTTGGGGAAATTAAATATTTTTTCACTCATCGAGTTAAATTTTAATCATAAATTTTTAATAATTTTGAACCATGAAAATTTTTTAAATTATCTGTAAATTCACTAATATATAATAATCAAAATATTTCTTTGAGTAAGATCAAAAAATCTAACAACCCCCGGTTTTCTTCAGAAATATCAAATTTTGTCATACTTTGGGAGTAGAATTCTGACATTCCAAAATTTAGAAAATCATCGATGTTTAATTTGGGTTCATATGGGATATATATAGAGAATTTACTGTATATGTTTTTTATGGGAGGAATCAATGGTATGGTATTAAAGTAGCATTTTAAAATGATTATCTTCTCAAAAGTTTGAGCAAATTATTTTTAGTATTGCAAATAAATGTTATTAATTTGTAATAAAAAGACAAAATAACAAATTTTCAAACGAAAAAATGAAAAAAAAAAAAAATTCACTAGATTATTTTTTTCAAAAAATTTTTTTTTTCGGATTCTTCTGTGATAATTTATCTTTAATAAGATATGAAAGAGTATTTGAAAAGATTAAATTTCCATCTGTATCCTGTAGCCAGGCCTTTCCACAATCGTTTGTTATTCTGGTTGAAATTGGATGGAAGTTGAAACATACGACTATCCCTGATTTATCATTTCTTCTTTTCTCTGTGATCAACGGATATCCATTATCCCAAGAACAAATTATACGGCCACCATTTAGATCGTTAGTTTTGATAAAATGTGTATAGTCTTTACATTTAAAAGTTTTAACATCTCTCATGATTGGGTGGTTTGGGATGAAAACCTTCCCAAGAGAGCGCTGTTCTGATCTTTCTCTTTCAGCAATTTTCAAGGGGATATAATTTTGGTTTTGGAATTTGCCCCTGATCTGCTTATCGGGAGAATTGATCAAAGTGTTTATTGCAATTACTATTACGCCATTACCAGCGTCGACGTATTTGGCTAGGTTTGACCCAAGGTTGCCTCCTTTACGAATTGAATTAACATTCGATGATCTTACCACGATGGCGTCGTATCTTAGCATGGCCTTCAGAGACGGAAGATTGACTGTAGGGTCCATATGTGTGACGTTTTCGATCCCACCAGATTTTAAGGAATCAATAAGATCGCTCACATGGGTTTCCCCACTCCTACACCACCCTACTAATAGAATTTTGCAATCGGATAATTGGGGCCCGGAACGAGATTTTGTTTTGGCCTTCAGATCAAATTTTTTGACAACTTTAAAGCCCTCTTTCAACAAGATCGTATGGTCATAATAACCTGATTTTATTAATTCGTTGTAATGGTTGAAATCCATTAAATCCAAACGAATTAAGTGCAAATATTTCTTCACCAACTTCCTTGCAGTGATCTTCTTTTGGTCTGGATTGATTAAGATCAGTTCGTAAATCTTAGTTTTGTTTTTTTTGATCAGATCATTTTGGATGTTTTCTGCCCAGCGCTTGAGTGCACGAAAGACTAGAATCTCTTCACAATTTAAATCTTTCATTTCTAAAATGCTCCTCACAGTCTCCTCCCTTAGCCCAATGAAACACTTTGAATTGTTCATAAATTTCTTGGAGTTTTGCATCAGATATTTCAATGAGATCTTATGCCATTTGGAGATCCCCTCGGTGGCAGAACGCTCAGCATGCCTTAAGCAATTCCTGCCATTAAGGATCTTCCGAAAGTGTCCTGTGCAATATTTTTTTAAATCAGGTATGCAATATTTGTGTGCCAGTTTGTAGATCCCATAAATTGTGGTATGAGAGATCTTTGCCTTCCTTGTATAGATCCATTCCAGAAAGCCCAAAAAAACCTTTGGATCAAGATCGGGGATCCTCACAAGGCACTTGTCCCTCTCTTTTGTCTCCATCCATTCTTGTGTATAAAACATCCCTTTCCAAATAGGAGAATTCATCGACAATACTAATTTGTGGCCATAAGCCTTCGTTTCTTCCTTTCCAATAAGAAAGACTATGTCATGGAAATGGGGGTTGTTATAAATCTGATCTAAAAGGTGGAGTGAGGATGGCTCATTTTTCAGAGTTTTCGATTTTTTTTTTTTTTTAATTCTGATCGCTAAGTGTTTGAAAGTTTTGTTAATTTTGTTTTTATTTTTTTTTTTTTTTTTTTGAACAAAAATAGAAAATCTTTATTGGCAATTTTCCTGATATTTTGAGAAACTAAACTTGATTTGTAATTAGTAAAAGTTACCCTTCATTTGATTTTTTACAGTTAAATTGATTTACCTGTAAGTCATAATTTATTTTAAAAAATGATATTTTATTTGCAATCATCAAAACAGATCAAAAAAGAGTATTGTTTTGACAAAATGAAGAATATATATTTAAAACTAGTATTATGTCTGTAAATTCTGTTATGATCTTTGATTTTTCAAATGTAAAAAAAAAAAAAACCTTGCTTTTAAAGGGGACTAAAGCTTTCAGCTGTGAAAAAAACCCTTAATTGTCAAAAAAGTGACTACTTTTTAGGTCAGAAATTGAAAAATTCCTTTAATTATTTTTTTTCAAAATAATTATTTTCAATTTATCTGTTTTTCGAAAACTTAAAACCTGTATTTAAATTCTAAATGGGAATAAATTTTCTTATAATTTTCATTTACCTTTTTCAAAGAGAGAAACTTTTTATTTGAACTTACTTCTTTTAGAACTGTATTTGTAAAAGAAATGTAGTAAAAAGTAATGAAGGAATTTTTTTCCCTTTTAGAATTCTCAAATCAAAAAAAATATTCGAACCAAAATATAAACAATTTAATAGTTCTTATTTCAAACTAGATTTTCTTAATTTCAATTCCAACAAGATCCCCCAAGTTCATTGTACTGATAAATTGCAATTTATATCTGGAAATTTTTACTTAATTTTCCTTTTTGACTTTTTTATATTCAAACTTTGAATAAAGCATTTTATGTGGTCAAGTGTTAAGGAACTCTGTAAAATTAGTTGTTCTTCAAAATATTCTTTGTCAGAAACTGTTTGATCAGAAAGAAGTTCAAAGATTTATAAAAAAGGAAATTGAACTAGTATTTTATTAGAATTTATCAGTATTAAAAATCAAATACTATACTTATAATTGGAAAGGGTGGCAAAAATTAGAAAAAAGAAGATTTTTAGGATTATTAGTAACTCTTAAATACTGGCTTTCAGAAATAACTTTAACCTTTTAATAGAATTATTTTGTGAGTATCTGAGAAAAATTTAATTCTGTTTAAGATACAGTATTTTTGAAAACGATAGATTTTAGAATTTTCAGTACTACTGGGAAATCTAACTTAAAGAACAATTATTTTCTTTGTTTCTTAGATAGGATATAATTGATTTGCTCTCGCTATAGTTTGGTTTGTTGTAATTTTTGTTTTGATATTTGACCAATGAAAATAATTTTCTTTATGATTTAACCATGGTAAGATAAATGTTTAGGGTTAATTTTGATTAACATCGATGAAATTATTCTTTTTTTTGTTTATTATTTTTATTTGATTGGATTAATGAATGACTCGAAATTTTTCGATTTTTTTCATAAGGTGGGGAGTTACAAAGATATTGGTCTATATTTTCAATAATTTCTAAATTACTCTGGGTTTTGGTATAAGTTTTAAAATTTTATTTTTTAAATCTTTTTTATAATTTACACAAGAAAATATATTTAAATAATTTACTGGAATTCTGAATTTTAAATTGAAAGTTGATCAGATCTATTTTAAATTATGTTTTGTTGTTTAATTTAATAAAATTTTAAGAAATAAACACAAAATTTTTGGATATTTTCTTTGTATTTCATAAGAGGCTATTTTTTACCCTGCAGAAGTCTAAAAATAAGACTAAATTATTATTGGATGTAAATAATAGTATTTTTTGAAGATATAAAGTGTTATAAAAATCCTATTCCAAAAATAGTAAGAAAGGTTTTTAACATCAATTAATTATCATCGTCCTATTCATAAAAAAGTCAACAATTCAAGAAAAAAATATAAATTTTGAGATGAATCCAAAAGTTAGAACCAACAATATTCAGATTTTATATTTGAAAAAAATATTTTTTAAATTTATCTTGAAATATGATTCGGTAGCTAAAAAATGCCCAATTTTGAAAAAAAAAAGTCACAATCAACCCATATAACATTTATACAAATAATTTTTATATATTTATTATAAATTTACAATACCAGTTATCTTTAATAAAGAAACTAACATAATAAAATCTTTATTCATTATGGTCATAATTGAATCAAAGTGTATTGTTATTATACAAATGCAGTTTTTTTACAAAAATTAGTTGTTGGTTTGTGTATATATGCAAGTAAGAATGTTGTATAATACAATATTTAGGTTTTTAGTTAATAATTATCAAGATAATCTTAAATTTATACAAATTGGAATAATATTAGCTTTTTTTGTTCTAAATATTGATTTTTCAATACAGAAGTAACTATTATTTTGTTTTAAATCGTTCTATTTCAAAATAGTAAAGAAAAAATTAATAAAAAAGTGTATTTTCAAAATAATTGTTGATGGGTAAAATATCCAAAAAATTGTTGTTCAATAATAGTTCGGTGTTTTTTTCAAAGTATTTTGAACCAATGATAATGAATATGGTAGAATTTCAATTGGAATATGCTTTTAATTTAAATTGTTCTACATTATGTTGAAAAAGTTTTTTCGAAAAAATATTACATATTTGCTAATTTTACACTTTTTAATAACATCCACTTAACATAAATACTATTATATAATAAGAGAACTTTTAATCAAAAATTTTTTTTAGAGATATTTTAAATTTTAATTTGAAAAATATACGTTTATATGTTCTATAAAGATTTTTTTTAATTAAATAGTAAAAAAGTAAAAAAAAAAAAAAAATACGTTTAATAGGTTATTTTATTATAATTAAGAAGTATTTTAAATAAAACTAATATCGGCCAAATGTGAAACAGATTATGTTAACTATTAAAGGATAATATATTGAATTAAATTGATAAAAAAATATTTTTTTTTTTTGGTTTACCGTAAGGTTTGTTTTAAATTTTGATAATAAACCGACAATTTAAGAAATTTTTTGTTTATTTCAAAAAGTAGAAAAACACGTCGTTAGATTTCCCAGGATTTAAATAAATTATGTAAAATATATGATTTTTTGCCATTCTTTTGAATTCTGGAAAAGCGATGTTAGGTTTTCTTGAGTTTTTTGTTTATTTGGAAAATCGATAGATTTTCGTTAGTTTTTTTTTACTTTTTGAAATAAACCGAAAATTTATTAAAATTTTCAGTTTATTTCAAAAATTAAAAAAAAAATAGAAGAATTAACAAATAAAACGGAAAACCTCAAGAAAACCTGACACTCTACAGCATTCTACGGACACTTTTGTTGGTTTTTTTTAATGTTTGTGATAAACTGAAAATTTTAATAAATTTTCGGTTTATTCCAAATATTAAAAAAAAACTTCTAAATACTCTTGGATTTATGTTTTAATATAAAAACACTAGAATTAACAGATAAAATAAAATAAAATACTGAAGAAAAAACGGAAACTTGACTGTACTCTAAGACAATTTTATATCTTTTAATAAAATTTCTGAAAAAAAAACATAAATTATTCAAAATTTTCAGTTTATTTCAAAAATTAAATAAAAACACGGTTATCTTTTCCAGAATTCAAAAGAATTGAGACAAATTATAAATTTTTTCTATTCTTTTGAATTCTAAAAATGTACCCTTATTTTTGTTGATTTTTCTGTTTATTTAGTTAATTTGTAGTTTTTTTATCAATAAAACAGTTAACTCCAATGAAACCTAGGAACTTGATGGTTCTCTACTACACTTGATGGGTAGTTTGATTATTTTTGTCAGAATGTAACCGAATAGAGTAAAATACACGTTTTTTCGTGCTATTCTTGTGATTTCTCGAAAAAATAGGACTTTTTCATTAATTTTTACATAATTGGAAAGTAAAGTGTAAAATATATGACTTTTAATTTATTCTTTTAAATCCTAGAAAACATTGGATATACCCATTCATCATTTGAATGTTTTTTTGTTCTACATTGTATTTTTAATATTAAAGTGCATTATTTTTAAACATTTATTTATTAATTGTGTCACTAAATATCTCGCAGTTAAATTAAACCAAAATTAATCCTTCAGAGTTATTTAAAAATTATTTACTGAAAAAAATACCTTTTTTTTTCTCCGCTAGATACTTTTGAAAATCATTGTCATAGAACCAATAATAAATATAATATCCTCAAGAAATTAAAGTTTTGAGATATTGGAAATATAGTAAATTGGCTTTATTAATAATGGTAAATACTTTATTAACGTAATATTTTTGTCTAACACGAAATTTTTCAAGTTTATTTTTTTATAATAGTGTGTTGTGAAAATAATCCCTTAATTCAAAAAAAAAAATAAAAACCTCAACAGGTTTGTTTATTAATATCTTTTTTTTTTTTTTTTTTAACTGGTAGTTTGATACTAATCCAGACATTTTCATCCCCAACGGTTTACTATTACGTTTTATCTAAATTATATTCAGATTTTTATTTTAATATTTTATGTTTTCTATTTCCCAATTCATTCGTTCATCTCTTTTTTTTTTTTTTTTTTTTTTCAAAAGTTTGAATGTGTTTGAAAAAGTGATTAAAGCACAGAAAATGTTCTTTATTTTTGCCTTTAAATTTGTTTTTTTATTTATTTTTCATCTATTAAAAAAACGAACTCTACTTCTCTACAAATAAAATAAATCAATTAGTCAGGAAATTTCAAATTTCAGTATTTTCATGAAGAAGGATTTTAAAAGTACATCCATGATAAACAAGTTTTTAGTAATACTAAAAGAATATTAAGTGCACAATTCTAAATGATCTACTATGGAGCAACAAAAATTTTTTTCAATTCTGATTTTTTCTCGCTACTCTCATAATTTGATCTTTTCAATCATTGTATGATTAATTATTTTCAAAAATAATAGTCCATTAATTTCCGATTAAATTCATAATTATGATTCGCTCAGCTCAAAAATAAAAAATTCAAAAGATATAAAAAGAGATTAAAAAATTTTTTTTAATAGATCTTTTTTATTGATTTCTATATTTGAACTTTTTAAATAATAGTCTTTTGAAGTTCACAATTCAAAATTGAAAAGAAAAAAAAAATATTTAACCAATTCTAAATGTGAAAAATAATTTGTTATTTGAATATTTTTATGTAATTTTTAAAAATAATTCTATCAATATAAAAAAAATAAAACATTTATAAAAGTGGGTTGAAATTTGAAAAGAGCTTTGAAATTTTAGTCATTCCATTCTTCACCTTTTTCTTTTTCTTTTTCGTCCCATTTTTCTTCACCCCAAGCATCTTCTTCGTTATCAGAGGAAGCAACTTCTTCAACTGAAGATTCATTATCAGATTTTTCAGATTCTGGTTCGGATTCGTTTTCTTGTTCTCTTCTGGCTTCTTCTTCTTCTCGTTTTTTACGTTCTTCTTCTTCAAGTTGTTCTTCGATTTCAGATTGGTCTCTGTAAAAGAAGAGATCTGGCATGACTTCCCATTCTTTTTCTCTTGACATTCCTTTTAATCTCAAGACTTCTCTGGCGAGTAACCAATAGATGAATCCAATCGAGTATTTTCCTTTGTTGTTACATGGAATGGCAACATCAACAAAGTTTAATGGGGAGTCGGTATCACACAAACAGATAACTGGAATATTTGCATAACTGGCTTCTCTGATTGGCTAATTTTGAGAGGAATAGAAATTTATTTTATTTTAATCAAGATTACGAGGTTTGAAAATTAAAAAGTAAATTAAGGAAAGCCAGTTTTTGTTAATAAGTTTGTAAATTTGAATTTTAAAATAAAAGAATCTGATTGGCTTGATTTCAAAAAAAAAAAATTTTTTTTTTAAAAAAAAGCAAAAAAAGAAAACAAAAAAAACATAAAAAAAAAAAAAAAAATCAAATAAAAAATAAAGAAGGAACAATTTACTTGAGCATCAGTTCTTGGGTCTGTAGCAATGATCAAAAGAGGTTCAAGAAAAGCTTTTTGGATTTGATTAGTGAATGTACCTGGGATGAATCTTCCAGCTAAAGCTTTGACACCAAGATATTTGGAGAATTTAAGGATAGCTCTTTGTCCATATGGTCTGGCAGAAACAAGGACAACGTCTTCAGGATTTGGGATTGAGGCAATTACTCTGGCTGCAAACATGAGCTTTTCCCAGGCCTGTGCAATGTTGATGATATAGACACCTTCTTTTCTTCTTTTGTAAACATAGTCTCCCATTTGTTTTTCTAAATTGTGTGTTCCAACTTGACAGTTACAGGCAATCATTTTTTTGAGATCGTCATTTCTTTGTTTTTTGCTGATATATGTGTGTCCACTTGGTAATTCAACAACTTTTTTTTTTGCTTTTTTGACTTTCTTTTTGTTGTTGTTTTTCCTTTGGTTGTTTTTCTTTTTGAAATTCTTTTGTGATTTGCTCATAATTGTTCCTGAGTGGATTTGTTTTTGTGTGTTTTTTGTTTTTGGTTTTTTTGGAGTTTATTTAAAAAAGAAAAAAAAATAAAAAGAAAGAAAAAGTAAGATTGGAATTAGTATGAAAAAAATTCTCAAGGGTGACTCATTTAAGATTCGCAATAAAAATTCGACCTTTGTTTTTTTTGAGATAGTTGCCTAAAAGAAAAAGAAAAAGAAAAAGAAAAAGAAAGTCTTTACTATTAGAGATTAGAAAATAAAAAAAAATGAAAAAAGTAAAGGAAGTCAAATTTCTAAATTATTCAGAAAGTTCAAAATAAAATTGAAATTGGTAATATTTAGGAAAATCATATTTCACAAATTTGGGTACTACTAAAAAATTGATTAACAACAAAAGGAAAAAAGTGAAATGAATTTTCCATTTTCAATAAATAAAAAGAAATCAAGCTATTTATATAAACTGTTGGTCGAAAAATGTTTGACACAGAAAAAATAATTGTCCAGCAATTTTAATTGGGAATACTACTGAAAATGATTTTTAATTTCAATCGTTTGTGAAATAACTAAAGAAAATAACAATAATCAACTTATTAGAATAACGATTAATGTAATTCTACTTTTTCAAAACCTTATCTCTTAAAACCTAAAGCAAGTTTAAAAATTACCATTTTCAGAATTAATAGTATACTTTACTAAAACTTGGATTTTTGTTAAAATAGCAAGATCTACTTTAGTTGTCAATCCATTCAAATGAGTATTCTACACACACCACAGATTAATGAACTTGTAAAACCTTTAAACCTGGGTTTATATAAAATTCACCAAGTTATCAATAGTATTTGATTTTCAATTTTACTAAGGTTCCCAATTAAAATGGTTTCCAACAATTTTTTGATGTACAACATTTTTCTCTCAACAGTAATTGTCGTTTTTTGTAATTTTTCTATTATTTTTTTCAATGTAATATTTCTGGAAAATTAAAAAATAAATTATTAAACACAATTTACTTTATAGTATCTCGAGAATAAATTGTTTATGATTTTCTTTATATTCTCAATTTTTCGAAAAATTTCTGTGATAAGTTTTTTATAAGGGAATTCTCTTGGTTTTAAGGATGCCACAATAATCAGATTTCTCTTTTTTGTATTTGTTATATACTCTTTGGTAAGTAAACTTGTTCTTTGCAAATGAAATGAAATCTTATAAAATTTTGTCTCAAAATAAAAGTCAGATAAACTGTTATTTGAAATTCAAACATGTTTCAATTCTCAGGTCTAACTTTCATTTGGGATTCTTTGGAGTGCACGATATATATCACAAAACATAAGGGAACAAAAAAGGCTAAACCAATAAAAATGAAATAACAAATTTCAATTTCTTTCTTTAAAAACTTCATTCTAAAAGAAAATATCAATAATGTATTATTTTTTCCCAATTTATTTTTGACAAAACAATATCACTTCTTTTTTTTAGTAGACAAAATTTTAACAGATTTCTAAACGTTTGAAAAATGAGGGTTTCTTTTCCAAGTACTACTTAATATCAACCGAGGGGAAATAATTAATTAATGTTAACTGGAAGTTTTGGAAAAAAAAAATTTTTTATTTTCATATATCTCTACTTTCAAAAAAAGAAATTAAAAGTTTGAATTCAAATATTAAATTGAAAATCTTCAACAACGAATTTAATCAACTTTGAATAACAAAATAATTGTTCAAATCAACATGAATTAAGAAAAAAATAAATCTATTTCAAAAAAATTTTGAAAATTAAATTCAAAATCAAAATAAAAAATCATTTTTTAAATTACAAATAAAATTATATTTATATTATTTGTTTAAATTTCATACTTTGGACATTTCTGATAAATTAATTTTCAAAAAATAATTTTCAAAAAAACTAAAAGCCAATTCTCGATCAATAAAACTAAAATAAAAAAAATAATAAAAAAAATTATAAATTCAATAAGATAATTAATTTATTTCATTTTTTCTGGGTCATAAGCAAAATTGAAGGTTTTTCTTGAAACTCTCCAAGTATTACTTTTTTTGATACCGCATTGTTCTTTATGTATCATCCAATCTCTCAATTGGCAATTTTTCGAACAATAATATATGTATCTATGGTATTTCAAGCAATCCCTGCAAAGGAAGAATTCTTTTCCCTTTGTTTCCATTTTCCCGCAAGCCTCACAACTGTGCAAAACCTGCTTTTTAATGGGTTTTTTATTTGTTATGGTTTTAAATCTTTCTTGTAATAAATTCGTAAATTTAATCATCCTTTCGGAAACTTCATTTTCCTTTGTTTGTAATAATTCATAAGATTCTTGTAATTGCTTTTCATATTTTTCTCTTTTAATTTTATCGTCTATTTTCAAATTTTGAAGCTTTTCTTTTATTGATTTCTTTCTATGGTCGAATTCAGATTCATTTTTTTCGTTATCTGAGGAATCATAAGAAAAAATTTCGTCCTTTTTTTTGTTATTATTTCTAATTCTCTTTTTCATTTCAATTTTTTGATTTTTTTTTTTAAGGTTACTTATTTCGTCTCTAGTTGGGATCTGCAAACAATTGATCCCATTTTCGCAGATGGCATCGGATTCCTCCACTCTTGGTAAATTTCTTCGTTGCATGATCCCATTACAGTTGGGGCATCTTTTAATTAGCCGATCGTTTTTATCTGGAATGACACCCAAAATTTCAATGACATCATTTAAATCGCCACTAATTCTTTCATCGACAACATCCAACGCGTAGCAATGCCTTATTGCAGAATACGTCTCAACAGCACAAATTTTGACGAGGGAATTGATTATAAAGGAATTAAATTTCGCCCCTTCCTTTCTTGGCTGATCGATTAATTTCCCGAGAATATTAATTATATCCTTTCTAACCTTTTCTCTATGGATATATTTACTTCCAATGTTACCAATTGTTTCAATAACCAATAAATTTGCAGTTTCACTATTTTTTTTTTTCCTCTGAAAATTTGGTTGTTTAATTAAAAAAAAAAAAATAAAAATAAATTGATCATTAGTTATTGATATTTTAAAATAGAATTCATTATATTTATCTTACAAAAGTTCAAACATAATTTGGGTTTTTACAATTTTACATATTTTTTATCATTTTATTTTTTGTTTTAAATAAAATAAAAAAACATGTTAATGTGTATTATAGAAAAACAATTGAAAAAAATCCGAGATTGTGACTTTTAGGTTGATTTATTTTTTGCATCATTTGTGAAATTTTTTTGAAATTTTTTGAGGAATTTTCAGAAATATTAAAAATTCCTTTAACAATCAAGGCTTGTGCTTAAAAAAAATTTTTAAGAAGATTGTAAAATATAAACCAAATTTTCATTTTGATTGTTTACAAAAAAAGAATTTTTCATTCTATCAGCAAAATTTCTTTTTTTAATTTTTTTGTGAATTTTCATGGTAGGTTCAAAAATTTGAAAATGCTGTGTAATTCAAAAGAAAAAATAATTGTTCACAAAAGAAAATCAAAAATTTTTATTCTACTATTAATTGAAGAATTATACGCTATTAGAACCCTTTTATTTTCTTACATATAACTTCTCCCTTGCGTAGACTAACTAAAAAAGTATCATACCTTTTTGTAAATTTTCAAATTTATTAAATAGACCATTATCCAGATTTTCTTTTGTGAAAAATATATAAAAAAAAAATCAAAAAAATAGTAAAAACCTCGGTTAATGCAAATCGATAAAATCGAATACATATATATTCAACAAAACCAAGATGAATTATAAAAAGAAATCGTTCAAAATAAACTTTTATTTTAACGAAAGTCATTATATAAATAGAGGATTCGGTGGTATATTTGTTAATTCACGAGAAAGTTTCGAAAATCGCGAAATTTCCAAAAATCACAATATTGCAAAAAATCGCGATATTCAATATTATCACGATAATATAACATATCTTGATAATATCACAAATCACGATAATTGCCTTAAAATAGTGATAAATGCCAAAATATCGTGATAAACAGTTAAATCGCGATATAATAGTTGACGATACTTGTTGGTTAATTCAACAATATTTTTCAAAAAGAAAAATTTTTGTTAATCAAAAAAAAAAATCCTTTCAAAAAAAATAGTTATTCTTTTAAAAAACGAACAAAAAAGGTACTTAATTCGATCAAAGCGCAGATCAAGGGTTTTATTGTATTTTGTTTTTATTTGAATGACAAACCGATCGATCGATCCTTTTAGATCAACAACATTAATAACAAAAGGTAAATAAATGGTTTCTCAGACAATCTTGTTGTTATAAATTGTGTTGAATTAAAAATGTTTATATAACAACCAACTCTTTAAGCTTTTCTTTCAAAGAAAATGCTCTTGGGCTAAAACATTTTCTTTATCCTCTGAAACCTGAAAAGGAGTTGAATAACTTTTCAAAAGCTTTCACAACAACCTAGCCAGATGATCACTAATTATTAAGATTATTTGGATAAAGATTGTTTTCTTCTTTTTATTTTCATTCTTCTCATGTCCTTTTATTGTTAAGAAAACATAACTAGAATCTAAAGGTTTTTTTTGATTGAACCGATCGCCAATAAGAAGGAAAATTACTCTTGCTTCTTTTTGGTCATTTAACTTTTGAAGTCTATAACTAACTTCATTTTAAACATACATCTATTATATATAAGTCCATTTTCAAAATGGGTTATTATTTGCTTGATCATATTGTTCACACTAGATTTTATTTTTGTAATAAAAAAAAATGCAAAGAAAAAAAATTTTTTTTTCCCAACAAAAAATCACATGCATTTTAGAAAGCTTTATGTCTTTCAAACCTTTCAAAGACTTGAAGACACTTTACATCCCTTTCAAACCCTTTCTAACACTTTTAAAGGGGAAATCGTTGTAAAAGTCAAGGACTTTTTAAAAGCCAAGAGGATTTTTTGTAAGGTGATTTCAAAAAAATAATTTTTCGAGATTTTTATTTTATCGCGATAATGTGGAATATCGCAATTTTATGATTTTTCGAGATTATTATGATTTTATGTTTTTTCGCGATAAAGTAGGACTAATCGCGATTTTTTTAATATTATAGTGAGTTTATTGTTAATACCGTGATAATACATGTTATCTCAAAACCACTTAGATATTTTCTTAAAAATTTGAAAAATTAAGATTCGTTTCGGCCTATTGAAAAAAACAAAGTTCATGTTAACACATTTTGATCTTCAAAATAAAGTTCAAATAAAAGTTAAATAGAAAACAAAATATGATTTTTCTTCAATAATTCTTACTGTTTCAATAGCGTTAGAATAGCAGGCCTTTTACCTGGGGACTTTAGATCTTGCAATAAGAAAAAAATATAAAAATGAATTATTTTATCAAAAAAAATTGAAAAAAAAAAAAAGCAAATATGTGAAAAAAATGATTTAACTTTTGAAATTTCAAAAATATATTTTCTTCGAATGCCCATTCAAAACCTTGAAACAAATGCAATTTATCCATTACAATTGGGTATCCCTTTGGCTTGGAAATTGTTTAGTTCTTTCAAAATCTTTGGTATTATTGTTTTTAATTTTCGTTTTTAAATGTAAGTCAACATGTTAAAAATAAACTATCTATTCTTAAAAACTATTGTTTTTCCTAAGGGATTTCCTTTTTTAAATATCTTTCAAAGTTTTTTAAAGGATAATTTTTCTCGATCTGAGTGCTTTTTCAACATTAATGTTCTTGGATTCAAGTTAATTTATGAATCATTTTAATTGTGTTTTCTCCAAAAAGTGAAATTTAAATTTTTAAAGCAAATTTCCTTTTAGTTTTAATTTGAGTACAATAATTCGAGTACAATAATTTGAGTACAATAATATGAGAAGAGATCAAAAAAAGGGGGTTTGATTTATTTTTTGCTATTCTTTGATTGGGGATGTGAAAATTGTAACTTTGTGTTTTTTTATTTTAATTTAAGAAACTCAAGTTTAATTACATAAAGGAATTGTTATCTATGATAACTCCAAAAAGATATGAATCTATTGAAAGAATTTGTTATTGAGATCCAATTTAAAACTATAGCATACAAAAGACAATTTATTAAATTGAAAATAAACCGGTTTTAAGTTACATTCATTTGAAAAAAGTGTGCTTTATAATTCCCATTAAAAGTTTTGAAAAATTGTAACAAAATTCAATTAATGAAAACTTGAAAAGTTTTAAAAAGGTGTGATCATTTGTGAATTACTTATTTAGAAATATTTTAATACCAATAAATTTGAAGAAAGGTTTTCAAATTTTTAGTTTATTTTTCATTCTTTAAATTTAATTACTTACTGATAAATTTAAAAAAAATGTTTGAAACTTTTTGGTTCAATTTTCATTATATTATATCTTGTAAACCAACTTTCAAAACAATTTTATTTTCCAACTAAAGTCTTGCTATCAACTAATTTACAAGTTTCTTTACATTAAAACCAGTTAAAATTCTTTCTTCAAAGCTCTAAAAAAAACATTTTCAAAATTGGAAAGTGAATAAAAAATAGAGCCATTTTTGTGAATTTATTAGTAGTTGTGAATAAAGATTATTAAATGATTTTAATGTAAGGAAACTTGTAAAACCTCCAGTTCTTGCAAATAGTCTTTGTGGGGAGCTGTTTTGAAAACAGAGTTGTCTAATTTAGAAAAAAGGGAATTGAATCAAAAAGTTGTTATATTTTTTTGAATTTATTAGAGTGTAATCAAAACTATTATGGACCAAACTTTTCAAAAATGACTTTATCTGTTTGGATGATTTTAAATTTGTTAAAAATTACCAAGGCATATAAACTACTTTAGTTTGAAAAAAGATCGTTTTAATACAAGAAAACAAAATCTGATGTATATTGTTTTTTAATAAAGTCATTTTAATTAAAGTGTGTTAAATATTTTTTTAACAAAGCCAGAAAAATAGTTATATTGAAGTTTGTACACTGTTTTATTCGATAAATTTGAAAGAATTTTTTTGAACGCACTTTTTTAAAGTATCTTGAACTTTTTTAAATTTACCATTCCAGCATAAATAAAAATAAAAAAAGGATCTCGTTTGTTTTTTTTTGGGATTTTGTTCAACAAAAGGTGTTTTTTTTTTTTTAATCCAAAAGATAGAATAAAAAAACACACAGCAAAATTAAAGCATAATTCATTACCTTTAAAAAATCAAACAAATATGAAATACAAGAAACACCAGCTCTGGTAAACAACCGAACAATTTCACGGAAAATTTTTTCGAGCGAATCCAGATTGAACAAGCCTAGCAAAGGGATGATGGGTTCTAAAAGTGTGATACATTTCCGGTTATTCTTTGGGAATATGTTTCCCTTTTTACTATTCTCATCCATTTTGATGATCTGTTCGACTAGAACAATCAAAACACGTATTGCGTGATAAGGCGCGTAATAATAGGTCTGGCTGGGATCGTATTTGTAGTACAGAGAAAAATCCCTGATTAATAAAACCAATGAAGGGATGTGTGTTATGTCAAAAGAAAAGGAGTCGTATGCACACGTTAGGCCACGAGCACCTTCAAGATCGCCCATCGTTAATAAATACGAAACGGGTGGCTCTGGGGTGTATTTGGCATTTCGAATTAAAGGATCCTGATAATGATCCTTCTTGCGGTTGTTACGCTTTTTTGATGTTTTGTTTCTTCTTCTTCTTTTGTTTTTTTCTTTTGCAACAAAAATTGGTTAATTGATTGATTGTTCATTTGTAAAACAAGTAACAAAGGGAGTGTTGGGAATTTTGGTTGTTGTTTATCAAAAGAAAAAAATTACTTACTGTTCATTAAAAGAAATTTGAGAATAGAAAAATAAACCAAAACTGAAAAAAAATGTTTCAATTACCTTAAAATTTTTGAGAGACTTTCCCCACTTTTATTTTGACCAAACTTTGATTCTAAAATTGTATTTATATTGTTAATTTATGTCTTGAGTTTTGAAATGTAATAGAATTTGTATTATGAAAATATCTAAGTTTCCAAAAAAATGAATTTTGTCTTGGTTTTGAAGAATTTATCACAATTTTTAGATCAAACTAGACTGATTAAGAATAAAATGAACAAGAAAGACAACAAAACATTTCTCCATGTTTTTTGGGTATAAATGAGATCTTGTGGTTATATATTGAAAAATGAAAATGAATTGGGTAAGAAAAGTTTAGGGGATGAGTAACCCTTATTTTTTCCTACCCCCATAGGTAATAGAGAACTTATTTAAATCAATAAGGGTATCCTTAAAGGTAATAAGTAACTTCCTTTATCAAAGTTAGAGAAATGAGTGTTATTTTTAAAAGAATTCATTTTAAAAAATTAAATTTCTGACTGAGAACCTTATATATTTTATTTAAATTTTGAAATTTTGGTTTTAAAAGAGAAAATAAAAAATCAAATATATTAAGTAATGTAGATCAGAAAAATATAGTATTTTGTTTTATATTTTTTTTAATATGTTTGCTTGAGGAAATAACAAATATAGAAAAGTTTTTTTTCTTGAGGAAATCTCACTTTTGTCAATTGTTATTCATTTGAATGAACAAATAACATAGTTAATTTTAATCTTATTTTAAAAATCCAAGAAAAATAAAATAAATATTGAACCCTTGAAGATCAGTAAAAATTAATTCATTTGTTTTGTTCTATCTTCACAAATATTTCTGAAATTTCTTTAAATTTAAAAGATTAGAGAATATATCCTTTGTAGAGTTTTCAGAGTACAGTCAGTTCCACTTTTAAGACACAAAATTTGAACAGAAATTTAAGACGCAAAAAAATTCTCAAATTAAGGCTCAAAATTCATAATCTAGTAAAATAATTTGTAAAAAAAAAAAAATCCAAATTTTGCACCTTAATTTGAGATTTTTTGTGCCTTATATTTTGTTGAAAGTTTGTACCTTAAATGTGAAACTGGTTGTAAGATCGAAGTTGAGTTCAGTTAAAAAGAAAGGTTACAAATAATTTTTTGATGATATTTAATCATCTAATCTATTAATAATTCAATTGAATTTTCAACAAATTTTACAATATCGTTTTTTATTCTCTCTTCATGGTTTTTAATACCCGTGATTTTTAACTTTTGTGATATATGATAATCTATTTTTTTATCTATTGTTTTGTAAAAAGGTCTCTTTCTCTAATATATTATCGTTTTTCCTAGCAATTGATCATTGTTTTGATCATTTGTGTATGATTAGGGTTGGGGGGTTGCTTATCAGAATTTTTCACTTTTCTTGAATTAGTTATCACTTGATTAGTTTTCTATTTAAGTTTTTTATTGTGTTATTGAATTTTTTTTTTTTTTTTTTTTAGTTCTTTTGATACTAGTTATTCAAGTTTGATAGGGATTTTAAACCCCTCATATCTAATTTTATCACAAGTCATAAACTCATACAATCTATCAGATCCAAAAATTAATGGATTTTTCAACAAAAAGTAGATTTTTTTTTACTTCAAGGTATTTGTTGATTTATATTTTCATTGTGGATTCAGTTTATTTCCTTTGGGAAGTTAACTTTTTTTTTTCTCTCGAATTATTAAAAAAAGATCCTTTTAACCAAACTGTTTTTTTAGACAAAATTTTCACTTCAAAATTAAAAGTAATGTTAGCTTTATTTTTACAAATTTGCCACAACAAACATGAAATTCACTCTTTTTCAAATATTTTCAAGAGAAAAAAGAAAATTAATTGAATATCTTATCAGAGAGTTTCTAGTGTAATTGTTGACTGTTTTTATAATAAACACACAAAAGTTTTGAATTTTTGGGTGATAATTTTTTCATATAAATATCTATCCAGGTTTAGTTACCTGTTATGGAATCCTTCCATGTTAAAGATCTGGTTTGCTACAAAAGTGACATTGTTAAATTTTACTTTTTTTGATTGAAAATAATTCAGGTAAAAAAACAGGATCCGATCAACAAAAAAAAATCAAAATAAAAAAAAAATTGATGTTTAAAATAACAAAAATTACTATTATCAAAAACAAAAGATTCATCAAATTTCATAATCAAAAATTCAATATATAAAAAAAAGTTTCACATAAAGATAAATTTCAAAAAAAAATATTGTTAAATCAAAAAAAAAACAATTCAAATTATCTCCAAAATCTAAATTTTGAAAAAATAAAAAAAATTAAAAAATATAATATAGTTAAAAAAATTTAAATAATAGAAAAAAAAATGAAAAAATATATATTATACCAAAAAAATCAAATAGAAAAACAAATTTTTATACAATCTCCATGGAAAACATTTAATTTTTCCCAAAAAAAAACATTTTTATAAGTACAGCCATGACAAAAAATTTGAATCACTAATAATTAATTTTTCATTAAAGAGCTAGTCTCTATTATTTTTTTTTTGACCAATTTCTAAATAATTATTCCTTAACTCCAAATATGCTTAATATTGAAAATAAACAGGGACTTTCAAATCTAAGTAATTGGCAAAAAATTTTTCCAATCTCTTTTAACTTCAGGTAAAAACAATTAATAGAGATTCGTCCCTTAAAAAAATTAAAACAACAAATACAAAGTTTTAAAAGAATACAAGTACAAAAATTAAATTACCAAAAAAAAAAGATTTAAAAGAGACAATATCTCATTGCCAACTATTCAATGAACAGAAAAAGTTTCCAAATAATTCTAAATTCCAAAAAATTAAAATTTTCCAAAAAAAAATCCTCTTTTCTTATTGTAAATTTCCAAAGGGTTAAATTTCTTCAATTTGAAAGCAAATTTTTTTTTTTCAGTAAAAAATCATTTTAATCTAGTTTAATCTAATTTGTAGTTATTTTGGTTCTCTCTATATTTGAACATAACTCAAGGATTTTTTAACATTCTTTTAGATAAAATTAGCTCTATTTGAAATTGTAAAAAATGTAAAAAAAAAATCTCCAAGATCTCATAAAAGTACCAAAGAGTTACACTTCGAAATCACCATGACTGTTTTCAAAATTATAACTTACGTCAATTTAATTTGGAGATTGGGTTTCTCTCTTTGGTACTTTTTTCTAAAAATGTCCAAGTTTTTGGTTGTTGATTTTTGGAGATCGATCGAAATAAAAAGTTTGGGTTTTGTTTGCTCTTTGATATTAAAAAATTGTGAAAATTGTTTTTTTTTAATTTAAATTAAGCTTTTACCATCCTGACTCGACCCTTAAATGATCTTTTTTTCACGAGACTTGCTCAAATTTATCGAAGAAAGAGTAAACTTTTCAAATAAACAAAAACTCCGAAAAATAAAATTAATCAGTTACTTTCTGTAAGACAAAATTAAACTGTTTTTTTTTTTAGTTGTTGATTAAACCCCGTATAATACCCAACAAAGCGAGAAACTGTTTAAAATTGACAAATAAAGATACTATTCAATTTTTGCATTTAATTTAGTCATAGAAATTCAGAAAAAGGTGTATAATAAATAATTTTTAAAATTAACCTTTTTTCACAAAGTTTTTCAGATTTTATTTTATAATTTAAAATTTTAAATAATCCTTGACAGTAATAAAATTCAAAAAAAAACAATGTATAATACATATTAAAGATATTCATTTACCAGGTGTAATGAAATATAAAATTCAAAAGTATTATTTAATTCTGTTAAAATAAATGTTAAATTTAGCTTTTCTTTTTGAACAAACAGTGACTTTCTAATCAGAGGGTGTTTGTGTTTCAAACAATTAAAGTTAATTCTACTGTAAAAAGAAAATCAATATCAAATTATCAGAACCAACCCCATATTTCTTTAAATTTCGCTTTTCAGATTTCTTTTATAATTATCTTAAAACAATCGTCAATAATGCTCAGCCAAAAAGTCATTCATGTACCTGAAGAACAAAAAGACATCCTTGTTAAACAATTTATTGAAGAAGTAGGATGCGACGCACAAGATGCTCTTCGTTATTTGTATTTTGCAAATTTTGACTTTGAGGTATGATCAATACTTGTTTTCTTTTTCTTTCCTCTTCTCTGTTTATTTTTCTTTTTCTTTTTCTTTTTTTTTTGAGTTGGTTAGGTGATCTTTTTGATACAAAAAGAAACAGATCATCTAGAGAACTGAAAAATAATAGAAAAAGTCTTTTTATAAGATCACCAAAAATTTTAATTCTTATTTATTAATCATTTTTCATGAATCTAAAAAAATCGACTGCAACAGCAATTTGTAATCAACAAACATTTGTTTTGAAATAAAACCTAAAAAGTACACAAAAAGTCGGAGTTATTTTGAAATATTTTTAATAATAATTCTATCCAAAAACTCTTGATTAATTTTTTTTGAAAAAAAAGGTGTAAAACTTTAAAACCAGAGAAACCAACTTAATTTTCAAAAAGATTCCTTGGATTGAAATTAAAATGAATTTTTAACTTTGTTTTTTACAGCAACTTTTTGTCGTTTTTTTAAAAATTGGATTTGTGAAAAATTAAATTTTATTTTTCACTTTGTCTATCCCTTAAAAAATCAAAAGCGTTCTGTTGTTCTCGTTCAACTTACACAGCACTTCATGTTAACCACAATTCTGATCATCGATTATTTTAATTTTTTTCTTCTTTGCTAAATTCATTAAGGAACTAGTCTATATTAATTTTTTTTTTGACCAATAACTAAAAAAGGAATCCTTATCTTGAAATATGTTTAAAATTGAAAATAGACCGGTTTTTTCAATGTTAGAACTTTTAGTTCTTGTTTTTTTAAAATTTTACACTTCTGTCAAAAAAAGTGACTTTTAAATAATTTTTTTTTAAAAAATATCTTTAAAAGATGAGAATTTTTTGATTAATTTTGGATTTAATTATTTTCTCAAAAATAAATATTTATTCTCATTTTTAAAAACGAAAAAATAATTGAAAACAAGTGAATATTTTCACCTTCACTTCTATTCATCCAACTTGACTCTATAAAGAACTCAATTTGTTTTATCAATAATTACTTTTTAAAAAAATAGTTCTTATTCTTTTCTTTGATTTTTTTTGACTCTGGCAAAAACTTTTAGAATGATAATTTGGGAACACTTAAAAAAACTTCAAATACAACAAAAACAAAAGAGTGTAAACTTAAAAAGTAGATTCCTGAAAAAAAAGAATGGTACAAGAAAAGAAAGAAAATCTTTTATTAAGAGTAAAGCATATATTGTATATTTTTACTGAATCAAACTGTTTTTTCATGCAAATCCAAAAAAACCTTTTCAGGTTTATTTTTCAAACTAATTTTTGTAGATCTTACACAAACATAACAAGGTTTTGCTTTCTTGTTCATATTTTTTTTTATTTTTTATATTTTTACAAAAAGTTGAAAAAAAGCAACTTTTAAAAAAGTGAAAAAATGCAAAAATTTTTTATTTCTATAAAAACAATAACTAAATTTAATGAATGTCATTTAGCAAGATTTCATTGATATACTAAGAAGTTTTTCCCTTTGATTTGAAATCTAAGTAATTGGCAAAAAAAATTCTAAATCCCTATTAAATTTACCTAAAAAAATTTAATATAGACTAGTCCCTTAAAATAGAAAATTCAAAAAAAAGTTAAAAAACTCTTGCTTCAATATCCATCTTTAAATTTGGTTGATCAGCTTTTACTAAAGGCTTTTACTAGACTAAGCGCAAACAAACTTTGACAAACGAGTTGATTTTCGAAGTATTCTTGGAAATGAAAAGGTTTTAAAAGCCGATTTATCAAATGAAAAAAAAAAATGAAATAGAATATAAAAATAATATTTTGCCACCTTTGTGAATTTATTGGTAATCAAAAGATTTTCTTAAAGATTTCGTCAAGTGGTCAATTTTAAAACAGTTAGAAATAACAATTTTCAAAAGTGTACTCAACTATTTGACCCACTTATATTTTTAAACAGTTGAGGTAACACCTTTTAAAATGACTTTTCAAGAAATTATTAATAATTTGACGATTTTTTTTTACATCATATTTATCAAATCTCATTGTTTCAAAATTTATTACAATTATTGGGTATTCAATTGAAATAACCGGGGAGATATGTATTTTACAAACCGAAGAGTATCATTAAATTAGGTGATCAAAAAGTTTTAATTTCGGAGGAGAGTCCTAAATGAATTCTAAAGGTGTATTACAAATACTACCTTTTCATTTCGTTAAAGGTAAATCAAAAAAAAAAAACTTTTATTTTGATTCGCTTTGTAAAATTGTGTGTTTTTTCGACTTTTTGTGAGGTTAAAATTTTTGGGAAATTGAAATAAAATTGTTTAGAAATTAATTCGAAATTTTCAGTCTTTAAAATTGTTATTAGCTTTGTTAAAAAATAATGCAGTGAATTTTTTATCAAATGAATTAATACTTCTCTCTTCTTCACCCTCTCTATAATATATATATATATATATATATATGTGTGTGTGTGTGTGTGTGTGTGTGTGTGTGTGTGTGTGTGTGTGTGTGTGCGTGCGTGCGTGTGTGTGTGTACGTATGCATGTATGTATGCGTACTTAATAATTTTTTAATCAAACAATTGATTAGAAACCATTTTTACCTTATTTTTTTCTAAATTTTCAAAAATTAAAATAAATAATTTCTTTTTATAATTTTATTCAATATTAAAAAAAACAAAAATAGCTTTCAATTGCATTATACTTATTAATGAAATTAAAGGAGAATAGTCAAGTGCAAAGAAAAAGAACCTTCAATATGAGTTCGGATGGGGAAAGAGAAGTCCCACTACAAGAACAAGAGCAATTATCATTACACGAACAAGGGCAAGATCAAGAGCCAGAGCAAGAACAAGAACAATATCAAGAACAATGTCAAGAACCAGAACCAGAACAGGAACGGTTGCAAAACAAGGGAGGGGAATTAGTACTTTAAAAGGAAACAATAATTCAAAAGGAAAGAGCAAAAATATTACCTCAAAGAAAAAATGCAAAAACATGTGTCAAAAGGAAAGTTCGAAAACCATTTAGGATCATTAAAAGGCACAAAAGCCGGGTGAAAACAACAAAAAAATTGTCAATGGAGGAATTGAAGTTTTTTATTAACCAAAAGCCATGCCCCTCGTGGGAGGCCAGATTAACAGCATTCCACTGTCATGACCCGACACTCATTAAGGGGTTTAAAGATGGAATCCCATCACAAGAAAATATTGAAATCGAAAAACGACTGTTTGTTTTATATACAGAACTCAATAAGGGCAAAATTACTTCAAAAAACCTCCAAAGAGGGGTCATAGCCTTTCTTGGAAGAAACAGATATGAAAAAGTTGATGACAGAAGCAGAAAAACAATGCTGTTCTTGAAAACAAAGCCTAAGCAAAACATTAAAAACTAAGAATATTAATTTGTTTAAAAAATAATTTTAGTGTTTTTATCTTTTAATTCTCTTTTCTTTTAGTAAGATTTTTGAGTTATTCTTTGTATTTTGTTTTTTATATTTTTGTAATTAGAATCTTTTTTTTTTTTATTTAATAAATATATCCTTTTTAATTTTTTTACTGTTTTTCTTTTTTTAGTTTTTATTTGTGATTTAATTTATTATTTGATTGGTTAAATAATTATTCTCTAAAAAAGAAAGGTATATATGTGTTTTTTTTTTGAGAGAAATTTAAAAACAGTTTATCTTTGTATAAACACGAGGGGTATATTTTTGTTTTCTTTAAAGGTCTTTAAGGGGGTGTTGAAGTCAAATGGGGTGTTTTATACTTATCCATTCACTTTTTTTGAAGGTAGTGCGCAGTTTTGCCCATTTTTTCAAAAGTGTATTATGATAAATTTGCTGAATAACAATTTTTGTGTTTCATGGGATATTAAAAGCTAAAATTAACATACAATTCATTACTCAATTTATGAAAGGCATCAAAGAAAATCAGATTATATCGAAAAAAATTTAATTTTTTATATTAAAGTTTTGGTTTTTTTAAATTGGGCTTATTATTTATGTTTTGGATCTAGAAAAGAATCCATTGGGTTGATTGAAATTAATCTACGAAAAAGACAAAAAACAAAAAAGCCTGGGATAATGTGTCATTTAATGAATATTTTCCATTTGCAACCCAAAATCAAAAAATTCTTTTTAAATTAAGTAGCAAATCAAGAATTAAAAAAAATGATCAAAGTATATTTTATGCTATTTTATCTATTCCTTATATTCTATATATATATATATATATATATATATATATATATTGGGGGGGGGCAAACTTAAAAATGATCTTTCTTGTCTATTAGTATTTAATGTTTTTTATAAATTTCTTTTCAAAATTCTTGTTTTCAAAATAATTTTCTCAAACAAAGCAAAAATGAAGAATGTTTATTTCAACCGGTTGGATGAATAAAGTTGAAATATTGGTTTTAGAAAAATAAGATAAAAAAAGAAAACATTCACACATGATGATGCCCAAAGAAAAATCAATTACAAGTAAATATGGCAGAAAAATTTATAATTGTTTTGTTTTTTATTTAGGAATATTTGATTTAACAAAAATAGATTATTGGGGTTTGCTTACTTTTATTACTCATAAATTGCAATTTTGTTTTGGATTCACTCACCCCCACCAAAACTTTTTTATCAAACACAAATTAAAATGGTGTCTATATCACATCCTTTATCACAGAAGATCAAAAAAAAAAAAAAAAAAAAGAAATTAAATATTTTGATAAATCGATCAACCATCTTGCTTTTAGAAAGGGGGAATCTGTGCATATTAATTCAAAAAAAACTTAAAACGGTTATAAATCGAACTAGAGGATTTCAGAATAAAAAAATTAAATAAATTTACCTTGTTTTGAATATTGTTGGGTTTTCCAGAATGCCATAAGAGTTGGTTAAAATCGAATATTTTAATCACTGTTGTGGGAAAAAAGTGAAACTGGAAAAAAAGTGAAATACTGTTTTTAATTGGGAACATTACTGAAAATTCAAAGTAAGAACAATGAAAAAAAGAATAAATAAATAAATAAAGACAAAATGAAGTATTCGTCACAATAAAAGTTTATTTAATACTATCTTTTAATAGGGGTTTTTCTTTGATTGATCAATTATTAAAAATTTGTTCAAAAAATTGACTATTTTTGAGATCTCCAAAACCACACCAACAATTTCCATAAATCAAGTAGATTTAAAATGTATTTGTTGGGTTGATTGAAAATAATATAATGTATTATTATTTAAAGTTAATTGGTTTCTTCTTTTTATTGATTTGACTTTTCATTTTCAGTAATGTATACAATTAAAAACCGTGTTTCACTTTTTTTCCTGTTTCACTTTTTTTCCACAACAGTCAATCCTTTTAAATCATGAAAAACTTAGACACTATCTATCAGTATTTGATCATTTTCAAACCTCTAAACCTATAAATAAACAAATTTTGTGTAGAATATATATTGGTTTCAACATTTTTCTAGCTTTTTTATCTTTAAAAAAGGTAAGTTAGAATCAAATTATTTACTCTATTCTACTAAATTCTGGAAAAATAACACTTCATATAATTTATAAATTTTTATTGAGAAATTATTTAAAATGCTGAAAAATCCAGCTATTGTACACTGATGATAACAAATATATTAAGTTTTTTGTATAATAATATTAAAAATATTATTGTTGTACAAAATAAGTAATTTCCAAAAAAGTGGTGCGTTTTTATTTATTTTTCGTAAATAATAATTTTTGTTAGTGATGGTAACCATTAATCGACAATATCAAATTAAGTGAAAATAATAATTCTGATTGAATCAATGACTAAGGTACTTATATATTTAATTCAAAATATGTTAGTTGAAAGTTTCCCAAAAAATGAAAAAAAAAAAAACCTTTTTTTGGTGAAAACAATGTACGACCAATTTCAATAAAAAACTGAAAATATGGAAAGGGTACAAATGAATTTTTAAACACTCAAACGCAATTATATGTTTTTAATTATATTGTATATTTTGTTGAGATTAAATAAGTTATGAAAAGGGATTTTTTCGATCAAAAATAAAATGATAAATACTGACTTTCATACATAAAAAATATCAGATAAAATCGAGATCAGAAATTGTAATATATTTTCTTGATATAATACAATATTAAGAAACAAATTGAATTATTATCAAGAATCGATAAATAGTATTTAATATTTTTATATATTTAAATAGTTTTATGATGATTGGGTTACATAAATATATTTTAAAATATATTTGTCCCGCTTTCTGGAAATAGCTTATTAGATAAATTATTTTGTTTTTAATTTATATATCCAAATTTTACTATTATTTTCATAGGTTGGGCAATTCCTTAGAAATGTTTCCAAATCTTCAATGATCAGTATTTTTTTTGATTTTTTGCATAATATGAAAAGGTTTGATTTATCTTTGTTTATAACATAGGAATATCCGTTTATATAATTTGTAAAATTTCTGACTTTTAAATCGGGGTAGAGCTCTTCTATTATAAATATATTTTGTCTTTAGGTTTTCCAGAATTTAAAATAATCAAGTAAAATCATAGATTTTTCTAAATTCTTTTAGATTCTGGACAAAATACCTTTAGAATTTTTTTTAAATTGCGAAATAAAAGGTAAATTTTTGAAATTTTCTTGTTATTTCGAAAATTAAAAAAAAAAATAGACACTTCTCGTTAGGTTTTTTTTCATTTTTGTTTTGATTGGAAAATCAATATATTAAACAAATAAAACAGTAAATCTCTAAAAAAAAACTGTTATGTTTTCCAGGATTTAAACAAATTGAGAGAAATCTAAGATTTAACTCCATTTTTTTTGAATTCTGGAAGGCCACCGTTATCTTTTTTTGAGTTTTCCGTTTATTTGGAAAATCAATAGATTTTTCCAAAAACTATCGAACTTATCAAAACCTGGGAACTTGAAGGCGCTTCACGGTACTCCACAGCACGGATGTTTGTAAATATTATTTTGAATGGATATTTTTTACAATCTATTCGTTCTTTCCAATTGGGGCTATTTTCAAGTTGTTCAATTCGAGATTTATCAAGCTCAAATTCTAATTCTTTTAGGGTGTATGATTGTCAGTTAATATTTTCCACTTTTTGTTCTCTTGAATTTAAGATTATTAACTATTTGATTGAAGTCCATAAATTTAAGTTTTTGAATTGGTACAAATCTTCTTCTATATACAGTCAGCACCACTTTTAAGGCTCAAACTTTCAACGTAATTTAAGGTACATGAAAATCTCAAATTAAGGTACAAAATTTGTAATATTTTTTTTTACAATTTATTCTACTAGAATCCAAATTTTGTGCCTTAATTTGAGATTTTTATTGTGCCTTAAATTTCATTAAAAGTTTGTGCCTTGAAAGTGGAACTGACTGTATCGAATTCTTGTTGAATTCGTTTTGGAAAGTTTGGAGTTTTTGGGAATTTCAAAAATTTAAATTTTCAAAAAAAATTACTTGCTTAGTGTTTCTATTTTTAATTTCCAAAGAGTTAAATTTCTTCAATTTATAAAACAAATTGCTTTCTTGAATTTCGCAATCAATTTAATTCGATTAAATCTGATTTGTGGTTATTTGTAACCCTCTAAATTTGACAAAGTACCGATCTGATAACATTCTAGAGATTAATAATAACTCATTTCAAAAAAAGAAAAAAATAATAACCTTGAGATATCAAAAATAACTAAAGAAGACTCCAAAACCAACACAATTCTTTTCAAAATTACACTTCCTTACCATTCAAATTGGAAATTAAGAGTCTTCAATTGGCTTTTTTTTCTAAAAATGTGCTAGTTTTTCCTTTTTTATTTTTAAAGATCGATGGGGCTTCACCTTTTGTTTTTTTTTGATTTAAATTAGTGCACTCAATAGCGTACCAAAAAATTTTTTTCCATTTCTGAAAATTATTTTTCACCATAATGATGCGTCCCTTAAATTAAATTTTTTTTTTAAAATCTCAATTCCATTCTGTCATAATTACAAAAAGAGTTTTCAAAAAAATATCAAAAAAAAAAAAATAAAAAGTTTTGGTCTATTTATTTCTATATTTATTTATGTTGTTTCTCTCTGAAAATATGGAAAAATCCATAAAAAATGTTTAATTAATATTTGTCAAAAAAAACTATTAAATCTATAAATGCATAAAAACAATATCATAATTAATGTTTTTGTGGAACACAAACTTTCAATTGGATAACTTTTAGTTGTAAACAATAAATTGTTTGTTAAGATCACACAATCATAAAGAACCTTTTCCAGACAACCAAAAAAAAATTAAAGTGCCTCAAATTGCGAACAGAAATTTTTTTAACTCAAAAGCAACCCAAATTTCTCATTGGTGGATTTGGTTTGCAAACAATTACAAATAATTGTTTAATTCTAATAACAGTATAAAAAATTTTGAACGCAATTTGAAGTTGATACAGAGAAGCTGGAAAAGTTTTTTGATTATTCGTGAAATCAATACCACAAAAAAAGAAAAAAGATATGGGTGAAAGAAAAGAAAGAGAAAAAAAAGTCTAAAAAATTAAAAAGGTCTAAATAAATAAAAAAAAGAATAAGAAGAAAAGAAAAGTGTTTTGAATTGCTTGGATCTATACAATTTTTTTTTTTTCCTTTTTTTAGTACTCTTCTGGTAAATTGTCTTGTGTAAAAAATTTGAATTTGTTCCTCTTATGAGGCTTGCGGGTTTTTCTTTTTTTCTTCAAGTTATTTGGAATGAAGTTTTTGTTTTTTGTTTCCCCAAAACGGTTGTCAAGAATCATTTCTTCTTTTTCTTCGAAAGAAAAGCCCGTAGACAAATGCAAAGGCCTTGAAGTGTTTGGGGGGTTGATCATAGATTTTGAAGAGATTGTAATAAAACTATTTGGTTTGTTATTTCCTTTTTTTGGTGTTTGTTGCTCGGTGCCTGTGCTTGTTATTGTGTTGGTGTTTGTGTTTATTTTGATTTTGGGATCGAGGCTTTTAACAAGACGTTTGAGATCAGTTAGTCGTGTGTATCCTTGGTTCCTTTTTTCACCAACCGAAATGTTTGTTGAGTAAATATCCATAGCAAAAGTTTTGTTTTGAGAGAAAAAGAAAAAAAAAAAAAAAAAAAAAAAAAAAAAAAAAAAAAAAAAAAAAAAATAAAAAATAAGAAAATTCAGCTTTATTTATAACATTGAGTTTATAAATTAGCCAATTCGTGGGGAAAATTTTCCTTTTTAAAAATAAGTGTAATTAATAAATATCATTATTTTTAGTTTTGAGAAAAAAACGAATAAATTTCTTTTGGACTAAAGTCTTTAGGTTGTTCAAGTTCCTGCAAGTTCAAGATCTTTTTCAAAAAAAAAAACTCCATTTTTGAGTTTTTTACAAAGTTAGAATTGAAAAAAAGAACTTTTAGAGCATTTCCCAGAGATCTATGAACTTTTTAATAGGTAATTATTTATTGTCAAAATCAATGAGAACTTTTGTCAATCAAAAAATTACGTATATTTTTAATACATGATCCTTAAAGTTTTTTTGAAGTTTTACTTCTTTTGAGGTTTTTTCAACTTTTGTTTTTTACACTTTTTTTATCAAAAAAAAATTTTTAGGTCAAAAAAAAAGAATAAGATTTTATGTTGAATCAAGTTAATAATTATTGACAACATTCTTTGACACATTTCAATAATTTCATCCATAAAATAATTTGGTGATTAGTTTATCTTTTTGAGTTGGGAGATTTGGTTCTTTACAAATTAATTGGCTTTGTATTTTTATATTTGAAGAGATGTACATAAATTTTGTTACACATATTTCACAATTGTGTGTAAATAGAAACAACAATACTCTTTCATCACCACTGACATTAAACACAAATTAGAAAGATTATTTTTCAAAATTAGATAACAATTTCTTATATTGTTGTATCTTATGTTTATTAACACTTAATTATTTTCTTCACCAAAGGTAATGGAGAACTTTTTTTCACAAGGGTACAATAAAAATTGATAAAAAATTGTGTTTATTAACTTTAGAGAAATTGGTAATCATTTTAAAAAAAAAGTTCATTTTTCCCAAATTAAATTTTCATACAAAAAGAATCAGATCCTTTTTGTTTAGATTTTTGGATCTTAAAATAAAGAGAAAAATTTTCAAAAACATTTTTATTTTTACGAAATTTCACTTTTCGTAATTTAAGGTATACAATCCCTGAAACTGGAAAAAAGATTAACTTGTATTGGGTGTGTCATCTTGTTATTTTGGTTCTTAGCTGATCGATCCACAACTAAGTTTGGATCGTATAGGTGGTTGAAAAAGGCTATTTTTGTCATTTTATTTTTTTTTTTTTCCGAAATCCAGATTGACGAGTCTAAGATTAATTAATTGGAAGGTATTGAATTGAAAGTGTTAATTTTTGGACTGTCAATTGAAATTATCATTTTCCTTTTACAGAGTTAGGAGTAAATAAAAAAAAATTTTTTTACAAGCATCAAATAATACAAAGCGTAAATAAAAATTTCAACATAGAAAACAAAAAACTCAATTACTAATTAAATATCTTCCAATTAATTAATCTTAGACTCGTCAATCTGGATTTCGGAAAAAAAAAAAAATAAAATCACAAAAATAGCCTTTTTCAACCACCTATACGATCCAAACTTAATTGTGGATCGATCAGCTAAGAACCAAAATAACAAGATGACACACCCAATACAAGATAATCTTTTTTCCAGTTTCAGGGATTGTAAACCTTAAGAGATACTGCATGAACAAATAATATTTGAAATTTTGATCTCATTTTAAAAAGAAAAATAAATCAAATCAAGAAATCTTGAAAATCTAAAAAAATACATCTTTTGTTTTATTCACAAATTTTATTAATTGGAATTTATAATACTAAGGAATAAGTATTTTTTAAATATCCAGGTTATAAACAAGGAACTGTTATTATTAAAATTCAGTTATTTGAGATTATTTATTATTAATATTTATTTTTTATGAGAATTATTTAATTTGAATTTGTTTTAATTGTTTGAAATTATTCGAAAAAAAAAAGTCAAATAATAGTTAGCCCCATCAACACTTTTATTACCTGGGTTACTACAAATAAACTACAATAATTAAGATTTTTATACCAATTGCCAATTAATAATAATCAAATTATAAAGTATTTCGTTATCAAATCCAACGGAATTTCGTTCAACCTATGCATCATTGGGTATATATTTATTCTAAGTGTGGAAATACATTTTATTTATTTTTTCTTAAGGTAGAGAAGGGAAATTTATATCTTTTAAAAAAAAACAATTAAAAAAAAAAAAAAAATAATAAAATATTATCAGTTTTGTAATTAACGCTGGAAATAAACACGTTTTTAGAAAAACAACCATTTTAAAGATAAAATAATATATATAAAATACATTGAAAAAACAAAATACTAATAATATATACAAGATTGCACACCCCAAACGAAATAACCAATCCCATTTGAGTTATTATTTCAAATACCCGATTAAAAAAATTAATATTTATAATACTTCACAAAGCAAATTGGTAAGTTTATTTTTCAAAAAGTTGATTTTTATTTAAGAATTACTAAATAAAAATAAAAATTTATATTCTAAATATTGTCAATGTGTCAAAAAAATGAATTTTCAATTGTGAAAAATAATTTTTTGGGAACCAAAAAAACTTTTTTTTTTAAGAAAAAATAAAATGAATTTCCAAATTTATTATAATTGTTCAAATAAATTATTAGAAATAACAAATACTAAAAAATTTAATTGCGCCTTACTTCTTTCTAAGCAACCATTGTAAAGTTAATTGAATTGCTTCAACCCTTTCCAAATAATCAGACAACGACTATTAAGGATAATATATTGGATAAAAGTCCCAATTTTTAGTATAATTAAATAAAAAACTTGTTAAAATACATTAATCAAAGATTCAATTTACTAAACCACCTTTTAATTTGTACCGAGAGGAAAAAAAATGCAAAATGTACCCAATTGGAAATAATTTTATTTTTCAAAATAGTTTTATCATAATTTCTATTTTTTTTTATACACTTAGCCTTTATTTCTTTTTTCTAATTTCCTAATTGTTATATTTAACCCAAAAAAAAACTTTTTAGATGATCGATAAGTAAGTAAAAGTTGGGTTCTTTAAAATTTAAAAAACGAATTTAAAATTAGTTGTTGGTATTTAAAACATTTGATCAATTGCCAATTATAAGGATACCCATAAGTACATAAATACACCCTTTTTTTTGTATTTACAGCCAAAAATTTTGACTCGGATTTATTTATTTTCTTTTGATTAATTATTTTTTATTGTTTCTATGGTTATTTGCAAATTAGAAGTAATTGCTAACATTTCAATTAATTAGTAATTCTAATTTAGTATTTACGATATAATTTCTATAATAGGATTTTTTTTTTATCAAAGATTGAATTTTTGACAGTAACAATTTTGAATTGAAGTTTATTATTTTCATGATTAAATATTTCTTAGATTTATAAATATTTTTTATGAAAAATTAATAACTTATTCCCGAATATTTGGTGTAGGCTCAATTCACATCCCAAAAAAAAAAAAAAGAAAAAAAAAAGAAAACGACAATCAGAAAATAGAACATAGAAAATAGAAAATAATTGACAAATCAAGAGAAAATTGAAAAAAAAAAAAAATTATTTTTTATTTTTTAATTTCATAATTAGTTGATAAAAAAATTTGCAAATTGTTTGTGAACCAAAATTTAAATGAATATTATATTTATCATTAAAGGATAAATCTATATATCTTGAATTTTTTTCATTAATTTTGATTTTCATTAAATGGTTAATTTTAAACTTGAATGATTTTTTTTTTTCAGAAGAGATATTAGTAAATAATAATTGACGATCACGCGTTTCAAGCTTTATTAATGAATTCTTTTTGAAATTTTTGATATTTGACGCACTAACTTTAGCTAAATAATTTTGATAATATTTAAAGTGAAGAATTGAAAAATCCTTTTTTAATATTTTGATATCCTTTTCGGAATGCAATTCAATATAGGCCTTTTCTTGGGTTTGTTGAAAAAACATGATGATCAATTTTTTAAAAATTGGTGAAAATTGAATTAAAGTTTGATCAATTTGTGAATGTATTGGTTTTTCGTCTTCTCTGTGTACAGTCAATTGCCCCCCTTTAAGATCAATTCTTCCTTTACTAATTAATTTATGATATTTATCTACTATATTAATATAAATTTTTTTTTTTTGTTCATTATCACTCTTCTCATTCTTTTTCTTCTTCCCCTTCCTCCCCAATACACCATCAACACCACCATTATTATTGCCATTCTCGTCACGAACACCACCACCACCACCAACAACAACATCATCATTATAATAATCATTAACCTGTATCTTTATTAATGATTCAGTTGGGGATATTATTTTAGTTGATCTATTATTATTGTTATTAAACATTTTTAAAAATAATTTGGAAAATTCTTTTCGAATATTCGTTGATTTGAATTTAAATCTAAAAGTGTTTTTTTCAATAACAATTTTGGAAACATTTTGATATTTTTGATCAACCTTTTCGTTAATTTGTGAAAAATTTTTATTTAAAATTTGTGATAATAAAGTAATAAATAAATTATTTTTAAAACGAATTATTATCCCATTTTCAATAAATTGATATTTATTATTATAATGCTTTATATGGAACATTTTTCTTTTAAAATTTAAAGTTTCTTTGATATAAATTGAATGGAATTCTGTTCTTTTTTTTTTAGTCAGAAATTCTATAAAATATTTTTGATTATTATTAATTAAATATAGTTGACCAGTATTTTGTGATTTTTTATTATTTAAATAAGATACAGTATCTATTGGCACTGAAAAAGATTCACCATTAAAGTTTTTTAGATTTAATTTTCGATTTTGAAAAAAAATTATTGAATTTTTTGTTGTTTTTTTTTTTAATTTTTCATCCAAAATGAAAATTTGAAAATTTTTATATCCTTTCTCTTTTTTTTCTTTATTATTTTTATAAGAACTATTTTTATTTTTTTTATTTTTTTTATTATTTTTATTATTTTTATTATTTTTATTATTATTTTTATTATTATTAGTAGTAGTAGCAGTAGTATCAGTAGCAACGTTATGGCTGTGGTTGCGATTATGATTACGATTATCATTAATATGTATATTTTCTAATAACAAACAAAATTCTTTTAATTTAGATTGTCTTTGAAATTCAATTAAAAAGGAATGATTTCTAATTTTTAATAGAGTTGGTTTCTTTTTTTCATAAAATTGAATATTTTTTAATTTTCCATATATTTTTATATTGTTTTCATTTATTATTTGGATATTTTTTTGTTCAATAATTTGAATTAAAGAAGATTTAACTATTTCTTTGTTTTTATTTAATAAATTGATTTGAAATTCTTGGTTTTTTTTTTTGTTATTTAATTTTAATAATTTTTGTTTGGTAATTTTTTTAAATTCTTTAAATGTCTTTGAATTTTCGAGTTTAATAGAGTGTTTTTTCTTTTTATAATGAATTCTAATTACATTTTTTTCACTTTGACTAAAATGGCATGCTTTGGAATTTAATTTAATTTTTAGATTCTTTTTTTCAATCGGAGTAATATTTAGATAATTATTTTCAAAATGAATTGTGATTTTTTGTTTACAATATTCATTTTTTTTTATTTGTAAATTGCCATAAAAAAGTTTTTTGTTAATTATTCTTTTGAGATTTTCTTTCTTAATTATTTTTTGTTTAGGATTTTTTTTTTGTAATTTCTCTTTGGGTTTATGCTCTATTTTAATTATTTCTTGACTATGTTTTTTTTTTTGTAATTTCTCTTTGGATTTTTGCTCTGTTTTTGTTTTTGTTTTTGTTTTTGTTTTTGTGTGTCGTTCTGTTTTTGGTTCTGTTTTTGGTTCTGTTTTTGATTCTATTTCAGGTTCTGAAACCGATTCAAACGAGTTTAAGGGTTCCTCTAAACTTGACAAAGAACCCAATTCATTTTCAAATTCACCATTGTTATTACTTTTATTCTTTTCACTAATGTCCAAAAAACTTGAATTTTGATTTTTAGATTTTATCAAATTATTTCTTGTTTCGATGGACTCAGATCCTGAATAGTTTTCAGACCTAATACTCAACGTAACTTTCTTTTTTAAATTGTTTGTATCAGAAAGAAAATTGTTGCTCTTTTCCAATTGCTTATTTAAAGAAGAAACTTGGGATGACTCATTGGAATCATTATAATCCCAAAGATCCAATTCAGAATTTTCATTTCCTGAATGCTGTTCAAGGTTCGAATCAGAAGTGTATTCATCAAAATTATATTTTGGTGGGTCTAAGTCAATAAGAGACACTTTTAAAATCTTTTTCTTGGGTTGGTTTTCCTTATTGAATTCGTTTGAATTATTTGAAAAAATTTTTGGAATTTTCTGTTTTTTAAAATTTTCATAATCTTCCAAATTAATATTTTCACCTTCTTCAGTTATTTCATTGTCTGTTAAAATAAATTCAATTTCACTTTCGCTTTCACTTTCGCTTTCACTTTCACTTTTGCTTTTGCTTTTGCTTTTGATTTCGCTGTCACTTCCACTGCCACTATTGATCTTTCTGTTGCTTTCATTTGTACTGGAATTTTGAATTTCACTTTCACTTGAACTTATTTCTTTTGAGCTACTTTCAGTGCTGGAAAGTAATTCATCTAAAAAACTTTCAACACCAGAATCTTGGTAGTCATAATCACTTAATTTATTACTGATTTCTTTTTCCTTCTTAATAGGGCTGTTGGCTTGAGGAATTGTAAATATTGTTTCTCCTGCATTTATTAACATGGAAAATCTTTCTACAGGAGAAAGAAAAATCCCTTTCCTGTTTTTTAAACCGGCAATGTGAATCTCTTTGTCACTACCGCTATTCGTCTTGGCTTGAATCAGTTCAATCACTTCACCCACTAAGATCGTTCCATAATTGGGTAGATCTAAACGTAATGGTTCTTCTTTTCCAACATTTACCTTGACAAAAAACAATTCTGTCATGACGAAATTTGTAATTCAGAAGTTGATTAAAAATGAAATTAAGACAAAACAAATTAAACTCTGTTAAAAGACTAAATAGAATTGGGAAAAAATGAATTTAAAAATCACTTTCAATTGTTTTTTTTTTAATTTAAACAATTCAGTTTTTTAAAAAATTAAGTGTTTTGTTGGGTTTTGCCTTTCAACATTAATAAAACGACAATATTATTTTTAATTGTTTGATTAAATATATTTCTTCTTCATGAAACAACTCATAAAAAAAAAAATTAAAACTTCTTTGAGTTGGTAAATAGTGATCCGATATTTGACAAAACTTGAGGTGATCCAAATTCTGAAATCTTATAAATTTTTTTTGATTTTGTTTTGTTTTGAAAAAAGAATGGGGAAAGTTGGAATTTGTAAAATTATTTTTTATGCAAACGTAAATAAAATTCAACCTTCAAGTTTTTAAAGTTACTTAGAATTCTTGAAGAATCCAGAGAACTGTTATTGCAAGTATTTCTTGTTTTAAACAATTATTATTGTTTCCAAAAATAAAATATCAAACAATATGCCAATAATTCAAGATTTATTATCTTTGGAGAATATTAAACAGACACACTTATGCCCGAATATGAGAAATTGTGATTTTGATTTTTTCCTGATCCATCTTCAAATTGTCTGAATTTTAGGGTTTGTATTATAATGAAAATTTTCTTTTTTTTTTTATGAATTGAGGATCTAATATCTCGTATTTAATTTTTTTCCCAAAGGTAATAGAGTGATTGTGTACACAAAGTATAGGATTAAACCTGATAAAAAAATTCATTTATCAACTTGAGAGAAATTAATACACATTTTTAAACGAATTGTGATTTCCAATTGAATCAATAATAAAAAGTACTAAAATTTCTTTATTTGCATTTTTTATACAAACCAAAAAAAAAAAAATGTTAAAAAAATATTTTTTTTTAGCAGACCTTCCCTTTAGCAATTTCGGAGAGTTTGTAAGAACAAATAACATTTGGGGATTTAATCTTCTTTTAAAAATACAAGAAAAATAAATCACATATTGTATCCTTGGTGATCTAAAAAATAATAGATCATTTATTTTATTTCAAAAATATTTATTATATTTCAAGATTTTTAAAAAAGATTAGTTAATATTTCTTTTTCAAATATCCAAGAGTATAAATACGGAACTTTTATTATAAAAAATCAGATATTTGATAATATCTATTCATTTTTTTTTTTTTTTTCATTACAATTCTGAATTTGAACAAATTAAGCCAACAACACTTTTTAGGATACTATCCATACCAACCATTTTTGATCAAGAATTCCCACTATCAACTACACCGTACTTTTTATTTAATTTATGAGTTGCATTTTTTAGAAATTCTCTCAAAAATATCATTGTGAGCTTCAATGATACGCCGGGTTGATTATGTTATGACAAAAGATTTGATGAATTTTACACATCGACATTCAAATGTAAATATAATTTACCAAAAGAACGTGTAGTTATTATTTTTATTATATTTTATTTATTCAAATAAAATTACAATTTTTTATATAGACCTTTTGTAAAGCTAAAAAGAATACTGGATATTTTCATTTCTTTTGAATAATCAAACATTCTAACAAAATTTAAAGAATTTTTAATTCTTGTTTCCTAGAATTAATATAACAGCTTGCATTTTGGACTAATTCTAACTTCGCAACATTATTTGTATTGTAAATGATAAAAATTGAAATTATCATCAACTTTAAATTTTTGGGTCTATATTTAAAATAAATTAACTTTCTACGCTAAATATTACTTGTAATTTAATAACTTTGAACACAATTAAAAGACATGCTTATTCTAAATTAAAACATTTCTTAGGAGATTATTTTTTTCTGATTTTTTATTTTATTAGATTCCGAATTTTTATACTTCACCTTCAAATTTTTTTGTGTAAATCTCTTTTTTTCATTATTTTCTTCTAAATTTACCAAGTTCACTTTTTAAACCAAATCTTTAATTGTATACTGTATCATTGTAAATATAACCTGCCCCACCTTCATTTACGTCTTGTGAATATTCTAGAGGTTTTATATTTGACACATCACTAGTATGAAAGAAATAAAATGGAAAATTCAAGTTAGACAAAAATAGCACTTCAATTATCATTTCATTCCTGTTTATAGAGTCTATTCACAATTTAATTGATATTATAACTCTTAAAATCTTGAGGCGGTTATATTTATTATTGTTAAAAATACTGCCATTTTTAAAAGTCTCTAGTTGAGAAAAAAGTCTATTTTTGGAGTAGATTTTTTTTTAATGGATGTGACAATGAATTTACCTGAAATTCTTCTTTGTGGTATTTTTTAAATAGATAATAACTATATTTTTGAAAACACTTTATAACCATAAAAAAAATCAAATATTAAAAAAAAAAAAATAACCGATGAGAAGTATAACAAAAGTGCCCGTCTAGCACCTAGATTTTCTAGAATAGAAAAGAATTGAGAAAATAAGAGATTTTACTCTATAATTGTCAATTCTTGAAAACCTAATGGCTTTTTTTTTTTTTTTTTTTTTTAATATAAACCGAAAATTTATTAAAATTTTCTGTTTATTTTAAAAATTAAAAAACAACTAAGGAAAATCCAAAATAAAATATTTTTTCTAATTTAAAAGAAGAATTAATTCTTAAATAGTTAAAATTGTTGATTAATTATTAGAAAGATATTTATTAGATTTAAAATGTTTTTTAAAATATAATAAAATGACCTTGTGGGTTTGAAGGAAAAAATTTTGAAAATTTATCTATTAAATTGAAAAAAATATTAATAGAACCTAGATATTGGGGTTTTACAACTTAAATGTTTAAAAACCTCGAAAAATATATTTTTTTTTGATCAAAGATCTGTCATTATTCAATATTTTTTATTATATTTAAAGTTATCTAAATGTGAGAAAATTAGCAAATGTTTAATTTTTTTTTGAAAAATTTTTTTATGATTGTGATTAGAACCAGTATTAAAAAAAAATTACCTAGTTTATAAAATTAAAAGATTTTTTATTTTACCTTTTGCACTTTGTCAAAACCTTTGTAACAATTACAATTTTTCAAAAAAAAAAAAAAAAAAAAAAAACACCACCTTACGTGGGAACTCTTAAACAGGTCAGTTATATGAATGTTGAAAATATGTACTCAGGGGTGGATGTATTTAAACTTAAAATGAAACAATCAAGTTATATATTAAAAATTAAATTAAAAAAAAACAAATCATTATCCCTATTCATAGATAAAATGATAAACAAAACTTCTTTTCTGTATAATTTGAAATTAATATCCTATATACCCAACAATCATTATAAACTCTCTAATTAAAAATACTATTATTGAATAATTTTGGATCAACTGTTGTTAAAATAATGTATAAATTTTGGTTCAAATATTGTCACCAATAAAATCCTGTACTTATTTTTTCCCAAGAAAAATCTAATAGAATGCCACCAGAAACTGATAATATAACAATATGTGAATATAATGTTTATTTCTTTAAGTTGTACCATTAAAAAAGACATTCCAAAAAGGGACAAGCTAAGAGAAAATTTTAAGCAAATTTTTGAAATAAAATTAATAAAATTATAGTCCTTTCCACTTTTAAGACTTATACTATAATGAAATTTAAGGCACCCTAAAAATCTAATATAAGGTACATTTTTTTGGGTTTTACAAAAATAATTTGTTAAAAAAAAAAATCTAAATTTTGTGCTTTAATTTGAGATGTTTTTGTACTTTAAATTTCATTGAAAGTTTGTGTCTTAAAAGTGGAACCGACTGTAAATTTATTAATTTTATTTAAAAAATTTTCTCAAAAGATTAATTCATTATTTAAAAAATTTTCTCAAAATATCAAAAGTTTCCCCTTCATTATTCCCTAACCATCAGAAGTAGATCTGGATAATGAATAAAATATTCTATAACAACAAAATATATTATCAATAGATGAATTTGAATTTGAAATAGATTTTTTATGCTCTGAGTGGGGGTATTTTTTACAATAAAAATGGTAAATCAAAATTTAAAACTATCGACTTTAATCCTAAAAAAACTTAAAATTGGTTGGAATTTTATTCAATAATAAATTATTATATCCCACTATATTTGGTAATTAGTGATATAAACCCCATTCCAAAATTTTGTTCACGTTCAAAATCAAAAATAGGCAAAAAAAAAAAAAAAAAAAAAAAAACATTATATTTTATTTTTCCAAACTGTAATATAAACTATATTTAAGTTACTGAGTTTGAATATTTTTAGAAGTAATCATTTTTATTTAAATAAAAGAAAAAAATATAAAACTCAAAATTAAAAATTGGTATGTCCAAAATAATGAAAGGAACGGAACAAAAATAATTTATTGATAAATTTGTTGAAATTTCGCCAACAATTGTTGATCAATCAAATGATAAGATATCATCAATGAATTGTATGTAGTTTTTCTATATTCAACAAATTCAGCACAAATCCCCGGTCAATCTTTGGAAAAAAAGCCAGATCTAACAAAACAGATCACATAACTCGAAAAAGTAAACGAAAAAAAAAAAAAAATAGTTTTTAAAATCAAATATAATTTCGAAATTGGGTGCACAGTGTTGTATTGTTATTCTTTCAACTGTTTAAACTGTGTCCATTTTTTTTTTTTTTTTTTTTTTTTTTGGAATTTAGTTTTATTAAATATATAATCTATTTCTAAAAAAGTGGGGGGGGCTATTTTAAAATGTCTTTTTTCAAACACTATTGCTCTAAAATTATTTAAATATAGAAAATAATTGACAATGTTTTATCAGTTCTTGATAGTAATTCAATTTTATTTTTTAGTATGTTATTACATAAATAAAATATATTAAATTTTTTGATCTCAGATTTATCTCATATTTTTTCGGGGTGAAAATTAGCCTTTTTTTATTGTCTTTTTGATCAAAAAAATATTTCTACTAACTTCTTTAATCTTAAAATTTTTTTCAATAGAATGTAAAAAATATTACTGTTTTTTATTTTAGAACAATATTTTTTCTCGTATGTTTTTTTCTACTTTATTTTTGATATTGGTCATTCCTCGTTTTGTTCAAAAAAAAGTGCTTTTATTGTTTTTTTTCACTTTTTGGAATACTTCAATGAGGATATTTCGAAATGAATACCTTATCCATTGATTCCATCAGTATTAATATTAAACTTAATTCTGTGATGTTAATTAATGAATATATTCAGTGGAAAAGTTGATTTTTTATGAAATGTAAAAAAAAATACCTCGCTTTTTTGAAAATACCTGATAAATAAATTTTGTTTGATTCAAAGTATCCCAACATTTTTTTCTAATATCACTTATTTTTTATAATTAAAACTTGAAAAACAAATAAGAAATTAGTAAAATCTTAAAAATAAAAGAATAGTTGGTATTATGTCTAAAGTAAAACTAATAAACCAATTGATTTTCTTAAAAATTGAAAAAACAAGTATCCTTGTGTCAATATGGAGAAAAACAACAACATTCATTTTTGATCTCCAATTGAAGATCCAAATAAAATTCTAAAAGAAATCAATGGCATTTCTCTACATCCATTTTCACTTTGTCAGTAACAATAGAATAACAAGTTTTTACCAAGTGATTATCGATCTAGCACATAATAAAAAAATTGGAAATGAATTACATTTCAAAAAAAAATTAAAAAAAAAAAAAGTATATTACAAAAAACGATTTTAATTTTTAAATTTCCAAAATAAATTATTCTTCTAATAAACAAATGAACCATTTTCTAACCAAAGTGGCCTCGTTTTTTTTTTTTATGTATTTCATCTGTTGAGAAGGTTTAAATTGGTAGTAGTGACTATCATTTGAATTAATTGAACTTATTAAACTTAATTCTTATATTATTATAAACGATTTGTAATTTCTTTTGAACAACAATAGGTTCTTCATAAAAACTCAATTTGTTTCTTTGCCAGACATTACTTTATAGCTCTCCAAACAATACAATCAATATTTAAAATATAAAAATTGATTTTCTAAACCAAAATTTTATTAGACACTACAAACCGTAATATTAATAATCTAAGAAAAAAATATATATTTTTGCTATTTTTTGCTTCCTTTGGTTCCTTTGTTTTTGAGAATTGACAAAAAAAATAATCAAAAAATTTTTATTAATGTGGATCTTCAATTTCCAAAATTGGTAATATCTCAGATTTAAATAAGGTAAAAACAAAGATCGAAAAATAAGATCAAATTTACATGCTCTCTGTGATTTCAATTCTTGAGGTAATTAAATTGTTGAAAACATCTATAACAAAAAAAAAAAAAAAAACTCTAATGGTGTAAGAGAAATTGATTTTTTTTATCTTATAATAGAAATTGAATTTTCTATTGCATAAAACACAATTTTATAATAGATAACTAATTTCTATGTCTTATAAATTTCCATGTAGGGTTGAAAATACCTTACTGAAAGATACCAAAAGTTTCGGTTCACAATTTTTTATGATTTTTTTTTAGGTTTATGATAATTTAGGTTATTTTTTTCTTTTTGGTAATCAGAAAAATTATTATCCCAAAGAGGTTCAATCTTTTTAGAAATTTAAATAGAAGTGAAAACTTATAACTGGATTTTGTTGTTTAAAAATACTTTACGTCTTATGATATTTCCAGTTTTTTATTGAAATTGGTTATTCCTTATATTTCAAAAATAATAATAATAATTTTTTTTTGCTGTTTTTGGAAATATTTCCATTGTCATATCTTAAATACACACAATAAGTTCTAGTTCAAATAATAGTCAGGTTTCTTTCTTTTAGATTCTTAATTTATGAATAGAAATACTTCCAAAGAGAATATTATTTAAAATATCAAAAAAATTCCCTACAGTGATCAAAATAATGTGTACACCAAGCTTATAATGGTGTTTCAAAATATTATCCCAGGCTTTTTTTTTCTTATTGTTTCAATGTAACATCCAATTTACTACCAAATATTATACCTAAGTTCAAATCAATTTTGAAAGTAGACATCTGGATGTTTTCAGTAAAATTTAAATTAGAAATGCAATTGATTGAAAATTTTTCATATATTCTCAAGTTTTTTTGTTTTTTTTATGATAAAAATTTTCTTAAAATTTTCTCTATTTTTTAAGATAAATTTTGTAATTTGATCTTTTGTTTTTAGAATTTCAATTTGAATAATAGATCTTTAAGAAACCTCAACCATATTTATTTAGGGTTTATTATTGGTTTCTTTGATTGGTTAATTTATAGGTCTTCTATAACAATAAAACACGCTTTTTATTATGAAAACACCAATCAAATTTTTTTGAGTGCTTATTTTGACGACAGTACTTGTTTGGAAATACCTTTTTACAGAAAAAGAAAATAAACTTTTTAGCTCTCCTTTGATTTTTTATTAGCCTTAAATAACAGAGTGAAGGAAAAAGGAAAAAAGCAAAAAATTAGTGAGTGTCTACTTCACAATTAAAAGAATATCACCAATTATCAGTTTGTCATTACAATTCTAAAATATTTCCAATAACCAATGTGTAAAAGTTTCAAGTTGAAATTCTTTGAATCTTTACCAATATTTCTTTTTTACTTTTTTCAACTAAAAAGAAGTACACTTTCACGTTATCTTAAGAGTAAGTTGCTCACAAGATGCGAAGAAAATTCACGGCATCAACTTGAGCCTTAGATATATTTCAAAGGTTATTTGAAGAATAATGCCAAAAATACAGCCACCTATTCCTATTATTGCACCCAAACACTATCCCTCATAATAATAAAATAATTGAAAAAACAGAGTTAACCAAGGAATTGTTGGAACGAAAGAGAGACAAATTGTTTGGATGAAAAATTTTTATTCCTCAAAAATAATTTCGAGTTGTTACTTCCTAAGTTTTCACTTCTTTTATAAAATAACTACTTTTCAAAAAGATCTTTTTATTCAAAGTTGTTTTTGTATTCTAAAAATAAAGAACCAAAATAAAAAAAAAAAAAAAAAAAAAAAAAAAAAGAAAACGATTCGATTTTTGTTAAATTAGATGGGTCAGATCTCATAATCAAGTCATCAATTGTCAAATGTATTCACAATCAAAAAAATAAATAACCGAACGCATATAAGATGAAAAAAAAATTTCCCATCTTTAAAAAGCAATCAATTCTGACTGGACCCAATTATACTTAAAAAAATTAAGAATAGGTAGAACAATAAAATTGAATACTTTTTAGAACGGTTATTTAAATTTAAAATCGGATACCTTGAATTATGCAGATAATGGTTCATCATCCCCAGAATAATCTTGTTGTTCTCAGAAAAAATAAAAAAATAAAAAAAAAAACACAAAAAGAAAATAAAAAAATAAAAAACAAAAGAGAAAAAAAACAAAAAAAAGAAACAAAGCAACGCGTTAAAAAAAATTTTTTGTAGTGTAAAAAGTTGTGAATTGTTTTTTTTGTTTCTCAAGCTTTCCAAAAACAAAAAAAAAAAAAAAAAAAAAACTAAAATAAAAATAAAAGAAATAAAAATTTTTTAAATAAAAAAAAAATGAAAAGTTTTTATCTTGTAAAGTTCGAAAGAGTCTGGGTCAACAAGATTTTAGAAGTAAATTTTAAATCATAGTTATTAGATTTGTGGTTAGTCTTTATTTTTGAAAAATGAGACAAAATACTTGGCTGTTAAAAAATAACCATATCTATTTTGAGAGTGATCCAGGTAAAAACAGGGAAGTTTTGAGAAAAACTCTCTTGAAAGAGTACGTTATCTCATTTAAATTTATCAACTGAAAATTTCTTTTCCAAACAAATGAAAGATTTTCATAATTCCAACAATTTTCATGTTTATTATCTTTGAAAGATCCTATGTAAAATTTTAGGTTTTTACCATTTTAATAATTTCTCTTTCTAATCATAAAACATTTAAAAATGTCTCAATCTGTTCTAAATATCTTCAAGGCCACTTTTACAAGTTTGAAGTGTTTCAAAATGGAAATTGTGCTAAAAAATTCCTTAAAGTTATTTTTTTTCTTAAAATTTTAAATCAAGGATCTATTCGATTATTTTAATTTTTGTTTTTGTTAATTGTAAATTCAAATTGTAGTATTTTTTATCAAATTTCTTCATAATGAAAATCCTTTTTGAAAACTAAATGTAATATAACAGATTAACTCAGGACTTTTCAAGTACTAAATGTAGTACATAGGGTTGGGGTTTTAAAATTTAGGTTCTTTTTACATTAATAAATTGGAAAATATCTGTTGGTATTAACAATCGAAAAGTCTCAATAACATGTAAATTGATTATTTTTTGATTCTTCAACATAATTTATTTGTTTTTTTGTTTAACAATGCTCTAATAAAAGATATAAATGGTTTGTAGATCTCAATTTTATTAGATTATTATATGGGTATATGAAAATTGGTAGTTATTTTTTTCTTTTTTTTTGAACAGACCAATTTTTTTTAGGAAGTAGTTTGATCTTGATAAATTTTCTGAGTGAAGTAAAAAACTTTATAATAGTATTTTATTGTTTTAAAAATTGTTGTGGTTGTTGGAATAATGACTATTATTTATTTTTGAAATTTGGACTTTTCTAGTTTTATCCTAAAACTGGAGTTTTTTTTTTATTTCATTAAAGAGAATCCTTCTGATGTATATATTTTGAAACATATATAATCGTTATTAATTCGATCAAAATTTAGATTTATCTTACTATCATGTTAAAAATATATCAATATAACTCATGAAAAGAAACTTTTTAATATTTCAGCCTCATTCCAAAAATTTCGAAATACCCAAAATCAAAAATAGTCAAAAAAAAAAAAAAAAAAAACACAATTTATTGTATTTTTCCAACTGTAATATAAAACCACATTTAAGTTACCCAATATTAATATTTTAATAAGTAATCATTTTAATTCAAATAAAAGAAAAAAATATAAAACTCAAAAATAAAAACTAGTCTGTCCAAAATAATGAAACTAGCTGAACAAAAAATGTATTGGTTAATTTGTTGAAATTTCACCAACAATTGTTGATCGATCAAATGATAAGATACCATCTATCACTTGTATGTGATTTTTCAATTTAACAAACTCAACACTAACCTTCTATCAAACCATCGAAAAAAATCCAGTTCTAACGTAACAGATTACGTAACTGGAAAAAAGGAAATGAAAACCAAACAAAAAAGAACAAAAAATGAAATAGTTTGTAAAATCAAAATTCTTTCAAAAATGAATTTAAAGTGTAGTATTGTTATTCTATCAACTGTTTAAACCATGTCCAAAATTTTGGAATATAGTTTATATTTATATAGATATTAAAAGTGTATATATCAAAAGGTGGGAAATTGTTTATTTGTATTTCTTAAAATATCAACCTTGTTAGTGCAGGCAATGGTTAATTGATTATATCAAATCAAGTTAAATATTAATACTGGTTGAGCCAATAAATATCACATCGATTTCAAAATATCTTCCTTAAAAAATTCGAAAAAAATAATTAAAATAACACTTATTTTGGAGAAAACTTGAAAGGCCTATTTTAATAAAAAAACCTCATAATATGACAAATAAATAAAGATTTTTTTTTATATATTTTTATATAAAACACTTATAGAATTTTACATTCTATTGAGATTTTTTTTAAGATTAAACCTCTTATGGTAACTTTTTTCCCCTACAAAAAGAAAAAAAAAATGCCCACATGATTATTGTACACGAAAATAATAAAATTGATATTTAATCGTTTAGTATCATTTATTTAACTAGTATCATATTTGGAAATAAATTGAATAATTGTTATAAACCAATGAAATAGTAAATAACAGTTTTGGATATTCAAATACCTTTTTTGAATATTGAGTTTAATAAATAGATTTCAAAATAAATTTGACCAACATAAACTCTTTTTCAAAAATCGTGACTCACCTGAAATAATAAAATGAAAAAAAAACAAAATATCCTTTAGTATTCAAGAACAATTAATAACTAAATATGATTTGTAATTCACTTTTAAGTCATTCTAAATCTATAAAAGCCTGATATATTAAAAATTAAAAAAAAAATAAAACCAAGAACTAAAAAAATGTGAGTCATAATTTTTCAAATGAGCATTAGGGATTTTTTATTTACTGAAATTTCACTGAAAAAAAGTTGAACAACAATATTTTTTATGAATAATTAAATCCATTTTCAAAGACATTACATAGTCTCAATTTTCTTAGTGATTATTTGTCTTTTCGAATATCTCTTTTTTTTTTCACATGATCTTTTTCAAAAAAAAAGAAAAAGAAAAAGAAAAAGAAAAACAAAAGAAAAACAAAAGAAAATTAAAATTTGCAAAATTAGAAAAAATAAATTTTGCTAAATTAGAAAAAATGATTCTAATCCAAAAATTTAAAAATATTTTTTAATAAGAATATGGAATAAACCATCAAAAGAACCCCCATTAACATTATAAAGTGAGTCAAAATTTTTGAAAAATAGTTTACTTGGAAATCGCTAAGATTAATATTCCAAGATAATTCTTTTGAATTTTAATAAATATAAATATATTCACATTTTATGAGTATTAAACGAACTGGATTTATTAAAAAAATATTTTGAAAATATTAACTTAACTTCAACTAATCAATTTAAAAACATATATCAGAATAATAAAATCAAAAAATATCTTTTTTTCTATTAGTTTCCAATCTTTGAATTTCTTCATTTTATCCCTTTTAAAAAATACTTTGAATTCATAAAAATTATTCATTTCAATGTAAAAGATTAATTTAGCATTTTTATTTCAATTATAAACCATTTTAGTAAAATGTGTAATTATTTCTAATTCTAAGATTCTATTAGATAAGATGAAAGTTGCAAATTATGATATTGGTCTTCATACCAGTGTTAAAAATTAAATCGAATTTTTTAATTTGTTAATTTTCAAGGAATTGTAACATATTTTAGAATTAGAAAAACAATAATTTAGCCCAATAGCTTTTCTTCAAAGAACCAATCAATTTTGCAAAATAAACTAAGAGAAACACATTAAACCAGTGATCAGATCCTATGATATTTTTCTTGTGTTTTTTTTTTTTTACATGGTTGCTGGGATGATTGAACATTTACATCATCAATACTTTATATTTTTGGAAAAAACCTTGAATTCCAACTTTATAATATATTGGATTTAATAACAATAAATACTCAGGATAATCGAAACGTAACTCGTATTACACACTGTTATTTTCCAATTCAAAATGAAAATTTTTATTCCAATTTCCAAAATGGAATATTATTTGATACTGATATAATCAAATTAACGGAGTATAAATTTTATCTTTAAGTTATAAAAGTAAATTTTATTTATTGTATAAAAATATCCTTTCTAAAAGATTTTGTAAAGATCTTTGGGTTTTCTTCAACTTATAAACTATTCGAAAAATATTTTGGAATGTTGAGAGAAAAATTTTCATTTTTTAATTGGAACATGATAGTATTTTTAATTTTCTTTAGTTAAAATAGTTGCTTGGAAGAATCTTTTTTTCAAAATAGTAGTTTTAAGTTAAAATAATTGACAAAAACACTCAATAGAAAATGATTGTTCTTAAGATTGTTATTGGATATGTATCTTTTTTTTGCTCAAGCAAATATTGTTGCTTTTAAAATTTTGAATAAGTTCAATTTCACTCATAAATTAAGTTCCACTTTTAAGACATAAAAGTTCAACCAAATTTAAGGCACAAAAAAAAGATCTCAAATTAAGGCACAAAATTCAGATTCGAGTAAAATAATTTGTAAAAAATTCTAAAAAAGGTGCCTTAATTTGATTTATTTTTTTTGTACTTTAAATTTGGTTGAAATTTGTGTCTTAAAAGTGGAATTGGCTTAGTTTTTCACCAGAAGTTAACACTTTGGCTTTTTTTTTTAATTTACAATTGGATCTGAAAACTGGATTATTTATTTAATTGTGGTTTTGTTTATTTTTTTGTTTTTAAATTAAACTAAATTTCATAATAAATGGCCCATTTTAGATTTGAATTTTGAATTACTTTTGTATCGTTTGGAAGTTTTTCCCCTCACAATGATCGGTTTGCAAATAAATCATTTTTTCTCTTTTTTATTTTTTCGACAATGTTTTTTGTTAAACTGGAAAATGAAAATGAAAATGAAAATTTGGAAAGAAGTAACAGATGAATTAATGAAAAAATTGGTTTCAAATATGAAAAAGAGATTAGATTTAATTATTCAAATCGAGGGAGAATCTATAAATGAGTTTTATGAATTTTTGAAAATTTTCTATTTTTTCTGTAATGCTTCTTTCAATTAACTGTCCCAATTTTTTTTAACTGTTTTTTTTTATTTCATTTTCTTTTATTTTTCGATGAAAAACAAATATCTCTTGAGTATAGAACTGAATATTAAAATCGAAATTTTTATATTATAATAGTTAACTTCAATTTATAAAAATATTTTTCTTTAAAATTTGATTTTTAATGGGTCAATGATTTTGAAAGGGGGTTTATTTGTTTTTTATAAACAATTTATTTGATATTTTTCCAAACTTTCAAATAAAATGCGACAATAGAATATTGAGATAAGAATAAAAGTTAAACTATTTAACATTCCCTAAATTAGATTTAATAAATCAATTTACCATCCAATTGTGGCATTTAATTTTACTTTCAAAATTAAGATTAATAAATTGCTTTTCAACAAGTACTTTAAATTCTAAAAAGCAATTATAAACATCCAAAATACAAAATTCTGTTTTTCTTATCTTCTCGAAAAAAATTATCAAGTTAAAATTTTGGCTTTTTGGTGGCTACTCCTGTGAGACTTGTTTGTGTATTGGAATCAAATACTCAATCACAAAAATGAAAAAGGGTTTTTTGTGAAAAGTCTCAATTTTCAAGATTGTTCTTACAGATTAGAATTAAATAGAAAATAACAAATCTTTCACACACAATTAATTAGTCAAATAAAATTACATGAAAAAATAACAAAACACAATTATTGTTCTAAAATCCAAAGTAAATATGACTTTGACTCTTTGTAAATTTTAAATAAATTATCGAAAAGATCTTTTAATAGAATCATAATAGAGTATCAAATTATTGTTAAACATCTTTAAATTAAACCAAAGAACCTTTCCTTTTAGGGTTAGAGAAAAGATTAAATATTATTGAAATCAATTTTGAAATATTTTCACTATCAAACATTCCTCTTCCCAATTCATGATTTTAATAATTAAACCTTCACCAAAGTTGTTTTTGTTCTGTGTTTTCAAGTTTAGATCTGCAAAAACTATTTCAATTCCAATGATATAAATTCTGACATCGTAAAACGTCTCGAAAACGTTTTTTAAAAATTTGTTTTTTCCGATTAAAAAAAAGTAAAGAAATAATCTCAATTATTCAAAATCAATTCAAATTGTACAAGTGAGAAAATGACTCATATTTTTTTTTTTGGGTAGAAGACAATTCTTTTCAATTTGAAAAACGATTAAGAGTTCTTATAAATTATTCAAAGATCAAAAAAATTGAAAAAAATAGTTAGATTTTGATCTGTTTGGCTTTCAAAAATCTTGATAACTGATTTAAAACCTTCTCCATTTCTTTTAAATTAATTTTCCGATTTTTCTTCAAGAAAAGTAAAACCAATAAAAAGGTAAAAACTATGAAAAGATACTTATCTAAATGAAATAGAGCCAAAAAAAAAAATCCTAAAGTTAGTTTGAAAATTTAATTTTGCTTTAAAAATTAAATAGCTGACACACTTACAGATACACCTTTTTTAAATGATTTATCCCAAAAGAATATTTTTTTTTTGGGAAAAAATTCACATTTAGCAATCTCGAATCTTTCTTGGAATAAAAATTGTGTTGAATGCTCACAAATAGTTCTCTACAATAGAATAATAAAGGAGGTCTAATTTGAAAAAATCATACATTTTTTAAAAAGAACTAATGCAAACTCTGATCTGTAAAAACTCTCTATGAGAATAAAAAAAAATCTAAATTTTCATTCTGAAAGTTTACAAATCAAAGCGAATAAGATTTCTAAATACATCATTTCCTATTGATTTTATGAAGATCTGGTATTTTTTTATCCGACTCTTTCTCGAAATATTTACGAATTGACAATATATATTTAAATGGAAAACTTAGAAGATGGTAGAAAACAAGAACACAACCCAATGAAAACCAATTTCTCTTTTATTATGTGGGAAAGTTATTTATGAATAAGAATTTTACTTGACAAAATTTGTGAAATATGGTTGACGTCTGTTAAAAGATTGAAACAAAAAAATTCATAAAAGAAATTTTAGTGAATTAAAATTGAGTTGAGACTGATGTTCAGTTCAGTCTCATATGAACTAAATAAAATATTATGAACATTATCAAAATACAAGAGAAAAGGAGTTCAAATTTTACTGATTCGAATAGACAAATAAAACAATTCTTTAAAGTTTGAAAAACAAGATTGATTAATAACCACTAAAATAGAGACCACCTCACATTTATTCATTTGATTATTACAAATTGGTGAGTCAAAAGAGATTAATTCTTCAAGAATAAAAATCCAAATACAATCATATTTTTTTAACCAACCAAAAACAATTTTGTTTTTTACTAATTTTCTTCTTTTGCTTTTATGCTTTCCTTTTTAGCAAAAAAAACAACCAAAAATTACCTTCGTGGGTTTAGCACTAATATTGTATGTTGACTGAATTTTCCTTTTTTTCTTTAATTATCTTTCTTTGATGATCTCAAAGCTTTGCCTTTTTTTTTCTTTTGCTTTTAAATGTTATTTTTTTTTTATTAAGGAATCATGAAACGAAGGAACTGAAACCCTTTTTTCATTTAACACAATGTAGTCAAATATTGTTGTTGAATTCTCAAAATAAAAACCTTTTAAGGCAATTATAAAATTGAAAATAAAATATAAAAAAAATTTTTGAGAAATAACCCAAAGTGTTTGGTTATTTTTCAAAATTTCTTGCAATTGTTTTAAGGATCAAAACCAACTCATATTTTGAACATCTTTAAAGATTTTCTTTCATTTCTCAAACCGTATAAATATCATCTTTTGACTAATTCTTAAATAATTATTGATAAATCTTTGATCTAAAAAATTATTTTGAACTATTATAGATATCCGAGCAGGTGCTTCAAAGAACAATTCAGAGATGTTCTGAGAGAAACATTGTTATCCCAACCTATGACGAAATGTTCAACCCCCAATTGATCCCCAATGAAATTCAAAACGATTTGTCAAATATTGGATTGTGGGACATCAACCCAAGGAATCTTTTCCGTGTCACTTGGAAAAATGAACAAAAAGAATTTGGTGGTGGCTTTGGAGGTGCAAATTATATTGAAATCCCAAAAGAGCTATCAGGTGTAGATGCAAGAATTATTGTTTTATTAGGAAAATATTTACCAACTGGATCTCATAAGGTTTGTTTTTCGAATCTCTTCATCATGACACTTTTTTTTTTCACCTTTTTTTTAATTTTTTTGATTTTTTTCAAAATTACACTCTATAATTTTCACATTTTTTTTATAGAGACAAAAAGTTAATATCTTCTAAGCATTAAATTAAATTTTTTTTGAATATTATTGTTAATTAATTTAACTTCTTCAAAATAAAAAAAAAAAATAGGTTGGGGCATCATTTGGACCAATTGTTGAAAAATTAGTGAGAGGAGGATTTGATCCTACGACCCAAAAGGCATTGTGGCCTTCAACTGGGAATTATTGTAGAGGAGGGGCGTTTAACTCAGAATTACTTGGATGTCAATCCTTGGCAGTTATGCCTGAAGGAATGTCTCAAGAGAGATTTGATTGGTTGGAGTCGATTGGATCTGAAATTTACAGAACCAAAAGCACAGAATCCAACATCAAGGAGATTTTCACAAAGATGCATCAATTGGAGAAGGAGATGGGCGATTCCTTGGTTGTTCTCAACCAATTTACAGAATTTGCAAACCCCATGTGGCACTATGCTGTGACTGGAAGAACGATGGAAGAGCTGTATAACCAATTGGCAACCCCCAGGTCGAACTTCAAGGGGCTGTTTTTAAATCAAGGATCGGGCGGCACCCTGGGATCCTCGATGTATCTTCACCAGAAATTCCCAAATATGAAAACAGCATGTGGCGAAGCCATCCAATGCCCCACACTCTTAGAGAACGGGTACGGTAAACATAGAATTGAAGGAATTGGAGACACATATGTGCCTTGGATCTTAAACTTAAAAGACATGGATTTACTTGTTGGCATTGACGATCAAGATTGTGTTGATTTGTTAAGGCTGTTCAATGAAAAGCCAGGGCAAGAATTTTTACTCAAAAAAGGTGTTGAGAAGAGTCTTGTCGACAGACTGTCCGTCTTCGGAATCAGCTCCATTGGGAATTTGCTTGGCGCAATCAAATTTGCCAAATATTATGAAATGAAAAAAGACGATTTCATTTTCACAGTCGCTACAGACTCTGCAGCCTTATACCAATCAAGGCTTAAGTCATTTAATCAAAAGCTTGGCGGCTATACACAAGAAAATGCTATTTCTCATTACTATGGCTCCCTTATGAAGCAAAATATCCAATACATGCAAGAGCTCTCCTATTATGAGAAAAAGCGCTGTCACCATTTGAAATACTTCACATGGGTCGAACAAGAAGGCAAATCTGTCAAGGAATTAGACCAACAATGGGATGATGACTATTACTGGATCGAAAGAATGGAAGAATATAAAAATTTAAATCACTTAATTCGATCTTTCAATCAAAGATCAAAGGATTTAAAAAAATCATATTCAATTCCTAAATATTCTTACAAAGAAAATGAGGTTGCCTTTCATTAAGTCTCTATATTAAATCTAGAATTAACAATTTTCTTTTTAAATATTCGTATTCAATATTTTATTTAATATAATGTTTATTATTGGATATAACGTCATTTGAAAATTGTAAATATAAATAGCTTGAAAATTTGTTAATCATAATCTTGTATTTCATCTTTTAAACTATTTTCAAGCCAATTTTTATTATTATTATATTTTTTTTTTTGCTTTCTATTTTTTAATAGGACCTTATTTTGAATAAATTTTTTACATTTATAAAATATTTTAAATTTATTTTTTGGTTTTTTGGTTTTTTGGTTTTTAAAAATGATTTATTCATTTAATACAAATTAGGAAAAAAATTTTTAAAAAAGTAGTGTTTATATTAAGGTTCTTGAGTTTTAATAAGTTTTTTTTTTTTTTGTAACAATAACATTCATGTTCCGATTTAAAAATATTAAAGTAGGATAAAAAATACCTGATTTGAAAATAATCCCTGACAAGATTTTTAATTGTGATTACTAGGAAGATTGTTGTGTAATTTCATTTATTTTCAATCAAATCCTTATTGATAAATAACCAATTTTTTTAAGAAAAAAGTATATAAACCTACCTAAAGTTCATTAAAGTTGGGTGTCTAGAGAATATTCGAGTAATTGTTTGATACCATAAAGTAGATCAACTATTTTTGAAAAATAATAGAGATTTATAGAGGTTTGGTAGAATTCTGAAAATTATAATTTTTATTCTTGGTTTTTTGATAGGTTGAATGTTATTTTGAACAAGTGTAATTTCATTAATCATCATTCTAATAAGTTATTTGAGTTATTATCTTAAAAAATTGATTCTTAAACAGAAGAAATAATTTCACAATGATAAAACGATAATCTGAATTTTAATAAACAAAAATCACATCTGGGACTATTTTCGATCTCTAATCTATGAAAAAATTTGAAAAGTTTTATGGACTAGTAAACTAAAAAAAATCTTCAAGTCAATTTCCTAAAAAATTTTAAGAAAATTTATCTTATCTTGAAATTGAAAAATAAAGTAAAAAACTGATGAATACAAGACAAAATTACTTTTAATACTATTTTCAGAAATGAATTATTGTTTTTAAAAGTCTATCCATTTTTCTCATTTTTGAATAGTTCAAAATCCAAGATATTTCTGAATTATTTAAAAAAAATATTTTCTTTGAAAGAAGACTGAAATCTTATTGTCTGTAAAGTAAGTGTACAAAAATACACTTTAAAAATGAAACTACTAAGTTCTAAAATAACTAAGTTTAAAAAATCTACTTAATGTCAAAAAAATACAATAATTATTTGAAACTTGTAAAAAATATAATTTTTTGATTCAAAGAACAGACCAAATCTATTTTTTCTAGGTATCGGATGAAAATATCTGAGAATAAGTACCAAACAATTGAATTAAAAATTTTAACGAAATACTTTTTTTAAAACCTAGAAATTTCAACTTATTATCTCAAGTAATACTTTTTAATTTGATTATTTATAATTAATAATTAATCATCCAATCTTAATTTTTTCAATAAGTCAGGAACAACCCAATGATGAAATTTATCAAATAGGTTATACATTTATTTCTCAATTTTTTAAGATTTTGCAACAAATAAAACCCAATTCAAATGCATATTTCTAATAATAAAACTAAAAAATAGATATTATCAAATACCATATTTTAATACAAAAAGTTCCTTTTTTATACTTTTGATATTTGAAAAAGTATATTGACAAGTCTTTTAAATTTCAAGAAAATGAATAAATATTTCTGAATAAAATAAATGTTCAAATTTTTTGATCTTCAAGGATACAATATTTGATTTATTTTTCATGTATTTTTAAAATAATATTAAAAAAACAATGTTACTTATTCATAAAGACTGTCTGAAATTACTAAAAGTGATATTTCTTCAAAATTAAATTTTTTTGTAAATTTTTCTTTTTTCTAATTTGATCCAAAAATTTAAACAAAAAAAGGATCTAGATCTTTTGACTGAAATTTCATTGGGAAAAAATGAATTCTTTTAAAAATGATTATTTTGAACTCTAAAGTTGACAAATAAAGTTGCATATTCGGTTTAATTGTATCCTTATGTAAATAATTACTCTATTGCCTTTGGGAAAAAAAATAAATAAGAGTCACTAGTCCCTTAAATCATTTTTTTAAAAAATATAATTTTGTTTCAAATTTGTATCTTTCAAAATATTTAAAGTAAGAACACAAACATTTTGAAGTTAAAGAGTTCAAAACACAAATGAAGAATAGCAATTCCGAAGCAAATAATGAAACAACAAACAAAAGAAAATATTATTCCTTACTAAACAACAAACAAGCACAAGTGTCGAATGGTCAAAAAAACAATGAATTTCAATTGAAGAAGAAACCTAATGGACTCGATCGGAAAAGACAATTTGAAGAATTAACGCCTTTGGATTCAAAGCAAGGGCAACAAAAAAGAAAAACAAATCATGGGTGTAAAATACCACGAGGATGGGAGCTTACCCCAAGGAGTGGGGATCTAATCAAAGATACACCACTTTTACCAATTAAAACGCCAATCGAAGAAAAGTTTGTAATTTTTAAACCTTTGCTTTTTCTTAAGGCCACATTCTAATCAAAAACGAAATAACATTAAAACCATTTAACAACAACCCAAAAACAAAAAAACCAAAAACAAAAAAAAACCAAACCTTCAAAGTTTTTTACCATTGAACCAAAAATTTACTCCAAACATGGTTGTATTATTTTCAGATGTTTATTCACTGAGCGTTGGTCTTATAGTTGATTTAACAAATCAATATGGATATTACTCAAGAGAGTATTTCAAAGAAAAAGGTATAACCCATTTAAAATTGCCATGTCGTGGGAACAGGGAAGAAGTGCCGCCAAGAACTACAACACATCACTTCATTTGCAAAATTGTCAAATATGCTCGATCAAACCCTTCAAAATTGATCGCTGTTCATTGCACCCACGGCTACAACCGCACGGGGTTCATGATCTGTTGCTTTTTAGTTGAGGTTATGAAAGTTCAATTATCTGAGGCATTAAACCGTTTTACAAATTCTAGGCCACCAGGGATTTATAAACAACACTACATTGACGCCTTAGCGAGACGTTATGAAATAAATCCCAAAATGATTTCGTTTCCAACCAATCAAAAGATGCCCATTTGGAAAAAAATATCAAAATACCACCAGAATAAAAAGCAGCACCCCAAAAGTTTGGGTAACTCAAACCGAAAGAATAATAATTCTAACAACAATAGCAGCAACAACAATCAAAATGATGAAAAAAAGAATAATAACAACAATGAAGACAACAATGTCAACAATCAAAATGACGATGATGACAATAACAACAATAAAAAGGGTAAAAAATCAATTTTTGAACGTTTAGGGATCAAAGTCAATGAAAACGAACAACAACAACTTCGAAAATATGTTTCACAAAGATTCGGAAAAAATTCAGAATTTCCGGGTATTAGGCCCATTAGGCTACACAAAGACAATCTAAAGTATTTAAAGGAACAAGATTATTTTGTAACCTATAAAGCCGATTCGGCAAGATGTATGTTATTCATTACAAACCCATTTTGCTATTTAATTGATAGTAATTATACATTTTATCGTGTACAATTACATTTCCCAGGAATTAAATTAACACTACTGGATGGTGAAATTGTTTGTGATCAATTATTCCCCAAGAATGAAAATTTAATTCAAACCGAGAGCAATAATCAAAATGGCATGGATAGCCAAAGCGAAAAGGGGGGATATCAAGATACCAAAGATATTATTATTATTAATAATAATAATAATACAGAAAGTACAAAAACAACAGACAACGATATGTCAATAGAGAAAAAAGAGATTGAAAATTTAGATCAAGAAAATGAAAATCAAAATGAGAAAATAAAAGAAGAAGAAAAATATAATGAAAAAGAAAAGGAAAAAAATAATGAAAAAGAAAAGGAAAAATTTAATGAAAAAGAAAAGGAAAAGGAAAAGGAAAAAGATAATAAAAAAGAAATTAAAGACGAAATAAAAACCCTAAATAAACATAATCAAAATTTTATACATTCCACCTGGAAAAATTGTGAAAATAGTGGAATAAGATATTATTTTCAAGTTTATGATTTAATGTTCTATAATCGTGCACCTTATTGGGGAAAGGATCTATCACAGAGGCTTGGGATGGCACAGCATTTGATAGAAGAAAGAAAGAGAATGGGATCTGAAAACCAAACACCCGAGCCATTTGGTATTCGATTTAAGGATATGTATGCACTTAAGCATACCCATACAATTTTAGAGAGCTTTACACAGTCTTTAAATCATTTTGTAGAAGGTTTAGTATTTACGTCTCTTTCTCAAAGCTATTCATCCGAATTGGTGGGCAATGTTTTAAAATGGAAACCAATTCATTTAAATACCGTGGTATTTATTCTAAGGGATTATAGTGGTACAGATGATCTGAAAGTCGGGTTGTACGTGTTAAACAATGAAATTGAAAAGCAAGTGTCAGAAATTTCTTTTGCATCTTTAAAATTAAAATACAAATATTTAAATAGATTCGTAGAATGCCAATATAATTTATTCACCAAAAAATGGGAAATTATTAGAATTAGAAAATATAAAACACACCCCCAAAACTATAATACTTTTGTAAAAATACAAAAAAGTATTGATCAATACGTGTCAAATTCAGAATTAATTTCTTTTATTAATGAGATTTTACAAAATAGAAAATAATTTTGATTTAATTAAATAAAATCACCATTTTAATATTATTTGATTTTTTTTATAAACTTTATTTTAATTTATTATTTTTTTTTTTTTTGTTTTTGGGAACCCCTTTCTATGTTTTTATGATGCATTTTTTATAAGATCATTTAACTTTTATTTAATTATTATATTTTATAATTTCTTTTTTTAACTATTATATATCACTTAGCGCCCTAGATTTGCCTAAAGTTCACCAAGTTTTAGATAAATGATTTAAAATGATATTTATGTGCTAATAATTTTAATCTATTTATTTATATTTAATTTGATTTTTAATTCTAATAAAAAGTTGAAATAATTCAATTATAAAGTAGTTATGCCATGTATTTGTTTTCTTGGAATTGGAAAAAAAAAATGTTGATTATTCATTTTTTATTTGTTGTGAAATATTTTTATTTTTTTTTCAACTTTTTTTTTGAATAAGAAATTATATTGTGATTACAGTCTTTCGATATACTTTAGATTGATTTATTAATAATACCACTTAAAGAATGTTGTTAATTTTCTGATAAATCACATAAATAAATAAAAAAAAATTACAAAGTAAAATTTTCATTTTTTTTTTTCATACAAAATTTCAAGAATATTTAATTAAGGAAGTAAGTACATTTTACCATTTTGAAAATTTTTAAATCTGTTAACATTACTGAAAAATATTTTAATGAGTGCCACCAGATATTGAAACTTTGGAAACAAAACACCATCCCCCGCTCTATTTGTAGAAAGAATAAAAGTAATTCAGATTTGAATCTTAAATTTTTCCATTTTTGGAACATTTTTTTAATTCAATTTTTGGTTTTATTAAATTTGGTTTTGGATCTAGAGATTTTTTTATGCGAACGATTGAAATTAATCAAACAGTTAACCAAAAAAATATACATGAAAAGGTGTGTCATTTGAAACAAATATTTTCTTTTAGAAGACCAAACACGAAAGATCACCATTCCAAATAAATTTGTTGAAATCAAGAATGAAAAAAAAAAAAAAACGATAAAAGCCTATTTTCAAAGATTGGTTTTCTTTATCTTCTTAGTTTGTTTGAATACAAACTATTTTTTTTCCTTAAATTTATCGCCTCATTGCTATTTATTATTATTTTAAAAAACCTTTTGTGACAAATTTGCTTTCAAAATTCTTTTTTGAAATGTTTTTATCAAACAAAGCCAAAACAATGAATACTATTTCAAAAATGAAAATAGAGGAGTTGAATTGTTGGAATCAAAAAACAGTTACCAAAGATTCAAATCAAAATAAATGAAAAATTCAATAACAAATTTCAATCAGATTAAGAATTTTTTTGAGTTCTCATTTTAATGAAAAATAAATAATTATAAAATCAAACAAAATTACCCAATAAATCCTTATTCTCTGTGGAGGAATTTAATAAAAATCTCTGATTTTCTGAACTAAAACTATAATTAGATGAATTAAATAAAAATAGGAGATTTTTAAATTCATTTTGGAAATTCTTTCGAAATAAACAGTAATTTATTTATCAAAAATTTTCCAAACATAATTTTTTTCATAAAGAGTTAAAAATAAAACCAAATATAGAATAAATAATTGTGTAAAATGTTATAGATAAGATCAAGTAATAAATGTTTTTTATTTATTTTTTTTTTAATCAATTTTTTCATTTTTTTAATTTGCCTTTTTTTGTTGGTTTGTAGATATCTTCTACTAGGATATATTCAACTCTAGTATTTATGAAAATATCAATGTATTTGGCTAAAGAAATGATTTGAATAATTCAGTTTCACATAAATGGATACACTCAAAAAATGAAAAATGTACTTACCCCCTTAAGAAAAATCTGATATTTATTTGTTTGAGGTCAAAATTAACATTTTTAACAAGAAGATTTTTTCAGTCTTTAATTTGAACAATATAAAATAATTTGAAAAAAAAAAAAAAAAATTAAAAATAATTCTAGTTAATACATCGAATCAAATCAATAAATTCTTATTCAATTGATAAAATATTCAACTCTAGTCTTGTAATAGATATATAATTTAACTTTTTCATATTATTCAAAGATAATAAAATAATATTCCGAACCAAAATTTTATTTTTTTTTTGAATTTGGTTGTGGTAAAAAGTTGAAAAATAACTTGGTAAAAATTGAATTTGTTATTTCTAGATTTAATACATAATTTTTAAAATAATTTTTAATATTTTTTCTTTTTTTCAATAATATTGTATTCATTTTGTCTAGATTTTAAAAGTTTAAAAATTAAAAAATATTTAACATTTAAAAAAAAAAATAAATCTTAATCTTGATCAAACTGTTAAGAAAGAATTTCAATTAAAAAATTATTTTGTTGAGAAAATGGTTAAATTCTTATAATGAGAATAAATTTATTTTTTTATTTAACAATTATTTTAAACTATTAATCAATATAGCTCACAAATCTTAATCAATTTATTCAAAATTTTTTTTATATGATATTACATTTTTTTTTTTTAATGAATAAATTACTATTTATTAAAGTAACTTTCATTCGTTTTGGATGCAAAATGCCCCAAAAAAAATTTCAGTAAAGTATGATGTGTTTTAATTGTTAAAGAACAGAAGTTATTGAAGATGAGACAAACTTTTCGAAAAAAAAAAAAAAAAATTTGTTTTAAAAATTTCTTTCAAAAATAATAAAATACCAAAATAAGAATAATTTCTGAAATCTTGAAAAAAAATTTTCAAATGAGATTCTATTGATTCAACTATTCAATTCTTACTTATAAAATTAGCTTCCTAAGATAAATTTTTATAAATTTTAACCTTTGGAATCATTCCATAACTATTCAAATTCTAAATGTTATTCCAAAGGTAATTAGGCTATTTGTTATCTTGGTATTTACATACTAATCGTTTGCTTGATTTTTTACGGGTAATTGTTTTAAAATGTGTGATTTTTTCTTTTATAATATCTTATTTCTCTACAAGGTTCGAAGATTGGAAATTTAACAAGGTATTTTTTTTGTTCTTGTAACTATATTTTTTGTTATTTCTTTATATATATATATATATATATATATATATATATATATATATCCCTTAGCACCCCAAATAACCTAAAAAACATTTCAAACAAAATTTTTAATTTGAAATGTTATCAAAGGATAATAAGGTATAGAATTAATAAACAATTATCTTAGAAAGAAAATTTTATAATTAAAAATTGTATAGTTACTTAAAATAAAAAATAACTTGAAAAAAAATTATCAATATTTGGAAAATTTTTCTTTAGGTTATTGTGATTTTATTATTTTTCCAAATTTTGTCAAAATAAATTTTTTTTTTTTTTTTTGAAAAGTTTGTCTAGACATCAAAAACCTCTTATTTTTAACATTTAAAACACATCATACTTTACTGGAAAATTTTCTGGGGCCCTTTGCACCCTAAAATTGCCTAAAATGTTTGATTAAATAATTTATTCATTATAAAAGTTATTATAACATAACATAGAAAATTTGTTTTATCTACTGATTACTATTCAATATCAATATCTATATTAGATTCTAAATAATTTAAAAAAAAAAAAAAATATAAATTAAATTAGAAAAAAAAATCAAATTTTTTTTCATTGCAAAATTTTACAATTTTTTCAACAAGATTTTTTTTCAATTTTAAATGATTTGGCAAATAGTTCGAGTCAGATTAATAATTGATTTTTTTTTTTATTTTTTACAATTTTTTAATTTTTGACTTTTTAAAATCTAGACATAAAATAAACAATATTGTTGAATTAGAGACCATATATCAGAACTTATTTAACAAGATCTGGATTAATTTATTAAGGAAAAATCCAAATATCGCAAATATATTATTCAAATTTTTACCAATATCAAAATTTAATAAAAAAATTTTGGTTTCAGAGATTATTTTATAATATTGGAATAATATTTAAGAGTTATTTTTTATTTTATTTTAAATTTAGGTATAAATATTTTATCGATTAAAAAGTAATTTATATTTGTTTTATTCCAATTTAATAAATTGAAATTATTTTTACAATTTTTTTTTTTTTTTTTTGATTTTCAATTATTATCTATTGCTTAAATAAAAGTTTTAGAAAATTAATCATATTAAAAATTTAATTTTGGCCTAAAGAAATAAATTTCATTTTTCTCTTAATTGGATATTTATTGAAATTTTTTCTAAAAAAAAAATTAAATTTCAAAGTAATTTATTTTTTTATTAATTTATTTTATCATAAAATTAGCAAAATTGTTTGGTGGTTATTATTAATAAATTAATGTGTTGGGTTTTGAATTACTATTAATGTAATATAATTTCTGATTTAAAAAAATATAATAAAAATAAAAATCTTTAAAAAAAATGTAAAAATGAATAATTATTATTATTTTTTTTTCAATTTTAAAAAAAAAAATCATAACTTAACTACTTTATCTTTGAACTATTTTGACTTTTTATTATAATTCAAATCTGGATTAAAGACAAATAAGAAAATTAATATATTAGTAGATCAATATCATTTTAAATCTAATTTATATAAACTTGATGAAATTTAGGCAAATCCAGGGTGCTAAGGGATATACATATTAGTTCTAATATTTATATTCTTCTTTTTGATCACTCTTTATCTAATTTGTGTTTTTTTTTTTTTTTCGTTTTTTTTTTTTTTTTTTGTTTTTGAAGCATTAATGAAAAATGTATCAGTTGAATTGTTAATTTTTTTAAATGGGAATTTTAATGGTTTTTATATAGTTGGAAAAAAGAAAAAAAACAAAGTGGTATATCTTCACAGCTAAAAAAATTTTCATATATTGTATATTACTTCACATACTTTTTTTAAAAAAGAAGAAAAAAAATTGTTTTGTAAACTGTTTACTGGTCGGTTCTTATTTTTTAATTTCAAACTATTACAAAAAAACAAGATTCTAAGTAATAATTTTTCAAATAATCCAATCCATGTAACAACTTTTTGTAAATTTTCCAAAGGGGGGGAATAAACAAAAAAAATCAATAAAAATTACATCATTTTATTGTTCATTCTTTATCTATTAAAAAACATCTAGAAATCCATGGTAGTTTAATTCTAAAATTAGTCTTTTGTCAATGGATTGTGAAAAAAAAAAAAATTTTTTTAAATATTCCACTAGTTTCAAGTGGCGTATGTTAGCTTGAATATTATCTTTTCAAAAAAAAAAAAAAAAAAAAAAAAAAAAATTGTTTCTTTTTAGGGGATATGTGTGTTAAACTATCAAATAAATCGATTATAAACAAAGAGAAAACTTAATGTACTTTTTTAAAGTTCTAGGATTAAAAAAAAAAGTCTCTTTTGTTATATCAAAAATAAAAATTCTTCAAAAAAATAGATTTAATTTTCGATATTTCCATAAGACTAAAAATAAAATTCTAAACAAATACAATTCTAAATATAAAATTTGTGATAATATAAAAGGGGATACTCACAAAATTGATTTTTCTTGGGATATACTATTTAATGGTGAGATAGGTATTGAATTTGAATAAGAGGGGCAAATATTCTTATTTCATTTCAAAACTTGGTTTTTAAGCACTGGGTGTACTAATAAATGAATCAACGAGGTAACTTAAACCACTTCCTAATGAGAATCAATATGATCCCTAAATTCTAGTTTTTTATTACTTTTGCAATTAACAGAATTATTATGTTAACCCAGGCTAATCACACTCCCAAATAAAAGAAAACATTATGGATTTATTGATCCGTTGGGAAAAAGAAAGAAAAACAAAACAAACCCATTATCAAGTGGTTTTTCGTAGTTTTATATGATCTTTGGATTTGGAGTCATTTCTGAAAAAAAAAATAGGCTAATACCAAAAGTTAAAAATTAACCTTTCTTATCAAGTCTCTATTGGTGGGATTGTAAAAAGAAGTTTTGTATTCAAAAATGAAAAACTCAAAAACAAAATCCATTCACTTTAATTTTTACACAGCAAAATAACCAGTATTTAATTACAGAGAAAAAATTAAACAACGAGGAATCTGGATTTAGATTCACTAGAAAGAAACAGAAATTAAATATATTATCTTTCATAAACAACACCTTGAAAGCTCATGATAAAATGACAAAGATTTTTAATTTGTCCCAAAAATGACTTTTCCCAATTTAAGAATTTCCCATAAAAAAAACGAAAAATTTTTAATTTAACAAGATCTCTGAACTTAAGTTTCTTTTAAATCATTAAATATGTTACTGCGCATAAAAATAGTATCTAATTGTGAAAAAATTTGGATAATCCTTAAATTTTGATAAAAAGCTTTTTATTGAAAAGAATGAAAAAAATACCTAGACAAAATAATTGCTGACAAAATTTTCAAAGGGTAATATTTTGTAAATTTTTTGCAATTGCAAATAATTTCTTTTATTTAAGATCAAATCCTTTTATTTAAGAAACAAACTTTTGAAAATTATAACTCATCACTTATTAAAAACGTGGTTAATGTAATTACACTTGAGCAATCCATCTATTTAAATAAATCAAAAAACCAAGAATAAAAAATATCATTTTACAAATTCCTATCAAACCTCATATAAAACTTGATTGTTCATCAAAAAAAAAGATCTACTTAAGTTATCAAAGAATTAAAATAAGTACTCTAAAGACACACCACTTTAATGAACTTTAGGTAGGTTTATTACTTGATTCATAAAAAATTTGGTTATTGATGTAAAAGATTTGATTACAATTATTCAACAATTTTTCGTCAGTCCCCAATTGTTAGCAATTGAAAATCTTGTCAGGGATTATTTTCAAGTGCGTTATTTTTTTCAAAAGAACGAGAAAAACTTTTCTGTTCAGAAACAATCCTCTCAGTAAATCGATTTCCTTCTTTTTTTTTGTTAAAAAGTTTGTACAACGAGCAAAAGTACATTCTTATGAAATTGTCCAAGCAGAATACTTGAAAAGAAATCAACCAGATCGCTTTATTAATTATTTTGACAAATTTTCGGATTTATTTTTGCTTGTTTTTCTTTTTCAAAATACTTAACCAAGGAGTTATTTGAGACCAATTTTCCACTAATTAAATATACAAGAATATTATTTTTTACTTAGTAGCAAAGGCAGTTTGAAAAATCAAATGAGAACAAACACAACCTGTGCTACATGACTGTATCGGAACGACAAAGTTTTGGAAAATTCGAAGATATTTTTGAAAAGTTTTTAGTAAAATTTATGTAAATTGAAGACAAATCCTACAATTTGTGAGAGACTTTAATCTTGCGTATGACTTTAGGAAATAGCAAACTTAGTTTGTGTATATTGTCTTTCAATAAAAATCTTGGATTTTACAAAGTATATTTTACAAAAGTGAAAATTTGTAGTTTTGGTTTTTTTTTTTGTAAATAATAGGTCACAAAACAAGAATCTTAAAAAAGGTTCATAATTCGAAAAAATTATTTTTTTGTATTTTTACTAATTTTTTAATTTTATTATGGGAAATAAACAAACAAGGAAAAGAAAAAAAACACTCAAAGCACAATCTAAAAAAAATAAACAAATCAACAAAACAATAAAAGGAGACCGCAAAAACGAGGCTAATACAATCTCCATTCTTATCTTAGGTATTTATTTTTTTTTGATTCTTTCGTTTTGTTTTGCAAATAAAGGGAAATATTTAACAAATAAAATGACTTTTGAAACCAGTACTTTGTTGTTTCGAAACTAAAATTTCTCTATTTTTATTCATGTTTAACCAGAAACATGATTTTTTTTTGAGTACTTAACCTCGATCAAAATAGTTTGCCCTTTTCTTGAAAAAAATCAAAAGGGAAAAGAAAAGAGAAAAAATAAAAAAATTAAAACACCAACTAAGAAGCCTTTCTCTTTTTCTCAAGCACTTTTTTAACTCACAAATTTTTTGATCTTTTGAATGTACTCACAAACAAATAAAAAAAAAAAAAAAATTCGATTCGGAATAGGTACTGGAGATTCTGGAAAATCAACACTTATAAAACAAATTCAAATATTATACAAGGACGGGTTTTCAGAATTCGAACAAGAGAAATACCAAAAGGCCATATGTGTCAATCTTAAAAACAACACAAAAAAGTTATTGCAATTTTGTAATATGAATGGGATTGATCTTTTAAAAAAAAACAGAAGGATTGCCGAAGAATATCTTTCCAACGTAGACGTTTTGAACGATTCTCTTACAACAGAAATCGTTCAAAGTATCCAATCCCTATGGAAAGATCCTGCCTTAAAAAGTGCGTACAGCAGAAGAAATGAGTTTACACTTCCTGATAGCGCCAATTAGTAAATATTTTATTTCAATTCGAAAGCACTCGCCTTTGTCTTTTGCTTTGATAAAATTTTTTATTTTTTAATTTTTTTTTTTTTTTTTTTTTTTCTTCATTTGGAAAAAAAAATAGCTTTTTTGATAGGGCTGGTGAAATTGGCAAACCAGATTACGAACCATCAAATATGGATATTTTGAATTGTAGAATCCCAACTGTTGGTGTAAGAGAACTAAATTTTTCTGTTAGAAACGAAAAATGGAGGTAATTTTTCGAATTTTGCAATCTTTTTTTAAAAAAAAAAACAACCCCACTCCTTTTCTACCATTTAAGAAACATTATATTTTCACTTTATTGAAATTCAAATTCTTTTTGTTTTCCTTTTTAAATAATTTTTTGTAAGAATTGTAAACTTTTTGTTTTTTGACTTGAAATTCGAAATCCAACACGTTGAATTGCATTAATTTCAACAAATTTTTAACTTTGATATAAGAGCAAAAAAAAAAATCAAAAAAAAAAAAAAGTAAAACTTTTAAAAAAGAATTGTCAAATACAAGATTTAAAATCCAAAACAAATAAAGCAATCAGGGTTTAAGTAATGGCTGTATTTGAGTTTTGGGTTATCTATTAATAGAATACCTTCAACAATCCAGTTACCGAATAAATTGCCTCTTGAATGAAATTAAAAATATTTCCAAATTTTTGATTTTTCTAGATTTTGATGTAAAAATTTTTGGAATTTTGAAACAACAAATCAAAGATAAAAACAATTTTTTTTTACTAAATTCTGACAAAAGACAAACCATATTACTTTCGGTTATATAACTTACACTTATCCACAACACAGTGATTTGTTGAAAATAAACTACTTATATTTGGATATTAATTGGTAAAAAAATTTCGCTTCATTTCCCTTTATTTTCGAAAACCAAATAGAGTTTTCAAAGGGGTATAGAAAGTTGTGACTCTATTTGAAAAAGGAAAATGAAAATGAAAATTGATTGGAAACTTTTTCCCATTTACTATCCAAATATCAGTAGAGGTTTTGCTTCAGTATTTTGGTTTTCGTGTGCTAATAGTAATTTTGTATTTGGAAAGGAGAAAATGGGCCAACTTAATGCCAAAATTTAGAAAAGAAACATAAATTAAAAAGTTTAACAATTTCTATTGACTTGGGCTCCATTAAGCACCTTAAACACGAAGTTAAATATTAAAGTAATATTTCATCAACAATCAAATTTGGATAGTAATTAAGATCAAAAAATAATATCAATTTGTAGATTAAAAATAATATCAGTTTGAGGATAAAAAAACACTGTATTGGAATTCCAAATAGGTACGTATCCGTTTTTTGATTTTTTAACACAGAATTTTTAAACGAGATCAAATCGTTATTAATAAATGGTACAGCCGTTTTAAAAAAGTCAGGACTTTGTTTTAAAATACTTTTGAAAGTTTTCTATTTTAGAAATTAAGTTTTAAAAAACTGATGATCCAACCTTTTAATGAGAGATAGAGGTTGGAGTCTGAAGTTATGCAACTTTTTCAAAATTTTTAAATCCTCACTTTTTTAACACAGAAAACTTTAAAAAAGTTTTAATTATTTTTTTTTACATTATTGAGCAGAAGTGATTGAACAAAATTACTCCTGTTTGCCGCTAGGTTTTTTGTAATTTGAGAAATTAAAAAAAAGCTAGGCACTTGACGGACACTTTTCGTTAGGTTTTCCAGAATTTAAAAGAATTGAGTAAAACTCTTGATTTTTCTCGATTCTTTTGAATCCTGGAAAACCGCCGTTAGCTTTTTTTTTAATTTGAGAAATAAAAAGAAAATTTCTTAAATTAAAAAAAAGCTAGGCACTTGACGGACACTTTTCGTTAGGTTTTCCTGAGTTTTCTGTTGATTCTGTGAAGTGTTATAGGTTTTTTTTACTTTAGAAATAAAATAGAAAACCTCAAGAAAACTTAGGCACTCCACGGCACTCCCAGAAACTCTAAAATTATATTTAGGGTTTTTTATCTTAGCTATGATGTAGGCAGGATTACAGTTCAGAGGATATCTTTTCTTTTAAAAAATGAAAAGAAAAATTTTTATTACTAAACAAAGACAAGAAAAAGAGAAAGAAAAGCAAGAACAAAAAGTTTTAATTATGACAATCTTCCCAAAAAAAAAAAAGCACTCACTTTTTTAAAAAGGCTGTATCTTATAAAAATTATATTTTCACCCTTGAAATTAATATTGTGTTGAAGAAAAACTCTTTCTGAAATATTAATCTAAAAAGTAAAATATTGTTTTTATTTCTTCAAGAAAATGAAAATTGCAAAAAATAATCAAAAAAAACTTTTTTCTTTTCTTAATACGATCAAAATCAAATCAAAAAAACAAAAATCAAAAAAATTATTACTGATAAATAAATAAAAAAAAAAGAATTATTAAAAAAAAAAAAAAGGATTTTGAAAAAGGAGAATAAAAGTAAAAAAAAAAAAAAAAAAAAAATAAAAACAAAAACACTGGAATATTATTAAAAGTCATGATTCTAAAATATTTTTAATTAGTCGAAATAAACCTGTGGTTTTTGAGAAAAATCCCTGAAAAATCTTTTCATATTTTTTATAACTATTTTTGTTTAAAATACGAGTAATAAAAGATTTGGTAAATCCTAGGCTTTTCACTTGAATATAAATTGATAATTGGGCTGCTTATGTAGACAATTTCAAAACAACAAAATGGTCAAATTGTAGAATAGTACATTTACAAATAAATGGATTTTATCTGATAAAAAAAATAAAAATCATAAAAAAATAAAAATCAAAAAAAAATTAATAGAGAATATAACTGTTTAAAGATTTAAAAAATAAAATGTTTCTAACAATGCACACTTTATTTTTATTTTAAAAAAATAGGATTGTTGATGTAGGTGGACAAAGAAGTGAAAGAAGAAAATGGATCCATCATTTTCAAGATGTTGATTTATTATTTTTTGTTGTAGCAATGAGCGAATATAATCAAAAATTATTTGAAGACGAAAGAATAAATAGATTACAAGAAAGTTTAACAGTTTTTACAAAAACACTAAATGATGAATATCTACAAAAAAAGGACTGTGTGCTATTATTAAACAAGGTTGATCTTTTTAAAGAAAAATTGGAGAATTTTCCATTATCCAATTATTTTAATGAATTTAAAGGAGAAAATAATTTTGAAGAATCTTCAGAATTTTTAAAAAACTTATTTATTAATTCGGCACCTAAAAATATTAATTCTATTGTTTCTCATTTTACTTGTGGAACAGATACAAATAATGTAAAAATTCATTTTATTTTTTTATTTTTAATTTTAAACTTTTATAATAATTTTTTATTTTTTTTTAATTTTATTTTTTTTTCGATACTTTACTAAAATTATTAACAAAATAGATTAAAGAAATACTCAGTTTCATTCAAAATAAAACCAACGAGAAATATGTTTCGGAAGTATTTTAAGAACAACAAATATAAATACAAAACAAAATAGATGTATATATATATATATATATATATTACATTCTTATATTTATTATCATTGTATTTGTAACAATTATATCAAAATTGTGGATTATTATTGTTAAATTATTTTATTTTCTTTATTTATATTTTTAATTCAAAAAAAATATTTTACAAAAACGATCATTTTTAAAGACAAAATAAAAAAAATTAAAAATAAATTTTAATTTTTATTTGGTGTTGTTGAAATTTTTGTTATTATTTGAATTCATTTACTTTTCTTGGAACAATTATTACACAATTAACAAATTATCAAAAGTTTTGAAACCGATCGAATAAAAACCAAAATTCCAGTTTATGAATAATGTTTTCGTTTGCTATATAAACTTATCTAAGTTGACTCAAGATAATTAAAAAGATTAATAATAATCAAGAAATAAATAATTAATTTCTAAAAATTAAAATCAATTTTCAAATAAAGTGAAAAAATAATAAAATAATTAGAGTAACTAAAATATTTTTGGGTCAAAGATTGCTAGATGTTTTAGAATTTTTGTTTAACGAAGAAAATTAATAATCTGTTTCATAAACAAAAAAACATTTTTTTTTTTTTTGTTTTTATATGTCCCTACGACCCAAAAAACACTAAAAATGAAAAACTGATCAAATACTTTCCATTAATACAATTAAAAAAACAAAATGAAAAAATAAAAATAAATAAAGTTTCAATTTAACTTTATCTTGAAAACATTTTTTGCCAACATCATTGGATTCAAAGTTGAAATTATGTATATTTTTAGATTCACTATCTTGTTTTAACTCATTTACTAAAATAATTTCTAAATTATGGGAATTTTCTTTTCACAAAAAGCACTAATTTGGTACTCAAATGTTTTTTTTTTTAGTTTTAAATGGTAAAATTAAAAAAAAGTTTTACTAAAATACCAAACTTTCTGGAAAAGCATTCTAATTTAATATATTAACTTATTCTTTGATTTCAAACTTTTCTCAACCCCAATTTTTCAAAAACAATAAAAAAGTGCACAGTAATTTCAAAAAATATTTTTGATATTCAAAAGTTGAGAGTGTTTTTATTCTAAAAAAAATTATCACAGTGGTTGATTGAATTAAGTTATGAACTTAATTTCTAAATTATTAATCAGAAAAAAATAGTGCTTAATTTTATTAAGGACATATTATTATTTAGGATAGGTGATTCCACAAAATAATCCTCAGTTTGTTGTTAGGTTTTTTTTAATTTCAGAAATAAAAAAAAACCTAGGTACTCTAGGGCACTTGGCGACACTTGGTGGCACTTACTTAAACCCTGGAATTTATTTTGACTTTTACCCTAACTATAATGTAGGTAAGATTATAACTCAGAGGATAGATTTTCTTTAAAAAAATGCAAAAAAAATTTTTTTATTTCTAAATAAAGACAATGAAGTAGAGAAAGAAAAACAGAAATAACTAAGAGTCCGGTTTATTGGCAAGGGTTAAGTGCTCAAGAGCTCTTAATCTGTTAAAGAGGGAGTTTTGAAGTGACTAAATTTGTGATTCCTAATTCAAAGAATAGTAAAAAGAACCTTTTAATTACAGTTTTTAGAAGTCTTTTAAACTCAATTTAGTTTTCTGAAATAACTTAGAGAGTCAAAAAAATAATAATAAGCAAAAACTTGCTTTAAATATTTAATTTTATGTAACCTCAAGTGTTGAGGGGGTTGTTGACTGTTTCCTTTTAGGTCGAAAATTTCTAGATAGCCACCATAATTTGTTTTAATAAAGCGATCTAAATATTTGAACAACTTTATATAAAATGTAATATTTTACTTTATAAAGTTTTAAATTATCGGTTTCTAGATTGAGGCTGTATTTACAAAGTACTGGTTTGTTAAGAATATGGATTTGTTTTTTGAATATTGCCTTTTTGTTGGATTTATTTTTTTTTTTCATTTTTTTTATTTATTGTTTTACAAATTATATATTTAAAAAATCTCATTACAAAATATTGTTTTCGCAAAATCCCAGTACAAGTACAGAGTCAGCAGATTGCATAGAAAATTGGTTTCGATTTACTTCAGTTCGGTTTCAAATTGAACCAATTGGATTTACTTCAGTTCGGTTTCAAATTGAACCAATTGGATTTAGTTCTCTTGGGTTGAATAAGTCCTCGTCGAAGATCTGATCATGAACAAGTTTGGTTGGGTTAGTCATGACCAGGTCAACTAATTCTTATAATGATTTTTTGTACCTTTTACCTTTCCAAGAACCTAAAAAAACAAAAAGAGGACGAACCCAAGTAACAACTGGAAAAATATAATAGAAAGGCCCATTCGACCCACCTCGGTTATATTTAGCCCACTTTTGTTTATTTCAGTTCCGTACAGTTAGCTTCACTTTATAACAGTCTAATTTTCTTACGATCTAAACATAACAAGTTTATTTCGTTAAAAATATAACCAGAAGATGTTTTTTTTTTGTTGGGAGATCCACTTAAAACAAGTTCGTTGAAGTTTATTAGTTTTTCTTTACCCGCCTAAACCCCCCAAACATTTAAATTAAGAAGTTCTGATATACGTGGAACTCAAAAAACTTTTAAAAAAAGATTTCTAAAAAGTAAAGTATATTAAAAAATATTTATGTAAAAAATGAAAAAAAATTATTTTTACTATGTGAAAGAAAAAAAACTAAAATTTCAGTTATCCTAAAAGATTCTTCTTTTGAGATATGATTTTTTAGTCATAAAAAACGTCTCAAATTGATATTTTACATCACAATTACCATCAAAAGTCAGAGTTTCACTTTTCATTACTTAGAAAAAGGTATGTTTGTTTGCAACTCTATTGGGATTATGGGGATTCAAAAGTTATTTTTGCTAACAAAATTATCTTAAAAAAGAATGAAAAAAGTAAAGAAATGACTTGATGATTATTCAAATAATTTAAAAATTAATTTAGAATTGGTATTATTATTCTTATTATTTATAACCACAAAAGAAATTTTTTTGAGTAGAAAATTGGAATTAATTTGAAGAGGAATTTTTCTTTTCTTTAACAAAAAAATTATTTAGGGTTGTTATGTATTTTTTTAGAAAAAAAAAAAAAAATTAGAGGTAGTAATCGAAACTGTGAGTTTTATTTCCAAATTTGAAAAAAAATCTGTACATAGAACTGCTCCATTTTTTTCATAATTTATAAAGATTTTATATTTGTTTTTGATATTTTTTTTAAATAAATATTAAAAATTAGAAAATTCATCGATCATTTTCTTTGGGATTGCCATTCTATGGAAAAAATCGAAAAATTTGGATTAAGGAATTAATCCAAATAAAAAAAAATAATAAGCAATTAAAGAATAATATTCTTGATATTATTCAAAATAAAGATACATTATTTATTTTATCATTGGTTAATGATAAAGAAAATTATGACCATTTATTATAATTTCTAAACAAAAAGTTATAAATTAGGGGAACTGCAGTAGAGTGCCGTCAAGTACCTAGGTTTTCTTGAGGTTTACTATTTTATTTTTGAAGTGTTCTAGGTTTTTTTTTTACTTTTTGAAATAAACAGAAAAATTAAATAAATTTTCGGTTTATTTCAAAAAGTAAAAAAAACCTAACGAAAATATATTGATTTTCCAAATAAACAGAAAACCCAAGAAAAAATAATGGCGCTTATCCAAAATTCAAAAGAAAAGAGAAAAATCTAAGATTTTACTCAATTCTTTTAAATTAAAAAAAACCTAACGGATCTAAGAGGAAACTAGTTTCCTCCCTTTTAAATAAAAAAAAAAAAAAAAAATTAGAAAATTTAATAGAAAAGAATGAAAAAATTAGAAAGATTTTAGATGCTTCTTTGAAAATTCACAAATGATCAACAAAAAAATTTTTATCAAAAAAACAACAAAGAATAAAAAAAGAAAAATATTTTTTAATTTAAAGTAAATGAGAAATTGAAAAACAATTTAAAATTTTTAAACAAAATTTTTTTTTGATTTTTAAGATTTAAGCTTTTCCTATTTTATAAGATATTTTAATTTCAAAATTTTTTAACATACATTAAACTTTTCAGGTCGAGATCGTTTAATATAATGAGATAAATAATTAATCCCTTTTCCCATTTCAATGTCCTAATTTTTAAAACCCTTATCTTCAAAAACTAACAAAAAAATCTTATTTTCAATTAACATAAACAATAATTTTAATTTTATTTGCAAAGAAATTTTTTTACAAAATTACATAGAACAAAAAATTGTTTACAAACTGATATATTATCAAATAAGAGGGTTTAGTGGATCATAGCATTACTGAAACTTGACCAATCATTATTTATTGTTTTTTTTTAAAAAAATTAGAGTTTGAAAATTCTTTTTCAGAGTTTATAAATTTTATCTGATCCATTCAAATAAATTTGTAAATCTTTGATATTTCACAAATTGATGATTGACTTCATAACCGTTGAAATATTTTATAGTTATTTGAAAACAAAAAGAAATAGTAAAATAAAACAGTGCTATATATTTGTGGCAAAACTCTTAAATCAAAATTGAAAAATTTTTTTGAGTTATTCGTCAATTTAGTTCATTTACATAACTAGTATTCTTTTTAAGTTTTTTATATCCTTTGATTTTGAGTTGGTTAGCAACCAAGTCAATAAAAATTTTCAAATAATAAATTTTCCGATGAAAAGAAAGTTCACAATCCCTTAAAAGAAAATTTTTAAAAAAAGGTAATTGAAAAAAAAAAAAAGAAAATAAGAAATCGTTTTAAAAAATCATAAATCAAAGATTTATAGATTGTGAACCAAACTCCTGATCAGAACGAAATCAAAAATTTATCTTGACAACCAACAAACATTTATTCTTATCTTATTTTAAAAAAAGTAATTTGTTGTTAAAAATCTCCATGCATTTAGAAAGTTTTTTATCTTTCAAACCTTTCAGCGACTTTCAGACACTTTACAAGCCTTTCAAACACTGCTCAACACTTTTAAAGGGAAAAATGGTATAAAGTGACAAACTTTGTGAAAGTTAGGTGTTTGTTTGTATTTGCCACAAAGATCCATTTTGATCATTTTTTTTTTCTTTTCCTCAATCTTTTCGAACAACATGGGGATTCCTAAGCTCTGGAGCTTATTAAAAACATGCAAAATAGAGATACATGATTTAAACATGTTGTCTGGAAAGGTACTTGCAATTGATGCATCGATTTGGTTGTTAGACATTTCCTCGAACCCGTATCGTAAAAACGAGGAAGACAATCCTGATGTCTTTAAGCAAAGGCAGCTCTTAAGTTTAATCTATCGGATCTGTAAACTGCTGTATTATGGTATCTACCCCGTTTTTGTTTTTGATGGCAAGACGCCCAAATTGAAAATAGAAACAATTGGAAGGAGACAAGAGAGAAGGGATCAATACATGATAAGGAAAACAGCAAAAAAATTATTGCAACATAATTTAGATACTCTCAATGAAAAATACAATTCCAATTTTTCAACTGACTTTACAAGAAGGATCAGAAGGAGAAAAAAAATCACAGATGAAAATGAAAAAGAACAAAACCTCACACCAATAAAAACAAATAACAAAGAAAGAGAAATGAAAGATCAACAAAACAATTTAAAAACACCACCATTTTCTCGTAATAATCAGAATTTTAATACGACACCAAATAGTGTTTTGTCAATGTCCCATTTTATGAACTCACAGCTAGACTCACTCAAAAAAAGAAGTCTGAAAAAAAAATTTCAAAACAAAAATTTTTCTTATCGGGATCCTGTTTGGAGATCCTTACGATCCAATCAAAAACAACAATTTATGTACATCGTGGGTCAAGAAAACGTGAATTCTTTTAAAAATTATGTTGACGAACAATACCCCGAATCAGATCGGCTTGAAAGGATCCTCTCATTAGAAAAAAATTTATATTTTGAATCTGACTCAGATCAAGAAGGTTCTGATAATTCAAACCAACCTGACCAACCAAACGAATCAAAAGATTCAGAAGAATCCGAAAAGGATGAAGAATCAAAAAGGGGTTCAGAATCAGAGGAATCAGAAGAATCAGAAGAATCAGAGGAATCAGAGGAATCAGAGGAATCAGAGGAAGGATCTGAAGAATATGAAAATAAAAGAATTGCACACCAATTACTTAATATGGAAGACAGTTCTTCAGATGAAAAAGAAATAGAATTTTTAAATTATGAGCTGCCAGTCTCTGAAAAAATAGATAATAGTTTCAATCTCGGATTAAATTCTAAAAACAATTCGTCCTTGATAAAAAAAATGAATAATTTATCAAATAACAAAAATCAAAATAATAACGATTTATTGACAAATGGCAACCTAAAAAACCATTTAAGTGAAAATGAGAATGATAATGAAAAAAAAACAGTAATGAATAGTGATGATGTGGATGATGATTCTGAATTTCTTGAGCGTGATGATATCTGGGAAGATTCTGAGGAAGATGAAAAAAAAGAGTTACCATTAATTATTACTTTGCAGACCCCCAATCATAAAAGGCATTCCGACCAAGATAATGCTAAAAATATTGGCAAAGAAAAAAACAATTCCAATATTAATAATACCTTTCAGTTGGGTAATACAAATCTAGAAAATAATTCATTGAAAGATATAAATTTGCCTACCCAAAGATCATTTTTAACAGACCAAAATATTGAATCAAAGAAACAAAATTTTAAGAATAAAAATAATTTAATAATTAATCTTGAATCAGATCCTGAATCCCAATTTGGATCCAAATCTGTGTCTAATCAAAATTCAAATCCCGATTTACAATCTAAATCAGACTCTGATACGGTTTCTGATTCTGATTTTGATTTTGGTTCTGATTCGAAAATTAATGAAAATTTAAGAATAAATAATGAAAATAATATTCAAGAGTCTAAAAACATTAATAATGGAAAGGATATTTCAAATGAAAATAACATTTCAAAGGTGGATAATATTGGGAATATAAACAATGCAATGGACGTAAAGGATAATATAGACAACGACGACGACAACGACGATGGTAATGACCAAGACGATGACAACGACGACGACGATGGCGATGATGGGGACGACGAGGAAGATGGTGGTGGTAAAAAAGTAATAAATAATATTCAAAAAATAAATGTTAAGAATATAAATCAAAGGATTAAAAAAAATTCAAATGTAAATAATATTTTTGAAGAAAGTAGTTCGGATGAAGAATTTAATTGGAATTCTTTTAAAAAATACCAAAGCCAAACAAATAAAAGGCATTCTATCACACCAATTAAAAAAAAACCACCCAATTCAGAAAAAGAAAATAAAGAACAACCAAAGTTATATTTAGCAAAGGTATTGCAAGCAAAGCCAATTAAAGAGGTGAATATGGATGTTTTAACATTATTAAATCTATTTGGTATTCCATTCGTGTTTAGCCCCTATGAAGCTGAAGCGCAATGTGCCCAACTTGAGATGTATAATCTAATTGATGGAGTAATAACCGAGGATTCTGATACATTTTTATTTGGTGGTAGAAATATATTTAAAAACTTTTTTGGGAAAAACAATCCACCTGAATTATATCGACAGGAATTAATAACACAGAATTTAGGGCTTGAGCGTGAAGATTTAATAAACTTGGCATTGCTACTAGGCTCTGATTATGACCCAGGTGTTAGGAATATCGGTCCTGTAATTGCACTGAAAATACTTGCGGAATTTAATGATCTTCTTGAATTCAAAAAATGGTATGAAAAGCGTCAAGAAAAATATCTGGAGAATAATGAGGAAAATAAGAAAAAGATGAAAACGAAAAAAAAACAAGAATCTAATAATTCAAAAGCAAGGAAAAATACCCCAAAGCAAATTAGATTGGATCATTTATTCAAAACATTAACAAACCGAAATGTTGAACTACCAGAAGATTTTCCAAGAAAAGTTATTAAACATGCTTTTTTAAAACCAACGGTAAACCATTCAAAAGAGCATTTTTGTTGGTCATCTCCAAAATTTAATAATTTAATTGGGTTTTGCAAAACTAAAATCAAGTTAACAGAAAATAAGTCCATAGAACTTTTTAAACAACTAAGCGAATCAAACAGAAAATATGAAAAGCAAATAAAGATGACAGAAAATGAATCATTCCCAAACTTTCAAATTAATGGAGAGCAGGAAATTAAAAAAAGTCTTTTGTCTTCTGTAAATTTATTAAAATTACATTTAAAAAATAAACAAAATAATAAATTATAATAAATTAATAAATGTTGTAATAATAAATATTATTATGAATATATCATTGATTGTTTTTTTTTTTTTCGTCAAATTGTCGTTTCTTTTTTTATTTTAATTTGGAAAATTAAAAATATTCCATTTTTTTTTGAATAAAATATTATATTTTAATCATTATAATTTTTCAATATTTATATACATTTTTAAACTATATAATGTTTAGTGTTTAATTTTGATCATATTCTTGATTTTATTTTTTTTTTTTTTTCGGTGATATACATTATATTTTTTTTTAACAAATTGTGAAAATTAAAATATTAGTACTAAAATATGTTATGAAATTTTAACACATTTAAGCAAAAAGAAAATAGATTTTTTCTTTCTAATGTGACAAATCCACATGTGCTGTGATTTTTTTCAATGAAAAATCCATTTTTTATGAAAGTTTACTCCTTTCCTTGAAAGTTTCGTGTAATCCAGAAAAAAGTAATATTTTTAATCAATAAAATATCTAATAATAGAATTGAAAAAAATTCACCAATTGTAAGATCTTTGTTTTCAAACGATTTATTGTTTTTAAAAATATTTTCAATGTGAAATAAAAAGAAAATAAAAGATATTGAACCTTTATCATTATTTTTAGAATTCATAATAAAAAAAAATAAAGGAAATTGAAATTTTAGATGGAAAGATTTTGAAAATTAAAATTTTAAAACAAAACCAATAATTAACAATTAATTGGGAAAAATGGGGGTTAAAACCTTGAATAAACTTCTTTTAAAATCGATTTTTTTGCATTCACATACTAAATTCTCAAGAAGAAATAGAAATTTTCATTCGAAACAAGTAATTGAATAAGAGATCTATATTTTAACTTTAATTTTGAAAATTCTCCAAAATAAAAAAAAAAAAAATAGGGGAAAAAAAATATGATAATAAGTTAATCAAGATATTATTCTTAATTAATAGTTTTGCGGTTCTGATATTAAAAAAAATTTAAAAAATTTGATACCTTTATTTTTTTTAATTTAGTTTCTATAAATAATTGTTTAAATAGGGATAAAAAAATATTGAATACCAATAGGGTTCATAATGTACAGATTTTAAAAAAAAATGACCTAGTTTAAACATCTGAAAGGAAAAAATAGTACACTTTACATTTAATTTAGAAATAATTTTGTTTTTACCAACTATTTTTACCAATATTTACTAATTTCTGAGTTGATTTCATTCCCTTTTACTCTATTAAATAATCGGTTTATTTAGATCTGGATTTATTTCAATGATTGATATTAGGTTAAAGTTAGGTTCTTTATAAGAGAAGAAAGCAAATAAAATTATTTGATGATATCTAATCATTTTACAGATTTATAATTGTTGTAAAAATTCTAAAATTTTCTAATTATTTTTTGTGTGAATGCAATTTCATGATTTTGTTTCACAATTTTTTTTTGATTATTTTTTCTTTTTTCTTTTTTATTTGGATCAAAAAGTTATTTATATTATAAAAAAATAAATACTAGACAATATTAAGGAGATTTAATATTATGTTTAGAAAAATAGTTTAAATTGAATTTTTATGTCGTTTTTTGATTTTTATGTATCAAAATTTTTGGAATGGGGATTATATAAAGTCTTTGATTTTATATAATTATTCCATGTTGCAATATATTGTAAAAAAATCATTATTGTGACGTTTTTACTGGGGTTGATTAATATAATATATAAAATCAAAAATCCAATCACAAAAAAAAAAAATTATTTTGATTTAATCTATGAACAATTTTTCTTTCTCATATGTTGATTATTAATCAATAATTTGTTTTTTTTTTGTAAATTTTTTTATAGTTCAAATAAAGTAACGAACTATTAAATTTCCTCTGAAAAAAAATATTCAATAATATAAAGATTTAGTAATTCTAGAAAATTTTAAAATTAATTTGAAAGATAATATATTTTCTAAATTATTTTCTTTAATAAAAATATGTATATGTGAGGTAAGTTAAAATACTTTTTTTTCCAAAGAATTCAGTTTTTTGTTAAAAATATCTTTTTCTAGAAAATGATATGTATTCACAAAATAAAATGAATTCAAATGAAAAAATATAATTAACTGGTATCTTAGACTATTAGATTGGAAAATACAAAATTTGATAAATATTATCAACAAGATTCCAAAAATTTTGGCCTACATTATAATATTAATATATATATTTTTGAGGGTTTATCTCATATTCTGGATCAGAATCATTTTTTCTTGTTTTGTATTTTTTTGTTCTGCTTTTTTTATTTTTTTTCTTTTTCTTTTTCTTTTTTTTCGAAAAATTTGTCTTTTTCTATTTTTTTCGATTTCTTTTTTTTTTGATCGCAAAAGATCTAGTGGAAAAAAAAGATCTTCATCAGGAAAAATAATCAATAAGAAAATTGAGACGATATTATGTCTTTTAAAGTGTATATTTATTATTAGTAAAAAATCTTATTGATAACTTTTTTTCAGTGAAAGTTAAGCAATAAAAAATCCATAAAGCTCATTTCAAAAATTGTGATTCAATTTTTTTGTACTTTTTGGTTTATTTTTTTTTTAATTTTTAAAATATCAGTTTTTAATATAATTTTAGAATAATTTAAAAGTGAATTATCAATCAGATTTAATTATTAGTTGTTCTTGAATACTAAAGGATACTATTTTTTTCAATTTCTTATTCCAGGCGAGTCACAATTTTTGAAATTGTTTGTCCATAGTTTATTCAATATACAACCTTATAAAACATCAATTTATTTAAGTAACTTTTTAACGAAAAAAAATCTTTGAGTAAATCTAATAGTAAAATTCAAAATAATTTTTATTTAACTTGAAGTTGAAAAATAGTTTAAAAATCTGATTACTAGAAATCTTGACTTCCTTTTAAAGTATTATACTGACATTATTTTCTCAAAAAAAGTCAGACAATTTTTCGAATTTTTCGAAAAGTTGAACAATTCAACATATTTCCACGTTATTTATAAAATAATTATTTTCATTGAATAAAAAAGAAATCTTATTGAATGTGATAGATTTGTAGTAAAAAATACCATAAAAATTAAACCACTCAGTTTGAAAATAACCCAATATAAAAAAAACTATTAAATTCATAAAAATAGAATAATTTTATATAAACTTGATAAAAATTTAATTTTTTTATTTTGAGAACTTTTCAAAAATTTTTTTTTTAAATTTTTTTTTCAAAGAAAAATACAAGAAACTAATCCAAAAAATCAAATTAAAAATTCTCCCAAATAATATTTTAAAATCTGGAGCATTCAACTTATAAGCAAAAGAAATACGATTTGATTAATCATTTTTAATCAATAATTAATAAACCTATTCTTAATTCTTTTATTGTTGATTGTTAATAACCCAATGATTATAAGTATCAAAAGGTTTTACAAATATTTCTCAACTTTTTAAATACTCCTAAAACAAATAAAATTAATTCAAATTATTAATTCTAATAAAAAAAAGAAGAAATTTTATCAATTAACTTATTTAAATAATAAAAATGCTTTGTTTATAATCTGAGTATTGGAAAAGAATATTACTGAGTCCTTTAATATTCAAGAAATTATATATTCTATTTGTGAATAAACTGCAATATCAATTTTTTCTGATCTTCAAGGATTCAAGATTTCATTTATTTTCATGTATTTTTCAAATAAAATAAAAGTTTTAAAATTATTAGCTCTGCTTAAAGGGAAAAACTCTAATAAGTGTTTAATTAAAACAACACAAGTTTTCAAACAAAAAGGTGTTGTTACCTTAAAAATATAATCAAGAAGTTCATCTCAATTATGACAAAAAACCTAATCATATTAGTTTCGAATATGAAGTAAAGTTGGTGTTTCAATTACCTTCTTTCTTAAAGAAACCAAAGTAGTGCTAAAAATAAAAGAAGATGTTTAAAAAATTTTCAATGAAGATTATATTTTTTTTATTTTTTTACTTATCAGTATTTCATCCAAAATCAATGACACAAATCTCAAAGAAAAAGAAATTTGTTGGTGATGGAGTCTTCAAATCAGAACTTGGTGAATTTTTTGAAAGAGAAATTGGTGAAGACGGTTATGTTGGTTTAGATGTTCGAGTAACTGCTTCAAGAACTGATGTTGTTCTTAAAACTACTGCTCCTCAAAAAGTTTTAGGTAAGTAATTCTTTCTTTTTGATCTAAGTCAGAGGATAAACTTTTCTTTCTAATTTTAAAAAACTCGAATAAGAAAAACAAAAACAAAAATGAAAAAAAACAAAAGAAAAAGAATAAGAAAAGGAATAAAAATAAAAATGGAAAAAAACAAAAGAAAAAAGAAAAAGAAAAAGAAAAAAGAAAAAGAAAAAGAAAAAAGAAAAAAGAAAAAGAAAAAGAAAAAGAAACAAGTCCAAAAACAACTTTTTTTTTCTTTTTCTTTTTTATTTTTGCTTGCTTTTTTTTTTATTGAACCCTTATTTTTGTTTAACAACTGACTGAATATCCCGTATTTCCAATGAACCAATAAACGTTGAATTGAAAAAACTAACTAAACAACAATTTTTACTCCTAATAGGTGAAAAAGGGAGAAGAATTAGAGAACTCACGTCTCTTGTTGAAAAAAGATTTGGATTTAAGGAAGGAGGAATCGAACTTTATGCAGATCGTGTTGAAAGAAGATCCTTATCAGCTGCATCCCAAGCTGAATCAATTAAATTTAAATTACTTGCTGGACTTCCAGTCAGAAGGTTTGTAATCTTTTAGGTATTCTGTATTCCATTTCAATCTTTTTCTTTTTTGTAACCATTCTTCTTCAACCCTATGAACAACAATTAATCTAACCTTTTTTGTATTATTAAAAAAAAAAATTCAATGTTTACTACCCATACAATTAAAATTTATTTAGGGCCTGTTACGGTGCCATGAGATTCGCAATGGAAGGAGGAGCCCGAGGTATTGAAATCACCGTTGCAGGAAAGCTTAGAGGACAAAGAGCAAGAGGTGTCAAATTCCGAGACGGATACATGTTGAAGGCAGGTAAGCCAGCAGAGGACATGGTTGACATTGCAGTTAGACACATCATGATGAAACAAGGTATGTTTGGTGTCAAAGTAAGAATTATGCAACCATACGATCCAGAAGGCAAAATCGGTGTTTCTGTTGAACAACCAGATGTTATTACTGTATTCCCCCCAAAAGAAGACTCCAAAGATATCGGAAAACACGCCCAAGACCTTCCAGTTATTTCTGGTAAAAATTAAACATACCTTATGAATTTGAATTGATTTAATTTTTATTTTTTTTTTAAATTATTATTTTTTATATGTTTTGGAGATTTATTTTTTGTCTTGTGACTTGTAAAAATACTAAAAAAAAAAAATTATAAAATTTAAATCAGTTAATTTTTTATTTTAAAATCTAACTTTGATCCTTTTATTACATTTAGCTATTTAATTATTTTAAGTTTTTTTTTTTTTTTTCTCGAACATTAAATTAAAAATTGAATTGAAAAAATTTTTTGTTCAATTTCCATTTTTTTTTACATTTACTAAATCTATTTTCAAAGCATTTCAAAAATCAACTTCCTTACAATGTACATTTTCGAATTTAAACAAATAAAATTCTTTTAAAATTTTTATACAAAGCGAGCCAAAAAAAATTAAACAATTATTAAACACATCATGACAAAAATCTAGTGCTTATATGGGTTTATTTGATGAATTTAAAATATCGATCAAATGAAATTTAGGTTCAAAGTTGATGAATAGAAAATGATTTTTGAATGAAATTAGTGATCAATATAGGGTTATAATATGCATGGTTTTCTGTTGGAAAATTAAATGAACTTCAAATTAATTTGAAAGGAATTTGGTACAACTGTTTTAAAAATATGAGGATCTTTTTAGAACTTATATCAAGTTTTCTGTTTGAAAAAAAGTGAAATTTTTTTAAGAATTAAAACTTTTGAAAGTTTTTTGTGAAAATAAAGTAAAGGGCCAACCTTTAGTATTAGAACCATTTATCAAGTTTTCGATTTTAATAAAGTGAATAACTCAACATTTAAATATAGTGTAGATTCTGGAGTGTAAGAAGAGCAATTTTTGTGCAAATAGTTCATTCCTTTAATTACATAAGATAGCGTTTTCAAAATTATAATTCTGACGAAATCATAAAAAAAAATAACAAATACTCATTTTTATAAGATGATTAAGTGTAAATAAATATTGAAATGAATTAATAATACATCGAAACCAAATTTAAGTAAATCTTACTGAAAAATTGAAATTTTAGAATTCTAAATATGTGTTAATAAAAACAAATCAAATTCATCAACTATGATTTTTTAAAAAAAGAAAAACACAATAGTATATACAAGGATGAATTAAAAAGTAAAGATATTTTTCTTATCAATTCAAATTAAAAATTATTAAATGGTGATTTTTGAAATAAAATTAGAATTCAATGATAAATTGAGTTTGTTATAAAAAGTATACTTCCTATTTTTTTCTAAAGAGGAAATAATTAAAAAATATTTTTAAACTTTGAATAAAATGGGAAGAAAAGTTTTCTTTGATAACAAAAAATCATATCAATTAATTGAATAATTGGACTGATAAATTTTTTTAACAATCATGGAATAACTTTTAATGGAAAACCGTACCCTTTAAGGATGAAAAAAATTGGATAAAGAAATATTTATATCACAGAGATTTTCAGCAAAAAAAAAAAAATAATAATTTATTAAAAAGATGAAATCATTATTTAAGAAAATTGGTCAATTCAGAAGTTAAATAAAATGATTTTCGAAACTAATTATTTTTCTTTTTTCCACCTTAAAAAAATTATTTTTTTTTTGCATTATTTGATAAAAGTTTTTTGAAATTTTTTAAAAAACATAAAATTTATTTAATTTTTGGTATATTTTTGATATTAAAAAAATATTTGCACTTTTCAACCGGTTTTATTATGTTTTCTGTGTATTTGTAAAATCTATTGATTTTCGTTAGGTTTTTTTGACTTTTCTATTTATTTGTGAAGTGTTCTAGGTTCTCCAAATAAAATAGAAAATCTCAAAAAAACCTAGAAAACTTCACAAATAAAACAGTAAACCCCAAGAAAACTGCATTTAGATTATATATATATATAAATATATATATATTCTTATAAAAATGAAAAGAAAATCATCTAAAGGTTATTTTCATTTTGTAAATTAAAAAAAAAAAAAAAAAAAAAGAGGCAAAAACAACATTCTATGTAAATTTATGGGCACTCACGCTGTCTTTTCAAAAATTTAAAAGGATAGTATCGAATTCAGGGTTTTTATTTGATTCTTTTGAATCTTGGTAAACTGCCATTAAGCTTTTCTCGGGTTTTCTGTTTATTTGTAAAATCAATAGATTTTCTTCATAAAATGGAAAACATCGAGAAAACCCCCATTGGGTTATTTTTTTTTTTTTTTTACTTTTTGAAATTATAAGAAAATTTTTTAAATTTTCAATTAATTCCAAATAGTAAAAAAAAAAAAAAAAAAAACCTAGGCACTCTAAAGCACTACCCTATTGTATAATTTTTTGTTTATAAAATTTAAATTAAGAATAATAATTTTCTTTATTATTTGCCAATGGGAAGATAAATACTTAATCCATATTTTGGTTAGTAATCAAAGATACTATTTATAATTTTTGATTATTTACGTAGATTTTATTAAAATTTAAATGTTACAAAATCTTTAACTGGTTTAATTTTTTGATATTGTAAAAAATGATAAATATTTATTTAAATCATTAATATTTTCATTTATGATTTTTTCAATTTAGTGTTTTTTTCTTAATTAAATTATTTTTCTTTCAGATTTTTTACTTATTTCTTGACAAATATAAAAATAATTTTGTTCTAGATTTATATTATTAAAATAATTTTTGTTGATAACCTTTGAATTGTATTTGTTAATTTCCAATATTTAAGTCTACATCCAAACTCGGTCTTGGTTTATTATATTTGTCTATAGCATTGTTTAATCATCATTAATATAATTTTATTGATTACTTTTACCCAAGAATATATTTGTAAGAATATAAATAATAAAAAATATATTTTTTAATTCTAAGTTTTTGAACTAATAAATAAATCTAAATTTGATATATATGTTTATAGTTCCCAAAATGATTCGATTTTTGGAATTTTTATAATCTCCAAAATTCGAAAAAAATCGAAAAATAATATTAAAATGATTCCAATCCAATCAATTTATATAAAAAATTTTACACTTGTACAAGTCCCTTTGAAGTGTACTTTTTTCAAAAATATTAAAAATTATTTTATTCTGATTCAATATAATCAAAAAAAGAATTTTTATTTGGTAACAAAACTCTATTAAAAAAAAAAAAGGATCCTTTGATTTGATTTCAAAGAAAAATAATTTTATTATCTGTAATAAAACTTCATAATATCTAAATTAATAAAAAGATGATAAAAAATAAAATTTCAAAAGAAAAAAAACCTCAAATATTTATTTTTTAGAGATATTATAAATTCTTTTTTGAAAATAAAAAAAAAAATTATTAATTATTAAATTTTGAGAATTATGTGATTCCTTGTAAAAATGAATGTAAACAAGAAATGAGTTGAGACTTATAATTGGATGAAAAAAGAAATATTTGATTCCATGGAATCAAAAAAAGAATTATTTGAGTTTATTTTCAAAAAAGAATCAAATTGTGAACTCTTTATATTTTTTTAATAATCTAAATATAACTGAATAATAAAAAACTTTTTTCTAAGATAATTTAAAATAATTTTTTAAGAAAATATTCCAAATAAAAAAAAAAAAAAAAAAATGAAAAATAAAAATGAAAAAATAAAAAAGATCTTTGTTTAGTTTAAATTTGAAGAAATAAAAGAAGGTAGTTGTATCAAAAAAAGAAAAGAATGTAAATAAAATAAAACCATAAGAAAATAATCAAAACGAAGAATTAATATTTTCTATATTATAAAAAGAATGTAACTTTAGAAAATACTTCCTTTTTACTTTCTGATTTTTTTTTAAAAAGAAATAATATTTATTTTTATTTTTTAATTTGTGGAAACATTTTGCAAAATATTCATTTTTATTGATTCATTTTAATCTTGATCTTAATTTTTTTCCAAAAAGAATTATTTTAATAAAAAGTAATTAATTATTTTAAAAAATTTATTGGTTTCTTCGACTGATTTAAATTGAATATAAAGATTTCCTTCTCTTTTCTTATCTAAAAACTCAATTTTGGCAATTTTATCTGAGGTTTCAACAATTATTTCATCTAATTTAAAATTTGTTTTTAATTTGTCCTCTCGGACAATTTTAATTGCTTCGCGATCAATCATTAAATTTGCCTTAAGAGCGTCTATCAATTTTAAGTCCTGAGTAATTTTTCCAATTTCTGAAATTTCAACTTTAAATGATTTTGATTTTTTGTTTGATTTTGAAGTTTTTTCTTTCTTCTTTATTTCTTTTTCTTTTCCATTATCTTTTTTCTTTTCCTTTTCCTTTTCCTTTCCCCTTTTCCTTTCATTTTCTATTTCCATTTCCTCTTCCATGTTCTTTTCCTTTTCCTTTTCAATTTCTTTGTCTTTTTCTTTAATTTCTTTTTCTTTTTCTATTTGCTGAATTTTCTTTTTCTTTTCAATTTCTTTTTCAATTTTTTTCCTTTGTTTTTCTTTGTCTTGTAATTTTTCTTTCCTTTTTTGTTCTTTTTTACTCTTTTTCTGTAAATAATCCTGATTAGAAAAAAAATAAATTTCAAGAAAACGATCTCTTTCAATAGGCTTTGTAAATTTAAATAATCTTGCATTATAATCTTTTGGCTGAATTATTAATTGTGTTGGAAATTGTGAATTATATTTTAAATTTATTTCATTATCAAAAGGAATGTTTATAACTGGGATTTGCTTTGAGCGTATGCTGATTCTATTATGTAAAATTTTTAATTTATATTTTTTGAGAGGTTTCAATTCTATAGAGAATTCTTGAACAATATAACTATTTTGAAATGAAGAAACCGATTTAATGTATTTTAATCGTTTGTTTAGTATTTTAATAAACGTGTCGCAAATTACTTTATGTTTGAAAATTATTGTAATGTATACCCCTTCGAAAATCTGAACAATACATTCAGAATCATTTTTGTCAAGAATCTATAATATTAAAAAGTTTAGATAGATTATCAAAAATATAAAATTAAATAAAATTATTTTTTTTTGTTACAAGTATTCATAAATTAGTATTGTTGTTTGTAAAATGAAATTCAAGCAAAAAATAAATAATGTTTTTTTTTTTTTTTTTTTTTATCTTTTTGAAGAAGTGTAAATTACACTTCTTCAGTTTATTTCAAAAAGTAAAAAAAACCTCCGTTAGCTTTTCCAGAATTTATAAAAATCAAATCAAAACTGCCTTTAGGTTTTTTTAATTTCTCAAATTAAAAAAAAACTAATCTCTCTATTGTTAACACGATGATGAAAAAATTTTTTCAAAAAAAAATCAAACATTGTCTAATTTTTCACTTTTTGATAACTTCACTCATAATAAACACTATTAGTTAATAAAAGATCTTTGTTAAAAATAATACTTTTAAAGATATTTAACAATTTAAGTTAGAAAATCCAATTTTCTATTAAGATTTTTTTCAAATTTAATAGTAAAAAATTTGAATATTTTTATTTTTCACAGTTAAGAGGTTATTTTATTATATTTTAAAAGTATTTTAAATTTAATAAATATATTTTAAACGGAGAATCAATTATTTTGACTATTATGGAATTATTTATTGATATAAATTGAAAAAAATTTATTTTTTTTTGATTTTCCGTTAGGTTTTTTTTAATTTTTGAAATAAACAGAAAATTTTTGAAATTTTCAGTTTATTCCAAAAAGTAAAAAAAAACGCCTTTAGCTTTTCTTGAGTTTTCTGTTTATTTGGAAAATCGATAGATTTTCGTTAGGTTTTTTTGAGTTTTCGAAATAAACCCAAAATTTATTAAAATTTTCTGTTTATTTCAAAAAGTAAAAAAAACCTAGAACGCTTCACTAATAAAACAGAAAACCTCAAAAAAACCTAGAACACTTCACAAAAAAAACCGAAAACTCTCAAAAAAAGTTATGCGCTTGACAGCACTTGACGGACACTCTCAATAATTATCATCAGGAATTTTTTTCCTCTGTTTCGGTTTTATTAGATGAGTACAATGTTTTCAAAACTATTCTTTATTATCTGTCAAAGTAAATACCCCCGAGTTGAATTAAGGGACTAGTCTCTATTATTTTTTTTTGACCAATTTCGAAATAAGGGTTCCTTATCTAGAAATTAGTTTAATATTGAAAATAAATAGGGTTTTTCAAATCTAAATAATTGATAAAAAATTTTCTCAATCTCTATTTAATTTAGCTAGAAAAATTTAATGAGATTAGACCCTTAAACTATAATTCATTCTTCAGTTTATTTGTAATTTTTACCCGAAAAATACCTTTTTTTCAAGACTAGGAACCTTAAAAAAGTTGGTTATACTAACAATAATAAATACAATAGTCCCATGAATTTAAAGTTCTCGGATTTTGATTATATTGTGAATAAACTTTATTATTAAAGATGAAAGGTTAAAGGAATGTAGTAGTTTTGTCTAACTTTTTTTTTTCAATTTTATTTTTTCATGCTCGTTAATTGCAAAATAAAAAGATCAAAATTTTCATTTAGCTTTCCAAAAATAACAAAAATCCCAATATTTACAATAGTCATCAAACCCCAAATTGTAAAAACGTGTTTAATAATTTAAGCTGATTTTCAGAATTAAAAATTTGAAATTTTACTTCACTTATCAAAATCTTTTTATGGAAGTTGAATGAAAATTTTGTTCCATTTATTTTGAAACAAATAGTATTTATTCTTAAACTTAAATTTCCATTCAAAAAGAAAATTTAAGCTTACAGTTATATCGTTTCATGAAAATTAATTAATAAAAAGAATTTCAAACTACCCTGGTTTATAATTAATTCTTTTATTTGGAAAAAATAAAATTTTTTGTTTAGTTTTTTTTAAACAGGTCTTTATGAAAAACTTGGTTAGTTATTATTCTCTTTATGAAGACTGCGACTGGAACGGAAATTGTTTGAATTAATTAAAATTTAAAACAGTTGTTTGAAAATAAATTACAAGAAAAAAAAGTTAAAACTGTTTGTTCAAAAAAGCAAAAAAAAATAGAAAAAAGTGGAATTTTTTTTTTCAGTCCAAAGAATAACCCCAAGTATTTGTTTTTTTAGTGGTTATCTATTGAAGTGTTTTTTTTTTTAATTTGGGATTTGGGGTTGGCAAAAAGGATCGTATTTTTTTTTTTTTTTGATTAAAAAAGAAAAAATCTCAAAATGAAGAAGAAAAGAGGAAAAATCTAATTTTTTTTTAAATTTTTTTCTTCTTTTGGCCATTTATAAAATTCTTTCTTGTTCAAAAGTGTGGTTGAGAAATTGAAGATAAAAACAAAAAAAAAAAAAAAAAATGATCTTTCACTCACTTTTGTTGTTGGTCTTAACACGAAAACTGTTTGTTGTTGTTGTTCTTGAGAAAAGATTAATTTTTTTGCTGTCACCTTGATACTGTTATCAATAATAAAATCACCACCAGAAAAGGAATAGTCAGCAATAAACAGCCCAAGTTTCGAATCCTTTAAAGCTGATCTATACTTTGATTTCATTTCTTCTTGGTACCCCTCTTGATCACGTAGTTCTTGGTTTAATTGCTTTGCTTTGGAAGCACGATCCATTTGTCTGCTGGCTTTAAATTTATTTAAAGAACGTTTAATTCCAGAGATCTGCTGCTTGATCATGAGGTATAATTCTTTTGAATTTTTTTGTTTTTCACAAGTGAAAATTAGAAAACTTGTGCTGCTTAGGTTTAAAGTAACACCAAAAGACTGCACGTTATGTGTAACAGTTTGGTGTGGTGCTAAAAAGAAATCAAGAAGCTTTGTTTTATTCCTAATTTGGAGCCTATTAGATTTAAGTGAAAATTCACCAACATCGGGTTTGCTTTTATTGAATTGGAATTGGACTGAAGTAACGAAAGGTTTGTGTTCAACACTCATTTTGAAAAAATTAAGTTTTTAGCTTATTGAAAGAATCAAAAAGTTTAAAAATGTTTTTTGAAATCTGGTTTGTTATTTTTGGATTCTCTGGGATGTTTAAATCAACAATTTTAAATTTATTGTTTCATAAACACATTCTTCGAATAGACAACAAAGGTAATTCCTTTATTTTGATTCAAATGAATAGTATCGTTTTTTCACACATTAGAATCGATCTAAGAATCTGTACTCAGAACTTATCACCTGGATCGAAAAGAATTTGCAGCTTTTTTTTTTCTTGTTCCAATACAGTTATTTGAATTAAAAATAGAAAAAAATTTCACTTCATTTTCAATTTCCTTATTTTAAATAGAGAGTTCAAACTTTCAACCTACTTCTTCGAAAACTCTATTCGATGAAGTAAAAATCCTGGAAAAGAAAGTGAAAATTTTTTCCCATTTAGAAATCAAATATCAGTAAAGTATCTAATTTACTTTTCAATAGAACACCTTCAGGCAAACCAATTTTCAAGGTGGTTTTCATGATATTTTGAGAAATTTTGATTATACAATTGAATTTGTATAATGTTTTCTATGAAAATTTCTCACTTTTTTTTCTGAAATTTAATGTCCACATTCAATTTTCTGCCTAACAGTATACCTAAGTTCAAATCAATTTTGAATGTAAAGTCCTGGATATTTTCAGTAAAATTTAATTTAGGAATACAATTAGTTTCTAATTTTTTATAATATTATTCTTATTTTTGGAATTTTTTTGTTATTTGGATAATAAAAATAGAATTAAAAATTAACTAACGTTTTTTGATTAAAATTTTTTATTTGATCTTTCATTTAGAGAATTTCTTTTTTATTAGTGGCCTTTAAGATATCGGTACTCTATTTACTTGTTGTTTATTGTTGATTCTTTTCATTATTCAATGTGTAGGCAATCTATAACAAATAAACACGCTTTTTGTTTTGAAACACGTAGTAAATTTTTTTAAACACTTTATTTTGACTACAGTAAACTTTTGAAAATAATAATTCATTTCTCAAAATGACTTTAAAAATTAAAAATGGATTTTATTTTGAACCATCTTTTAAATCAAGTCCTACAGAATATTTTAACAAGAGTCTAATATTTTTTATAAAAAAATAGTGTTTTTGTTTTTATTTTATTTTCTGATCTACTTTAAAGAATCACTTTTTACAAAGTAGATATGAATAATATTATTTATTTACAGTCTATCCAAAGCTACGGTGGAATTTAAACAATATCAAATTTTGGTGTTGATATAGATTTTTAAATCTAAGAATACAAGAATAAGAAATCTCATATTGAAAAAATATCACCGTGGCCTTGGAACGGTTGTAAGTGTTGTGATTATGGAATAATACATAGTCATTGTTATAAATTCAATATTAACTAATCAAAACGAGAAAAAACTAAATGAATAAATGTACATGGAGGAGTATTTTTATGAATTCATGAGAAAGGTTTTCAAGTTGAACAGAAAATTTAAACTAAACAAAAAACTACTTAAAAATCATTTTCTCTATTAATAATTTATTTTATGGTGATAAATGATCCTCAACAATTTTTCTAAAATAAAACGACTTTTATAGATAAACTAAATTTCATAATAAATTGTCCATGATTCATTTGAATTTTAAATATTATTTGTATTTTGTTGAAGTTTTTACCCTCACAATGAAAAGTTTGAAAAAAAAATCATTTTTTCTCTTTATTGTTTTTACCACAGTATTTTGTTAAAATGGAAAATGAATATTAAAATTTTGAAAGAAGTAACAAATGAATTAATGAAAAAATTGGTTTAAAATATGAAAAATAGATTAGATTTAGTACTTCAAATAGAAGTAGAATCGATAAATGGATTATATTAATTCATTAAAATTTCTATTTTTTATATAATACTTATTTCAAAATAAATAGTCCACTTTTTTTGTCATTGTTTGATTTATTTTTTTTTTTGTTTTATTTTGAGACGAAAAATAAATATCTCTTGAGTATAAAAATGAATAATAAAATAGAAATTTTTATGTTATAATAGATAAATTCAATTATTAAAAATATTATTCTTTAAAATTTGATTTTTAATTGGCTAATGATTTTGAAATAGAGTTTATTTATGATTAATATCCGTCTTTGTAAGAATTGTAAAATCAAATTTATGATAATTTTTATATAGTTATTTTGACCATAAGCTTTATAATTGTTTTATTTTTTTTCTTTTTGATTTCAAATTGTTTATCTTTATTAATTTAACAAGATTAATCTTCAATAATTAAATATTTGGACTAAATATAAGGATTCGTGAATTATACTTTACTATCATATTATAAAAATTATTAGCAAATTCCCACTTTTTGACTGGAATTGATAAATAATTCAACAAATATTTAAAAAAACTTGATGTATCTACAAATACAGTCAATTTCACTTTTAGGGGATAAACTTTCAACGAAATTTAAGGAACAAAAAAATCTCAAATTAAGGTACAAAATTTGGAATTTTTTTTTACAATTTATTTTTACTAGAATTTGAATTTTGTGCTTTAATTTGAGATTTTTTTTGTGCCTTAAATTCCGTTGAAAGTTTGCGTCTTAAAAGTGAAACAGACTGTATTATATACTAGTATAATAACCATTGAAATATTTTGATTACAATTTGAAGTACTATTTTTATCTCTTTTATTAAATGCTAAAATATTTTCATAAATAATTATCACGTTTCTGAAAACTATTTTAATAAGATAAAATTTAATAAATTTGTAATCTGATATCAAATTCTTGATAATGTCCCTTTCCATTATATAATTTCTTTTCTAAATTTGTGAATTTACTTATTAACATTGAAAACAATGTGAAAATGAAATTATCATAAGGAAAAATCTATCTTAAAGTTCAATTTGAGAAAACGGAATAAAATTTCTCCGAATATAATTTATTATTGATTTTAACAGCAAACTTGGATTTTTTTGCATATAATTAGTTTCTAAATATTTATGAACAAAAAAAAAAAAAAAAGTATAATTTCTTATTGAGAAAATACAAGTTTTTTTAAAATTTTTTTATTATTTTAAAATGAAGTTAATAATTTTCCCATTCATAATTCAAATATCAGTAATGTGTTTAATTTTTGAATGGGGTAAAATTAAAAAACACATATTGTGTAAAATTATATACATCAATTCTTTGTTTAGAAATTAAAAAATTCTTCATAATAAAAATTACCTTTTAAAAATTGAGACAACAAAGAAGTGGGTTTCAATTTGAAAATCCTTTTTGAAAAAAATAAATCTAGAGAATGAAGCATATTTTTTTTTTCCATTTAGATTTTAAATACCAGTTTTAAAATTTAAAAAACTTGAAAAATATTAGTTTATTGTTGAAAGAAAAGAAATTAGCGAGAGTGTGATAATAATATATAAAATAGAAAGCAAGTTCTTAAAAGAACTTTTAAAAAAGAATAAGAGAAAATATTGAATTCAAATTTTTTGACAAAATAATGAGAATAAGTCAATTTTTGAATTTTTCAAAAATCTTCAGTATGTCTTCCAATAAAATATTATTGTTCTTCAAATTTTTTGAAATAAATACAATTTATATGTTGATAATCATAGAAATTAATTCAAGATCTAAAGCGAAAAGTGATTTTAAATTTAAACCAGATCGGTATATGTATATTCTGATCTCCCAATGGCATCGATTAAAAAAATAAATCTGGGTTAATTTTTTGTTGGATTAAAGGACTTGAACACCGTTTATTTTAACCTCAGTAATTATAATCACCTATTTTCAAAAAAATAAGAAAAAAACAAATGATAGACTTAAACAAGATAAATGGTGAATTTGTGATAACCATTATCAATACATGTGGTTAAATTCTTGGCTTTAATGGTTACCTTTATTTTCAAAGATCAACCTTAAATTTATTGGAATCTTTCCAAAAAAGATCTCTAATAATAAAAAAATTACGTAACCTTTTTGATGAAAAAACAATAGCAGAATTAACTTGAAAGAACTAAAACCAAATTATAGTCAACACAATTGCTATTCCTTTACTTCAATTTCAAAAAGTATTAAATCATGAAGTTTATAAAGAGTTGAAAATGTATCATTTTTTTTTTATTTTCTCAAAAACAAAAAAAAAAATTAAAAAGAAAAAAAAAGAGATAATAGATTATTCTTTACTAGACTTATAGAACACTCTTTTTCTTTCAAATGTCAATTCAATTAGTTTCTTCCACAGGGCTTAAAATATATGATGTCACTGCGGGTAAAAGGTTGCCCGATTGGGTTAAAAGGCATAAAAAACTCCGAGATTTAAAAAAAGACAAGTCCTTCCGCCAGCGTATTGAATTAGTCCAGGATTTCGAATTCCCTGTCTCTTGCCAGCGTATTAAGTTTACTAACGACGGCCAACACCTCATAGCAAGCGGTGTCTACTTACCACAGATCAAAGTGTGGGATTTAAACGAACTCTCAATGAAGTTTGAAAGGCACATCGACTCTGAGGTGATTGACTTTTGTTGTTTAACGGACGACTGGAGCAAAATCGCATTCATTGAAAGGGATCGTAATGTTGAGTTCCATTCTCGCGGCGGGATGTATTACAAAATAAGGACCCCCAAAATTGCGCGTACGTTGCAATACCATTACCCCAGCTGCGATTTATTTTTAGCCGGAAGCAGCTCGGATATTTGGAGATTAAATTTAGAAGAGGGCAGATTTTTGAATACAATTGAGACCAATTACGATGCAATTAACTGCCTGTCCTTTAATCCATACCACCAACTGCTGGTTGCAGGGTGTGAAGATGGCGGTGTTGTGTGCATCGATCCAAGAACGAAAAAGCAATTGTCTTCTTTGAACATCAGCAAGGAGAACGAATCCCTGGATGTCACAAGCATCGCGCAGCACCCCAACGGGCTCGAAATCGCTATTGGCGACTCCAATGGCAAAATTCACCTCTACGATCTCAGATCTTCAAAGCCAAAATTGGTGAAAGATCACCAATACGAAAACAGCATTAAGCAAATCAAATACCAAAACAGCGAAAGGATTTTCTCTTGTGACAAAAAGCTCTTGAAGGTTTGGAATTCAAACACGGGAGAGACCCTCGCTAATTTGGAAACCGAGCAAGAAATCAATTCCTTTGATATTTACAAGTCAACGGGCTTGTTTTGTCTTGCGACAGACGACTCTCGAATCAAGGCGTATTATGCGCCCTCGATCGGCATTGCGCCCAACTGGTGCTCCTTTTTGGATTCGCTAACAGAGGAATTGGAAGAAACCGATACAACTGTGATTTATGACGACTACAAATTCGTCACAAGGCAGGAGCTTTCCAAATTAGGGCTATCGCATCTGATCGGCACCAATTTATTGAAGAGTTATATGCACGGTTATTTTATCAAAGTGAAATTATACTCAAAGGCAAAGTCGATCGCGCAACCGTTTTTGCTTGAAGAAATGCGCCAAAAGAAAATTAAAAACACAATCGAAGAACAGCAAAGACCCAGAATTGAAAAAAAGACAGCAAAAAATCCCCTGGGCGTAAACAAAAATGTCGTTTCCTATCAAAAAACAGATAAAGAGTCTTTAAATAAAGTTATGAAGGATAAAAGATTTGAAAGGATGTGGATAGATCCAAAAATGAAACTACATTCTGGCCATGAGAAATTTAGATCAAAAAAGCCTTTCCAACTGGACAAAAAAACTCTTCCTGATTTTGAAGAGCTGAGTGACGAATTAGATCTCTTTGAGAACATCGATGACGATGATGAAGATGAAGATGAGGAGTATGAGTCTGGCGATGATAATGATGACGAAGGTGGCTCTTCTTCTAATGATGAAATTGAAGAAAAAAAGAAGAACACACATAGAGGGGAAAGGGTGATAGTAGAAGAAGTAGATCTTGAAAAGGAAGAGCAACAAATCATCGAAAAAGAAAAAAAAGAAAAATTAAAGCAAAGAGAAGAAAGATTGAAAAAATTACAAGACAGAAAAAAGAAAAAACCTAAAAGGAAAAAGAAAAATAAAAAACGTTTATTTGAAATAAAAGATGAAAAAAATGAAAAGGGGTTGGGTTTGTTTAATAATAAAAATCTTAAAGATGCTCAAAAGAAAAGAAGAATTGAAAAATATGTCACTTTAGGATTGAGAGTTGATTCGGATAAATCAAAGCCAATCACCCAAACCCGTACAGTCCTTTCCGGGAGAGAAATGTCGTTTGTCCCAAATTCTGTGAAAAATAAAAATAAAAATAGAAATGAAAATAAAAATAGAAGGAGATCAAAACGATCAAAATATTAATAAATATATTAACTTTTCACTTGAATTTTCTTTTCTTTTCTTTTTTTTTTTTTTTTTTTTATACAACCATAACAAAAAAATTCAGACTTAAAGTTTTACCAGGTGTTACTCAAATCCCATCAAATGAACAGATTAAACAGTTTGAAGAACATCTTTCCAAACATTTATTCAGCACTTTTTAAAACAGCTGAATGTTTTTTGAAAACATTATAAATAATATGTTCTGAATTAGGTTCTTGAATAATTGAAATATCAAAATAGTGATATTAATAATTTTTGTTATAACCATTCCGGAAAAAAATTGTCAAATAGAAAAAATTTGTCAAATCAATTTTCCAAAAAATTCAAATTTAATTGTAAACATTACTGAAAAAAAAAACTAAGTTATTAATTTTTTTTATTATAAGAAATGTTTTTGATAATCTTTATTATAGAGTCATAATAAAATAATTACTACCTTTGATAAATCGACAATCTGTTGATCCACAACCTTTTATATTGCCCTATCACAAAAATTCCATTTTTAATTGGGAACCTTACTGAAAATGAAAAGTCAAATCAAATAAAAGAAGAAACATTTTAACATCAAATAATAATCTATTATATTATTTTCAATCAAATCAACAAACAAAATTTAAATCTACTTAATTTATCGAAATTTCTAGTGTAGTTTTGGAGATCTCAAAAATCGTCAATTTTTTGAACAAATTTTTAATAATTGATCAATCAAAGAAAAACCCCATACTAAAAGATAGTATTTAAAAAACTGTTATTGTGGCGAATACTTCATTTTGTCTTTGTTTATTTATTTATTCTTTTTTTTCATTGATCTTACTTTGAATTTTCAGTAAGGTTCCCAATTAAAAATGGAATTTTTGTGATAGGGCAATATAAAAGGTTGTGGATCAACAGATTGTCGATTTATCAAAGGTAGTAATTATTTTATTATGACTCTATAATAAAGATTATCAAAAACATTTCTTATAATAAAAAAAATTAATAACTTAGTTTTTTTTTTCAGTAATTTTTACAATTAAATTTGAATTTTTTGGAAAATTGATTTGACAAATTTTTTCTATTTGACAATTTTTTTCAGGAACAGTAAACTAAAATTCAAAATTTTCCACACATATAAAACGTTCCAAACAATCATAATAATACAATTTCATTGAAATTGGAGATAATTTTGATTTTTGAAAAATATGAAAATCATTTTTTAATCTTTTAGTTTTTGTTTTCATTTCATTGTTTGAATTACGTAATTTTTTTTGATCAAAATTTTTTTGTGAACAGTTGATATTATGTTAAAGTTGAATTGTTCCAAATAAAAGAACTCAAATAAAATTAGTTGGTACTAACTAGCCTTTGGTCGATCAATAATTCCTAATAGAATTTAAACAAATTTCATAAATCAATTTTTTTGTTTTGCTCCCAAAAATTTTAATACATTTGATTTATTTATTAATATTGATAATTATTTAGTTTTTGCTTTGTGAGTATTGTAATTTATAAAAAGGTGTTAACATTTCAATTAGTGAATGATTCTAATTTGGTAAATCTTCTTGAATTGATTAAATAAGTTTTTTTGTTTTCACAAATCGGATTTTGGTGGGTTAAAAAATTTTAATTGGGGTTTATTTTCCATCCTATGAGAAAAAATCGAAATTTTGGGATTAAAAATTTAATATAAACTAACAATTATGAATAAATAAATAAATAAAATTAAATGACAATTCAGTTATTTCAAACCCTCTGTAGTTGGGTTAGGTTTAGTTACTTTCTTAAATTTGGTCAAACTTTATTAAAACTGCTTTCGATTGTCATCTTTGTAAATATTGAATGAAGGTTGGAAAACCAAAACACAAAAATATAATAATACTAACCTTTTTAAACATCTTTATAATTTGTTTTTTAAAACCTTTTTGAAAAAAAAAATTAAAATTTTATTGCACAAACAATCACCACCTTTATAAAAAATGGAAGAAGATTTGAGACGGAAACAAGAATCAATCACTTCAATCGAAATAAGTTTGATTAAAATTAAAAGTTCAACTGTGTCATTTTTTTCACAAGCGATTTTAAAATTCAATATTTTATTATTATTTAAAAATATTTATCCATCATTTATCTTGTAGTTGGTAAACAAAAAAGAAATTAATGAACCCCCCATGGAATTTATAAAAGAAATTTTCGAAATTAGAGTTGTGAAGGAAAATTCATTTCCTAAATGCAGAATAACAAAAATAAACCCCGTTCCGAAAATTTGTACAAACCTAAAATCAAAAATAGGTAAAAAAAATCTTAATTTAATCTTTTTTTCTGAATATAATTTAAAACCTCAATTGAGTTGCCCATTATTAATCTTTTTATAAGTAATAATATTTATCCAAAACAAATAAAAAAATAAAAAATGAATAATTAAAAAACGGAACTCTATATCCAAAATGATGAATGTGGCTGAGTAAAATCAATGACGTTTACCAATTATTTTGAATTGTTACATGGCTCCTTTATGTTTTATTATTATTATTATTATTATTTATTCTGGAAATCAAATATATTTAGAATAAAGTATAAAATCTGAAGAAAGGTTAATATGTTTTTTTTTAATTTTAGAAATAAAAATAAATTTTCCTAAATTTTCTTTTTATTTCTCAAATTAAAAAAAAAAAAAAAATAGAATATCTATAATAATCAACAGTACTTGTTGGTACTTCAATTCTTTATTGGTATTATTATTTTATATAATAATTTTTAAATATTGGAGTAACTTTCCACCCATAATTATTTATTAGTAAGTTTTGTCTAAAATTGTAAGATTTACATTCTAATAAATTCCAATTTTACTTTTCCCAATTCATATTTTTGTCTTTTTTTTTTTTGATATATTCAAAGATAAAGAAATTAATTTGTTTTTTGAGTTTATATCTTATTCTGTAAATTGTAATTCTGAATTGATCAACAATAAATAAAAATTCCATTATTCTTTTGTATACCAGGATAAAGAACATAATTTAGTAATTCCTTGATACATGTGTACCTTAGAGTGCGTTATTTGAGATATTCTTAAAAAATCTTAATTTCATATTTGGAAAACAAAATTAAGTTTAAAGTATATCTAAGAATTTTTTTAGACTACCAATGATCTCTGGCAATCCTTGAATAGAACCCAAGCATCATATCAATGTAAAATTCTATCTTTTACAAATTTATTATTTATGTTTAACAACCAGACCCTTAATTTTAAAGGGGTTTGTCAGGGATTATACCCAGACTCAAGGAGTGAATTGGTACTAAAGAAGGATATTGTGAGACAGCCCTTCATATGATTGAAAAGTTTCAATTTACAAAAAACCAAATTATTTAGGATCATATTGAGACAAAATTCAAAAAACAACTAAAAAAAAAATTTGAGAGGATCTCTTTAAAAAAAGAATTCCAATGAACAAGATACAATTTATTAAGAATTTTCAATATAAGAATATAAACAAAAATTATAAAAAAGTTCATATATTCAAATTTTTAAATTGAGAAAAAAGAGTTAAATTTCTTCAATTTAAAACAAACTTTTTTCAAAAATTAAACAATCAATTTAATTAAATTTAATTTAAATTTAATGTAATTTGTGTTTATTATTAATTGAAAAATAAATGGAACAGAATTTTCATTCAGTTACCAAAAAAGGTGCTTGAAAATCCATAAATTTTCAATTTTTTAATTCAATAAATCAGTTCGTAATTACTAATTCCGTTTTATATAATTGGGGACTTTGATAATTTATTTTAGTTATTTGGATGTGATTGTTTTGGAAAGTTAAATGAAAATTTTGATCTTTTGATTTTACAATTAACAGAATTCTATAAACATCGATTTTTGACAAAGTAAGGATTTAGTAAGATTCTTGAGACAAAAAATAACTTATTTGAGAAAAAAGAAAAAAATAAAAAAACAAAAAATCTTTGAGATCTCAAAAAACTCTTATTCTGAGACACTTCAAAATCTCTCATAGTTGTTTTCAAAATTACATATTTCTAAGCCATTCTAATTGAAAACGGGGTGTGTCTCTTTAGAACTTTTTTCAAAAAATGCCTATTTTTTGATTTTTGATTTTAACAAGATCGTTCACACTTCACAGGTTTGTTAGTTTTTGATTGGTTTTAGTTCACTCATAAAAATTACAATTTTTTTTTTTTCGATTTCAGAAAATTAGTTTTTATTATCATCTTTCTCCCTTAAAGGACTAGTCTCTATTATTTTTTTTTGACCAATTTCTAAATATGGTCTCCTTATCTCGAAATATGTTTAATATTGAAAATAAACGTGGTTTTTCAAATCTAAGTAATTGGCAGAAAAATTTTCCCAATCTCTATTAAATTTTGATAAAAAAAGTTAATCGAATTAGTCCCTTAACAAAAAAACCAACTTAACAAAATATAGAAATCACCCACAGAAATTAATTTTCCAACTTTAAAGTCAGAAAATTAATGATTCATCACTTTAAAAGTTTGCAGAAAAAGCAGATTTTTTTCTCAAAATTCTTCAACATTTCAACTTTTCCAAACGATGATTGTTCATTATTAATATCAACTTTTTAGTGATATTTTACAATCAGGTATTTAGAGACATTTAAAGAATGGTTCACTTATATCGTTTGCATCTAATAGTAATGCATTTTAATTTTGGACTTCTCTGTGGTCGAACTTTATCTCTTGAATTACAATTATTTGTCATTAAATCTGAAAAAATTTACACTTGCCTATTTTTTTTTATAATAAAAGTATTTTCTCAGAGGTTGATGTAATTTGTGAACAATTTGAAAAAGAGCAATGGAAACAAAGTCAAATTTTGTGATCTTATGTTTCGAAACTGAAAATATAAACCCTTGTATTTGTGTAATAAATAGGCAAAATTTTCACTTCATTTTCAATTTATAAATCAAGACAAAAATTAGAAACCTACTTCTTTGAGAACTCAATTTATTAAAGAAAAAATATGGAATTGGAACTGAAAAATGTTTCTCTTTTAGAATCGAAATACCAGTAGCCATAAAATTTCAATTGGTTGTTGATTTTCCAATCCTTCTGTTGACTTTTGTTTTGAGTTCCTAAGTTCCCTCAAGAGATTCCAATATAATTCAAGAAAAAAATACAAAACAAATTAAGAGTGATCATATACTACAGTCTATTTCTTTGGAAACTCAAAAGAGACAAAAAAAAAAAGAAGAACAGGCAGCGAAAATATCATCTCTTTTATAATCTAAAGAGCAGAAATGTAAATGTCATTAGAATTTAACAGTATTTGGAATTACAAACATTCAACCAAGAAATATGTTTGTGATCTAAAAATTGATGGTGACGAGATGACTGGAAAAATCCAAATAAAGAAGAAAAATAATGGAAAAAGAATTGAAAACAAATAAAGCTACATTTTCACCAATTTTGACAACAACTTCGTTCTTATAAAAGTTTTCAATACGGACTTTATTTGGTGCACTATAAGGAAAATCAGAACAAAGTTTAATTTGGACTCGAAAAAAAAAAAAAAGTGTAAATTCCTTTATGTAAATGAGATTTTTCAGTTTGGTTGTAAACATACATAACACACGGAAAACACTTCTCTCGGATTTCAACTTCGACTCCCAAATCTTATTTACACAACTCCAAAGACACTTTTTGCAAACAAAACGTTATTTTATTTTTAAAAATTTTTTGACTGTTTTGATTTTTGGAAACAAAACAAAACAACTAACCATTTTCTAAAGGCAAATTTTCCAGTTAGTGTTTAATTTTTTCTTTTCCCTTTTTTGTTTTTTATTCCAAAAAAATTTTTTTAAAATCTTAAATCTCTTTGATCGAAAGAATGGAAAATGGATTTTCGTTTTTTTGTTTGAGCCTCTGTTTAAATTGAAAATTTTCTGGGCTATTTTGCTGAATTTGAAAAATACGACTCAAAGACAGGAACAGAAATGTTCTGAAAAAAGGAACAAAACAGCAAAAAATAATTAAAAGTTATTCCCTTTAAATTTCCACAAAGCACACACAAAACCTTGTAATAGAAGAAGGCAAAGCTCATCTATTTGTTGAAATGGAAAAAAAAAAACTTTTCTTTTTTCATTTTTAGACTTTGATTTAATCCCAGTCTTTTATTTTTTCAACAAATCAAAAAAGCGAGATTAACGAGTAAAAACAGAAATGACAATCAAATTTTTAGCCATTGCTTTGTTAATTTTCTTTTTTCCCTTTTGTTCTACCACAGGAACGGCCTTAACCGAAACCGTGACAACTAATACAAAATTTTTTGCATCATACTCACCAACCGACGTCGCATGGAACGAAGGATGGATCGATCTCCCGAATGCGCAATCTGTGTACCCAACACTTAAGGACTCGCCACCAACTAACGACGACGATTATCTTCACAATTCTGCACAGACAAGGATTAAAGCAAACAACCCGGTAAGATCCTTTGAGCTCAGTGATTTTGGTTACAATCTTCCACCTGCATCACAAGCAAGCTTGAATATCGACGAAATCAATTTCTCTTCAATTCGCGACGCAGCTCCAATCAAATGGAGTAAGGATGAAAACCTTAATTTGGAGTGGATTTGGGATAGTAACCTTTATTTTTACATGCCAAATGTTGCTGGCTCAGACACACTCTCAATGGCAATTATTGAAAGTGATGATCGGGACACAGATAGTAATACCCAGATGCTTAATTGGGGATCTGAGAGTGATCTATGGGACTGTCAAACACTAAGAACATTTGGTGGCTCTAGATCTGTCATTACCTCGAATGCACATGCAATTGGAGTTTGTTTTTTTTTTTTTTTTTTTTTTTTTTTTTTTTTTTTTTTTTTTTTTTTTTTTTTTTTTTTTTTTGAGAATTTTTATTTATGAAAAAAATTTTCATTTTCGACCATTTTTTCCAATTTTCTTTAGTAATACTCAAAGAAACAGAAAAGAAAACTTGGTGATCTCAAAACAAACCTCACTTCTAAAAATTTAAAGACTTGGTTTTTCCTTGAAACACTCCCAAGAGATTGTTTGACTATTGGCAAATTATTGAAAATCAGAGTTTTTACTGTGAAAAATAATTTTTTGCAATTAAAAAAAAATTTGTAATTTTTTTGAGTGAACTAAAACCAAAAACTAACCAACCAATGTGAAGCGTGAACGATCTTGTAAAATCAACAATCAAAAAAGAGGACATTTTTGGAAAAAAACGCCAAAGAGTTACACTCAATTTCCAACCGAATGGTTACAATATGTAATTTTGAAAACAGGTGTGGGATTTTGAAGTGTGACTCTTTGGTGCTTTTTGAGATCTCGAAGATTTTTTTTCTTTTCTCAGATATCAAATGAGTTATTTTTACAGAAAAGAATCTAACTGTTGAAAGAAAAATGTTGGACACAGAAAAATGGTTTGACACCATTTTTAATTGGGAACATTAGTAAAATTGAAAATCAAATCCTCTTGATAACAAGGTGAATTTTATATAAATCCAGGTTTTAATGTGTTACAAGTTCATTAATCTGTGGTGTGTGTAGAATACTCATTTGAATGGTTGACAACTAAAGTAGATCATTCTATTTTAACAAAAATCCAAGTTGTAGTAAAGTTTACTATTAATTCTGAAAATGGTAATTTTTAAACTTGCTTTAGATTATAAGAGATAAGGTTTTGAAAAAGTAGAATTACATTAATCGTGATTCTAATAAGTAGATTATTGTTATTTTCTTTAGTTATTTCACAAACGATTGAAATTAAAAATCATTTTCAGTAATGTTCCCAATTAAAATTGCAGTCCAACTATCTTTCTCTGTCAAACATTTTTCTATCAACAGTAACAAAATTCTTACTTTGTCAAAAAGTGAGGATGTTATAAAACAACCACAAATTGGATTAAACTAGATTAAATTGATTGTATTCTTAAAGAAAAATTAATCTATTTCAAATTGAAGAAATTTAACCCTTTGGAAATAGTAAATGAGAAAAGATGAATTTTTTTTTTAAAATGGGATTTTTAAAATTGACGAACTTTTTAAACTTTTTTTTTTTTGAATTGAATTTTTTTCAAAGAGATCTTCTCAAGATTATTTTTTGTTAATTGATTTTTTTTACCAATTAGATCCTAAGAAATTTGTTTTTTTGTTGTTATTTGAATTTTGTCAATCAAAAGAAGTGCAATTTCTCAATAACCTTTTTTTTGTTCAAGATACTCTTTGGGTATGGTGTAAAATCCGCCTTAAGTGACTCGACCCTTAACTTGATCTTCCTTATTTAATTTACCTACATGCCACAAAAAAATAAACCAAAATCGGTTTGTCTAAAATACACTTTGGGTGTATCATTTTTAATGTTTGCGTTGATAAACTTTAAGGACAATATTATTTATAAAATAGAAAAAAAAAATTCCCCAATTTTTTGGAAATACCTTATTAACTCTTTCCAATAATTGAGTGCTCACCTTTAAAATTAAAAAATAAATCGAGCAGTAATTATTTTATTTTTGATATAATAGGTGATAAGAATTTAGTAAGGATATGAATTATGGAATTTAAAAGAAAAATGAAATTGGAAAAAACTGATTTTTGTGTCGAGCCTTGTTTATCGTCACATTATTTTTTCTTATTTTATTGTACCTTTTATTCACTACTAATATCACGGAACAACAACTAAAGTGATTATTAACCATGAAAAATACTCAAGCAATTGAGAAAGAGAATTAATATTAATGCCTAAATTATAATAAATAATATTTTCTGCAAATGATATTATTAATTTCCGAATTAATCACATCATTTTTTTTTTTTTTTTTTTTTCATCTCCTTTGTTAAAGAATAAAGTTCTATATTCCAGGAAAACAATTTATTTACTTGGCAATTAAAAATTAGTGATTTTTTGAGGAAAAAGAAGAAGAACAAAGAAAAAAATAGAAATTCAAAAAGTTGGTAAAAAAAAAAATAAAATAAGCAAAAAAAGAGAAACAGCAATTAAACAAAGAGATAAGAAAAAAGAAAAAGTGAAAAATATTTCAATTCAAAAGTTTTTAATTTGTGCTTATTATAGCTAAAAATCCTGTCTAAAATGCATTTACTAACCAGACCATTTTGATTGTATAAGCGTTTAGAACTTTTTAAATTAACCATTTTTAACATTTTTAACTCAACAACAACTAAAAAATTTCAAAATAAAAAAAAACAAATATTGAAAAAAAAAAAAACAAAATTCAACAATTTAGATCAATTCTAATAGTTTCACAATTGATGGTGATGTCAAAATAGATTACCCAACCGATCCACCATCAGATGATGTACCAAACAATTATCCAGATGGAAAATATAGATGGAATTTAGTAATTGGAACTATGAACACGTCAGTTAAATATTCATATAAACTTGAAGTTGATAGAATTTTCCCTAAAAACGGAAAAATTGGCGATCTGATTAAGGTATATTTAATATCTGGTTCAATTGTAGACGAAGATGAATATAATGGAATGACTGTCAAATATAGTTGTAAATTCGGGGACACAAAATATGCAGCTGATCAATATGACAAAGAAAACTCTTGGATTGGATGTATTGCACCTGATTTAGATAAAGGAATAAATTATACTGTTGATGTTTCTTTTTATGATGGAGATATTGATTCTATTCCTTTTACAGAGTCCGGAATTGAATTCATGTTATATAGTAAGTAATTTTTTTAAAAAGTATAATATAAATATTGTTTTTATTAATACCGATAAATTATTGAACAATTAGTACTTTTTTTTTTTTTCAAAGATCTCGTTATTAAAATAAAAAAGTATTAATTAAAATTGAATACATTTGTTCCAAAATAGAGATTTATCAAAACAAATAAATAATATGCATGTATTGGCTTAAGGAGTAATAATAAATCTTTTTTGTAATTAAAATGAAAAAAGATCGCAATATTTTCATAATCAATATTCAAACAAATTCAAAACTCATTTGTTTCTAAAAATTAATTACAAGAACATTTTACCCCACTTTCAGCCAATGCGAAATCTTATTAATTTAAATATAAAATTCACATGTCAATCGTGAAAAAAAATATTGTGATTCCTCCTAGAAAAAATTATTAAATTTTTTAGATTGTTTTAAACACAGTTTTAAAACAAAACAAATAGTTGAGAAATTTTGTTCACAAACGAATATCGTTGTGAATATTAATCAGTTCTTCATGAATCGTATTGTTAATACAAGATTTCAAAAAAATATTGTGTTGAGCATCCAAAGCAAAATAAATCTTTTTTTTCAACATAGTTATTGTATCTAGGAAATAACAAAATTATGTTTTTTCCATATTCTAACTTGGTGAATTTTTCTTTACAAATTTTTTGTCCAGTCATAACAAAAATTTGATACAACTGTGATTATACATCAAAAAATGTGTTAATTATTAATGTATGATCATTTTCAAAAAATTATATCTTTTATTATTTTTTGAAATAATGATCATCCTCGAAACATAAACACAATACCTATATTCACATTCAGATACCATCTTCTAGAAATCAGTAATTATTTATCTTTTTTTTTTTTAATTTTTAATAAATAGTTTGATTATAATTATATTTATTATAATCAAGTTAAAATTAATTTGAGATCCAAAATATTAAACAATATAAACGTGTTTTTAAATTTGGAAAAACAATAGAACGATCTTGAGATTGAAAAATTTCACTCAAGACTGTTTATGAGATACATTATACTCTAGCGAGAAGAGCTTGAAACGAGGATTTTATGGAAATTCATCCAAAATTTTGGTATTGTGGCCTACCAAATATCATTGAGTGTTTGAACACAAGAACTAATACCTTTAAAAAAAAAAAAAAAAAAAGAAGAAAAAGAAAATAATCTCATTAAATAAAAAATTATCAGGGGAAAGTTATTTACAAAAATCAAGAATTTGAAATAAAAAATAATATTAACTAAAATTCAAAATTTTACACACAGCTAATTTGGTTAAGAATCACAATAATACAATTTCATCAAAATTAGAAATAATTTTGATTTTTGAAAAATATTAAAATCATTTTTTCATCTTTGAGTTTTTTATTTTCATTTAATTTTTTTGAATTATATAATAAGTTTCGGTAGATCAAAATTTTTTTTCAACGATTGATATTAAGTTAAAGTTGAGTTTTTCCAAATAGAAGAACTCAAATAAAATTAGTCAATGCTATCTAACCATTTGATCGATCAATATTCCTAATAGAATGCAAACAAATTTACCAATGTATTTTTTTATACTCTTTGAATTAGAAATCTCAAATTTAGTCACTTCAAAATTCTCTCTTTAACTGATTAGATGAGGTTTCATCAAACCCTTAACAATAAATCCAATGCATTTTTTTTGTTTTGCTCATCTCCAAAATTTTTAACAGACCAATAATTTATTAGTATTGGTAATTATTTATTTTTTGTTTTGTGAGTATTGTAATTTATAAACAATTGTTAACATTTCAATTAGTAAATGGTTCTAATCTGGTATTTCTTCTAGAATTGATTAAATAAGATTTTTTTTTTTTCAAAAATTGAATTTTGATGTGTTAAAAATTTTGAATTGGGGTTTATTTATATTTTAAAAATTATGTTTAATTTAGTTAATTTTACTTTACCAAATTTGTAAAATTTTTGTTCACAATTTTTAATAAGAATTTAATTGAAAAGATAATAATAGTCGGACACATTTAGAATTGTTTTTTCATTTTTTTTTTTTTGTTTTCTGTTTCAGAAAATATAACAAGTTTGTTTCACAAACCTTATTTATAATTAAAATTAATTTTCATTTTTTATTATTTTTTTTTTTATTGTTTGAATTCAATATTTCAAAAAAATTATAGACGATTGTGTTGACGATAATGCTTGTGAAAATAACGGAACTTGCTTAGCAGATGGCTGTGATTGCGAAGAAGGATTTTTTGGTGAAACATGTGAACAAGAAACCTGTCCCGATGGGAAATGTACCAGCGGTACTTGCATAGAAACAACAGGAGAATGTAAATTTATTCCCAATTTATTATTATTATTTTTATATATGTTGTTTTAAACAATTTACATACTTTTTTTTATGGAAATTATTTTTCAGGATTTAGATTCAATTTGAAAATTAAATTAATTTATCAAGAGTTATGCTCTTATTGAGTCATGGCTAATAGTTTGAAATTTTTGATCCTGAAAAATTGATTATCTGTGATTTCTGTGATTTTCAAAATTTCCGATTATCAATATAACTAAATTTGAAAGAAAAAGGTAGAATCCTATTTAATAATTGCCTTAAAAAAAATTGAGAAACTTTACAATATTACTAAATATCAGAATGGATTTTAAAAATTGATTTTTTGTCTAATGAACTTTTAACTTGTTTTTTGAAAATAAGAATGGATTAAATTTATTTTTTTTAAAGTATTAGTCTATTGTTTTTTTCACAAAATTTACATTCAGGACAATTGATGCTCTTTTTCAATAATTTTTTTTATTTTGAGTTGTAAAAACAAATTTGAATAAACGAAAGAGTGTTTATCAACATTTTGTTTTTTTAGTTTACCTTCCTGTTTGATCATTTCTAGAATTCATCACGAAATTCCAATTTACTTTTTCAGATTTAACCTTTTTTTAAGAAAGGGGACAAAACGTTTGTGTAAATGTTTGAAAATTTGACCATTTGATCTGAAATTCTAAGAGGTATTGCAAAAGAATTTTATCTAAATGTAATAGATTATATTTGTGAATATTTTGGAGCAAATCATTTTTTTCAAAACCTTTAATTAAACAGCAACTCGAAAAAAAAAAAATTACAAATTATGAATAGTAAAAAACGAAACTGAAAAGGATAAAAAAAGATCAGAAATCTTAAAAAACAAAATTCAAACAATTTAAAACTGTTGATTATATAGCTTAAAATATGGAGTTTGTTGATATGATAGATCAAAGTATAAATTCTTGCATTTTTGAATTAAAGTATTTTTCTTGGGATTGATGTGCTTTGTTTTTTTTTTTTTTCTAAATATGTTTAATTCTTAATACATAATGATTTTTGGATCGATGACTCAGTAAAACATTGGCAATGATGATTTTATGGTTTTAATTGGATAAAGATTTAAGTTCTGTTACCGGAAATGATTTTAAGGGTAAACAGATCTTAATCTACAACAACAAAAGACAACCTTGTTATTATTGTTGATTATGTTTAAAAAGAAAAACTATACTTCATTGGTTATTTGCTATAAATATGATTACACATTATTGCAAATTGTTTTGATCATGTTCGTTTTCTGAAAACACATTTATTGAAAAAAAAAAAAAGAAAATTGGAAAAGATTTTTTTTTTTTAATTTTCATTTTTTATTTCAGATTGCTTGTCATTCAATCTGGTACCATCAACTTGTTTGTCAGTGATTAAATCGTTGATATGTATATTAGATTTTTTAAAAATGTGGGAAAAGTAAAATTTTGCAAAACGCATCAATCGTGTCAAGAATGATATATATATTTTTTTTATCTTTTAGACCTAAATCATGTATTTTTTTTTATCCAAAGATTAGTAGTAGTAATTATATTAAAATCAAAAAACAATAAACAATCCCTGGCAATAAAAAAAAAAAAAAATTTGGAGTTATTATTATAAACAATCTTGTTGTATCGTAACATGTGCTTAATTTGATATTAGAGTACACTTCAATTAAAAAAACATACTAACAACACCGAAATTCTTTCAAGAAACTCTCGCTTTAAGTGAGAAATTACAAAAATTTCACATTGAAAAATTGTGTAATTATACATCTCCGAGAAATCTCACAAATAATTAATTAAAATTTTATCAATTGTTTATTACTTTAAGATTGTTTTTCAAATGAAAATAACAATTTAACTCTTTAAAATATGAAAGAATTTACAACAATTCTTGGGTGTGTAAAAGCGATTTTTTTTCTTTTTTCTTTATTTCTTATTAATTTTTTTTTATAAATCACAAAAACAATGACACATGGAAGCCATATCATATATCTCATGAAGTTTATTAAATGCAAACTCAATTTAAAAAAAAAAAAATATTTTTAAATTTAAAAATACAGGAATTGGCTTTTATGGGAACTGTGTTTGATTAAAATATATTTTTACAGCTATTTTAAAAATAATGTAAACAAAATGATAATAAAAGTGATCAACAAGACTCATTTATATTTCAAATACCCTTTTTTTAAAAAACTTTTTGATTCCAACATTTGATAATCTTGTAATCTTAGAAAATATGCTTTTCAAAAGAACCTTAATATCTCATAATACCAAAAAATTGGTACCTAACTATAAACACTAATACAAGTATTCCATTAATAATTCTAATTATTAAACAAACTTTTGAATATTCTACAATCTTTTAAACTCAAAGGTCAATGCGATGATGGCTGGGGAGGTGAATACTGTGACATTGATTTATGCATGGAAGAATATAACAATTGTACATATCCACAAGGAAGATGTATATACTCAGGACAAAGCGGATATTGTTACTGTGATCCTGATGAAGGATACACCGGCACAAATTGTAATACTCATAAATGCACAACAAAAGATTGTGGGCAATATGCTACTCCTGAGAGGGGTAGATGCTTAAAAGATGGAACGTGTAGGTGCGAGACTAATTATGCCGGATCAAATTGCCAAATTATGAATTGCCTTGAAGATGACACGAAGTGTGAAAATGGCGAATGCCAGGAAGAGGATGGAAGCTGTGAATGTGAAACGGGATACACAGGCACCTTTTGTGATTATTACCTCTGTGACGCGATCGAATGCAAAAACGGAGGGGAATGTATAGTAGAAACGGGGCAATGCAAATGCAAAAGTGGATATACAGGAGCAAATTGCGAAACCGAAACCGAGCCAGACAATTGGGCCGACAAGGCTGCAGACGCCATGGGCATTAGCTCTTCAGGCTTTCTAGCGTTTTTCATTTGCGTTATCTGTGTTGGCGGTATTGCCGTCGGGCTTGTTATCTTTTTCTTATGGAGAAGGCATTCCGAGCGCGACAGGTTTTATGATATTTTATCATTGCCAATCTATGATCTCCAAACATTATTTGGTGAAAATTATTATATCTCGGATGAAGAGATCTCGAACATTACAAAGCCCTCAATGAAAAAAATGCTCTTTGATTTGCAAGAGTTGCTATTGGAACATCTGGACTTTGTTAATTGCCTGTGTCTCGCTGCAGAAACAAAGGTCGCCGATTATTTATCAAAATCGTTACTATATATTTTCGAAGTCAACGGCGAATCTCCATTGATCCTCAAATATTTCCTTGAAAAGGAAGTCAATGGGTGCGAAGATAGCGATTTGCTATTTCGGGGATATTCGATGGCAAGCAAACTCTGGTCTTCCTTTTGCCATTTGGCCTATGGTATCGAATACCTTCATCTCTGCTTATCTCAGCCAATGTACGATTTATTAAAGGATCAAGACAAAATGGAAGTCGAACTGGATCCAGATCTCGTGAAGGAAATGGGCGCACAGGTGACAAACAAATATAACTTGATGGCAGCCACAGAATCCTTTATCTCCTCCATCATCAATAATGGCAAAACCTTACCACCTCAATTTAGATTCGTTTTAAGTTACACACGAGAGCTACTCGAAGAGAAATTCCCCGACAGGATCTGCCAGGCAATCGGCGGAATGATGATCCTAAGATACTTTGTTCCCGCAATTACCGCATGCGACGACTACGGCATCATTTCCGAGGATCCCGACGACGAATTGCTAAGAACACTCATCTTGGTTGCCAAGGTTCTCATTAATCTTGCCAATGGGACATTGTTCGGCGTCAAGGAAGAATATATGTCAACACTGAATGATTTCATCAACGATAACCAGGACCGTGTAAACCAATATCTTTTGGAAATTTCAACACCCACAGAGGAGTCGATGGATGAATTGTCCTTTGAAAACTCTCCACTGCCTCCAGATGTTCTTGAAATATCATGCGCCAACGTGCACCGTTATATGACCCTAAATTCTGAAGAAATTAATGAAACAATGGAAATGGAAATTGAAGACGAAGAACGTAGACGTTTCTTATTCAAAGAAATGCAATCCTTAATTTTTAAGATCGGCGAGCCAATTAATATACAAGCTGACGAAGATGTATAATGAAAAATTATTTTTTTTTTTTTTTTATTTTTTTTAATTTTATTCTTTTTTATTTTTCATTTTCGCTAATTTTCTATTATTTACTTTTTATCATTATTTTTTGTGTGTTTTTTTTTTGAAGCAAAAATAGCTTTTCAAAATAAATTTGCTATTTTATAACATTTATTCTATTTTAATTTAAAAGATCTTTTTTTTTAAAACCTAATTATGAAGCTATTTATTTTTTTGTAAAACCAAACTTTTTATTTGCGAAATTTGAAGTAAATAATTCTCGAGAGAACTTAAAGATAATAAAAAAAAGGATTAGATCTCTCAAAAGTTATCAGATAATACATTGTAAACTAGATTTCAAAAATTTTGACACAGTTTAAACAGTTGAAAGAATAGCAATAATACACTTTACACATAATTTGGAAAGAATTTTGATTTTACAAACAATTTCATTTTTTGTCTTTTTTGTTTTGTTTTCATTTCCTTTTTTATAGTTACGTAATCTGTTTCGTTAGATCTCGAAATTTTTTTTCGATGGTTGATAGAAGGTTAGAGTCGAGTCTGTTAAATTGGAAAATCACATACAATTGGTAGATGGTATCTTGACATTTGATCGATCAACAATTTTTGGTGAAATTTCAACAAATTTACCAATACATTTTTTGTTCCACTCATTTCATTATTTTGGACAGACTGATTGTTATTTTGGAGTTTTATATTTTTTTCTTTTATTTGGGTTAAAATGATTACTTATTAAAACATTAATACTGGGTAACTTAAATGTGGTTTTTATTTAGGTTTGCGAAAATACAATAAATTGAGGTTTTTTTTTTTTTTTTTTGACAATTTTTGATTTTGGGTGTGTCCAATTTTTTGGAACCGGGTTTAGTTGTTGTTGAAAGTTTTTGAGAGAATCATTGGGCTTACTAGCTAAAGTTTGAAAATTTGCAGATCTTTTATATCTTGGATATAATTGTGCTAAAATAAGAATGTTTTTACTAATAAATTTTGTCTTTAAATATGATTTTAAAGTTTATTTTAGAAGACTTTAACCAATTTGTTTTTTTTGTGAGGATTTTTTAAATTGAAAAATCTCGAAATCCATAGATTGATATATTTTTTGATTATTTTCATCAAATATTTTGGTTCCTTTAATCTGAATATTTCTTAAATTAGGCCCAAATAAAAGGTTCTTTATTTTGTAAGGAATGCTTGAAAACAAAATAAATCCCATTTCTTTGTTTAAAAACACATGTCAATTTCAAACACCATTTTTTATATTTGATTGAAAACCAAAAACATTTCAGTTTTTTTAATAAAAAACGTATGGTCTCTTTTCTCTATGGAAAAAAAAACTTTCTAAAGGTTTCCAAAATTAGAATACACTAAAATTACAAATTTAAGAAAAAAGTTCAAAAAATAACAATTATAATGATTTTAAATTACCAAAAAAAAAAAAATTATTTGTGAAAGAAAAAAAGAAAAAACTTTGTTACTATATCAAGTTAAGATAATTCTTGTTAAATTTTTAAAATCAATCACCTGTACGAACACTATATAAAAACCCTTGTTCAAGGAAAGGACTACACATTTAAAATCATCAATACTATTAAATTTGATTGATAATAAGATAATTACTTATTGGTGATTTTCATTTTAATTATTCATTTTTTCATTTTTTGTTTTGTTATTTATGGATATCGAACAGTTGGAACATGAATAAAACAAGATAAGAAGAAAACAATTTGTATATAATCTGCCAGTATAAAAATCGAAACAGTTTCAGTTTGGTTTTGAATGAGCATGATATCGGAATTAAGAAAGACCATTATTGAATTTATGTATTGGACAAAGAGAAAAGAGAAAATAAAGAAAAAAAAAAAATTCCAACAAAATACCAAGATTAATTTGTACTTTATATTGAAAATGAGACTTTAAAGAACAAAAGTTTGAATATGTATATATTTATCAAAACTTGTAAATAACTTCTCCACAATTCAGCTTGTTTCAACAGTTTTTATATGATTTTATAAATATTTTTCTTTACTGTTTACAAAACGAGATTTTTCATTACAAATAAAAGGGTACATCAATTTTTAAAATATTTAATTTTAATTTTTATTTTTTTGTATTAATGAGTTTTAAATATTCAGTTGAGTGTTTTTTATCTTTTAAAGAGTTTCTTATCTTTTAGAATGATACTACAATTAATTTGATTCAATTAGGAATAATTCTTTTAAAATTTATTTACCTTTTTAATTGAATAAGAGTTTATATGTAATTTAATATAAATGGCTTTTTCTAAAATTTTAACAAACAGCAAATATTGGAGGAAATTTAGGTTTTTAAAAAGTTGAATAATGTATTTTTTCTCTTTATAACACTTACAAAACAGAAAAAAGAAAATTATTTCAACTAATATTGTTTTCACAATATATTCAAATTTATGTGAAAGATTCACATAAATTCATTAAAAAAATTAAAAAATAAATTTGGAATAAAAAAATATAATATCAATTTTTAAAGTGTATTTCGTGATATAATACATATCCTGAAAATAAAAAAATATTAATGTATAAACTACATTTCACAAAATGGTTCCAAACCACAAAAGAAAAATTAGCTTTTATATTAAGAACCAACCAACATTAGATTGTTCAGAAATAAGAGAAATAATAAAATTTAGATTAGACTTGAGATTCATAAAAGAATAAATTAGATCAAACTATAAATTTTTGAAAATAAAAAAATTCTAAAAAAATAATTAAACCACTTTCAATTGGAACCTCTATTGCAATTTCTAAATTTCTTTTGGATATTAAAATATTGGAGAAAAAATTTTTTTTAATTGTAATGGTAATGATTTTATAAGAAATTAAATATCTTCACTTTTCTTATAGTTAATTTGGAGTTTTCAAACATTTTCTTTTTTTCAATTAGACCTAAACAAAAAAAAAATAGAAAAAAAATCAAAAAACAAAAATTGATAAAATTCGAAAAATCAATCCAGATATACAAATTGAAAATTTTAGTTTGAAAAGAATATGGAATCAAATTCATAAAATATGTTCTCTATCTTCATTAATAAAACTTTGAACATTTTGACTTCAAAAGAGTTTATTAGTAAAAAAATCCAAAAATTTTGAGATAAAAATCTGCATTTAGGGGCAAATTTTGAGGCTGAATTATCATGTACAAAGACTTCATTTTGGAAAAATATCTTTTTTCAATTTGTATCAAAATGTAGATTAGTATCTAAAAACTTTTTTTATATATAAAAAAATAAAGAATTAACTTGTAGATTATTGAGTAAAATAATTTATTTCTACATACTGAAAATTAATTGATGTTATAACTCACAAGATAAAACAGAAATATGAATTAATCAATATCTAGTATTTTTGAAATTATTTATTAAGAAAATCCCTGAATTAAAAAAACTGAAAAAATAATTAAATTTGGAAAGGTTCTAAAGATGAATTATTGAAAACTTTAATACTATTATTTTTATTTTTAACCCCTGGAAAAGTCATACAAAAATATCCAAAATGACACTTTTTAATAGTGATCATTAGTAAAAAATCAAATAATTCTTTATAAAAATTTATTCAAAATTGTTTACAGTGATCAAAATAAAGCGTGCTCAAAGACTTTAATCCAGGTTTCAAAATATTATCCGTACTTTTTTTTTTCTTCTTGTATCAAGGCAACATCCAATCTACTACCAAATAGTATACCTAAGTTCAAATTAATTTTGATTATAAAGGTCTGGTTATTTTCAGTAAAATTTAAATTATTCATGCAAATAGTTGAAAAGTTTCCATAATTTTCACAATTTTCGTTTTTTTGAAATTTTTTGTTTTTTTTTATGATAAAAATTTTCTTTGAAATTTAACTCTATTTTTTGAGATAAATTTTGCAATTTGATCCATTCATTTTTAGAATTTATTTTTAAATATTAGAACTTAAAGAAACCAAAACCATATTTTTTAGGGTTTACTATCAGTTTCTTTGATTGTTTAATGTTTTAGGTCTTCTATAACGTAAAAAAACTTTTTTATTTTGAAACATGTATTAATTTTTTTTGCACGCTTTATTTTAACTACAGTAGATCCTGTGAATTATGAAACACTAATATTATAAAAACCCAATTCCGATATACTGTAATTGTAGCCAAATTTATGGTGTATCTTACTCCTTAAGGAAAAAGATTGTGTAAAAAAAATTTGCCGCAAAGTTAGCAAATAAATATTTTAAATTAATAACGGAAAGATCTCAAAATTCAAAATATACAGTCTTTTTTCAGAAATGAAACATCGAGAAATTCTAAGAAGAGGTGTTTTTGAATTAATTTACATTTATCTATGGAAGAATCACAAGAAAGCAAATTTAGAATTTAAACCCATTTTCTTTATTAATTCTTCACATTGTTTTTTTTTTAACATTTATACATTTAACTTGTGTTAAACAAAATAGATTTAGACAATTAAATAATATCTCAATTAAAACGATTGTAGGTTACTTGATAATTTATATACTCATCTTTAAAATGTGAATAATTTTTCGAAATTTTGCTAATATTGTTATTTGATCAGTAAAAAGGAATTTCTTGTGTTTTGTAAAATTTTAAAGTTTTAAAGTTATTATGTTGTTTCAAAAATCAAACTTAAAAAATAAAGAATAAATTTATAATTTAAAAATTAAAAAATTTTGCGATTTCTTGAGTAACACAAGAACAAAAATTCAAAGTAACAAGAAAAAAATGTCTGTATAAGTGTTTCCCAAAGTAATCGAGTTTTAAGAATTTTCTCAATAAAAATAATCATTTTTCCTTATTTGTTCTTTTTTTTGATCCTCAAAAATCTTTTTCAAAGAGCCAACAAATCCCATTTCTCACTAAACACACTAATGAACTTTTTGTAACAAAACTTTTTTAATTTCACTCGATCAATTTTCTCCTTATATTTTTTCTTGATTCTTTTCTGATCTTTTCTTTTCTCTTACAAAAGTCAACAAAAAACTGTCAAAAGAAAAAAGAAAAAATTTAAATTTAATTCTATCCACTCCAAAATGCATAAAATGATTACCTTTAAATTTTCACAAGGTTTCATTCAAGATTTAATCCAACTACCAGAAAATGAGACATTGGAAGATTGGCTGGCCGTAAATATTGTAGAGTTTTATAATAAAATACTCATCTTATACGAACACTTCAGTGAAATTTGTACTGATGAAACATGTATGTATTTTTTTTTTTTTTACTTTTCAGAAGATCTCTGGAAATAACGGAATTTATCTCGAAAACAACTTTTTTAATTTCTGAAGAATTTTTCACCATTTTTATTTCAAAAGATAAGATTCATTTGGTGAAGTAACTTTTACAAACAAAACTCACTACTGTTATTTAGAAAAAAATTCAAATAAGAAAAAAGATCCAGGATAAAATTTTGTTGATCAGCTTTTGTTTTAAAGATGAATTAAAAAATTACCAAATTTTCAATTTATAATTCTGAAGCTTTTTTAAAAAATCTACAAAGCAAGGGCCTCTTTAATTACATCAAAAGAAACATTTTCAAGATGTTCACAAAAATAAAAGATAAAGTGGTAAACATTCTTTTGAAAATGATTATAAATAACATAATTGGTTATTAACAGAAGTAAGGTAAATCTAAATTGTCAACTGAATTAATAGAAATAAATATAATTTGGTCTTGTATAATCAGTACTAAAGAGTGTAAATAAACTACTGTTATTTTCCTATTCAGGGACAAGCAAACCAAAAAAATCTTCAAGTGAATTTAATAGTTAAGTCAAAAAAATTTTACAGTTTCTTAAAATTGAAAAATGATGTAAAAATTAGTTACTACAAATTCAAACTTTCTTTTAATGCTATTTTCAGAAATGAATTATCGTTTTTAAAAGTTTGATCCATTATTCTCATTTTTGTAAAGGTTAAAAATTCAACATATTTCTGAATTATTTTAAAAAAAATTATTTTTCAAGAAAGAAGAAAGAAATCTTATTATTGTCTTTGAAAGAAGTGTAAAAAATACACTTTTAAAAATCAAACAACCAAGTTCTAAAAATAGCCCATTATAAAAAATCTATTTAATTTCAAAAAAATTACAATAATAATTTTAAACTTGTCTAAAAAAATAATTTTTTGATTCAAAGAACAGTACAAATCAATTTTTTCTTATTTAAAGAATAAAAAAATACAAGAAAAAAAAACCAAAAAATCAAATAAAAAATCCTCCCAAAATATTTTTTTAAAACCTGGAAAATTCAACTTCTAAATTCTAGAAATATTTTTTAATTTGATTATTTTCAATAATAAATAACCCAATTTTAATTTTTTCAGTAAGTTATTAAAAACCCAAAGATTAAATGTATCAATATACTTTGCAATTAATTCTCAATTTTTTAAAGATTTAACAAGCAAATAAAACTAATAAAAATAAAGAATTTTAATAAAACAATAATCAATAGATATTATCAAATATCTGATTTTAATACTAATATTTCCTTATTTATACACTAAATATATGAAAAAGAATATTAACAAGCCTTTTTAATTTCAAGAAATTTAATAAATATTTGTGAATAAAATAAATGATCAATTTTTTTAGATCTTCAAGGATTCAATATTTGATTTATTTTTATTGTATTTTTAAAATAAGATTAAAAGTTCAATGTTATTTGTTCATACTGACTCCCCTAGAAATTACTAAAAGTGATATTTCAATAAAAATATAAATTTTTTACAAATTTTTTTCTAATTTGATCCAAAAATAAAAATAAAAAATTATAAGGATCTTTTAACTGAAAATTTCATTGGGGAAAATGAACTCTTTTAAAAATAATAACTCATCTCTCTAAAGTTGAGAAATGAAGTTGCATATTCGGTTTAATTGTATCCCTGTGGAAATAATTACTCTATTACCCTTGGAAATAAAAATAAATAAGAGTTATTAGTCCCTTAATAAATAAAAATGTTTCAGTTTTTCAAATATTTTACTAATTACGAATGATGAAATCAGCTTTTTTTTTTTATTTTTTAAAACAATATAAACACTGTGTTGAGATTTTTTTGAAATACTGTTGTTTTTAAAATTTAGTTCTATGAGTGTAGGTAATAATTGTTGATATTTTTTTGGGTTTTGAATATCGTCTATACCTACATCATACTGTTTAAATTTTCAATTTTTTTGGGTTTTTTATCTTATCAAAACGATAATTTTTAAGAAAAAAAGAGTTCTTCGATCGACAAAAAGGAAATTGTATAAAAAAAAATTATTTTTTCTTTTTTTGTCAAAAGTTTTTTTAGATTTTTTAAAAAAGTTCCCCTTTCAAAATAACGGTTCACCAGTGTACGTGTTCAATTTAAAGTTCATTCTTTTTTTGTTCAAACATAAAATAAATAATTATTGGTATACTTTAGTAAAAATCAAACACTTCTTAAACATCATAAAAAAATAATTTTTTATTTTACTAACATTTTAATTTTTTAAAAAACATAGATACCAGAAAACGAGGATTCTTGCACATACAATCAAAGTTGAACAAATCCTAAAATCTTAATAAAATTAATTAGAAAAGATTTTTAAAGATATTTAAGTTGTCTTTCTGTTTGAATCAGGAGATAATATTTGAATTGGAGCTTTGAGACTTTTTAATTCAGACTTTAAAATCACATACAAGACATAATAAAAAACATAATAAAACACACATAGAAAAACAATAACAGATAAAAAAAATAATGTACCCAGGAAGACACAATCTTTGTTTTAAACTCAAAAATAATCTAAAAAAATTACAACCTTATATTCAAGGATTGTGTCAAAAAAAAAATCCTTTTTGTGTCTTTTTTGGTTCATTAGATTGTTTGTTAAAAAGTGAACACACGATAAGGTAACTTGATTTCAATGGTATAATTAATATTATAGTGATTTATACCACCTCAGAATCGAACTTTATTAAAGTGCCACTATAATTATTGTAAATGATATTCGTTCTACATATTACAAATAGCTCTAAAAAATCTTCTATAAATAGTATTGAGTAATAAATTATTGAATTTTTTACTAATGATCCCAATTAAAAATTATCATTTTGAAAATTTTTTATTACCTTTTCTTCCTGATCCAAATCTAAAAATCGTAACCAAAATAACAACATGCCAGTTTTTTTCTTTAAATATTATTTCGAATCCATAAAATTAACAATTTTTATGGGACTTCCCCATTCTATAAAGATAATCGAATAATTTGGATTAAAGATTTAATTCAAATTAACAAAAATAATAAGAATATTATCTTTGATATTATTCGAAATAAAGACTCATTGTTTATTTTATCATTAGTTAATGATAAAGAGAATTATGATTCTTTATTGAGATTTCTAAACAAAAATTCAGAAATTAGGGCTGTAAGAGGAAATTGATTTCCTCACTTCAAAATAAAAAAAAAAAAAATTAACAATTTTTTCTGTTTTTTTACAATTTCCAGAAATAACCAATAATAATTAATCATTTGGAAAAAAAGTTTCAAGCAATTTTTAAAAGGAAACCTGATTGAAAACAAAAAGTAAAATCAATTAAAAATATAAATAAATTGACTTCAAAGAATAATCCATTGTAAGCCAAATTTGAAAAATAGGGCAGATTTTTCATAAGAAAAAAAAATTGTATAATTATTATTATTTTTTTTTTTTTTGAATATCAATGTATTTTACTAAAGTGTTTCGATATTATAACCAATATAGATTAATAAATAAAAATATAGTACAATCATTTTATTTATTGAAAGACAAATGAAAAAAGTTAAAAATAATAATAAAAAATTTTGTCCCTAATTTTGAAATTTGGCTTATTATTACCAGTAGAATCAACAAACTCAATAAATCTCAATTTTTTTTATCAAATTTAGAGGAATTGTTTTTGAGACTTCAAAAATTGTAAAATTTTTTAACAATTTCTTTAATAATAAATTAATCAAAGAAAAATAATCACAATAAAAAAAGAGAAAGGAGAAATATTATTTAAATGATAATAGGATAAATAAATATTAAAATCATTTGGAGTTTCAATAAAAAAGAAAAAAATAGACTAAATTTGGGAAAAAACAAAATAAAAACAAAAAAAAAAAAATTAAAAAAATATTAAAAAATTATTTTGTTTTCAAAATTGAACTTATCATTTAATAATGATTAAAAAAAAAATTTTATTTAACACAATTTCGAAAAAAAAAATAGAAATCAGGGAATTGCTGTGGAGTGCCTTTAGAAGCCTATACTTTCTTGTGGTTTTCAATTTTATCTGTAAAATCTATTTCACAATTAAAAGTAAAACCCAAGAAAACCTAACAACGGTTTTCATAATTCAAAATAATAAAATTAAAGATTTGATTTTACTATATTCTTATATGGGTCGGAAAATCTAACAGTTGTTTTCTTGGAGTTTTCTTATTTATTTTGAAAATATATTCATTTTTTCGTATATAAAGAAAACACAAGAAAAATTTAAGATGGTTATTAATAATTTTAATTTGAGAAAAAAGAAAATTTAATAATTTTTTTTTCTTTATAAAGTACAAAAAAATCAACTTTATAAAGAGAAAAGTCATTTTACCATTTCAAAAATAAATAAATAAATCAAAAACAAAATTTTATTTTCATGATAATCCAAGACAAAATACCTCTAAAAAGAATTCAAAAAACATTATAAAATGAGTCTTTTTTTTTTTTTTTTTTTTTTTTTTTTGGGAAAATAGTTTCCAATTTAAATTGTTTTTAAAAATATTTTAATTTCAAATTTTATTTTACTTACTGTTTATTTCATTATAATCTTTTGTTAATAGGTCCAAAAATGACAGCTGGATACTCCTATGAATTTTTTTGGAGAGAAAATAAGAAAATTCAAAAATTTTCGTTTGTTTTTACACTTCCCATTTTTCACCTTTCTCTTCCCCCCCCCCCCCTTTTTTTTTTTTTTTTTTTTTATTTATTTATTTTATTTATAACTATTCTCTAACACCCCCTTTTCTTAATTAATTGTTTTTTCCTTATTATATATTCTATAGTGGTAAAAGTTGTTTTTTTTTTCATTTCTTCTCTTTTTGTTCATCTCTATTATTTTTAAAAAAATAAAACAATATATAATTATATAATTTTATTAAAAACACAAAATTATTATTTTACAAAATTTAGCACCTGAATATATTTCGGCATTATTGGATTGGACTTCAAATGAAATTAATGATACAGGTAAATAGTTTCCCTGATATTTTTTTTTAAATATATCTGAATTTAAAAATTTTTAAATACAAATAACATTGGATATAAACTACTTTCGAAAAATAAGGGCCCAGTTTTTCAAATTATACTCACTAAACTAATTATATGAGGAACCCTGTAAATAATCATCAATAAACTAGAAGTTGATGGATAATCATCAGAAGATTAAATACTAACAAGATGTCTTCTTTAAAAATTTTTATACGTTGAAAAAAAATCTATTTCATTTTTTTGTACAAAAAATTTGGCTAAAAAAATCATACAAAATTTTACAACATCTGGATATTATCGAATTTTTTTTTCGGTTGTAAGAGTAATTTGATTGAGAATTAAATTGAAATTTTTCATCATGTAAAAATATTAAATGTAAATCAGTGAAGAAAAATTAACATCTGAAACTATTTGATTGAAGAAACTAACAAACAAAAAAAAATCAAATTGTCATCTGATTGTTTGAAAATTTTTTTTATTTTCTTCCAATTTTTCAGTCAAAAGTTTGGTTAGTAAATTATGAAGTAGAAAATTTTATTTAAATTACATCATTAATCAACTGCCCAACATCATATTGAAATCCAATGATTCTAGAACGAGATCTCGAAATTTGGGCCCCTATTTTTTGAATTTAGTTTATCAAATACAAAATTTTACTTATTTTGATAATTATTAGTAGTTTATTGAATATTCAAAACAATAATAGTTTTTAGAAAACCTACCCTTTAATATTAAAAATCATGTAAAATAAAAAATTAAAAAGGAGATAAAAGATTTCGAATTAAAAAATAAAATAAAATTATTTCAATTGGAATTATATAATTATTTATTGCGAAAATGAGTAATTAGAGAAAAATAATCAAAATACAAATAAGGGAAAAGAATAAAAATAATTAAAATAGTAATCTAAAAAAATAATCATATAATTTGAACAACTAAAACAAAAACTAAAATATACAGTCATTTTCCCAGTTTTAAAAAGACGACAAAAAATGATAAAAAAATTTATCAATAATAAATGAAAATACAGGATTAGTAACAAAGAATTAACATACCGGAACCCAAAGAGCAGAACAATTAACATACGAATATATATATCCCATAGTACCCCCTATTTACCTGAATTCGATCAAGTTTTTTAAAAAGAAAAGATTTATAATAATATTGGTGGTATAATATTTTTATTTTGTTCTTTATAGTTAATCCAGATTGGGATTATAATAAAAAGTTACAATAACTCAAAGAAAAATTAATTCTGTTAATGTATTTTTTTTTTTTTTTTTTTTAATAAATTTTTATATTTTAGGTATCTGTACACTTTTTAATTATAAAATATTGTTTCTCAGATAATTTTTTATTTATTTTATATCTTATAATCTTTTCCTAACCATTTAAATTAAAAATTTTTATTTCAATTGCAATTAGTATTTATTGGGTTCCCAAATGATATAAATTTTGTTTCTGTCAAAATGGCCCATTTTTTTTCAAATATCAATTATTTACTATAATTTGCATTTGAAGAACAAATAAGAAATAAACAGAATAACACACATCAAAGAATTATTGATACCCGTCTGAAATAAAAATAATTAATCAATAGATTATCTTAAAAATTGAAAAACTCAAATTCATAAGTATTGAGAAAAACAAGAATGTTTGTTTTGAATCCTGTTGGTATTTGAATAATAAATCGGAGACAATTTTCAATTCACTTTCCATACTTTTCTTTTCGAAATCAAGTCCCCAAACGAAGTGTGTTGATATTTGTGGTCTCTATTTGAAAAAAGAAATAAAAATTTTTCACATTTATTAAACAAATATCAGGATCGAAGATTGAATAAAATTGCAATAGAAATCAATATGATTTCCCAAGAACCATTTTAACAGTTTCATTAACCTTATAATATCACTTTTTTACAAATTAACTATTGATCTCGTAATAAAAAAAAATTGTAACTGAATTATGTTTCAAAAAAAAATCAAAAATACAAAAATTTACAAAAAATGTGAAAAAATGATTTCAATTTTGAAAATTTCCAAAATGAATTTTTTCTTCTAATCACCTTTCAAACCTTCTAAACATACGAGGCACTCATTACACCTGGACTTATTTGACTGGAAAATGGTTTATTTTTATATAAAATTTTAAATATTATTATTTTGAATTTTTTAATATTAATTTTTCTATATTAACTTGAATTTTCTCAATATTAGAGATTTGATGAAAATTTATCTACAACTTCAATGAATTTCAAAATTCAATTATATATGAGTTTTTTCAATAAAATTAATTCCTTTGTCTATAAAAAAAGTGATTTTGTAATGATCTTTAATGACTATTTTTTTTTAATTTATAATAATGAGTAATGTTGAAATTTTAATATATGATTTTTAAAATTAAGAATTATTTAAAAAAGTTGATAATTTTAAAAAGTTTGATAATAAACTAAAATGGGATTAATAAAGATTTAATAAAAATTTATGTTGAATATTTTTATTGTTAAAATTGTAAATTATATATATATATATACTGTATAATTTCAACTAACTAATGAAATGTAGAATTATGATTTTTACAATCAATTCCTGCTTTTGGGACACAAACTTTCTACAAAAATTCAGGCATAGAAAAAAATTTCAAATTTAGAAATAAAATTTGGAATTTAGTAAAACAAATGGGGAAAAAAAAATTCCCAAAAAAGTATATTTAAACAAGATTGTTACCATGTCTTAAATTTTATTGGTAGTGTGTGTCTTAAAAGTGAAAATGACTGTATAAAAGTATTTTTCTTTAGACTATTAAATAATTTACTTAACGACTTTATAATTTTAGTTTTTCTAATCCTGATAATAATATATTCATATAAAACTCGAATGAAAATTCTCTATTTTTTGTCAACAATTATTTAAAAGAATTATCTAAATAACATCTTGATAATTGTTTGATTTAAGCCTTTCATATAGTTTCAATTAATACATAGTTTTGAAATATTTAATTTTAAAATAAAAATAATAAAATAGTTAAATTCAGATATTATTGCAATTTATAAAATAAATCAATTTTTATGAAAAAAAAAAAAAAAAAAAAAAAAAAAACAGAATTCAAATTGAAAAATTAGTAATTTCAGTATATTATATATATATATATAAGAAGAAGAAAAATAAATACAAAAAAGAAAATAAAAAAAAATATCTCTGCCTAATCTTGAAAAAATAATAAAAGGTAAACTAAAGAATAAACAACAAAACCAATTTGAATTCAAATAAAATAATTGAATTAAAAAAGTAATCTATAAATATATGTATAATATGCTATTGAATTCCACAAGTTGAAAATGTTTTTTTTTTATTTTTTTTATTTTAATGAGGTTACCTTTTTTTTTTTCTGAATATCTATGTATTTCAGAATAAAATAGAAACTATCAAATATACCCCTTTTAGATTTTCATTAATTAATAAGAATACAGCAAAAAAATTCTTTTTACTTTGGCAAATCAAAAAAAAAAAAAAAAAAAGAAAAAAAAAAAAAGAAAGAAAGAAAGAAAGAAAGAAAAAGAAAACCTAGGTACATTACAACACGTTCCCAGAATTCACAGGAGGGGTAAAAGCCCGATAGAAAGATCATCATTATATATATAATTTATACAATCTGTTATTAATAATTGATCTTCCGCCTTCGTTAGGTTCTTTTTAATTTGAAAGTATTGAGTAAAATATTTGTTTTAGCCCAATTCAGTTAAATTAAAATTAAAACATAGATAGTACCTTTTAGAAAGTGGATGGAGGTACAATAATTTAGAGAAAGTATATTAATATTATAAGTGTGTTTTGTTTTCAATTTTTTTTTTAAATCATTTCCCATTCTTTATTACCTTAATTTTTCAAACCATAGGTGCTTTGATGATATATACCCAATAAAAAAAAAAAAAATTCATAATTTTGATTAGTTGTATTGAAGATTTTTTGTAGTTTTTTTTTTTTTTTTTTAATGATAACCTATTCATATAGTTTCAAAATATCCATCATTAATAGATGCGTATGCCTTTTCTATAAAAATAATATAGATTAATATTTCAAAACAAAGTAAAAGAAACAAATATTAATGAATTAATTTCAAATCAAGATGGTTTAAAATTATTGTCATTAATTAATAATATTAAAATCGTTGGTTTTATGCTCAAATTACTTAAACAAAATTAAAAATACTATCAACTAGAATGTAATTTTAACTCCTTTGATAATTGAAAAAAAAAAAAAAAAAATTCTCTAAATTTTAAGGGGGGGGGATAAATAAAAATGAAATAAAATACAAATATTTTAGAGAAATTTTGAGAAATTGGAACGAAAAACAGATTAAATTTATCTATTTTTTGATAGAATAATAAATAAATAAGATAATAAAAATTATTTCAAATAAATGTTAAAAAAAAATCTTTTCAGAAATAAAATAAAAATTGATAAATAATTTCTAATTGTAAAAAAAAAATCTAAATCTCAAATTTCTTTCTGTTTATTTATATATTATATTATTTATATAGAATTGTTCCCAATTAACCCAGAAGTTAGTTTTCCAAATAACTTTAAAAAGAGAGTTAAACTAATGTACAAGAGGTTATTTAGATTTTTTGCACATGTATACCACCATCATTTTGAAACAGTGCGTAAAGCGGGGGTTGATCACCATTTAAATAATTGTTATAAACATTTTTTATATTTTATTCTTCATTATAAATTATTAACCTCCAAAGAACTCTCACCCTTAAAAGAATTAAATAAACGTATTCTTCAAAAAGATCAAGAATTAGAAAATAATAATTAAATAAAAAAATCAGTCTACAAGGGCATAATTATATAAAATAAATAAAAAAATCAAATTATTTTATACTTTCATTGTTATTTTAGTTACCAGGTTAATTCTTGATGATTACTAGGTTTTTTCATTGTGTTATTTTATTGGTAAAAAAAAGTTTTAAATTTATTTTTTCTTTTACATAAGGAATAAATCCGATTCTTGGCCAATAAAAAAAAAACATTTTTCAAACAAAAATATATAAATAATAACTCCAAACAGGTGAGATCTTTTTAGAAAAATATTTTCTGATGGCCATTAGACTGTTTAATCATAGTTAATTAATTATCGCCTTAACCTAAAATCGGTTTGAAATCTGAATATATCAAAATTTTTTACTAAAAAAAAAAAAAAAAATTATGTTTACTTTTAATCATGATGTTTAAATGAAAAAAAGTAATTTTGAAAATTATCTAAAATTTTGAAAAAAAAAAAATAAAATAGGAATTAGACTTGTATAACATAAATATGGAATAAAAAAAGTTCCACTGAACTTTGGTGTTAAAATTGTATTTCGAACAAATTTTTAAAAATATTAAGTATTGATCATTTCAATATTTTGGATTTTCTATGATTTAAGTAAAAAATACCATCAATCATAAAATAATCTCATTATATTTTCCTCTCAAAGTTATTAAAAACCATTAGACATTTTAAACTAATGAAAATAATCAAGAAACTCTATAAAAATACAAAAAAAATTTTTTTGAACCAAATTTGAAAATTAATAATATACCTATTTTTTAGAAATTCATAAGAATTGAGAAAAAGCTTTTATTTTACACAATTCTTTTAAATTCTGGAAATTTTAAAGCGTTTAAACCAAATTAATTTCCTCTCTTTTAAATAATAAAATAAAATACTATAAAATTAAAGATTAAACTCCATTTTTTCAAATCCTCAAAAGGATGGGTAAGGAATGGTACTAGGTGACTCTTCACAAAATTATTTCATAATAATATGAATATTAAAAATCTTATTTAATACTCAAAGAAACTTCAGTAACCCATCAAGTAAACAATTCGAAAACTCGGAACATTTATTAATTACTTTATTAGATATTGTGTGTAAAAAAAAATCCAAAAAAATATTGTTTATTGCTTAAAATATGAACAGAATCAAATGATTGAAAATATTTATCATTTTTTATAGGTAATTCATAATTATGAAAATAAGATAGATTAATACTTCTAAATAGATGAGAACAAATAATCCCTAATAAATTATTTTTAAAATGTTATTTAAATTTATTTTTATTAATTAATAATCATTAAATTGGTGATTTTAGTTGCAGAACTTAATAAAGTAAATTCAAGATTAATGAATACTAGATTCTAATTTTAATAATAAAAAAAATAACAAAAAAGTTTTTTTTGAGAGTAAAAAATATTTTGTTGAAAAAACAGGAGTGTATTCAAAAATTCTTCACAAAAATAAATTGGAAATGATATTTATCGAGATTTTAAACTAAGTTTCCGTGTGATAACTTTGAGATAAAATTTTATTCAGGAAATTCTATACAGTCAGTTCCATTTTTAAGGCAAAAACTATCAACAAAATTTAAGGTACAAAAAAAAACTCAAATTAAGGCACAAAATTTGGAATTTTTATTTTTACAAATTATTTTACTAGAATTTAAATTTTGTGCCTCAATTTGAGATTTTTTTGTACCTTAAATTTCGTTGAAAGTTTGTGCCTGAAAAATGGAACTGAGTGTAATACGCAAAATTCAGAATTTAATTATTATGACTATCCCATTCAAAGATCTGCTGGAAATTGAAATATTGGAAATCCAAATTCCAGCCCTACTTATTAAAACAATTTAGCTATGGTTTTTAATTTCAGTAATTTTAAAAATTATTCAAAAATATGATATTTTTTCAAGGTTTTTTAATTAAATTTTATAGATTTATTGAAAAAATAGCAATTGTTCAAAAATTGATTTCTTAAGATTTTATATTATTTTTTTTACACAATTAATATTTTATCAAAAAACTATAAAAATTTTCTGATAGACCCAAAATACAGAGGTTATGTGTCAATAAAAACAAGATAAATAATACTATTTGTTGTAAAATAAATTAAACAAATTTTCTTTCAGCTTTCTAAAATTAGATTTTCAAAACAAGTAACATTCTAAATTGTTTAATTCCCTAAATCAGCTTAAATTATTCATTTACCTTTGAAAATTGGGAACTTTGATGATTTATTTTAATTGGTTGCAATGTGATTTTTTTTGGAAAAATGAATAAAAGTATTGATCTTTTTATTTTACAATTAACATTAGAAAAAAAAACAATATAATGAACAAATAAAAATGTATGTGGTTGTTTTTGTTTTTTGATTTATGAATATTATTTAAGATTTCTGTTGAAGCTTCAAACATGTTTATTCTATTATTAAATTGACTTTTTACCTTTTTAAATACCAAGTTGGCTTATCAAAAAACCTCTCCCGCCATGGGAACATCGGAAAAGTTTTATACTTTTTGGAAAAATTCTAATTTGGTAAAAAAAATCTTAAAATCTATGGTAATAAGCTTAATTGTAAAAATAGTGAATTTTTTAATAAAAACACTCTTGTAAGAACTCAATAATCTCAGTTATATTTATCAACTGAGAATTTCTTTTCAATAAATGCGAAATTCCAAAAATTTTCACAATTTTACCCGTTTATGATCCCTTTCGAATTTACATTTATAAATTTCCTAATTTCAATTTTAAATACAAGTAAAAAAAAACAAATCCAAATCTGTTCTAAATAGTTTGTACAGTGACTTTTTTTACAAGTTTGAACTGTTTTCAAAATTGAAATTGTACTTGAAAAGGCATTAAAGTTATTTTTTTAAAATTTTCCTTGAAAATCAATTTGCAAAAATTTTTTGTTTATGTTATGAAATTCGTGATTTTTTTTTCAATTTCTTTATGATGCAAATTCTTTTTGAGAAGTGAATATAAAATAACGTTTGAGCTCAAAGTACCCCAGGACGAGTGTGTAGTCCTTAAGACAATAATTTGTACACATTTGAATGAGAAAAATCTTATTAGTATTTTCCTAAAAAATGGTAAATAATTTTTACTTCCAATTCCTTATTTTATTTTTTGAAGTAGAGTTTTCAAAAGAAGTAGGTTGCCTTATGCAACTTGGTCTCTATTTCAAGAGAGAAACGATAACAAAGTGAAATTTTTCCGATTTATTATTGAAACATAAATAGTAATAAAACAATTTGTTATTTTGACAAAAATCAAACAACACACTTTTTGAATACTGCTTCAGGCAATGTTATTTTTTAAGAGAACTAACCAATTAATAAAAAATCTGTTTGTGAAAATTTCGGTAATACTTGTAAAATCAAAAGCAGTACTCCTTTTTATCCCAGAAATTGTTACTAAAACTTAACACAAGTATTTTTGTGATATTCAAAGACTTTCTTTTGAAAAAATTAGTATTTTTTAAGTAAAATAAAATTGTTTCCAAATTATTAGTTTTAAGTGGGAATTTGAAATTCTAAAAAAAGTCTGATTTCAAAAAAAAAAAAGACTAAGCAAAGCTAAATAAGGTAATCAGTTATCAAAAGGGTTACTATTTGTTTCAAAATAAATGGAACAAAATTTTCATTCAACTTTTCAAAAATGAAAAAAAAAGATTTTACAAATCGTCTAAAATTTCAAATTTTTGATTCAGAAGGGGAAGCTTAAATTATTCATTTGAATTTTTAGAATTGTAGAATTTGATCTTTTCTATTAATTCTTGGAAGGTGTATTTTTTTTGGAAAGCGGAATGAAAATTTTGATCTTTTTGTTTTGCAATTAACAGTAATGTATCAAAATTTTTTTATTTTTTTTACAAAACTTCTTGATTTTTTTTTTTTTGATAATGTCTTCTCTTGAATCAAATCTAAACAAAACTATTTCACAGAATTACTCAACAGACAGCGCAACATTTCAGGTATGATCAAAAAGTTTTTACTCGAATCTTAAACGAAATTCATTATTAAAAAATATTCTGTATTTAAATAATTTTTGATCTTACTAGGTTCAAATTCTGACGGAATCAATAACTATCCCTTCTTTGTTTGAAATCACACAAAAAGGAATTGAGATAAGAACTATTGACATTACCACTATTTCACTCCCCTTTTCCAAAAATTCATCTGTAAGTTTGATAACATAAACAAAAACATTAATAATACATAAACATTCCCAAACCTATCATCTAATAATTTATTCTCCCTACTGTTGTTCTTTTTTTGAAAACACTGAAATATTGTACTTCTGTTCCTCTCCACAACACAACACAACACAAAACAAAATTCGTTCACCTTTTCTTTTGTCTAAATGAAAAACATAAGATTTCCTTTCACCAAACTGATTATCAGTTGCTCAGAATTGATATTTCCAAAAAATGTATTTTGATTTCTTGTTTAAACCCAAGCGATCGCTATTTGATCTTCAAAACTTTCCAAATGTATAAATTTTATAATTTTCAAGAATTCAATTTTGACAAATCATTCTCTTTTAGTGGAAAAATTATTGGAAGTACTATCTTTGTTTTACCATCACTATTTTTTTTTTTTATTTTATTTTACTTCTTGCCTTCCTTTTTTACACTTTTCTATCTTTTTTTTTTGTCTATATTGTTCTAATCAATTTTTCCTTTATTTACAATCATTAAATTTCTCTTGTTAAAAGAAACACTTGAAATAGAGTCAGTCTCACAAAGGTGTTTATCCCAAAAAACAATTGTGTTTGAAATTTCGATTACTTCTGGTTTAAATTTCTTACCTACAACAATAACCAAACACACACCAATCGTTTTAAAAATTCAGGCTGGATCAATTCAAATTATTAGTGGGGTTCTTGTACTTGCAACTTATCCTTGGAGAGCAATTTTACAAGTAAGTTACTTTTTTTTTACTTTATTTTTTTACTTGTTTTTTTTAATTGTTTTTACTGATCTTATTGGATCTCAAAAAATAGCAATTACAAATAAAGTAAAAAAACTTCATAAATTTAAACATCGATTTTTACATACATAAAAGAGGACTATTCAACAAAAAAAAAGAACAAATAAATCTTTTTCAACCAATTTGTTGTTAAAATATTAGGGTAATTGGATTATTTCTTCTGAACAAAGCACCTTTAAAATTTATAGTAACTATTTTAAAAAAGTGAGATCTTTTTAAAAACTTTTTTGAAGTTTGCTATTTTAGACATACAAAAACTTTTTACAACTTTTCTATTATTAAAAAAGCAAGAAAAGAACCTTTAAATGTAAAGCAGGGATTGGTGTGGAAAGAAAAACAGTTTTTGTAAAAAAAAACACTTTATTAAAACATAAAACTATAAAAAAATTTAATTCTGATTTTCTAAAGGGATAGATATTCAGGTGAAAACAGTAAAACGATGTATAAAATCACCCTTGAAAGAGTTTTGTAATCTCAGTGATATTTACACTGAGAATTTCTTTGAGAAAAAATGAGAAAATCTCAGAAAGTACCACAATTTTTAACTTGTTAGATCAGACCAAAATTTGATTTTAATATTATAGAAATTTTCTTTCAACTTTCTGAACTTACAATAATTCCTCTGGCTTTTCTGCATATTTTTTACATTTGCTTTCACAATTTTGAAATGTTCTCAAATTTGAACTTGCTTGACAATATTGAAAAGCATTTTTTCGCAATTATTTTTTTTTTTATTTTCAATTTGCTTTATATTCATGAAGAAAGAAAAAAGGTGTTTGTGAATAGGTAAAGATAACAAAAAATGTTTTTTTTTTTTTGTCCAATTTTTTCAGAAGGAAAATTCTTTTTGAGAACACTACAAGGAAAAAAGATATTCGAAAATTAAAGTTAGCTAAAAATACATATTGGATTTAAGTTAAACATCTTTAATAAATTATTTTTTTAAAGTTATGATAATTTTATGTAATTGGGGACAGATAGCTTTTAAACTCCTTAAGAATTGAATATCCACTTTTCAATAGTATCGACTTTTAAGAAAAAACACTTATTTTTGGGGAATTTTTTTATTGAAATTGCTACAACGAATGAATTTTTGATAGAACAGTCAGCAAGAAAAAATAATAAATTTTAAAACAATTTGCAGAAAAAAAAACCCAGGAATATATATATATCTAAAAACTCAAACATGGAAAAAAAATAAAATGATACAAAACATTCGAAAAATAGAAAAAAATCAGTTTTTCAATTTATTTTAGCAATATCTTTTGAAAGAAATATTTTGTTTAATTTTTAAATTGGAAAAATATGATATTTTTTAGACTATTAAAATAATACATTCAAATAATCTCTCTAATGAGTCAAATAAAAATTCAAAAATTTTTGAATTAAATTTTGAAAAAAATATTACTGAAAACTTTTCATTTTTTTTTCAATTCCCATTCATATCTCATAAAGTTGTAAATCCTTATCTAAATTTTTATGTATAATAATTTATTATATGAGTGTATTTTAAAAATACAACATGTAGAGTTTTTTTTGAAAAAAATTTGCGAGTTATCAAGTGAAAGTGAAATAACACAATAACTCAACACTACCAAGAGTGGGAACATAGTCCTAAAAAAAAAAATTATTCACTTTTTGAAAATAACTTTATAAGATCAAAAGAAAATTTTGTAATTTCCCATATCTAAGGATGAAGGGTCACTATGAATCCATTGTCTCCAACATAAATACCAACTATTGATGTTAATTAAAGTGGAACAATCATAGAAATTGAAGTAGGGTTGAATTTTTCAAATTCTGGTTATTTTTTCTATTTTAATTTGTGAACGAGGTTTTGAGACGAAAAGCCTTGAATTTTTTAAGATATAGTGTGGTTGGTATCGTTTTGATTTCTCAGGAATTTTTCTTTAGTCAGATCAGTAAAGAAAAAACTGTAAATTTTTGAATTTTTCAAAATTTTTGTTGAATGTGTTAGTTTGAGGTTACCAAAAAGTTAATTGAAGTTTTAAAAATATCTTAAAACAATTGCAAAGATTAAAATACACATGAAAAACCTTTCTAGTAGACTTTTCTGATTTTTTGTAAATTTAAATATATTTTTTATTTTGTATTCCTAGATTTTTGAAAAGAAAAATTATTCGTATTTTGCAATATTTCCTTTTATAGTATTGGAAAAAATATCTGGTATGAAAATAATCCCTAACACGATTTTTAATTGATAATATTAGGGAAATTGTTCTATAATTGCTGAATAATTCATTTGATATAAGAACCAAACTTTGAAAATTATAATATACTCACTTATTAGAATGATATCTAATTAAATTACACTTGTTCAAAAAATTATTCAATCAATCAAAAAACAAGAATAAAAATTATCATATTCCAAACTCCTAGTAAACCTCTATAAAACCCAATTGTTTTTCAAAAAAAGTAGATCTACTTTTACTATCAAACAATTAAATGAGTATTATATCGACACCACCACTTTTATAAACTTTAGCTATTTTTATTACTTAGTTCATATAAAAATTTGGTTAGTTGAAAAAAAGGATTTAATTTTAAATAAAAGAAATGATACAACAATTTTCATAATATTAATAATTAAAAATCTTGTCAGGGATTATTTTCATGTCAGTGATTTTTTTCAATACTATAATTTTGTATTCTTTTGTACTTGGAAAATATTTTCCTTTTCAAATTTTTTATTTATTTATAAATCAAACATCTCAAATTTAAATCAAAATGTGTAAATTTTGCTGAAAAAACTGAAAATATGCAATAAATAAAAATCTGGAAAATTTTTTTCATTGAAGAATTGTTTGTACAATTGTTATCCGTTTGATTGATATTTTCTCAAACAAAAGTGGAGGGTAAAGATTGTTGACAAATGCTTATAATGAATATGTGGTATTTAAAAACTTCATTTTCCAAGGGAAATGACTCCAAATTAATTGACAAGAAAAAGAAAAAAAAGAAAAAAAAAAAAGAATTAAAAAAGTATAAAGGAGGAACTTTAAATTCCATATTAAAAATATGTTTTCAAAAAAAAAAATGATTCAAGAAATAATTTTATACTTTAGGACAAAAATCAAAATAATTCAAACAATTCAATATCGAAAAAATTATATAACCTTTTCTAAGATCTAGAATAATTTTTTGAAAAATAAAACGAAACTTTTTTTCACGGATTTTTTGGACTAGCAATAAATTATTTTATATGGAATTCTTCAATTCAAAAAAGTAATTAGCATAAAAAGTTTGTTTTTTTTTTTGATTAATAATTGCCTTTATACCACCAATATACATATACACACACATACACACACATAGACACACATATATATCAAAAGTATTTCCAAAAAAGAGTGGGAACATTTTTTTACATTTTATAAAAAATCCCCCTTTTTAGTCGAGTTATACCTAAATTGACAATCTAAAATTAAGAGAAATATTAATAGTAATTGAACAAGTATCTATGATATTTATCACAAAATATGGTTATTCAAATATTTCCAAAAAATGAAAAAACAAAAAAATACAGTTTTTTTGGAGAAAAGGAGGTATGGAAAATTTCAATAAAAAATCAGCAATATGCAATTGTAAAAATGAATTTTTTAATAATAAAATGTACTATATGTTTTTCATTTTATTAAAAATTTTTTTGATATTAAACAAGTTAGTAAAAACCTTTTTTCAACCAAAAATAGACAATAATTACCCAATTTTAGTACTGAAAAAAAAATCATTTAAAATCCAGAATATCATTTTAATATAATTTATTTCTGTAATATCACAATACTAAGAAATAAAACTAATTATTGTTAAGAACAAATAAATGTTAAATAATAATTTTGAATATTTAAATACTTTTTAGAGGATTGATTGTAATAAAGAAATTTTAAAAGAAATTCCCCCTCTTTAATCGATATAGTATATTGTTGAAACAAAAAGAAAAAGTTAAAGTTAAAACTTTATATAAAAAAGTAAAGATAAATTATTGTAAAATAAAATAATCATTCAAATAATTGACGAAAGAAAAGTTGAAAATAACAATAAAACAATTAAACTGAAAGAAAAAAAAAACATCCCCAAACTTTTTTAATAGTTTTTACAAACACTCCAAAATGAACTGGCTAACACAAATTATGATAATTTTCCTTTTTTAAAATTCAAAAGTAGATCAACTCCAAAAAATTATTTTTTTTTTATATGACATTTTTTCAGTTTCCCATAATTAATTTTTTTTTTTATTTTAATAAAAATTATATAATATATTATAAATAGCTTGATTTTGATTTAATTCAACCCAGAATTTTAAAATTAAAAACAAAAAAAAAACAAATCGGATTTAAATGCCCAAATAAATATTTATCTGAATTATTATATCGATGCTTTAAATATTTAAAAAAAAATCAATTTAAGTATATGATTAAAGAACACAGACCCCTTTCCATTTTAGCACTTCAAAAATCAACCAAGACTTTAAGAAATGTTCAAGTTTCTAAAAAATTATCACAACAAAGAACACATTTGCATCAACATACTTTAAAAGGGATACAATCCCCCCTTTCAAACCAAAACAAATATGGAAATTTTAGTTCAACATCAGGTGATGAAAACATTGATTTTGAAGAAGATGGGTTTGAAAAATTTGAGCCAAAACACAGGCACAATCAAAAATCATTATTTGGCAAAGATCAAAAAACAAATTTAAATATGGAATATGAAATTGATCATTATCATAATGATGAGCTTAGGAAAACAACACCATCAAAAAATGCATTTGAAATTGCAATAGAGGAAATAGGGATGATGACAACAAATGGATATATTGAAATATCTGGTTCTTATCTTAAAATATTTTCCCCTCACCTTAAGTTTGGGTTTGAGAAATTACCAATCTATGATTTGAATTCTGAAAAAAGAATACAAGATTGGGAAATGAAGGCCTTTGAACTCAATTTAAGTTTAACACTTTTCAAAAAAAAGCCACAATGCAATACTTTAATATTTGAGCACATTTCAAATGACAGTAATTTAGATAAAAATGGAAATAGTGATGTAAATGGTAATGAATCTGAAAATGAAAATGAAAAAAAAAATATCTTAAAAATTGATCAAGATTTTAAATTTAACTCAAATAATTTTATAAAAGAAAATTTTAAAAATCATTCTCTTTATGTTTATGACTTAAAAAATAGCCAAAACACAAATTCGACCCAATTCTCAATTTTATTTCTTAATTATACAGATTATAAATCTTTTATAAAGCAATATGATAAACAAAAGTTAAGATTTAATAAGAACATTTTAGAAAATATTAATTTGGATTCAATAAACGATCATCTATATTTACAAATTCCAAACACAGTGATTTCGAAACAATTGCCAGTTACAAAATTTGTTTTTCATGCTATGCATATAGGAAAACAATCTCATAGAATTATATTAATTTGTAATAATAATTGGATTACATTTTTTTTCAGTAATGGTATAAAAATATACCCAATAAATCAGTGTCAAGCAATAATTAATACAAAAAATCCCTTAAAAATGTTTTTAAAAATACAAAACAAAACTTTTTATTTAATAGAATTTTTTGAATTAACAAATTCCACTCTATTTTGCAATATAATTGAAAAATCCAAAAACAAAAAAACGAAGAGATATACACATAAAGGAAATACTAAACCATGTTTTTTAAATAATATTGAAGATGGTGAGAAGAGGGAGGAAGAGGAGAATATGGTGGGAGAGGATGTGGACCGGGTGAATGATAATATAAATTCAATAAATTGTAATAAATTTGGAAAGCTTATTAGTTGTTATCCTTTCGATATAAATCACCGATCTTCAAAGGCTATTGGATCACTATTATTAACAACAAAAGCCATATTATTAATTATTGGATATAAAATTTATTGTTTAAATGTTACGAGAAATTTTACAATTTCTTTTGAAAAAAAAGAGGTGAAAAAAATGAATTTGTTGCCTTTCCTTTTTGATTCCTCATCACTAAGATATCAAATAATTTTCCATTCACAAATCGAAAAATTACAATTTGCCTTAGATTTTTTAATAATTAAGCAATCTTTATTCCCCAAAGTTGTTTTAAAGAATTTTAATCAAAATATTAAATTTTTTAATATTATAACTTTTAAAGATAATCAGACTCAAAAACAATTAAATAAGATTCAGAACAAAATTAAATCTTTCTTAAAAAAAGAAGTTAAAATTAATAAAAAAATTTTAAAAAAAGAAAAATTACAGAAAAAAAAAGATTTAAAGCAAAAGACCAAGAAAAAGTTAGATTCAAAGATAAAGAAAATTTTGTCCGTTAACAACGAAAACTATTATTCAAGTTCAGATCCAGAATTCAATCATAAGGAGGATTCCCAATTAAATCACGAGAACAAATTAAATTATGAAAAATTGAAATCCAAACCAAAATCAAAACCTAAATCTAAATCAAAAATAAAATCTAAATCCAGATCTACATCAAAGTTAAAATCAAAATCAAAACATAAGTCAAACTCAAAACCTAAAACTCACTCAAAATCAAAATTAAAATCTAAATCCAGATCTACATCAAAATCCAAATCAAAATCAAAATTAAAATCAAAATCAAAATTATCATTAAAATCAAAATCAAAATCTAAATCCAGGTCTACATCAAAGTTAAAATCAAAATCAAAACATAAGTCAAACTCAAAACCTAAAACTCACTCAAAATCAAAATTAAAATCTAAATATCAATCTAGATCTAAATCCAAACTAAAATCAAAACATAAGCCAAAGTCAAAATCAAAATATAAATCTAAATCCAGGTCTACATCAAAAACAAAAACAAAATCAAAATATCAGTCTAGATCTAAATATAAATTAAATAATAAAAAAGATTCTCAATCAAATTCCGAAAAAGAGTGCCAACAAAAAAAAAATAAATCAAAATCAGCAATATTGTTAGATTTTAATTTTGGATTGGGATCTGGTAAAGAAGAAATAAATACAAATAGTTTCGATAACAGTGAAGAAAATTACTCAAATAAAGAGGCAAAATCGGCAGAAATCACGAATGAAAATTATTCTTGGAATCAATCACTTTACCAATCTTCAGGTCAATTAGGCAACGAACTATCGAGCGATCAATCAGAAGATTATTACAAATTGGATTTAAAGATGGACTCTACAAGTTATTCTGAAAGTTGTGTCACCGATTTAGAGTATTGTGAACCTGACAATTAATAACATTTTTCATTGGAACTGCCTGTCCTTTAAAAAAAATCAAAAATTTTGGATTAAAAAATTAATCCAAATAGTCCAAATTAAATTAAAAAATTACAGTATAATTTCGAAGATATTCTTTCAATTTAAGAATCGTCATTTATCTTATTATTAATAAATGATATCTAAAATTATGAATCTTTCTTGAAATTTTCTATATAAAAATTTAGAAATTAGGGTAGTATCCTCAAGTGTCTTAGAGTAAACTAAAGCAAACATGTTTTTTTTTTTTTCTTTATTATTTTTATTTTTGTGAAGATTCGAAAACCCATGTGAACTCTTTTTTGGACAAAAGGACTGCTCCTCTCAAATCATCAATACTATTGAATTTGATTGTTCATAAGATAATTACTTATTGGTGATTTTCATTTTAATTATTCATTTTTTTATTTTATGTTTTGTTATTTTTGGATATCGAACAGTTGTAAAATGAAAAAACAAGATAAGAAGAAAACAAATTGTAAACAATCTACCGGTATAAAAATGGAAACATATTACGTTTGATTTCGAATAAGCTAGATATCGGAATTAAGAAAGAGCATTATTGGATTGATGTATGGGACAAAGAAAAAAGAGAAGAAAGAAAAAAAAACAATTCCAGAAAAAATCACAGATGAATTACGGTTTTACCTTGGAAATGAGACTTTAAAGAATAAAAGTTTGATGTTTAATAAGTTATCAATACAATTTGCAGAATTTTTTCCCAATTAACCTTGTTCAACAGATTTTTATTGGTTTTATATATTTTTTTCTTGACTATTTACAAAACGAGATTTCTCATTTCAAATAAAAGGGCACATCAATTTAAAACAATATTTAATTTTCATTTTTATTGTTTGGTTTTAATTAGCTTTAACTATTCAGTTGGGTTTTTTTTATGTTTTAAAGAGTTTCTGATATTGTGGAATGATGATCTAATTAATTTGATTCAATCATGAATAATTCTTGTATTGTTTGTACCATTTTATTCGAAAAAGAGTTTATTTTCAAAACAAATACTCAAATGATAAAAAAAAAAATTATAGTTGTTATTAGAATTTAAAGAAATCATAAAAAGTATTTTTTTTGTCAATTGTAGATTTTTTTTTTACATCTGATCAATTCAAAAAAAAAACAAATAAAAGATCTCAATTTATATTACTATAGCTACTATGAGGAATTTCAACTAAAGAATATTAGAAAACTAGCAAAAGTGATACATCTTCAACTTGTTAAAAACTATACAATTTGCAAAAAAAAAAAAAAAAAATGGAGCAAAAACAATTCACTCCTTTTACATTAGGTAGATGCACACTTTAATATATATCCCATAGTAACTTGAATTTGCCTAAAATTCATCAAGTTTTTTAAAAAAGATTTAAAATGATACTAATGTGCTAATATATTTGTTTTCTTATTCGTCTTTAATCCAGATTTGAATAATAATAAAACATCAAAATAGTTAAAAGATAAAGTAGTTATGTTATTGATTTTTTTTTTGAAATTGGAAAAAAAAATAATAATGATTCATTTTTACATTTTTTTTAGGGATTTTTAGTTATTTGTTAATTTTTTATATCAGAAATTTTATTACAATAATAGTAATTCAGTACTCAACACAATGATTTGTTAATAATAATAATCCAAAAATGTTGCTAATATTATGAAAAAAAAAAAAATAAAAAAATATATAACTGAAAAAAATTCAATTTTTTTTTCGAAAAAATTTCAATAAATATCAAATCCAGAGAAAAATGAAATTTATTTTTTAGGCCAAAATGAAAAGTTTAATGTGAATAATTTTCTAAAACTTTTATTTAAGTAATAGAAAAGACATGTATAAACAAAACAAAAAAAAATTGTAAAATAATTTCATTTATTAAATTGGAATTAAACCAATCAAAACTTTTTAATAGATATATAAAATAATCAACCTAAATTTAAAAAAAAATAAAAAATAACTCTTAAATATTATTTGAAGATAATAAAATAATCTTCGAAACCAATTTTTTTTTTGAATTTTGGTATTTGGTAAAATTTTGAATAATATATTTGTGAAATTTGAATTTATCCTATCTAAATTTATCAAAATCTTGGAAAATAAGTTATGATATATGGTCTCTAATTCAATAATATTGTTTATTCTATATCTAGATTTTAAAAAATCAAAAATTAAACAATAGTAAAAAATTAAAAAAAAAATCAAATAATAATCTGACTCGAACTCTTGGCTAAATCATTTAAATTTGAAAAAAAATCTTGCTGAAAAAATTTCCAAATTTTACAATGAAAAAAAATATTATTTTTTTTTCAAATTTCATTTATATTTTTTTTTATTTTCATATTATTTAGAATCAAATATAGAAAATTGTTATTGAATGGTTTTAAGTAGATAAAATAATTTTTCTATGTGATGTTATAATAACTTTTGTCATGAATACTTTATTTAATCAAGTATTTTAGGCAATATTGGGGTGCAAAGGGTCCCAATAAAAATTTCCGCTAAAGTGATATTTTTTAATCGTTAAAACAAAGAGGTTTTTAATGTGTAGACAAACTTTTCAAAAAAAAAATAAATTATTTTTGGCAAAATATTGAAAAATAATAAAATCACAATATCCAAAAAAAATTTCATAATGTTAAAAAAATTTGTTCAAGTTATTTTTTTATTGTAAGTATCTGTACAATTTTTAATTATAAATTTTTCTTTCTTAGATAATTTTTTATAAATTCTATATCTTATAATCCTTTTATAACATTTCAATTAATAATTTTGGTTGATATGTTTTTAGTATATTTGGGGTGCTAAGGGATATATATATATATATATATATATATATCAAGGCTAAATGATATTTTACCTTAATGGTCCAACTTTAAAATAAAAAGTAGTGTTCTACCCCTATAATTTTATTGTTTTTTTCATGCATTTTATTTATTTAAAAATACAACTTGAAATTCTCATATAAAAAAGGAAATTTCAATTTTTAAAATGAAATTCCAATTTTTATAATTCCAAAATCAAACTTTTAATACTAATTTAGACTGGTATATGTAAAATTTTTACTTTAAATATTATAATTCATGCTACTATCTTAATTAAAAGGTGATTTTTATGTGATAATTTTATAGTTTCAAAAAGGACATCTTCTGACATAAATGATCATTAGTATTATATCTATATCTATATATTTAATGGTATCGGAAATGAAAAATCTGAATTCATTTTATTTGATTGTATAATTTATATATTACTGAGAAAATAGATTAAAACTAAAAAAATTACTTGATTTTATCTAAAACCCAAAACTAGACAAAAAAAATATTTTGTTTCAGAGAAAATTTCAAAAATAATTTTATTTACAATTCTTTCTTTATATTTAATGAATTGATTTCACCTTGTATTTGCCTATAATTAATGTGTACTGTAAAAGGAAGTAAAAGATCTTAGTATTTCATGGCTCAAATAGCTCGAAAAAATCTTTATTAATTATTATTGTAAAATGAATTATTACATTTTTTAAGAAAGATCACTATTAAAAATTGTTATTTAGAAATATTGTTAATTTCTTTTCCAAATCAACAAATAGAAACTAAAATAACAGAATTACAGTATACCAATTATTCATTTTTCAAACATCAAAAGTTATAATTTTTCCGTTTTGTTAATTTCACGGTTAACTTAAGAATCACAACAAAACCCAAAGACTCGTTATTTTTGTATACTCTTATTTATAATTATGAATCTGAGTATAATATCAAAATCTATTAAATGTTTGTATAAATTATTTATTTGTACTAGATAATCTACATATTTAATTATCTATTTTTATAAAAATTGAATTTTTTAGTAACTAATCTAGATTTAGCCATAAATTTCAGAAAGATCTTTTTTTAGCATTGAAGTTTCATTATTGATAATTCAACCTTGAAATTTGTCCCAAAATGTTGATTTTATTCTGAAATTGTTGAGTTTTTTACAAATACCAAGGATCATTTCTGGATTAATAAGATTAATAAATATTACTACTTTGGAATAGATTTTTTAGAGACATTTTAACTGCCAACATGATGTACATCCAATAACAACCTTTATCATTTTTAAACTTCTCATTGACAGACACTAATCACTTAAACCAATAAAAATTTGTCTTTAAACATAAGATAAAAAATACGAAAAAGTTAAAAAAGATCTCAAAAAATATAACCTTTTACTTGAACTAATCAGTATTGAGTTTCAATTATAAAATTATTTAAATCTAATCCTTAACACAAAACAATAATTAAAATCATTATTCACTTTTTATGGGTTTGTCCTTCCAAAAAAAGATAGACTTATATTTCAAAATAGAGTTTAAGGGTCTAGTTATTTACAATGAATTTGCTCCATACTCAAGGAGTGACCTGTAACAAAAATGGGTATTGTGAAATTGAACTTCTTTTGGTTGAGAAAATTCAAATTATAAAAAAAAATTAATAAGAGAGGATTTTATTTGGCAAAAAATTCAATTCAAAAAAAAGTTGTAAAAGCATTCTCAATCTCAAAAAGTCAAAATTTTGAAAAAAAAAATCAATTATCTCTTTTTTCAAATATCCCAAAGGGATAAATTTCTTAAATTTAGTACAAATTCCTTTTTAAAAGTATACAACGAATTTAATTCTATTTAATATAATTTATGGTTAGATTATAACTCTCTATATTTGACAAAGTAAGGGTTTTGGTAAGATTCTTGAGACAAAAAATAACTTATTTGGGAATATAAATGAAAATAAAAATCTACCGAGATCTCAAAAAGTGCCATAGAGTGACACTTCAAAATCAGGCACAGTTGTTTTCTAAATGATATTTCGCAATCATTCCAATTAGAAATTGAAGTATCTCTTTGGAACTTTTTTCAAAAAATGCCTATTTTTTGATTTTTGATTTTTGGAGATCGATCTTACTTCACAGGTTGGTTCGTTTTTGATTACTACTACTCCTCATGAAGAATTACAAATTTGTTTCATCCATTTACTAAAATTATGATTAACAAGAATGACATAACACTTAAGAAAAAAACTTCCTAAATTAAATTTAACCCTTTTAACGACTACGTTTGCAATTCAACAATTTGTCTCAAACCAATAAACTCCAATCTCTTTTACATTATGAAAGCATGATCTTTAAAATATTCTTCAATTTGTTTCAAAAAATCATTTTAAGTCATTTTTTTAATGAAAAATCAAAAAGAAATTTTGAGATACGTGAACTCGAACACCTTGTTAAGGAACGTGAAAATGAAAAAGAAAAATCACCACGAGTTTCTTGCACAAAAAATTGAAGATCTTCAAAAAACACTTCTCAATAAACAACTCTAACTTTCGAAGATTACATTGTATAGGATTTTTGAATGTTGGGTTTCTTGAATTGTTCTAGTAATTGGTAAACCAGGTTAATTCACGACAAAGGGGTTGAGGGTTTCTCTTGTTTTTTGTTTGGTTCTTGTTGTTTTTCCTTGAATAAATCTCCCCACCATGACTAAGAGGAGAGTATCCCCCAGAATTGGTTGTAGAACAATATGATCCATGCCAAATGCACTTCACATTTTTTTGGTGCTTTTTTGATCAAATTTTTTTTGTTTGGATCCTTTCTCTCAAAACCCAATTTGTTGTGTCAATATAAATTCGGTTGAGGTTGTGTGAGAAAGGTTTTGAAGATTTTTGCATTCAAGGATCTTTTCGAAATAATATTTGCCAAAATTAGTCAGTTTTTTTTATTTAAAAAAAATATTGAGTATGTGGAGAAAAAATGATCTTTCAATTTTTTGAAAATGTGGATTTTTGTGGATTTGATCGAATACCAATACAATTATCGAATGTGTTAGTCAAAAAATGTAATAATTGTGAAACAACAAACTTTTTCATCCAAAATTTTTCTCTTTTCTAATTTTTAACCCTCTATGTCATTTTTTAAAACCTTCTCATCTTAACTCACAAATCAAAAAAAAATCATAGAAAGCCCACACTATTTTGTAAGGGTTTTAAAAAATGACATCAAAACTTATTTTCTCAAAAATCTGATTTTTGCCAACCTTCTTTGTCATTTTGAGATATGTGTCTGAAAAATTCAGACATTTTTTGGAAAAATTTGTCATTTTTTACTTCTTAGATCTCTCTGTAAAAAACTTTGAGAGATTTATCAACAACCAAACCAGGATAAAAAACACATAAATCTTTGAATTTGAATTGCAAACGTCGTCGTTAACCCAAAATTATTTTCCTTAATAAAAGAACAATAAATCTTTGATTTTACACAAATTTTTTTGAAAGGGAATTTAGGTACATCGACAGGAGAGTGTTTAACTGGCATTTCTTTTATTATGAAAAAAAAAATTTTACTTTTTTTTCTTTTGGAAATAATTCTGAAAAGTAAAAAAGAAGAAAGAATATTTTCAATTTTGCCTTTAAGAGTTTTTTGTTTTTTCTTTTTACATTTTGAGAAGAATTGTTTTCGCAATTGTATTTCTTCGAAAATCAAAAAAAAATGAGTATTTTTCTACTGTTTCATTTTTTGTGTTTTCAAATTTTTTATTAAAACTTTTTTTATTAAAATGGGAAACAACACTTCTGAATATATATTTACTGAAATTGATCCGAATTCTCCACTTGACAATTCTCTGCAAAGTTCCAAATCTCAAAAGATAAAGAAAACAAAAAAGAAAGCTAAATCAAAAACAAACGATCTGTACGATCAAACAAAAAAAGAATACACAACAAAGGAAAGGCGAAATATAAATAAGTCCTTTGAGAAGTATCTGGTTTGGCTTTTAGATTTTAATTTCTTTTTTTTATTGAAACAAAAGCAAGTCTTTTTGCAAAATAATTTTTCATTGTTTGCACACAAAATTCCAGCCTTAACGATTTTTTTTGTTTCGTTTTCGAAATTAGCTTTTCAAATTTTAATCTTGTTTTTGTTCTTTTTCTTTTCACCAAATAACAACAACAACAACAACAAAAACAACAACAAAAAAAACAACAAAAAAAAAAACAATTTGAAATTAAAAAAAGTCAAAAATTGATGTTGGGGAACAGCAACTCAGCCAAATGAAAAACATCTCAACACAAAACAAAGAATCGCTCTTAAAAAATATCAGTCCGTCTGAGATCACTGTTGAAGAAACAATCGAACGATTAAAAAATAGCCCTGATAAAAAATTATTAACGGAACTTATTCTTTGCTTTCGGTCTGGGAGAATTGATTGGCTAAAAAAATTTGTAAAGAAAAAAGGAATCAAAATTATGTTGAAACAATATTTTGTGTCTCTTAAAAAATTATATTCAGAAGAGGACACCAAAAATAAGATTTTATTTAAATGGCTACAGGCGTTTAGAACTTTAATAAACACAGGGGTAATACAGATTTTTTTCTTCTTCTGATTTTAAAAAAACAGTTTTAATTTTCAATGTCACAAATCGACTATCTTAAACAAGTGTCTCTTTAGACTCAATGAATTCCGTTTAATATGCCCCCATTTTATTTTAATTCTTTGTCTCTTTTACAGCCTCTTCATTACTTCCTGTAGACTTGAATCTGTCTTTTTTTTAAAATTCAAATGTTTTGGAAAATAGTTACAATAGTTTTATTTCTTCTCACAAACCTTTTTGTGAGTTCATTTGCTTTTGTCAAAATTAATTTTTAATCTCTTTTTATGTAAAAGAATAGAAAACCAAGTCTTCAAATTGCAACAACTTTTTCTTTCAGTTCAAAATCAATTTAATCCAATTTAATCCAATTTGTGGTACTTTTATAACCCTCCTTATTTGACAAAGTAAGGATTTTGTTTCGTTCATGAGATAATAATAACTTATTTGAGAGAAATGAAAAAAATGAAAATAAAAATCTTGAGATCTCAAAAGTGCCAAAGAGACACTTCAAAATGAACATAGCTGTATTCAAAATTAATATATTCTAACCTACCCACCATGATTCAAATTAGGAAATTGTGTTTTCACGCTTTGGATTTTTTTTCTAAAAATGTCCTCTATTTTTTATTGTTGATTTTTAGGGACCGATAGCACTTCACAGGTTGGTTCGTTTTTGATTGGTTTTTAGGCACTCATAAAAATTACTAAAATTTTTTTTTATAAAAATTACTGGACTCTTAATTATTATTGATAATATTTGACTAAAAAAAAAAAAATAACTCTAAAAAATTGAAGAATAAACGAATATTGCGTATTCATAGTCCTTAATATGATGGAAAAATCAACAATAATGATTAATATCTGATAATTTTTGATATTTAATAATTTTTATGATTTTAAAGTTTTACTAATTTTTAGAACATAATTTTAATATATTATTTTATTTTTATTTCTATTTCTATTTTATAATTAAATACGATGGATAATTATCAAATTAAATAATTTTCAAATTAAATAACTATCAAATTAAATAATTACCAAATTAAATAATTTTCAAAAAATTTATTACTTTTGTTTTTTTGACTGAATTATATAAAATGAATCTATCTGTTAAAAATTTCAAAGTGCCGTGGAATGACTCGATTTTTCTCATTTTTTAATTATTTTACTCCCATTTTTACTTTTTAGTGATTCTAAGCTTTTTCTGATCATAAGTGCTTTTATACAACAATTAAAATTACAAAAATTTGTAAAATTACTCAACAAAATCAACATTTCGATTTTTTTGTTCTAGCTTTCTATCTAAACAAAGAATTATTAATTTAAAAAAATTTTCAAAAATTTATTCTAACAAACAAACACACAACAATAATATCTAAAAATAATTAACTCAAAAAATAGATTGGGCTAACCTATTTTTTAAAAGAAAAAACATCCATTTTATATATAGCGGAAGCATTAAGCTGCCGAAATGAAAAGGTATTTAAGGAGGTAATCGATATTCTAGCCCCTTTAACTGTTATGGAAAATTGCACGAAAAGGATAAGAAAGGCGATTTCTATTGTTCACAATTCGAGAAATTTGATTGATTTATCATTAATTATGAGAAAGCTTATCCGTTCCAAAGATTATCAAGTTAAAACAAGTTGTATGATTTTAATAAACACATTTTGTCATTCACCGAATTTTTCATTTCGGGTTTCTACAAGATTTGAGTTGATTGCTTTAGGGCTGAACAAATTTTTAAATCAAGTTGATAAAGGCGCTGATGAAGATTTAACAAATCAAATAAAAATTTATAAAAAACAGCAATTAAAAGATTTTGAAGAATTAAGAGTCTCGATTGGGACTGATAAATATGACATTTATTCACACCGGGCGATCCAAACTCTCTTTAAGGAATGCAAATCTGAAGAAGAGAGAAAAATGACCATGGAATTATTGAAACAATTAATTAAGATTCTATATAAAACAGAATTTGATTGGAAGGACATCTTTCAAGGGCTAATTGACGTTCTTAAATTTGGATATAATAATAGAGTTGATGCGTTTTCTTTCCAAAGTTTAATAAAACAAACCACATTAAGGGAGCCAAAAAGTTTTAGTGAAAAAAAGCAAATGAAAATTCACAATTTTAAAACTTTACGTACAAGACCAAATCAAATGAAAAGGAACAAAATACATCTTTCCAAATTTTTACCAAAGGAAAATGTTAAACAAAAAAAATACCATCTGAAAAAAAAATATCAAAATATCAATAAAAATAATCATAATCATTATAATAATAAACATAATAATAGTAACCAGAATAATAAATTAGATACCAATGGGAAGACTAAGACCAAAAAAAGATCAAAAACAGTTATTAATCACAATATACCAAATCAAATATTTTTTGATTCAGATGAATGGATTGATGATAGTGAACAAGTTTTAAAGAATAGTAACAGTAATAGCAACATACATAAGAATAGTAATAGGAATAAAGATAGGAATAACAAAAGTGATAGGAATAGGAATAGTAATAGGAATGGCAATGGAAATGGCAAAAGGGATGGAAATGGCAAAAGGGATGGAAATGGCAAAAGGGATGGGAATGGGAAAAGGGATGGTAACGGGAAAAGGGATGGTAACGGGGAAAGAAATGGTAACGGGAAAAGGAATGGCAATGGGAAAAGGAATGGCAATGGGAAAAGGAATGGTAATGGGAAAAGGAATGGTAATGGGAAAACGAATGGCAATGACAATGATAGTGTAGATAGAAAAAAAAGTGGGCACAGACATAGGGATAGGGATAAGGATAAGGATAAGAACCAAGTAACAAAAACAAATAAAAACAGATTAGGCCATAGGAATAAAAACAATAATCATCATTCAAAAAGCCATTCCCAAAAGAAAATTAGAAAAAGAGGACATAGTGTTGATTTGAATGGCAAGCTAATTGAAAAAAAAATACGAAGAAAGAAAATAAGAAAAAAAGCAATCAAAAAGGATATAAGCACAAAAACAGAAACGAATGAAGAATCCGAAAATACAACAAAAATTGGAAAATCTGAAGAAAAAACTCAAAACTCGTCAGTTATACCAAACCCACCAACATCAAAGTCAGATGATAATAATAAATTAGAAGAATCTGATAATAGTCCACCAATGTCAATTCCACCACCATTACCAAATTTAATGATTCCAGATTTTAGTAAAAAAAAAAAAATGAATGGCAAAAGATATGTGTACATTAGATGGGATCCGATAAAAAGTATAAACAATCCAAAAAAAAATACAAAAACGTTTTGGGATCAATTAATTGATGAAGACTTTTTTAATATTAACAAAAACGAATTGAAAACATTATTTGAACGAAAAAGCCGATTAAACAACAGTAATTTCAATAATAAATATTTGAAAAAAAAAAAGAGGGAATTGCTAATAAACCAGCAAAAGGCCAAAACAATTGAAATAGCGTTTCGAGAACAAAGCCCAACGCCAGAGCAAATCGAGGAAGCAATTTTGAGATTGGATAATGATTATTTCACGGAAAAAAACATTTTGTCCTTTGATAAGCTATTGCCAAGTGTTGAGGAAATCACAAAATTAACGGATTATATTGGTGATCAATCCGAGCTAACTTTCCCAGAAAGGGTGTACCTTCGATTGATCAAAATACCAAAACTTGAAAGGCGTATTTCTAATTGGAAGTTCTCGATCGAATTTAAATTCGTCGAAGAAATTGTGCTGAGTGAAATAAAGAAATTAATTAAGGCATGCTCGCTTCTGAGAAGCAGCCAGGGCATCAAAATAGTGTTCAAAACGCTCTTAAAATATGGGCACACCCTGAATGAAAATTTGAATGAGGACAGTGTCATCGGGTTCCAATTTGATATCCTTGATAAACTCGACCAAATGAAGGCCCCCCAAGACAAAAAAATATCAATGCTAAAGTATTTGATCATGGACTTAGAGAAACAGTCGCCAGAGAGCCTGAAAATCACTGAATTGTACCCACTGTTCAATTCTGCAAAAAATGTTTCCTTTAGGGTAATCGAACAGGAACTTGATACCAATTTTACCAAAATTGAAAACCTATCAAAGCATTTATCCGAATTTAAAAGGCCCACTGACGAGAGAGACAAGTTCAGACAAATAATGCTTCGGTGGGGCGTGGAGGCGAGTGAAATTATTGTACAATTGAGGAAAAAGGTCAATAGGTGCAACAATTTCTTTAAAAACACTTTGGAATTTTTTGATGTCAATTCGTTAGATCCCAAGCCAAATACTTTCTTTTCGAGCCTTTGCGAATTTTTAAAAAATTTTGATCAAACACTCAAGAAATACAAAGTCGAAAAAGAACAAGAAGAAAGCCAATTGAAATTAGAAAAAAGATTACAAAATAGGAAAATTACTAAAAGTTCCAATATGAGCAACATGGTTCACCAAAATGGAATACTTGAAAAAATTTCTTCAGGATTTTTGACAGGCGACATTTTCAAATTACGTTCATCAGGCGAAATGAATGATCTTGATGGCAGAAGAGTTGCAATTAAAGTTAAAAAAAATTACAACAGCTCGAGCTCAAATGAAGATTCTTCAGAGACAGACTTTTCTTCAGACGAAGATTAAGATTTTATTTTATTTATTGAATTTTTTTTTTGTTTTTTGAATTTAGAACTCTTATTGCAAGTTATATATTCTATTAAAAATTATTTTTTAGAATTTAATTTAAATATTTAATCATTTTTTTTCAGTTTTTATCAATAAAAATTAATGTTTTGTTTTTTTAAAGTTTTGATACGCTTGATTAGTGATTCTTACCTTAATATTTAAAAGATCCTATGTTGGAAAGCATTTGTACATCAATTTGTTAAAATAGTTTATACTATGTTTTGCTTACTCGATATTTTTGAGTTTTTTTTTAAAACCAACATTGTAAAACACATTAAAATATTCTTCAAAAAGTTTTACTCACTTTATAATCGAATTGGAAGTGGTTTTGTTGGGAAAATTATTACTTTTCAAAATTGATGAAATTTCAAAATTGTTCAAATTTTCAATTTTTCCCAAAAGAGACAATTCCATTGAAATAGATTGATGGTGGGATATTTTAAAACACTTTTTTGGGAAACATAAGGTATTTTAGGAGAGCTTAAGGTCATGCTTGGGTCGGCTAGAGTCTAACATATTTCCAAGAAAGTACGGTAAATTTATTTTAAAATATATTTAAAAAAATCAATCTTCAAAAAAGTATTTAAATATTCAAAATCATAAACTAGCATTTATTGACTCAAGGTAATAATTCATTTTTTTTCAGTATTGTATTACAGAAATAACAAATATTAAAAATTCTGATCTCGATTGTATCTGATATTTTTTTATGTACAACAATTGGAGTTTATTATTTTCTTATTAATCGAAAAAAATAGTTTTCATAAATTGTTTAATCACAACTCATTTTCAAATAGAATTGAAAATATATAAAAGAATTTGGTTGTTTAAAGAATCATTTGTACCCTTTCCATTTTTCCAGTTTTTATTGTAATTGCTTGTACATTGTCTTTCTCAAAAAAAGTGATGTTTTCTCTTTTCGTTATTTGGAAATATTTTTAACTAACATAATATTTTGAAATAAATACTTTGGTCATTAATTCAATTGGAATTTATTTTACACTTTTTTTCGTATTTTCAATTAACGAATGACTCAATTTATAAAGATAATTTTTTATAAAATATTAAAAAAAAAATTCCCCACTTTTTTGGAAATATCATATATTACAATTAAAAATTAAATGAAAAATTTTATTTTATTAATGGATACAATTATCCTTTGGACTTTGATTGTTATCATATCACAAGGTGGGTTATTAATAATCAATACTAAGAAAATGTGTCTAATTTTCGAACCACCTTCTTCTGGTGAAAACAATCAAACCCTACTTGTAATTTAAAGTATATATATTTTTAAATGATTTTGTTTTACTCATATAAATCAGGCTGTCAGTTGACCCAAAATATACACAAACGTAGTGAATAAAAAAGGCCCAAACAAAGAAAGAGAAATCAACAATTACAATCAAATTTTTTTTCAACTATATTAGTAAAAGAAAAATGGGAAAATGAAGTGAAAATCTATACACTTTTATTATCTCACAAAAAAAACCTATTATTTTTGCCAAATGAGAATTTGACAATCCAATAAAAGTAGTTCTCATATCAAAAAATTTGAAACATCAATTATCTCAATTTAGATGCCAAATTATTTGAATATTATCTTTATGGCTCTGGTTACTTAAGGTAATTGTCTCACTAAGAATTTCAAAATAAATTACTCAGTAAGAAAAAAAATTTATAATTTTCTCCAATAGACTTTTTCCAGATGCAAATTCTAAAAGTAAATCCTTTTTATTTTCATTTTTTTCCTTTTAAGCGAAAGAAAATTTTTTTCATTACTTTTTCAATTAAAACATTATTGAAACATAGTCACAAACCAATGAGTCAACGTGATCAAAACCAGTCGTTAACTAATTCCGATTTGCTTCGAATGGAACAATTTTCTTCAATGTTGCTTGGATATTCTGATCAATCAACAATAAAAGATTTCTTTTCGGATAGGAATTATGATGAGAACTCAACCATACAATCCGATCAGAACCGTTCATTTTCTCCAATAAATATAAGACAATCGCTCAATTCTTCTCGTAAGTATTAATTCAATCTTTCTTATTTGCTTATTCTTTCTCAATTTTTTTTTTTTTTTTAATTAAAATGTCTTGCTTGTATTTTACATTATCTTCCTTCCATTTTGCTTCCTTCTCCTTTTGGCTTGTGTTAATCTAAAAAAAAAATTTAATTGATCTGTATCATAGCAAAGTAACAACACCCAATTTGTTTTTTTTTTGAAATTTCTTTTCTTTTTTAGCAATCACAATAACCAAAATTTTTTATTTTTTCCTTCTTTGGTTTTTCAATCCACAAATTCAATCAATTTAATTCTTTAGCAACGAGTTTCCGCAATCACAAGAATTTGGTGATGAGACCTTTTCATTTAAAGAAGAGAACGAAATGAATTATCAAAACTATCGGCTTGAAAACATGGAATTAAAAAGAGAAATAGAAACGCTTCAATATCAAATCGATCAATTAGTAATTGAAATCAATAAAGAGAATCAATTAAGGACCCAAATTAATAAAGAACTAACAAGAATAAAAAAATGTATTAATATGTCCCAACAACAACAACAACAATCTTCAAAATATCAAAACAATTTTTATCTGAAAAAAAATAAAAACCAAACACGAAATCATTTTCGATCAAGAAACACAAATAATTCATCAAAAAGCATGTGTCTTGAGACTAATCAAAATGATCATCCTGAATCAAAACAGAATATTTTCAATAATAATTTCCCCAAAAAAAAGAAAAAAAGAAGATACTCCGATCAGTCTTTTCTTTATAAAAAAAGTAATGAAAATAATTATTATCAGAACAACAAGAGAAATAATTCCAAACAAAAAAACATCAAAAAAAACAAACAGCAACAAAAAAGTCTCCATACAAATCTTTTTAATACACAACCAAAACAAACACCACTACAACAAAATATTTTAGATCAATCAAATTTTTCTTTTTTTGTTGACGAATTGAAAAAATTACAAACGAATGAACAGAAAAAGTGATTTATGTGAAGACAACCAACCCTTTATTTAATCTCTTGCGTTGACTTTCCATTTAAACACACACATGCATATATAAATATGTGTATTTATAACACAAATTCTAAAGTTAATTCTACAGTTGTATTAAAAAAGTGTGTACTTTTTTTTTTTACAATTTTCAAAATTAATACATTATAAAATTTTATACAGCCATTTTAAAAAAGTGAGAATTTTAGAAAACTTTTTTAAAGTTTTATGTTTTAATAAATGAGAACTTTTTTTAAAAAAAGAGCTTTTCTTCTCAACCCAATCCCTGCCTCATATTTAAAGGTTGAATCTTCACTTTTTTCAAACAGAAAAACTTTTAAAAAGTTTTTAATAATCTGACAAAAGTTTTTACTTTATTAAAACAGGAAGCTTGAGGAAAGTTTTAATTCTGGAAAAAGTTTTCACTTTTTTAAAATAGATGTAAACATAATTCTATTTCTATTTATTTCAGATTTGGTTAGTTTGAAATAACTTGTAATTCTACTCTTGTTTTTTTTTTTTTTATTATTTGGTGATTAACATGTTGGTACTAATATTTTAAATTTGATAATATTGGATTAAATTTATCATCATGTTTTTTTTTTTTAATACTTAATAAAGAGATAATTTTTAATTGAAAAAATCAAAAAATTTAACAAAATAAAAAAATTTTACATTTTGATCAACTATTTTTTTTTTTTACAAATTTTATTATTTTTAGCATTGGCAATACGAACAAATTAAAAAAATTATTAAAAAAATTTAATTCAATTTCCATTTTTGTTTAAATCTTATAAACTCTACTTTTAAACTATTCTTTATAAACTAATTATTTACATTGAAAATTTCAAAGATCAATTAATTCTACATGGTTCTTAATTTTTAAACCAATATTATCTTTACTTCATAACCCTGTAAAAATTTTAAAAATGGAAAATGAAACAAAAATTTCAAAACAACTGTTTGAATTTATCCGTAAAAGACAAAACAATCAGATTCGTGATTTTTGAACTGTATTAATAATATCGTACCCAAATAGTGAAATCGCTGTCAAGGTTTTAATTCAAAATTATAATTTGTCAAAATAAATCAAAACCTTTTGAAATTTTTAAGTATGAAAAATTGTAACAATTAAAGGTAAGCACATTTTACCCATTTTGGGTATAACAGTTTATTAGAAACTGAATGATTTAAAACATTTCTTCAATCAAATATATTAATATTGTAATAAATAGCGATCTGTAGGATATCCCAGTATAATATCTTAACATACAATTTAAAAAATGAAAATAATTAAAAAAATTGATCAAGAAAAAAAAAAAAAAATCATTTATTTCTTGATCTTATCAGTAATAGTGAATATAATTACTGATTCTTTACTTGGTTTTAATTTTAATTTTGAGAAAAAATTTTTTTTTGGAAACTAATAACTTCTATTTCGAGAGGTAATGAAAACGAATTTTATTCCCGTTTTCATCTAATCAACCTAATTCTGGGATTTTGTTTGGAAAATAGGATCTTTTTTGAATTCTTCTTCAGAAATAATTATTTATTTGAAGGATTTGTTTGATTTTATGATTATTTATTTTCCATTAAAATGAGAACTAAAAATAATTAATAAATATGTTTGAAATTTTTTCATCAGTTTTTTTTTTCTTTAAGTTGAACAAATTGTGTAGTTCTTTTTGATTCCGAGAATTCAATCCTCTCCTTTATTTTAATTTTTACAAGAATTTTCTATATTTTGGCTTGGTTTGATAAAAATATTTGAAAATGGAATTCTTTGAAAATAAATATAAAAAAAATATTGATTTTTTTTTTCAATAAAAAAGATAATAATGGGGTTATAAATACAAGGTAATTCCTTACTTTTATTTATCCCGTTTAAGAATAAAAAGAATATATTTCCTTAAAAATAGCTTTTATCCGAATTATTTTTTTTTTCTCTCTTGATTTCTATAAGTTTATTTGGAAAGATAATCTTTTGTGTTTGGTCTTTAAAAAGAAAAGATTTTTAGAATTTTAACGTTCCTAAATTCTAATTATTTAATATTTTTTATTGATTTATTTCAATTATTCACCCTAAACACATTTCTAGCTCGAAAATATATTTAATAAAACCAAAAATTTAATCAATAATAAATGTTCAAAAAATTGAAAAATTAAAGATATAATCTCAGATTGGCTTTAGGTTTCTTATTCAATTATCAAATATAACTGTGAATGATATTTTGTATTTCAAATTACAAAGATTCCACAACACTTGTAAAATCTTTTTACAGAAATTCTTAATATTAAAATTTTCTAAAATTGTAAAATATAATTACTTGCTCCAAAACTAAATCTTTTCTACGAAATTTTGACAATTACATAACAAACTATTCTTGTTCTTATGGCAAAAATGAAATAAAAAGAAACACTTGAAACGAATACACAAAAATTATTCAATTTAGAAATAGATAAAGATATAGATTATTTTTAGGGACTTGTTCATTATATAAAGAAAACCAAATAATTTTGAAATAAGATCGATTTCAAATAAACATAAATAAAGATTAATCTCTTTAATATTATTCAAAAAAAAAAAAAAATTGAATCATTGATTATTTTTTCTATGGTTAATAAGACAGAAAATTATGATTCTTTATTGAAATTTCTAAACAAAAAGTTAGAGATTAGGAAAGTACTAACTTAGGATAAAGTGTTGTTAAGTACTTTCAAGTGCCTATTTATTTTTTTTTTTTAATTTAAGAAATAATTAAATAAAAAATAAGATTTAACTATATTATTTCAAAATTTTTAGAACCTTATAGCAATTCTCTTGAGTTTTTCTGTTTTATTCTGGGAAGTGTTCTAGGTTTTTTTTAATTTTAGAAATAAAAAGAAAATTTATTAAAATTTTCTTTTTATTTCTCAAATCAAAAAAAATCTAACAAAAATATATTTATTTTCCAAATGAACAAAAAACTCAAAAAAATTTAATGACTGAGGCCGTCAAGTGTCTTAGAGTAGATTCAAGTGCCTAAGTTTTCTTGATTTTTTTATGTTTTATCCCTAAAATCTATCCATTTTTCAAATAAACAGAAAACTCAAGTGAAGATATCAGCAGTTTTCCAAATTTCAAAGAATATGATAAAATCAAGGATTTTTCTCAATTATTATAAATTAAGGAAAAGCTAACTTAGTTTTTTTTTTTTTAAGAAAAGAAATAAACTGATAATTAAATTATTTTTTTAACTTATTTCTTTAATTTTAAAAAAAATCTAACTAGTGTAAGATGAAATTAATTTTTTTGAATCATCTCTCTTCAAAAAAAAAAAAAAACACTCAATTATTCTAAAGTATATTTTTTCAAGTTTAAAGTTGTAATTCAAATGCAATATTTCCAGCAAAAATTTTAATATCTTAAAATTATCATTTTTTTTTTGAGTTTAGAATTATTATTTTATAGATCAAACCCTGATTCCCCCCCTTTATCATCTTTAATGTTCTGAAATTCTTTCAAATTCTAATATTTTTATAGTTACCTTACAATAATCTATAACATTTAAAAAAAAAAATAATTTTAAAAAAAAATTTCAAATAGTTATTAAAATTTTTAATTATAGAGATAATTTCCAATAATTCTTCTTTTATTTTTATTAAATATAACTGGGATTTTTCTTATTTATAATTCACTATTTAATAATTAATCATATGTCCATTGAAAAATATAATTTCATTAATGTAATAAATTAATTTTTTTAAACAATTGCTTACAAAAATAAATAATTTTAAATTCATTGATTTATAAAATCATAATGCTTTTAAATATATTTTTGTAACAAAAAAACAATACCTTGGAACTTTATGATAAAACTCTCATAGTTTTTAAAAATCTTTTTAAACAAGAAATTTTGTTTTAATTTATTTTTAGGTATTTTTTCTTTTATACTTGTGTTCAATATATCAACCATTTTCAAGACAACGATTATATTCAAAATCAATTTTGCTGATCCCCAACTTCATAAAGTTGCAAGATATTATATTTTTACTTGTTTAAAATTGTTCATTTTTTTTATTTTTATTTTTTTTTTCTCTATCTTTTTCTTTTTATCATATGAAAAGAAAATGATAAAAATTCAATTAAAAAGTCTTTATTTAAAAACAATTTAAACAGGTTTTTTTTTAAAAAAATGAACCTATAATATTTCCAAAGGGACTTCTCACAATAAATTATTTATAAATATATATATATAGGTATATTATTAGAATTTCCCCTTTTAAATTACAACAAAAATAATCTTCAGCTTCATTGATTGTTTTTGATCAGTTAAAAATTCAACTAAGAATCTAAAAAATATTTAAAAAAGTTAAAAAGATTTTTTCGAAAAGTCACTTATTTGTAACAAAAATTCCAAAGATCATTTAATATTATTTTTTAATTATCTTTCATAACTAAAAATTCCTTGTAAAAAAAAAAAAGTTTTTGAATGGATAAAAATGAAAAAAAAAAGTTGTTTAAATTCTTTTATTTGAGTTCTAAATTTGTCAAATATCTTTTTAAAATCTATTTTTTCATTGCAATAAATTAAGTTTTTTTTTTTTTTTTTTACTTTTTTCTGAAAATCTTCTAATGATATTATCAACACTTTTTTTTATTAATCAAATGGATTATTTTTCAAATTCTTTTACAATCTTTGTTAATTTTTTCAGAAAATCATTTTCTTGCTTGATTTGATAATATTCCGGAGCATCCTGGAGCTCTTCAGGAACGAATTCATAATTATCTGCATTTAAAACGATTTCATCAGTATACAGATATCTAACCAAAACTTCTATTGCTTCCAGTGAGCGATTAGAATAGTCCGTTACATGATTTGATTCGTCTTGTATATTTCGAAACATTTCTCTAAAAAGGCCACTTCGAGCTAATAATACAAATTTATGAATTGGCACTTCTTCTAGAAACTCATCATCATCATCGTCGTCATCGTTTTCGTCGTCGTCGTCGTTTTCATCTTCTTCATCCTCTTCTCTGACTCTTATAATAAAATCCTTTGTTTCTTCATCTTTCCAAAGATTTGTTAAATCGGCTTTTAATTTTTTATTTTCCCAATTATTTATTCCACATTGTAAACAAATTTTTTTTAAAATTTCTTTGTTTTCAATTTTATCCGAATACAACCAAATAAAAAAACTTTTGATTTCATTCTTTGTAAAATTGCTTAATTTTTGTTTTAATTCTTCAATTTGAATATTTGTTCTAAATTGAACAAATTGTGAATGGAATTTAATTCCATTAATTTCTGCATCTGTAAATTCTTCATTATTAAAAAAATCAAAGAAATCGGTTAAAATGGATCCAAGTGGTTCAATATTATGAATAAACGAGTTGAATGCACCACACGTAACTATAAGGTTATCATTATAATGAATGTTTGGTATTTTTAAAATTGTTGGATTTGTGTGGTTATTATTATTATTGCCAAGTTGTTTAGAGGAGTTCGATCCCCAAATATAAATTTGATTTGAAACACTCTTTGCAAGAAAATGATAGCATCCACAAGATATTTGATTAATTTCGATATCCTGTAATTCAGGTGGAATTTGGAATTTTGTTGTTGTGGAGGTATTAATATAACTACGGTTTCCACATAAATAGACACGATTGTCGACAAGTGCAATGGAAACATCATACCCCCCTTTAATATCCTGTACATTCTTATTCTTAAAGTCAACAACTTCAGTAAAGTTCAATACAGCAGATGTTGTGCCCAGCCCAAGTTGTCCATATCCATTTTTTCCAACCCCAAAAATTTTATCATCATTTGTCTTAATAAATGTATGATATGAATATAATCCTGCCCATACTTTTTTTACATCCTTTCGAATAAAAGTTGGTACTCTGGTGGACGACGAATTCCCCATTCCCAATTGTCCTAAAATTATGAATTTTTAGAATTTTAAGAATTATTATTTTTTGAGAAAAGAGTGAAATTAAATTAAAATAATAAAACTATTTTTTAACCAAAATTCGAACAATTATTTCAATTAAGACCCGTACATTTTAGAAAAAATAAAATAAAAGAATCACTAAACTTGTTATTAGAGTTTTGATTGTAATATAGCGTATAATGGAGTTCCTATTTTTTTTTTTTTCTAGAATTCAAAAGAATATAGTATAATCATGGATTTTACTCTATTCTTTTAAATTCTGGAAAATCCAATAGTGGTTTTCTTGAGGTTTTCTGTTGTATTTGTAAAGTGTTCTAGGTTTTTTTTACTTTTCGAAATAAACAGAAAATTTTAATAAATTTTCGGTTTATTTCGAAAACTCAAAAAAACCTAGAACACTTCACAAATAAATAGAAAACTCAAAAAAACCTAACGAAAATATATTTATTTGATGAATAAATAGAAAACACAAGAAAAGATAACGGTGCTTTTCCAAAATTCAAATGAAATGAGTGAAATCTTTGGTTTTACTCCATTTTTTTTTTTTAAAAAAAAAACCTAACAACAGCAGAATAGGAAATTCTAATTATTAATCACAGATTTTGGAATTTTTATTTATCATTGATACTCTTTTTATCGGATTTTTATCCATCCTGTGTATTCTGGGGAAGTTTCGTCAGGAGTCACAGAATGCAGTAGTGCTAAAAGTTGTTTTCCAGTTTTCAAAAGAACTAGAGTAAAATCCTCATTTTTACTCTATTTTTTTAAACCCTAGAAAAGCTAACGGCAATTTTGATTCATTTTTATTTTGAAAAAATTTATTGTTTTTCTTTATCAAAACAACAAATAAAAAAAAAAAAAATGTCAATTTTTGATTACAAAATCAAGAGGTTTTCTCAACAAAAACAGAAAACTCTAGAAAATCATTGTAATGTTTTTTTTTTTAATTTTGAAAATAAAAAAAAAATTCCTTTTTATTTCTCGAATTAAAAAAAAAAGCATATGTACATAAAGTCAATTGACTAACACACCCAATAGATTTTCTTGAATTTGAAAGAATAGAGTAAAATCTTTAATTTCAATTTATTCATAGGAATTGAGTTTGCATTATTTTTTTTCAATTGCTCCAAATTTTTCAATTAAATTGTAATTTTTTTATCAAAATTTAATAAATATTGTATTTCAAAAAATATACTTTTGAATAAATAATAATAACTTAATAAGAAGTTTTCACACCAATAATAGATAAAGAAAAAGCATACAAAACAAAAAAAATATTTTATTATCAATTTTTTAAAAAATTAAAATTTCAATTTTTAATATTTTATAATTTCTAAATAAACCGACTCAATGAAAATATCGTCAAAAATATTTTTATTAAAAGACTTGTTTTTCAAATTTTTGGAATCTAAACTCCATTCCAAAAATTGTGGCACACAAAAGATAATAAATTGAAAAAAAAAAAATTATCTTTGAGTATTCAGGAGCAACTAATTATTAAATCTGATTTGTAATTCACTTTTAAATCATTCTAAACATATAAAAACCTGATATTTTAAAAATTATAAAAAAGAATAAAATCAAAAACTTTTAAAAAAGTAAATCACAATTTTTGAAATGAGCCTTACGGATTTTTTATTACTGAACTTTCACTTGAAAAAAGGTTAACACGAAGATTTTTTGCTATTTATTAGAGTCGTTTTAGAAGACATTTCATAGTCTCAGTTTTCTTTAGGGCTATTTGTCTTCTCTAAAATCTTTTTTTTTTTTTCACAAGATTTTTTACTCAAAAAAAAAAGAAAAACAAAAATCTGAAAAAATTAAAACAAAAATTTGCGAAATTAGAAAAAATGATTCTAATCCGAAAAATTGAAAATATTTTTTTTGATAAGAATACAGGGATAAAATCGCAGAATTGCTTCCAATAACATTATAAAGTGAGTCAAAATTTTTGAAAAATAGCTTAGTTTAATAGATTTTTTGTTAAAAATAATAATGCTAAAAAGTTGAATAAATTAATAATCATATAATAGAGTTTTCCATCGAAGTGTAACAAATTCGCGAATTTTGTTGTGCACAAAAGACTCTTTTTTTTTTTTGTGAATAAATACTTTTTTGTAATTAGTCATTTGTTTGCGGAAAAGTCGAGGTTTTTACTGGTAAGTTAGATATTGTTTTTTATGAATAAAAAAAAAAACATCTAATAATAGGACATTGCTGAAAAATACTAAATCAATTTGAAGTTTTTTTTATTTTGGATCTTTAATTATTATGTCAAAACAATTATTTTACTTCCCCTTTCATTTATTTTTCTTTGTCTGTGAAAACAAAGATACAATTAATTGTTTGGAATCTTTTATTTTGGTTTTATTTTCCAAGGAGAATATTTTTTTTTTAATTAAAGATCCAAAATAAAAAAAACTTCAAATTGATTTAGTATTTTTCAGCAATGTCCTATTATTAGATGTTTTTTTTTTATTCATAAAAAACAATATCTAACTTACCAGTAAAAACCTCGACTTTTCCGCAAACAAATGACTAATTACAAAAAAGTATTTATTCACAAAAAAAAAAAAGAGTCTTTTGTGCACAAGTAACAAAATTCGCGAATTTGTTAAATTTAGATTTAAATCCCTAATCCCAATAATTATTTTGTAGTCATTTTAAGGATAAGTGTCATATAATATGAAAATTTTTGTCAATTTCATTTCTCGAATTGGTTTGAATAATTAAAGTACTTTTAAACTGAGAACTTCTTCCTCTATTGTCAAATTAGTGGTGATAATTTTAGGTGAATCTGATATTCAAAAAATGTGAGAATTTAAATCTCGAAGTTCGTAAACAATAGGGTTGTTTTTAAAAAATAAAATGTTTTCTTTGGTCGTTGCATTGTTTAAATGGAAATACTCTTCAAAACATTTGGCTTTTTTTAATTTCGAACAACTTAAAAACCACAAAAAAGATAAAATCGAATATTGGCCGAACATTATCTCCCAAAAATATTAGTCGTCCAAATGCTTCATAAAATCAATCATTTAAAGATCAAAAATTATTGAAAGGTTCCATTTTGATCATAGCAGGTAGGTCTTTGTTTTTGAAGTAAAGAAAAAACAAAAATAAAAAAAAGAAAATGATAAGAGCAATTCAAACCATTTGAATTAAATCCCATCCCATACATGTGGCCATTTGAACACAAAACAAAAGATTGAAGTACACCACACTCAATTTGCTCAATTGTAAGTTTCTTTTCTTTAAAAAAATTCAGCTCTTTTGGATGATCGAAGTTACTTGAATTTCCTTGCCCTAATTGCCCATTTGAATTTGAAAGAAGGCCAAACATCTTATTACTTTCTGTCAAAATTAAAAAATAATTAAAGCCAGCCAAGAGAACAACAACATTCTCGTTCTCGTCAAAATCTAGCGGACTGTTGGGATTCGTACTCAGGTAAATCTTGTTTTGATCGGTAACAACACACGTTATTCCAGAACACCCAGCAACAAATTTTACATCTTGTAAATGTTCTTCTTCAATCAATTTCGGTTGGTTTAACAAACTGTTTTTGTTAACAAAAAGACAGTTTCTTGTGTTTGCTCCAAAAACATAAAAATATCTTGGTATCATTTTCAAGAAAAATTATAAAAAAATAAAAATGCTTGAAAAAATAGAAAAAATGAGAGAGAAATTCGCGACTTGAGATAATTGGTAACATTTTAATTTTAAGGACAAACCGAACAAATAGTGGTTAGTTTCTCTTTTCAAGATTATGTAGATTATCACCAATTATTTGATTTTTTGTTTTTAACCCCAAATTTACTCAAAATTCTCAAAACCTGCGTAGACTACAGATTATGGAAAAATTGAAAACAAACCAAAAAAAATTGGTCAAAAATATAGTTTTAAGTGATAGGATCAAATACAAGACTCATTGAAATATAAAGGATTAATAGTTTAATAATAATTACAATGATGACCATGATTCCTGATCTCTCAGAAAAAATTTTGTTAAATAAAAATAAATTATAAAAATTCGATTCTACTACAATTTTACTTGTAAATTTCTAAGAAAAAATTTAAAAAAAAAAAACGAAAATTAAAAGTGGGTTTGAAAATTTTTTTTATTTTATTAGTTTATAAATTTCACCTTTTTAGATGATATTAAAGCTCAATTCATTTGAGTAATATTGTGATTTTGGATTTTGATTAAATTTGAGAAGTTGTTTATAAACAAAACCAAATCAAATTTATAATTACCTATATAAAATATTTTTGAAATAATGAATAATTTTTGGGACATTGTATAATAAAAGAGAATTGAGATAAATATAATCTTGATTTTATGTATTTTTTAAAACTTTATATCAACTTTTGAGAATATCAATTCATTTTATTTTAAAATATATTTGAGATACAGTAACAAGTCTTAGTAGGTGCATTAAATTATGTGTTTTTTTTTTTTTTTTTTTCATTTAATTTTCAGTTATTAAAAAAATAAAATTCATTTAGTTTTGTTTAAATTCAAGAAAGGGATGTCATAAAATTTTCTGAGAATTCAATTTACTTTTTGAAAAATAATAATAAATTATTTATTTAAAAGTGTTCAGACTTTGATTTGATTTTATTAGTAGTTTTTTTAATAAGAGTTTATCCGACTTGAACTAAGAAATATTGAAAATTATTACATTTATAAAATGAAAAATTGGCTTATTTTGTTCCCTGATTATATATTTTAAAATATTTTTTTCGCAAATTTATACAATATTTGGGTAGCTATGAAACTATTCTTTTTAATTTCTAAAAAGAAAATTATGATTTATTTATTTTGCAAAATACACTAGAAAAATAAAAAAATATTTGTTCTTTTATACATTCATGATATTTTATTAATATATTTTTCATTTTAAAAAGTGATAATTGACTATTTTTGAGGGTGTTATGAAATTATTGCTTTATAATAGTCGATAAATTCTTACATAATAATATTTATTTATTTTTATTGTTTTTTTTTGAAAAAATAGTATTGTTTATCAGATAGATAGATTTCTAATAAAACAAAATCAAATAAATTATCTTTGTTTAGGTGGATTTTGGATTATTAAAAAGCTGGTTCAAATATTTTTAGATTATATTTTACTTTCAATAAAAATAATCTAAAAAACAAAAATATTTTATTTTGATTAATTTTTCCATTGTTTACATTGGCGGATTTATTTTTTAATGAGAAGAAGAGTTACAAAATAAAAATAAAAGGTGATTACTTGTCAATATACCGAGATATATAAACATGAGAGTATGAGTTATTTAGAAATTAATTCGAAAAGGCAAAGATAATTGTTTTTTAGTATTTAATTGATTTCAAATTAAAATTAAAAACGAAATTTCAAAAAGTAAACAATATTTGCTCAAATGAATACTCAAACATCAACTACAGTCAGCTCAACTTTTAAGGCAGAAACTTGAACCAAAATTTAAGGTAATATAAAACTCAAATTATATCCCAAAAAAGAATTCGAGTATAATAATTTGTTTAAAAAAAAATTCCAAAAAATATACTTTTATTTGAGATGTATTTTTGATGTATATTTCTTTCAAAGTGTGTGTCATAAAAGTTGAACCGGATGTATCAAAATAAGTAAAGTGGTCAAGAGTTTCATATTTAATATTTAGGATGTTTTCAATTGAAGATAATTTTGGATTGTTTGAATTATTTATCAATTACTACTTTTCAACATGTATTATACTGTCTTTTTCATTATATTTCATTAATTTTTCTTAATTTTATTAACAGATGTTAATATAATTTCTTGGAATTGATTAGAATAGGTAATATTATTTACCAATTCTCTATATATAAACAAAAAATGTTATTATTAGAATACATTATTTCATAATAAAATTTTTCTTAATTGTTTTTTATAATTATAAATAAGTAGAGATATTTATTATTAATATATATTCTTAAATTTTGTACAGAATGGGAGTAAATCTAATATTACTTTTAGTCTTTAACTTATTACTAATTCAATTAAATAATTAAAGAATGATATAAAATTTACTATTATTTCTTTAGATTATATGTTAAATATTAAAAGTTTAAAAAAAAGTATTTTGGGGTTATTTGTAACTAAATATTTTTTTTTTTTGAGTTTTATTTGTATTTTTTTTATTTGATTTCTGAAAAAAATGATTTGAACTTTTGATATAAAAATAGATACTTTTTTCAAGTTTAATATAAACTAAATTTTATAATAAAGGGTACATGTTACATTTGAATTTTGAATTTCTATTTGTATTTTTTTGAAATTTTTACTCTCAAAATGAAAAGTTTGAAAATAAATGATTTTTTCTTTTATTTATTTTTTTCACAGTATTTTGTTAAAATGGAAAATAAAAATGAAAAATTTGGAAAAAAGAAACAGATGAATTAATGAAAAAATTGTTTTCAAATATGAAAAAGATATTAGATTTAGTTATTCAAATGGAAGGAGAATCTATAAATGTGTTTTATTAATTTTTGAAAATTTCTATTTTTTATGTAATGCTTATTACAAAATAAATTTCCCATTTTTTTTTAATTATAGTTTTTCCTTTTTTATTATTTTATTTTTAGAGAAAAATAAATATCTCTTGAGTATAGAACTGAATATTAAAATAGAAATTTTTATATTATAATAGATAACTTCAATTAGAAAAAATATTTTTCTTTAAAATTTGATTTTTAATGGGTAAATGATTTTGAAATAGAGTTTATTTAATTACATTTTTTTTTTCGATTTAAATATTATTTTTGTTACAGAAGTTATTTTAAAACACAGTTGTTTAATTTTTGAATTATATTTTGACATATCCTTTAGAGATAATAAGATTACTTATTCTACATGAGAAATATTTTTTAAAAAAAAAAACATAATTCATTATAATATTGGATTTTGAACTTTTGGGAAAAATTAAAAAGAAATAAATCAAAACTTTAAAAAAATAATACTTTTCTAAAAATAACATTAAACGAAAGTTTGGTATTATAGTAATCAGATTTTTGCTTCATTTTAATTTCCAAGGTGTATTAATTATTTTTTAGATTTTTTATTTAATTTACTTGAAGATTTTTTTAATAATTTTACTTGTCCATTAAGGTTTACAGTCCCTGAAATTTGAAAAAAAGGTTATCTTAGGTAGGGTGTAATGTCTTTGGTAATTTGGTTCTTATCTGATCGATCTTGGGCTTGATATGGGTTTTAAAAATGGTTCAAAATGGTTATTTTTGACAATTTATTTTTTTTTTTTCCGAAATCGGAATTGAAGAGTGTAAGACTAATATATCGGAATTTAAGTTATAAAAAATGTTTTTTGTGTGTTTTTGATTGAAATTTTTAATTAGGTTCGGTTTTATGTAGATCTTTTAAAAAAAATGTTTTTTATTTCGTTAATTGACTAATAAGTAAATCAAAATTTTCTTCTATAACCTAAAAACCTATATCTATTCTTAAACACATAACCAGTCTATTAATCTTATACTCTTTAATTCTGATTTCGGAAAAAAAAATTAAAAATAAATAGCAAAAAACTGAGTATTGGAAACCCTTTTAAAACCCCTACCTTGTCCAAAATCGATCAGATAAGAACCAAATTAACAAGACATTACACCCTAAACAAGATAATCTGTTTTCAAATTTCAGGGATGGTAAACCTTAATGGATTGAAAATTTTTGTTGTAAAAATTTTTGTAAAAACAAATATTCATTTGCCAAAAATTTTCCTTTTTTGTTTTTGGGTTATTTTCGTTGAACTTGAAAACTATTTTCCGTTTTCTGTTTTCTGTTAAGTGACAAACCAACTAAACCTCATGAAATTAAAATAAAATATTGTAATTTCGAAAAAAATTAAAAAAAAAAATGTAAAAGATAAGTACTGATTCTCATTTTCTCAACAATTTTTCTCTGAAAGATTGGTTTATTCTCAAACGAAAATTATTTGTAAAAACTGTTCACCAATACCGAGAAAAGTATGTGGCCCTTCAAGAATAAGAATTTATGAGATAAAATGATTCTTTTTTGTTGACTAAACACAATGACAAGGCAAATTTAATTTGGAAAGATTATTATGCAAAAAAAAACTGGAAATATTAGAAGAAGAAATGAGATAACAACCAAAACTATTAATTTCTAAACTTCAAATTCATTTTTCCATTTTTTTTGTATTTTTCACAATTTTTTATTCTTCCAAAACCTACGGCAAATTTCTTGGAAAATAACAAAAACAAATGGGAGATCTATTAATTGACAAAACACCTGTCCAGCAAATAATTGAGTTAACACCAAAAGCTGATTTAGACAATTACTATTATAATTCTCTTTTGGATTGTATCAACCAAAGCCAGACTGCACTTGTGAATAGTATTCAAGAAACCCAAAAACAAAACAAGACAAAACAAAAAAAAAAAGCAAAAGAGATGCTACAAACCAAAGAGGTGTTAGAGAAAAAGATTGAGGTTATTAAGAAGTTATTTATTGATTTGTTCAACCCAATATCATACTGTTGGGATGATATACTTCTTCAGCTTAATCGGGATTTAATAAAATATACCAAAAGGAAAGAAAAAGGAAACGATCAAAAACAAAAACAAAAACAAAAACAAAAAACGAAAGAAGGCCTGGAAGAGGATGACTTTTTTCAAAAAAAGTATATTTTTTATCCAAAAAAAAGTTGGTCAATACTCTCTTTGGGGTATGTTTTAAGAGATCTCTTTGATAATTTAAAAATTATTATTTCAAATAAGAAGCTAAAGAAAAAAAGTAACAAAAAGCAATTACAGAAATTAAGGCCATTTGTTGATTTGTTTCAAATAATTGTATATATTTTAAAATTTCAAGAACTTTCATTTAGTCAAACAGAAACTCAACTAACAAAAAGAAAAACAAAAACAGGAAGAAAAACAAAAACAAAAAGAAAAAGAAAAACAAAAACAAATAATTTAAATAATGAATCTTCATCTTCTGAAGACGAATTAATTAAACTAAGTGAAGAAGACAAAAGTGAAAGTGAAAGTGAAAGTGATAATAATGTCATGAATACAAACCAAGAAGGCAAAATAGAAAATCGACAGCCACATGACAATTTTTATATTTCGGAAGAACTCATTCAAAAGCAGGAACCAGACATTTTAAATCTAAAAAAGCCCATTCCTTATTATTTTGTATACCAATTTGAAAAAACCTTTTCTACGATGTGTAACAAAGTCAATGGTGCGTATGCAGCGTGCGGGTGGAGTTACAAAACGAAAAATATAATTCTAAGAAGGATCAAATTTGCGATGTCCTCGATGAAATATATGACCTTCCACAGGCGAGCCGCTCGAAGAGCTGCGGTGTTGAAGGACGAGTGCGCGCTACAGTATCTGCTTGGGCTTTGGAACACAACAGAAAGCAACCGACTCATTCGGTGGATCGCGTTCCGACCCTTCCCAAGAATTAAGTATGAAAGGCTCAGGTACATCTCGGGCACGGACAGTGATTGCGCGCTCTCCAAATCGAAGGGCACATACAAGGGCCGTTCGATCCCCATCCGGCTCATCAGCAAATCAAAAAAGCCCATGGAGAACAGCACGTTTGTCTTGCATTTCCATGGCGGCGGGTTTATTGCGCACTCAAGCTTCTCCCATTCGCCCTATTTGCGCAATTGGGTCAAGGAAACGGGATGCACAGTGATTTCTGTCGATTACACAAACCCCCCCAAGAAGCATTTCCCCTACCAAACAAATGAGTGCTATCAGGCCTACCTTTGGCTAATTACACAAAAGCCCAATTCAAAAATTATCATCGCGGGTGATTCCGCTGGCGGGTGCTTAGCAATAACAGCATTTATCAAAATTTGGAAGCATAAGCTCGACAAGCAGCCAGACGCACTTTTGTTAGCTTACCCCGTGACCAATATGAAATACCAATTTGGCCTATCGCGCGTACTTTTTAGTAACGACCCTTTTTTTAGTTATTCCATTTTAAAAACTTGTCTTGATTGCTATTTACCCGAAAACGAATCCATTTTGTATCAAAATAATAATGGTGAGCTCAAGAAGAAAGCCAAGAAGAAAAAGAAGAAGATTGGAAATAATACTGCCTTTTCAAAGGATTTAGATTATTCCAAACCACTTCTTAATGATAAATTTAATCAAATAGATGACGAAGATGATGAAATTGATAATTTTGAAGAAGAAGAAGAACAACAACAACAACAACAACAAAAAGAAAAAGAAAATAATAAATCAGAAAAGAAAATTAATCCGTTATTTGCACCGCTGTATATGCCAGATGAGTGTATAAAAGCATTTCCCAAGACCCTGATATTAGGCGGGTTATTTGATCCTTTGTTGGACGACTATACCTTACTCGCTGAGAGATTTAATTACTTAAATCATCCCGATTTTAATTATCGTATTTACCGGCTCCCCCACGGATTTTGGTCATTAGAAAATATGTTAAAGGAATCAAAAATCCCTAACAAGCACACAATTGATTTTATAAAAGAAGTTTTTAATTAATGATCCATTAATCGATATAGATAGATATAGATGGATAGATCCGTCTGCTTATTTATACATCGATTTATTTATAGAATTATCTAGAATCGTTTTCTAACAAGAATGCATGGGTTTCTCTAGTAGGAAGATAAAAATATCTTTTATTTTTAAAAAATCTAACTTTATAATTTAATAAAAATTAAATAAAATAACAACAACAATAAATTAATAAGATGATAAAACTTTTATTCTGTTTTATAAATGAGCATATATGTGAACTATATTTCAAAAATATCAAATCATTTTTTGTTTCAGTTTTATAAATTAATTCGGGTGAGTCTATGTTAATGTGTCAAAAATTTGGATTTTATTTATGAGAGATTTTGATGATAACATAATATTATCATGATGTTAACAATTGATTTAAGATATTATTAAAAAAATCAAGAAATCGCTTTATCTCGAAAAATCATAAAATCGCGATATTCCACATTATCACAATAAAAAATAATTATCGCAAAAAAACAAAAAAATTATTTTTTTGAAATCACCTTAAAAAAATCTCTTAAAAAAAACTCTTGACTTTTACAAAGCTTGTACACTTTAAAAATGTTAGAAAAAGTTTTTGTAAGGGTTGTGAATTGTCTTCGAGTGTTTGAAAGTTTGGAAAGACAGAAAACTTTTTTAAACGGAATGAGACTGTTTTGTAGTGGAAAAAAAATTTTTTTCTTTTCATTTTTTTTTTAACAAAATATACAATCTTGAAACGGATTTTATGATCCTAACAAATAATAACCCATTTTAACAATATACTTGAATATAAAATAGATGCGTTTTTTTTAAAATGGAGTTATTTCCTTCACAAGTTAAATAACCAAAAAGAATAAAGAGTTATTTTCCTTCTTATGTGTGATCGATCAAACAATAACCTCTCAGCTCTAGTTGTGTTTTCTATCCAATACAAAGATATGAGAAGAAGAATAAGAAGACAACAATTGTACAAGAAAATCTTAATACTTATTGATAATTCTAGGTTGTTCTGAAAACCTTTGAAAAGTTATACAACCCCTTTCAGCTTTCATAGAATATTGGAATTGTTTTCGCCCAAGAAATATATTCTTTAAAGAACGAATGAAGGGTTGGTTGTTTTAGAAGCTCTTTTATTCAACATAATTTTCAACACCAGGATTGAATGGGATAATATTTATTTATCTTTTGTTGTTATTGTTGTTGATCTAAAAGGATCGATAGATTTGTCAACCAAATCAAATGAAAATACAAATAAAACTCTCTGATTAGATACTTGATTGGATCATTTAATCTGTTTTATTGTTTTTTCAAAGAATAACTTTTTTTTAGATAATATTTTTTTAGATAAAAAAAAATTAGTTTCTATAAAATATCGCTGAATTAGCCAAAAAAATCATCAACTATTATTTCAAGATTACTTTTTAATCACGATAGTTTGACCTTTATCACGATTTTTAAATAATTATCACCATTTTATAGAATATCGAGATTTGTCATATTATCACGATAATATTGAATTTTGTGATTTTCTAAAATATCGCGATTTGATAAAAATGATCATGATTTTTGTAATTTTTTGGTGAATTTTAAGCATAGGTATCATCAAAGTCTCTATTAGTAAATCAATAAATTCTTTCGAATCACTTTATATTACGAAAAAAATATTCCGAGACTGATAATAAAGTGTACTGGAAAAAAAGGGTTTTAAAAGTAGGGTTTTTTTTACCTCAGTGTTGAGTATATTTTGTTGAAATGAGTAATAAAGGATTTCCAAAAACTTTTAAACTTTTTTGAAATTATATTCAAGATGTGTCTTTTTTTATTGAGCCAATTTCAAGTATAAAATATATCTTCCTTTTCTATTTAATATTTAGTTTTTTTATTACCTCAGTTCATCCAAGATCTTTTTATTATTATAAAGATCCTTTCTAAATTAATATTTAGAGAGATTGGAATACCCATTCATAAAGTGAATAGGATCGTGTATACACATTTGAACATGAACGGCTATAGTGATTGAATTTTTCTCCTATGGAACAAGATAAAAATATAAAGAGAATATACGATAAATGGTCTTCATTGTTGAATCCCAATTCCTTTTTTTTAGGATAATTTTTTTTTAGATTCAAACAATAGATTGTATCATTTATATAATATTTCCAATGGATTGTATTAGTAATAGATGTTTTATAGAATCAAAACATTTTTTTGTATTTAATAACTTCCAAATATTCAATATTAGTATTTTAGTTTTTTATTTTTTGGTTTTTTTTTTTTATAAATTTAGAATTCTAGTGTGTTTTAAAAAGTATTTTTTAAAAAGAATTTTTTTTTTTTTTTTTTTAAGATTAAGTCAAAAGAGCCTTGAGCTCCAAAGTGTATCAATATATATATAAGAAGAAATTGATTAATAAAAATAGTCCAACAAAGTAATGATTCACATTCATGCCACGATTTATTAAGTAAGGATAAATTTCAATTTTTAATTATTGGTTTTAATTATTACCTTTTTACCAATCATATTAGTTTTAATGAAAAATTTAAGACATTATATTTCATAATTTTATTTAATCATATATAAAATTTCAGTTTCAAATAAATTCCAAATAAAAACACAATTTTTGGAATTTTATAAAATAATTTGTTAAAAAAAAATATTTCAAAAAAATGTAAACTTAATAACATAATAAATATACCAATTTTTTTTTATTATTTTGAATTTTTTTTTTACTTTTTTTATTTTATTTTTTGAAGAAAAATAATATTTCCCGTGTATAGAACTGAATATTAAAATAGTAAATTTTTTATTATATTAGATAACTTCAATTTATAATAATATTTATTTTCAAAATTTGATATTTTATGAGGGAATTATTTTGAAATAGAGTTTACCTTAATTTGTACTTTTTTTTGTGAATTAAATTTTCCCATAAAATTTTCACCTTAAACTGATAATGATTGAAAAAAATTAAAATAAAAGACAATTTATATAAAAATGATAAAATTGGTGTTCTATCTTTAAATTTAAATTCTTTAAGGTTAAGAATTGAACATTTAACTGAATAATGAAAATAAATTCACCTCAAATATTTTGAGATTGAAAAAAATAAAATCACCAAGTTATTATTTTAAAGGTAAATACGAAGTTATTTGCTTTATATATAGAAAAACTTGATCAAATAAAGTTAGAAATTAACAAAAAGGTGAAACCTTTACTGTTGTCTTTATCACCCTTGAATTTATTTGAAAATATTTTTTTTCTCACTCTTTTGAAATTCCCTAACCTCGAAAGAACAAAATGTACTATTCGATATAAGTTTCCAATTTTAACTTATGGGTTACATAGAAATTAATTTTTATTTTACGTGTTTGAATTTTGTTGATTGAAAAAAAATCATTCAAGAAATAAAATTTGTTTAAAAAGTTGATCCTTCAATCAATTTGGGTTGAATCTTTTCAAAATTCTCAAAGAAATAAACCAGTAATCTTTAAATTAATCTAGTTTATTTGTATCAGAAATAACAATAAATTCAGTAACATAAGAGTTAAAAAACAAATAATCATTTTGAATAGTTTTCATTTTTTTAATAATTTTTTTTGACAACCAATCCTAATCATTATGACAACAAGGAATTTAACTGACAAATTTCTTAAATTTAGAAATGCAGTTCACACTTATCAAAATGTTCAAAGCGTTCTTTCGTTGGATAACAAAAAACAAAAAAATACAGGAACAGGGATCTTTTCTGATGATGATATTGAAGAACAAGATCTCTTAGAAAACGACAACTTCAGCACGCAAAACACTCATAACACAGTCCTTTCGATTCCAATCCCCCCAAAGTATATGGACTTGATCGAAGAAATCAATTATCAAATTTCTGATATAGAAAAACAAAGTAAAATTTTTATTTTAATTTTTTTTCTTTTTTTTTTGTCCAAAACAAACCATTCGAACAATTAATTAAAAAATTAAAAACTAAACTTCAAATTACTTGTTTAAAAAAACAATTTTGTTTTTTGGTTTGGGCATTTAACAAATCTCCGAAAAATAAAATGAAAAAAAAAAAACAAACAAAACTTTCTTTTTCTTTTTCTTTTTCCTATTCTTTTTCTTTTTCAATATTTGAAATAATAAAAACCAAAAGTGAATTATTTGGAAGAGTTGCACAACAAACACTTGTCGATTGACTTTGGTGATTCGATTGAACAAGAACACACAATCCAAATTTTAACTTCAAAAATTTCAAAAATGTTTTTTTCTTGTGAAAAACAAATCAAAAAGGTAAGCTTTTTTTTTTTCCTCATTTCAGAAACTTGTTGGATTTAAAAAAATTTAATAAAGAAAAAAAATGTAGCTACACACCAACAAAAATTGAGAGAAATCTTTTCATTACTAGTATTGAAAATTCAATTACCCACTTTTTTTTCACTTAAGGAAGTAAGTACATTTTTCAAATTTTGAGTGCCACCATTTATGTGAAACTGAATCCTTGAAATCATTTCTTTAACCAAATACATTGATATTTTTAATAAATGTGAGAGTGTCAGATCTCCTAGTATCATATATTTTCATACCAACCAAAAAATTGAAATCAAAAAATTAAAAAAATTGAGCTTGAAAAAATAACAAAAAATCATTTATTTCTTGATCTTATCTGTAATATTTGATACAATTACTTCTTCTTTATTTGGTTTTATTTTTAATTCTTCATGGAAATACTTTTGTTTGTAAAATTTTTGAGAAACTAATTACTTCCCATATTTCTTAGGAATTTCCAAAATAAATGCAAAAATCCTATTTTCATTTAATTCGTCTAATTCTAGTTTTATTTCATAAAATAGGATGTTTTTGAAATTCTTTCTTCAGAAATAAAGATTTATTGGACGAATTAGTTTGTATTTTATAATTATTTATTTTCCATTAAATTGAGAACTATAAATAATTATGAATTCAGATTGAAATTTTTTCTAAAATTTTCAATTATTTTGGGTTGAATCTTTTGTAACTGTTTTTTGATTTCGAGAATTCAATCTCTTTATTTTAATTTTCGAAACCAGTATTCTTTATTTTGTTTTTTTTTTGATAAAAATATTTGAAAATTGAATTTTGAAAGCAAATTTGTAAAAAAATGTTTTGTAAAAAAATAATAAATAGTAATAGGGCGAGAAATTCAAAGTTATAAATTGGTCGGATTCATCTAAATTAAGAAGATAAAGAAAACCAATTTTCGAAAATTAGGCTTTGAATGGATTTTATTTTTTCATTCTTGATTAAACAAACTTATCCGGAAAGGTGATCTGTTGTGTTTGGTCTTCTAAAAGATAATATTTGTTTCAAATACACACCTTTTCGTGTCTATTTTTTTGGTTTACTCTTTGATTAATTTCACTTATTGGTATAAACACATTTCTAGATCCAAAACCAAATTTTTAAAAATAAAAAATTTGAAACATTTACGAAAAAACTTTAAAAAAGTATAAGCCAATTTTAAAAAAATCTAAAAGATTTTTGATTTTTTATACTTTTTACCTTTTCCAAATTTCCTTTCTTAAGTTGCTTGGGCTCTATGCTCCTTCTCTTTTTGTTTTTTAGGTGTTTGGGAAAGGTAAAAAGTATAAAAAATCATTATAAGAATTGGTTGATCTGGTCATAACTAACCCAACCAAACTTGTTCATGATCAGATCTTCGACGAGGACTTATGCAACTGAACTGAATCCAACGAATGCGATCTGAAACCAACCAAAGTGAACCGAATTGAACTTTCCGTACTATCTGTCGAGTCGTTACTTGGACTGGGTTTTTGCTGTCGAGTCGGTATCTTGTACTGGGGTTTTGCGAAAACAAGATTTGGGAAACTTACAAAAAAAAAAAAATAAAATAATAAAAAAAAAAATAACACAAAAAAAAAAAAAAAAAAAAAAAAAGCAAAGCAACCGAAAAGAAAATTTCGAAAACCAAATCTTATTCTTAAAAAACCAGAGCTTTTTAGATTCAACCCATCTATAAAGTTCTAAATCAAAATTTAATAAACAGCCTTTTTCATTTGATCTATAGTTGTTCAAATATTTAGAACTCTTTATTAAAACAACCTATGGTGGCGATCCAAAAAAAAAAACGACATAAAAGGAAACAACCACCAGCCCATTCAACACTTGGGTCACAAAAAAAACTTTTCACCAAAGTTTTTTCTTTTTTCTATTATTTTTTGACTCTTTCATTTCTTGCTTTTCTTTCTCTTTTTCTTGTCTTTTTTCCGAAATAATTTATTCTTTTCATTTTTTAAAGAAAAGATATCCTTTGAGCTGTAATCCTGCTTACATTACAGTTAGGATAAAAAAACCCTAAATACAATTTTAGAGTTTCAGGCAAATAGGAGGTAATTTTGTTGAATCACCTCTGCTCAACAATAAAAAAAAAAAATCTAAAAGATTTTTAACCAAAAAAATTTAGGCTAATGGAGTAAAATTACAAATGCTTAAATCGATATGTATTAGCCAACTATTTTATGGCCTAGTTATTTTCAATCTAACCCAAAATGATTTCAACTCAATAGATGTTTGGATAAATAAAAAAGTCACAAAATTTTTAAAAATTAATTCACACTCTCTAAGAATAATTTATAAAACTGAAGCAAAAATAGACCAAGTAAGAATTTCGATAATAAAAGAAGATTTAAACTCAAAAAGAAATTAGAAAATCTTGGTTTTGAACACATATCAAAAAATTTAAAATTTTTCAAAAAAGACAACGAAAATATTAATTGGAAAGTAGAAAATTTAAAATTACTAAATGTGAATCTTAATCAATTTAGAGAAAACTTGATAATAAATAGTACTGGGTGGAAAGGTCCGAAATATTTAAAAATTATTAGGTATAATAACAATATAAATAAACATTCGTGTCATCAAGTGCCTGTTTTTTTTGGGATTTTCTATTTTATTCTGTTAAAATCGATAGATTTTCGTTAGGTTTTTTTGAGGTTTTCTATTTTATATGTGAAGTGTTCTAGGTTTTTTTGAGGTTTTCTATTTTATTTGGAAAATCTATTGATTTTCGTTAGGTTTTTTTTACTTTTTGAAATAAACCGAAAATTTATTAAAATTTTCTGTTTATTTCGAAAAGTAAAAAAAACCTAGAACACTTCACATCTAAAATAGAAAACCTCAAAAAAACCTAACGAAAATCTATTGATTTTCCAAATAAACAGAAAACTCAAAAAAAATAATGGCAGTTTTCTAGAATTTAAAGGAATAATGTACAATCAAGGATTTAACTCAATTCTTTTAAATTCTGGAAAACCTAACGAAAAAGTGTCTAGGTTTTTTTTAATTCAAGAAATAAACTGAAAATTACTCAAATTTTCTATTTATTTCTTAAATTAAAAAAAACCTAACGACACTCCCAACTTGTAGAAATCCAGAAATTATTATGATTATAATTATATATTTCTTTTTTAAGAAGTTTTAAATTCTTTGAATTCCAATTGATTTTATTGTTAATTCTTTGGTTAAATTTTATTAGTTTTTCAAGATAAGGTATAGATAATTTGTTTAATTTATCTTTGAATTTAAATTTCTTTTTATTAACTGAAATTATCATATTTTCGAATTTAAATTCTGTTTTATAAATTGGAATTGGTATATTTCTGTTTATTTTGCATATTTTGTTAATACATGTATTAATCCAAGAATTTAAATAATTTAAAGTTTTTATTTTAGAAATATAATATTTCTAATCCATATGCTAATTGACTTTATATAAAAGATTTAAATATTCTAATTTTAAAATTATTTCTAAGTAAATTATTATTAAATAATTGTTTACAGTGGTTATTAGATGTTTATTTAGATTTTTTTAGATTCTAGACTCTATATGAAATTTTATCCAAATGTGAATACCCAAATATTTAATCATTGATAAATCTTTTCAAGTTTCTATTTTGTCTTAATTAGGTTTTAATCCGAACTGAATTGTTATTTCAGATAAATTACAAGATTTTGATATAAATTATTCTTTTCCCCCCCAACATTATTAAAATTAAATGATCTGCAAGTATTTGACCGTGGTTTCTTAATTCCATTATTTTTAATAAAAGGAAATGTGAAATTAGAACAAATATTATCGGTGATAAGAGATCTAATAAAATAATTTCGTTTCTTCAGTTTTAAAGCAATATCAAAACAACAATAAAAATAAAAAATTAAATTATAATTAATGAAATGTCTTTTTTTGGTTCTTTAATTTCGATCATCCATACCATCAATTATTTTTGATGAAAACTATATAAAGAAATTAATAAATTTTCGAAATGTAAATAAAAAAAATTTTAATTTTTTGATTCAAAATAAATCATTAAAAATGAGAAATTTAATTTTTCTATGAGAAATACTATTTTAGTAACTTATTCGGATTTTTATTTTATTTTTTTTTTTTTTGGGAATTTCCAACAAGACTAAAATCATTTTTTTTTTTCATTTGCAATATTTTCAAAATATTTTTAAATAAGCCAAAAGGATTTAATCTCAAATTTTAACAAAACTATGTTTGTAGTTCAATTAAAAAATTAAAAAATCTAAATTTTTTTTTAAAAAGATCAAATCAACAATTAATAATTCGATCTTAAACAGTATATTAATTCACCTATACCTTTTGATCTTCTTACAATTATTATTTATATCGTTCTCTAAACATAGTTTGGTGTAAATCTTCAAGAGAATTCATCTGGATTAGATTCAAATGAAACTGTTCAAAGAAATATTCAAATTTCCCTCGCTAAAAAACTAAGAGATCTTTCAAATAATTTCAGACAAAAACAAAATATATATCTACAAGAAATGAAAAAAAGAGAAGAACGATTAAAAGAATTTGGAAATGATGACGATGAACTAAAAAAGTTTACACTTGAAGATTCAACTACTGATGAGGACGAATTTTTATATCAAGACAAAGGATTTACAGAAAATCAAAAATCAAGAGTAAAGCTGAAAAAGAGAATGATTGAAGATAGAACACAGGAAATCCAAAACATTGTCCAATCCATTTCAGGGCTTGCCGAAATCATGAAAGATTTATCCGTGCTTGTCATTGAACAAGGAACGCTAATTGATCGAATCGATTATAATATTGAACAAGTCGTTGAGCATACTCAAGAAGCTCTTGAAGAACACAGAAAGGCGAATAAATACCAAAAGGCCTTTAGAATGAATCTCTGTATTCTTTTCTTATTCGTCGTAGTAACTATTTTAGTAATTGTTATAATTTTTAAAAAAAAATAATCATTTAATAATTAAAACATTAAATTGTTTTTTTTAAAAATTATGGAATAAATTTATTTCTATTTAAAATTTATGTGATCAAATATTTAATTTTTAATTTTGTTTTTGCTTTTGAGTTTTGTTTGAATATTATTATTGTAAAGATAAGTCTTTAAATTTTTTTATATCTAATTCATGATCCAAATAGTCTTTTTTTTTTTTATTATGAAAATATAATTTATTCAAATTACATTTTCTTTTTTTATTATTTTAAAGGGGGGAGAATTAATTTCCTCTTATAGTCATTAGGTTTTTTTTTTATTTAAGAAATAAATAGAAAATTTATATAAATTTTCGGTTTATTTTTTACATTGAAAAAACACAAAGTTAGCTTTTCTAGAATATAAAAGAATAGAGTGAAATCTTTGGTTTTACTCTATTTTTTTAAATTAAAAAAAAAACTAGGTATTTGATTGCACTTAACTGACAGTTTTTCGTTAGGTTTTTTTTAATTTCTTAAATAAAAAAAAAACACTATTAGCTTTTCAAGAATTTAAAATAATTGAGTAAAATCAAAAATTTTAATCTATTCTTTGAATTATGGACAATTTCACTTAGGTTTTCTTAAATTTTTGTATCGATCGAAAACCAATTAATTTTTGAAACAAAAACAAGAATGAAAAAAATCATATTTTTTTTTGAGAATTTCAAAATTTTGATTTAGAACTTTTTATTAAAGATTTAAACATTCTTTCATTATCCTTTAGAACTAATAAAATAATTGGTTTTTTCTGTCCATAATATCAATAATATTATTATTATTTAAAATATTGGATAATTAATTTAAATTTTAATTCCAATGACTGGCTTGTGTAATTATTTCCATATGATGAACACTTACAGAGAAAATGATCCAAATCTTCAATGATATCTAATTTTTTTGATTTTTTACATAATATACAGTATTTTGATTTGTCCTTGTTCATAACATTAGAATATCTATTTAAATAATTTGAAATTTTCTGAGTTTCAATATTGAAGTTGAACCCTTCGATTTTAAATATCTATGTTGTTTGTTAATAAAAGTTTTAAAAATTGACAAAAATTTTTAAAATCATTCATTCTGAAAAAAGCTATAAAAATGTATTTGCTCTTATAGTAATTAGATTTTTACTTCATTTTTTAAATTTCAGGATTCAGTAAAAGATTTTGAAATTTGCTATTTAAATTTGGAGTTGGAAAAAAATACTGCAATTGAAAATAATCCCGTGAAGGATTTTTAAGGACTAAACAAATCCTATGCTCTGTGGGGGTTGAAATAAAATACAATAAACAGAAAAAAGCTTTAAAAGGCAATGAATTGGGGAAAAGTCAAAATATTGCAATTTTTGGGCTTTTTTAGATTTGGCTGGAAAATCATTTATTGATCTAAAAACTTCTAGAATTTCCCGTACAAAACGAGGCTAAACTAAAAAACTATTTTTTTTGATATTTAGAAAACCCCACTCCATTTTCTTTTCAAGTATATTTATAATCTCTCACTATTCTCTAACATACTTGAAAAGAAAGTGGAATGACATTTTCCTAAAGAAATTTTTTTCTTCAAAATTAGTTGAGAATAATTTTGACTAGAGTTTTCCAAAAAGTAAATTAGTAAAAAAAAAAAAAAGTCAACAACCAACTTTTTAATTCAATTACAACTCAGAAGTAATTGGAAAAATATCTACACAACAGCCCAAAGACTTTTGCAAATCTTTATGTTCTTCAAACCTTTTTAAGACTTGCCAACACCCCCGCAACACTTAATAAGGTATAAAGATGAGTACCAGTCAAAATCTTTTGAAAAAGTCATAAGATTTTTTGTAATTTCTAATTCAAACAATTTCCCATTTTTTGATAAGTGATTTGTTTTTACTATTTTTTTCTTTAGCATGATCTTTACGAACCAATCACTCACAAAAGTGTCGACTTTTAGCAAAGTCAGACCAATATCAAGAAAAGCGAAACCAAATTGTCAAAATTGCTTGGAATTAATAAAATATGTGCTTGCTTCGATACAGTGTAACAATTGCTCACAGTTTTTATGCACAGATTGTAATGAAACAATACATCAGAACCACAGCTTCAAAAACCATTACCGAATTCCTCTCAAAAAAAGTTTGTTTTCTTCGCTTTTGAAACTGTATCTACAAATTCAAAATCCCACTTATTTTTGATTGTCTTTTTTCAACTTTTTAAAAAACCAAAAACAAAAACATAAATAGAAGCCAAAAAAGAAATTGAATTGAAACAAGAAAATTATTGTGGATCGTGTTTACAAGTTGGACATTATCTTGTGCCAACAACATATTGTGTAAATTGCAATACCTTCTTATGTGGTATTTGTTCTCATGTTATACATTCTGTACCTCTTTTTTCAAACCATGTTTCGTTAGACGTGAAAGAAAAAAGTAAGTCATTTTTTCTTTTCCATTTCTCAAATCTTTGATCCAAAAAAAAAATTTTTCAGTGAAAATAAATGTTGAATTAAAAACAAAAGTTGTCTTTCAATTTTCAAACACCCACAAACAACCCCTGTGGTTCAAATACAACGTAAGACTAGAGCTTTACTGAGAAGAACAAAACTTTTTTCGGATTTGATTAATATATTTCAAATTCCTCAACAAACAATTACTTTTGATAAACAAAGTAAATTTATTATTCGCTGAGGGTGTAACAACATTAAAGTCAAAATTTTGACTTTTTTTGCCAATTTTAAATACAACCAGTAAAAAACCAATATTATTTTTAACTGGTTATGTTTTATTGGTTTTTATTATTCAAATTACCTTTTTCAGGACCAGAATAACACAACCCATACAAATACTTTCAAGACTTGTTCGAACTTTCAGACTGACAGTATTCAAGATTTCAGTCTCTGATATTCGTAATATTTTTTCAAATTTCAAAAACTTGATAACAAACTTTTGTAAGCCAAAAAAATGGGATAAAAATAATAATTAACAAAAGATAGCATTTTGAATTGAATTGAAATTTTTGAAAGTTTTATCAAAAAGAAAAATATTTGTTAACTTTCAATAATCTGAAACTCTTTTTATGAAAACCAAAAGGCCAGAAAGGTCTTTAAATTACATGTTTTTAAAAGTTTAATTTGTAAAAACTTTGTTATTGAAAGTTGTTGCATTGTGATCTTCTAATTCCTTTCAAAATTTGGAACAATTTTAAAAAAACAAATGTTTGTCAAGCAAAAAAAGCGACTATAATTTTGATACTATTCTTGTTGTGTTGAAAATTATTTTTTACTATTATAAATTTTAAGATACGTTATGTTAAATAATCCGTGTTGGGTTTTTGTTTGTGTTTTTAAACATTTTTTGAATTATTTTTGTAAATAACTATAGTTATTTTTTTAACAAGTTTCTCTTTTTTTTAATTGTTGTTTTGAAAATTTTTATTTTGTTGTTACTGAAAAATACAGTCTATCAAAATTATACTTTCCAAACTAAATAGTATTTACAATAGAGATCATTTTTTCTTATCATTTTTCTTCAACCTTCCAAGTTCAATCACCCTATTTTTGAACTAACTCAATCAAATTTAAACAAACCTGTCACCAAAATCCACAACCACCAAATCTTTCAGTTTGATATATTAAAAAAAATAAACAAAAAGGATAAAAAGGTTATCTGAAAAACTGTTTTTGTATCTCCTCTAAATGTGCAAAAATGTTTTCTTAAAATTTTCACGTTTTTTTGAAAAATGAAATGATTAAAAAATTTCGCTTCATTTTCAATTTTTGTCTTTAGCCAATAGCCTTAAAATCATCTTTTGTAATTGGTGAACTTGATTTCTATATTTGGTTCTTGTTTGCAATCACTATTGGGTGAGATAAGAATCCTAGATGAAACAATATTCCAGAATAGAAAAAAAAGTTAATCAGCTGAAATTTTATACAAAAAAAATTCAACATGAACATTGGCTAAACATTAAAAATAAAATTTACATAATAATGAGTGTGAATTATATCTCTAAAAATTCAGTTTCTCATTGACTACAAAAAGATCTTTTGTTTTTTCATTCAATTAGGAGAAAAAATATTCAGGCAGGATCTTTTGAAAAAATGGTTTTTGATTTCTAAATTTGAGAATGTAAACTATTATTTTCAATTCATGTGCTTCTTTTTGAAAAATAAACACACTCTTGAAAATTTTTCATTTCTACAGCAATTAAAAAACTAAAACACTATTTAAAAAGTTTTGGAAAACAACCCTTAAAAACAAAAATTTTCAAAAACAACACTAAAAGGCTGAAAAAAACTATTTAACTCAACAGCGAAAGGTATGAAAAAACTAATTATTTAAGTCAACGGGGATTATTGAACAAACTGTAAAATAAAATGCCACGATATAATGTTAAGTTGTATTGTTTGATCTACTTTAAGAAATGTTAAATGGTTTACCCTTTGTTCCGATTTCAACATTCTATTGCGTAATTTTATTTTATTTTTGAAAAAAAATTTAATATATTATTTTTAAATCAAGCACTTTAAAGAATAAATTCCAAAAAAAAAGCACCACTAAAAAAAAAAAAAAAGACAGTAATAAGATCCAATTGAAAATTAATAAAAAAGTGAAAATGTTAACTTCTGGTAAAAGACTCTTATTCTAATTGAACTTACTCTAAAACATAAAAGGAACAATATGGGATTGAACAATAAAAAAAAAAAAAATGAAATTGTAAACAATCTTAAGATTGTTCATTTTATATATCATGCCTTTTTTAAATATTTTAATAAATAATTTAAACTAATTAATAAACAAACAAATTTTAATAATAATAATATATATATACATATATATATATATATATATATATATATATATATCACAGGTATGATGATTTCGTTGATGTAATGAAACGCGTTTGCGCACGCGTGAGCGACGCGTAAAAATCGTTTCACTGATATATATATATATATATAATTTTTGTTTATATGAAAAATAAAAAAGATAAATCCCATATGTTCGGACCTCCCATATTAAAGATTTTTCCAAAATTTGTATTTATTAAGTATTTTTTTACTCTTTTAGTATATTCCAAAAGCACTTCATCCTTGAAATCAAAAAACAATAAATAACATACAAAAATAATTAAAATAACCGAAACAATAATTTATTGTATATTTTTATTTTTAGCCTGTTAATAAAAAAGAAATCATTGAAATTTTTTTTAATAAAAAATTTATTTTAATGTTATTAAATCCTTTTTAAAAATAAAAATTTTATGATCGATCACAAAAAAAAAGAAAAGTATAAAAAAAAAGAAAATTAATAAATACCAATGATTTTAATATTAAATTTGTCAGACACTCTAATTTATAGCTCCTCTCACATGGATTGATGGTTCTAATTATATCTTTGCTTTTTCACCAATTTCCATCGTTCATGTTAAATTAAATAAATATTATAATCAACATGTAAATTTAAAAAAGAAAAAATATAACAATTCTTAAAATTACTTTAAAAACTGAAAGAGCTTATTACTTATGTTAGAACATTCTTTGATTATTACCCACCAATTAAGCAAATAAATATTTTATTTAAAATGCAGAAAGTCGCAATTTTCGACAAAAAGGTAACAAAAGTATTGTTTGAAAAAATTTTTGTAAAAAAACAAATAATAAATAATGAAATTAATTTTTTCTAACTATCAACAATATAGTAATTCCTAAGGAACTTATTGTTTAGAAATGAGAAATCTGTTTATGAATCAAAAAAATTAGGTTTTAAAATAGTATTATAGTATCAAAAAAAAAATATATTATTGGCTTACTCAAAAGTTGTAGTAGAATTCAAATAATGAAAAAAATTAATGATCACATTTTTCCAAATTAACAATTGTGAAAAAAAAAATTTTTATGATAATAATTTTTAATTTTTTTTTATGATCAATTAAAAATATTATAAGGGGGGTGGTATAATCATCATGTAAAAAAAATTGGGTCAGTTAATCTAATTTTTAATCTTTATAAAAGTGAAATTTTGACTACTTTTCTTGTTAACATTGTAAATTTAAAAAAAAAAACAATTCTTTTACTCAGTGGTTAAATTTTTCAAGATTTTTAAACTAAAAACATACTTTGTGTTGTATTGAAATTTAAAAAAAGAAAAGAAAATAAAACTGTTTTTTATCGTTTTAAAACCAAAAACCCTACTTTAGTGGAAAAAAAGAGATTTCCCCCTTTCCTAACTCCGAAAGGCAATTTTGACTAACCTATATTGTATTTTTTTTTTTTTTTTCGTTGTTTTTAAGTTTTTTCGTTTGCGTTTTTTCATATCCCAGAAACGAAAAGTGTGATTTCAAAAGAATTCGAGGACTTTAGCAAAAAACAAAAAACGAAAACAACGATTGAAACGAAAAAACTTGTAAAAAAATCTAAAAAACGCGATTTTATTAATTTTTCGTGTTTTAAAAACGAAAAATTGTAATACCTGTGATATATATATATATATATCACAGGTATGACGATCTTTTTGATGTAATGAAACGCGTTTGCGCACGCGTGAACGACGCGTAAAATCCCTTTCTCAGATATATATATATATATATATATAGATAGATATATCTATATAGATATATAGATATAGATATATGAAATTTTTATTTACATAAAAAATCATATAGGTAAATACCATATAGACAAAAAAATTTTTTCCAAAATTAGACTTTATTAAATATTCATATATTTCTTTTAGAATATCTCAAAAATCCTACATTCTTGAAATAAAAAAAAACTATAAAAGATAAAAATTATTAAAATAATGGAAACAATACTATATTGTATATATTTTTTTTTGGCCTGTTAACAAATAAGAATTTATCAAAAATTTTTTTTTTCAAATCTATTGTTGATGTAATCAAATACTTTATAAAATAAAATTTTCTGATCGATCATAAAAAAATTAAAAGTGGAAACAAAAAAGAAAATAAATTCAATACTAATTATTTTAATACCAAATTTGCCAGATAATCCAATTTAAAACTTCTCTAGATACGGATTGAAATTTTGAAATTTATCTTTGTTGGTTCACCAATTACCTCTTGCTTTATTATTGTAAATAAATTGCATAATAGAATCCGTAAATATAATAAAGAGATAATATTATAATTTTCAAAGGTAATTTAAAACGTGAAAGTGGTTATTACCTTTATTAAAACATTCTTTGCATTTTTTCCCAATCCTTTAAACAAATAATTTTTTTTTTCAAATGTAGAAAGTATGAATTTTAGACCAAAAGATAAAAAAAGAATTGTTTGAAAACAATTTTTCAAAAAAATTAATAATAAAAAATGAGATTAATATTTTAACTGAACATAATCAAGGATTCCTAAGGGAAATAACTGTTAATAACTAATAAATATGATAATAGAATCAAAAAAATAGGGAAAACTGGTTGTATAGTATCAAAAAAAATTAATAGAATTTAATTGTCTTGTTCATAAGACAAAGTAGAATTCGGAGGATGAAAACAATTACTGATCACATTTTCCAAATCAGTATTTGTGAAAAAAAAATTTATATAAGTTAATAATTTTTTATTTTTTTTTGTGATCTTAAAAAAAAAATTATTTGGGGGTGTAGTCTAAACACAGAAAATTAGATGAGCTGATCTATGTTGGAATAGGTAAAAAATTTATATTTTGAACTAATTATTTTTCCTCAACTCGTAATTTTTTTTTTCAAAAAATAATTCTTTTACTCAGGGTTTAAAGAGTTTAAAATTCTCAAGATTTTTAAGAAAAAATCCCTACTTTATGTTGTTTCGGTGTTTTATATTTAGAAAATAAAATCATTTTCACAATTTTAAAACCAAATCTTCATGCTTAAATACCAGAGACAAATTTTCCCTTTTTTTCTAACCCATTCAAGGTAATTACTCCTGACCTATATAAGCTATTTCCAATAATATAGGGCATTTTTTATTTCAATAATTATTTCTTAATATTAATTCAATTATACAAAATGTACAACAATAATATGTTTTTCAACATATCATACTTAATTTCTTGTATTTTAAAGTTTTATTAATGGATTCTAAATATTTTTTTTTGAATTAAAATTATTTTGCAAAATTTTTAATTTTGAAAAAATAATAGAGTCAAATTTCTCATTTCATTATTTTTTCGAATTCTTCATTTTTTTTCATTTTTACTTTGTTATTATTATTGTCCAAAATTTAACAAAGTTCAGAAGAGATGTGATAAGAAATCAACCAAAAATTCTTTTGATTATAAACAATTGAGTTGACTTCGATGGACTTTGGTTGAAAAATTGCTCAGAACAGTTGTACACTTCAATTAAAGAGGTGAGATAAACAAAAAAAAAAGAAATAATAAAAAGTTTTTTTTTTTTTTTTTTTTTTTCATTCAGTTTGCTTTTTTTAAATGTTTTAAAAAAGAAAAAAAAAAAAAAAAAAAAATCACAAAAAAAGTTAATGGAAAAAACAAAAAGTTAATGATCAAATGAAAAACAAAAAATCTAAAGATCAAATCAAAAATATATTAAAGTATGATTTTACACATTATCAAAAAAAAAAATTTGAAAAAAAGATCGAACTAAAGATTGTTAAATAGACATTACTAATTTTGGATATTTTTCCAAAAATTAGGGGCAATTTTTTTTTTTTTTTTTTTTTTATTCTTCGAACTTTGATCAATAAACACAAATTTTAATCAAGAGTTTTATTATTATTAATGGCTTCGTTTTTTTTGTCTAAAGTTTTGAGTTTAATAACTGAATAAAGAATTTATTCTTATATTGATGGATATTTTTTTGCCCCACATTTTTGGATGGAGCTTATATATATATATATATATATATATATATATAATTGCGTTTTTTTGGTCATAATCATTGTTTTTAAGTTTTTTCATTTGCGATTTTTCACATCCCAGAAAAGAGAAGTATGATTTCAAAAGAATTCGAGGACTTTTTCAAAAAACAAAAAACGAAAACAGCGAATGAAACGAAAAAACCTGCAAAAAAATTGAAAAAACGCGATTTTTTAAATCTTTCGCTGTTTTCAAACGAAAACACGTATGACCTGTGATATATATATATATATTACTATATATCGATGCATATCTTAATCTTTCTTTAATAAAAGTAAAAAAAACAAAATCGAAACAAAACAAAAAATTACTTTGTGATGGGTGTTTAATAAATGGGGTAAATAGAGTTAGTAAATTTTATTGCAATGATTGTAGATCTATGCTATGTGTTGAATGCTCAAACTTGATTCACACTTTACCTTCTTTTAAAAATCATGTTTTTGAACATATCCAGCCGTCACTGTAAGTATTTTTTATTTTTTCTTTTTTCTTTTTTCTTTTTCTCTTATTACTTTATAACATTATCAATTAATTTAATTATTTTTATAAGTCAATTATTAACAATTAATGAAAGAATGGATATCAAGGTTATTTATTATTTTCCTCAATGGATTTGTCTGAAACTGAAAAAAATCAAAAATTCAAATTTTGGACATCTTTTTTTTTCAACAACACATTTTCGAAAAAGTATCAAATTAGTTCCTATTAATAAAATCAAGAAGATTTAGTATTAATTTTTTAAAGAATTTTTGAGAAAGTAAGCCGCAGAAATCACAAAAGCCACAAAAGTCACAGAAATCACAGAAATCACAGAAAAATCTATTTTTCCCAAAAGGTATTTTCGAAAAGTATCAAATTAGGTTCTATTTCTAAAACAACGAATATTTTAACAATTCTTAATTGGTAAAATTTCAGATCATTCGGAAAAAAGGTAAAATTGTACCATAATAGTTTGAGTATTTTTGATTTTTTAAATGCGATGGTTCAATTTTCTTTAAAAACACGCTGGGTCTCTTTGGTTTCTGTGATTTCTGTGATTTCTGTGATTTCTGTGATTTTTGTGATTTTTGTGATTTTTGTGATTTTTATGATTTTTGTGATTTACGTTATTTCTTGTGTGCGCTCAGCTCTTTTTTCTAAAAAATTTATTTTTCATTTGCATTTTTTTTTATGTCAAAACACCTTTTTTTTTCTGTTTCAAAGAAAAAATATATAATAATTTTTGATTAAAGGTCTTATAATGAGTCATGGTCCAAACGAAACGGAATCAATTTTTACAACCTATTTTTTGTGAACGGTCACAAATAATTTGAAACGACTGTATTTATACACTTTTATTGAATATATATATTGTTAAAAGTCTAAATATTTATACTCCTTAAAACAATTATTTTCTTAATTTATTTTTTTAAAAAATATGAAACAATCAAATTAAATACGGAATAAATACTAAACCATTTAAAAAAAAAAATAATAAAAATTATAAAAAAAAAAAAAAAAAAAATATATTTATACTAATCTTGATTTATTTAAAAAGTCATAAACCATACAAAATTGGGCAAACATATGAGCAAGATATTAAATCTCTTAAATCTTTCAGAAAAGAAATCCCAGAGCAGGCTGAAAAAAATTATAATCTTGTGGAAAATTTATTATTACAAATGGAAATGTATAAAATATATTTTATGAAAAATATTATAAAAAATGGGAAAGATCATTCAAATGACGAATCAATTAAAGAACAATTAAAATTAGTTCATGAAATAAATTTTCATAAAGTATAAAACCCCCTTTCTTTCTTTCTTTCTTTCTTTCTTTCTTTCTTTCTTTTTTTTTTTAATATATGTTTAAAAATTAACAAAAAATCAAAGAATAATAAGATTTTAGATTAAAATCTAGTTTTTTATTTATTTATTTTTGATTGTTATAAGCAATAAAAGGTATTATTTTGAAATTAGATAACCGAATAAAAATTAATAATTAATTTGTATTTGAAAAAAACAATAATTGTATCTTCTTAAATTACTCTAGAATGAATTATAGCCAAGTAAAGAATAAAGTTTCAATTAATTATTTAATTAATCAGCCAAATAATAAAATATTAGAATAAACAATAAAAAAACACAATTTTTTTTTTTTATTTTGTTGCCGATTATTATTTTAATCGAAACACCAATATTTTTTTAAAGGTCTATAAAATTAAAATCTAATATTTCTTTTCTTTTTGTTTTTCTTTAATTTTTAATTATATTTTCTATTTTCTCGGTATTTTTTACAATTAGGGATTCCCTGAACTCTTTGAGCTTTTAATAACTAATCCAATATATTTAGGAAAATCCTTGATATATACCAACATGAGAGCAATTGGGGAAATTAAGAAAATTATGTTGGATAGATTTTTTTATAATAATGAAGATTCTGCAAAACAAAGAATTTTTTTTCAAATTTTGGAAGTAAGTTTTTATTTTTATTGATTTTATTGATTCTTCTTATTATTATTCTAAAACATTTATTATTATATTTATTAAATGAATGTTCAACCCCTTTCAAAGAAAAGAGTTGTCGTATAAAAGGAAAGGAAGTAACTAAGAGTTTTCGATTTTTCAAAAAATGATTTTATTTCTATTTTTTTCATCACACCTCACTAGTTTACAAAAACTCAAATCATCACTATTATTTTTTTCAGAAATTAAGCCATTGAGATAATTTCAAGATAGTAAATAAAAGTTTTATTGAAATATATTAAAATGAAATTTTCCTAATTACTCTAGTTTTCTTGAACTTGACAAACACGGCTTTCAAAAAGTTTGAAAAAATAAAAATGTAATTTTCAATTTTTCCGACAAAATCTCAATAAATATGAATTTAGAGAAAAATCAAAAATTATTTTTTTTTGTTAAAATTAAAAGTTATATCTTCTGATAATTATAAAACATGAATTCAAGCAAGATAAAAATCATTGAAAAAAAAAATTTTTTTTTTCAGGTTTTTTTTTTTGTTGTTGTATTTTTATTTTAATTCAAAACAAAAACAATTGATTAAATTATTTTGACAACAATAAAATCCACTCAATTATATTTTTAAAAAGCTCTATAAAAATAAAAAAATAATTAAATTAAAATTAAAAAAAAAAGCAATAATTAAAGTATAAAATGCTTGTAAAATAAATTGACAAATTTAAAATAATTTGTATTTTAAAATTAAAAAAATAAAAATTTATTTAAATAATAAATTGTCGAAAACATTATTTCACTTATTTTCTATATTTTTCAATATTTTCAAGATATAAAAAAAAATTGAATTTATTAAAAGTAAACTCCCTTTCGAAAATTGTAACTCGCCCAAAATAATAAATTGAAAAAAAAAAAAAAATCTATTATAGTATTCAAGAGCAACTAATAGTTAAATCTGATTAATAATTCACTTTTAAATCATTCTAAACATATAAAAACCCGATATTTTAAAAATTAAAATAAATAAAACCAAAAAAAAAAAAATGAATCACAATTTTTGAAATGAGCCTTACGGATTTTTTATTACTGAACTTTCACTTGAAAAAAGGTTTAACACGAAGATTTTTTGCCAATAATTCAATTTATTTTAAAAGACTTTACTCAGTTGAAATTTTCGAAATGATTATTTGTCTTTTCGAAGATTTTTTTTTTTTCCCATGATCTTTAGTAAAAAAAGATAAAGAAAAATTGTAAAAAAAAAAAAATAAAGAAAAAAAGAAGAAAAATGAAAAACAAAAAAATATTTTAGAAAAATAAAAAAAAAGTTCAAAAAAAAAAAAGAAAAAGAAAAAGAAAAAGTAAAACAAAACAAAAAAACAGAAAAAAAAAAAAAAAATTTGAAAAAGTAAAAAAAAAAAAAAAGACAATCAAAGAAAAAATGATTCTGATCTCAAAATTGAAAATAGTTTTTTGAGAAGAATACAGGAATAAAACCACATAAACACTTCCAATAACATTATAAAGTGAGTCACAAATTTTGAAAAATTACTAATTTTTGCTTTAAAAAACATTATAAAATTAAGAAATCATAAAAAATTTTTTTTTCATTTAATTTTTTTTTTTTATTACAAGAATAAAAAAAAACCTTCATTAACGCCCACTGAATATAATAAACAATAATTAATTGTTTATATATATATTCCATATTTTTACTCTTTTAAAAAATATTATTATGAATTAATAAAATTTTTTAAAAAATTGAAAAAAAATAATATTTTTCTTTCTCTTTAACAATTACACAAACATAAAATTAGTATTGTGAAAAAAATATTATTTTCATTTTGCCTAACAATCAAATTAAATTTCCTACAAAAAAACAATAATTTTTTCATAAATTTAAAAAATTTAAAATTAATCAAAATTTCATGATCAAAAAATGAAAATTTACTTTTTATATCGATTTAAAAGGAATTTTTTGAAATTTTCATAAGGATTTATTCAAATTTTCCTAAAGGCTTTATTTGAAATTTCGTTCTGAATTTATTGGAAATTTTCTTCAGGATTTATTCGAAATTTCTAAAGAATTTATTTATTGTGAGAAAGGAGTAATCAAAGAAAATTTACTAAATAAAAAAGAATAGAAGAAAAATAATCAAAATATAAAATTAAAAAAAAATTATATCATTTACATGACCAAATTAAAAATTATCCACTGTCGTTAGGTTTTCTTGAGTTTTCTGTTTTATTTGTTAAGTGTTCTAGGTTTTTTTGAGTTTTCTATTTATTTCTAAAGTAAAAAAACCTAGAACACTTCACAAATAAAATAGAAAACCTCATAAAAACCTAGAACACTTAACAAATAAAACAGAAAACCTCAAGAAAACCGCCGTTAGGTTTATTCCTTAAATTAAAAAAAAACCTAGGCACTCTACGGTACTCTATGGCACTTGACAATACTTCTCCTGAAACGGGGTGAGTAAAAACCCGATTGAAAGATTATTAGCAATAAATAAGATTCCAAATTTCTAAATAATTTGTTCTTGATTAAAATATAAATTTAGGATTTGATAACAGCTAATAAAAAATTTATTTGAATTCAATTAAAAACTCTTTTATTAATTAAAAAAATTGTTTCAAAAATTTATAAATTAGAAATTTGAATTTTTTTTTTTGCTATGAATTTAACAGAAAAATAAATTTTACTTATAATATATATCTATAAATATAAACTTAAATTATTTTTATTTTTTTATTTTTATTATGTAATTTATTCTTTATTTTGTAAAGTATGCTTTTGAAGATTATGTAAAAAAATATTCAGATTTTTCAACTTTTATGAGAAAGGATTCATCATTATCAAGAATTATTGTATCGATGACAAAAAGAGATTCTGGGAAAAATACTTGATGGACAATTTTAGAAATTTTGTATTAGAAATTTTAGAATTAGAGGATAATTCTCTTGAAATTGATCCAGTGGCTATTTATGACGATCTTTTAAAACAAAGAAATGAATATAATCAAATGCAAGAAAGTAAACAAACAATCAACAAAAAAGAAACCATTGTAATTGAAAATAATTCTAAAAAGATAAATCATGAGAACGGGAATGGGAATGGGAACGGGAATGGGAATGGGAATGGGAATGGGAATGAACATGACAATGAGCATAATTCCAAAAATATAAAGAAAGATAATGATGATGGTAATAATGAAGGTGATGATCAAATTCAAAGTGAAAATAATGAAAATATAAATAAAAATAATGAAAATCTCACTGAAAAAAGAATTGAAATTGTAATTGAATCCGATCATGAAGAAAATGAAATTTCCAACAACAATAAGGATAATACTTCTAATCGGTTCTCTGGAAGTGATACCTCAAGGGCTGAAGTATCTTAAAAAACGAATGGGGAAAAGTATAAAGTTTATGATGAAATAGAACTTCCCATTTTAACTGAACTTGATTATAACGAAGAAAAAATATCTCAAATTCCTTTAATCAAAAAAATTGTACAAGAAAATTCCAAAAGATTAGTAAATGTATGCCAATCTTTATTAGATTTAATTCAAAACAGTCTTGACGATCTTCCATTAGAAATGAGAAGAGTAACTTTTTTGATGAAAAGTGTTATTGATAAGCACTATCCTGAAGCAGATAAAACTCAAATAGCTTCAAAAATTGGTGGTTATTTTATTTTGCGTTTTTTAAGTCCATCAATAATTTTTGCGGATAATGAAGGAATTGTCGAAAAAAAAATCTCTTACAAGCAACGAGATTGTCTGAAAACTGTTACTCGAATAATTCAAGTAAATATATTTTTTCTAATTTTATATATTTATCTAATTATTTAAATTTTTTATTCTTCTTTTTCAATAATGTTTCTTAAATACGATTTATAAATTTAAAAAATATTACAATTATTAATAAAATAATAAAATTCTTACCTAATAAAAAAACAAAACAAAAATAAAATAAACAAAAAGATCATCTCAAATATGAAAAAAAAATTTAAATAAACAATATTCCCAAAACGAATCTATTAAGGAATTCATTTTGACATCAGAAGAAACTTTTGCAGATTTTTTATTAAAAATGCCATTATTCCCAGCATATAATTTTAATGAAAAATTGAAAGATTATTATAAATTGTTAAATAATAATTGTGTGTATAGCATAACTTTCAATGAGGCTCTAATATTGTATGATTTAATAAAGCGAGGCATTTCAAATGGGATTGTGGAAAGTGATGATCCATTGGTTCAAGCCTTTAATAAAATTACGTTAACCACTGAAGAGACCATTGACCCCAGTGATGATTATTTAATCACATTGGTTAATCTTTCAAAGCCAGATTTAACGCCATTTAATGAAGATCTCCCAAAATTATACATTACAGTGAGAAATACAATCGAATCAGTCTATGATTATTTAAATCCAGGAATTAATCATGAAGATTTTTTAAAAATTAATTTAATTAAGGAGATCCTTGCCTTGAGAGTAAAAACTAAAAATAAACAAATCAAAATTCAAGATCGCAAAATTAAATTACTTTTAAATCAATTAAAGATTTTAAAAAATAGAGAAGTCTTAAAAAATAAAACAGATTTGGAAAAATTAAAAAATGATATTTTTATTTTACATAAAGAATTTTCTCTTGATCATAATATTATCATTGATCAAGCCGTCAATTTATTAACAATCAAAGAGTCATTAGAATTAATATTTAATATGATCGAGAAAAGATTCCAAATTTACGAAGCCAATCTAAAAAAATGTGATAAAATGGCAAAAGATAAGAATCACCCTTTAAAAGTTATAAAAAAGAAAAGAATTGAATATACTTATGAACAAATTGAAGAAATGGGATTTATTTTGTAGTCAGATGTACCTAAAAAAAGGTATTTTTTTTTTTTTTCTTTTTTTTATTGTACTATTTTCTTTTTTGTATTTTATCTTTTCATTATTTTATTTATGTTATTTTTGCAATTTTTTTTTATTAATATATTTATATATCTGTTAATACAACTTATATATCATTTCTTTTATTTAAAAAATAATAGATAAGTTGGTACATATTTTATTATTAAAAATTCATCTATAGTTGGGTTAATAAATTTTGAGGTTTTTTTTAAAGGTGTGGAAGAGCCCGTTTCATTAATTGACATTTTTATAGAAAAGCTAATAAAAGTAAAAAAAAAATAATGAAAAGAAATTTAAAATTGATCATTTTGTTCTTGATTTAAATATTTTTTATGATTTTATTCTTGAGCCTTTTCTTTAATTTTTTTTTGTTTTTTTTAACTTCTCAATTAATATTGTTATTTGCCTTATTCTTATTATTTTTTATTCTTATTATCATTGATATTATTATTATTTATACAATTCTTTTTTCAATAAGCGGAATCAAAAGTTTGAATAATTTATCATCAAATATTTCTCTTTAGGTTGTTAACCTTTTTATGGATATTTTTTAAAAACCTTTTGGTTTTCACTTTTTGATCATGAGCTTTAACATTTTTTTCAAATTTAATTTTTTTTAAGCAAATAATTTTCATAATAAAATACATTTTAAGATTCATTTTAATTTTTTTTTTATTTTATTAATTTTTAAATTTTTTTTTTTGTGAATAATTCATTTTTTGTATTGTAAACTTTGTTTCTATCAAAGGGTGTCCAAAAACATTTTCAAATCGATAATTATTTTTTATAATTGAGCTTTAAAGAAGAAAAAAGAAATTAGTAGATTAATACACATCAAAGAATGGTTGATATTGGTATGTAAATCTAAATAACCGTTATATTTTCTTACAAATAGAAAAACTGAAATTCTTAGGGCCCCATCGAGAAAAACAACAATGTTCATATTGTTCTACAATTTGAAATCAATGAAAATTCCAATAAAAATCAATATGATTTTTCAAAAATTTTTCTTGTTGATTCAATAACATTTAGTATAAAACTTTTTTCGGTTATGAATGTAGAACTTTGAATTATAAAAAATAATTGCAAAACAATTACAGAACAAAGAAAAAAGGAAAAAGGTGAAATACTCAAAAAAAAAAAAAAAAAAAAAAAAAAAACAATTAGATTCTAAATAAGAACTGTTAATATAACCTAAAAGTGAAAAGTAAGTTACTTAATAAAATAAAAAACCAAATTATTAAAGATTCAATGAAGGAATTTACACAATTACAATTTTTCTAATTCTATCTTTTCTTAATGAGGGTTTTCTTTGGTTGATCTATTCTCAAAATTGGGACTAAAATAATTGATAATTTTTTAGATCTCCAAAATCACTAACCGGATTTAAAAAAGGGAACTATATATTCTAAGTGTTAAAAAAGTATTAAAAGGTCATTATTTTATTAAAGTATTTCAGACTCATTAAAATATTTATATAAATTTTTATGTGATTCAGATTTTTTTGCAAATTATCTTATATTTTTTTTTTACTTTTTTTATAAATGTTGATATATGTGGAACCAAAAATATTTTACAAATTGTATATTCACTTAATATATGTAGACAGAAAAGGTTTAATCAAGTTAATTTATATATATACAATCAAAATAATTGTTATTTTTTAGATCAAACTCATGTTTTTTCATCTGGTAAAATGTTACTTTGCTTTTTCAAATAATTTTTTGGTTAAAATTTTAGTCAAAAAAATTTTATTTTTATTCTTTTTTTATTATATTGGTTTTATTTTTCTCTTTCTTATTTTTTTAAAGTATTTTTTTCTCTAATAAAAAAGTCAACAACGAAAAAATCTGAGAAAATATCTATAAGTATAACAAACAAACATTACCAAAATTGTAAGTGTAAATGTATTTTAAATATTAGATAATATATTGGCAAAAAATCTTTTACAAACTTGTACATTGAAAGTTCAGTAATAGAGAATCCTAAATATTAATTTTAAAAATTGTGATTCACTTTTTATTCAGTATCTCTTTTATTGTTTTTATTTTTTTCAAATACCCTATTTTTTATATTTAAATTAATACAAAATAATTACAAATCAGATTTAATAATCATTCAACCAGTATATAGAAGATTATGTTTTTTTTTTTCAATTTATTATTTTAATAAAAGACAATTTTTCAAATATAAAATTAATTTCCAATGATCAAAATTTTCAAATTTTAAATTATTCTCAATAATACCTTACTGTTGATAAATAAAAATAATTTTCAATTTGAAGTTAAATCCTAAATAATAATTTATTGAAATAAAATACTTTAATTAAATAAAATGGAATATAGTTTTTTTTGTTCATGATAGTTCCATTTTTAAGGGGGTAGTCATTTTTGAAAATAAAATGAAATCTTTTCAAGATCTTGAAAATTTTTTTTTTTTGTAAATTGTGTTTCGACATATGAAATCGATGAATTAGCCTCATTTAAACAATTTTTGATTTGAGTCTCTTTTTTGAAATTCAAAATTTGTATGTTTTGAATATAAAAAGAAGAAAAGTAACATATTATTTTGTTTATGAATTAAGATAATTCTTGAAAATGGGAAAACATATTTTTCGTTTTATGTTGGTAACTCTTGATTTCGAAAGCAAATTTTTTATTTGGTTTCTTTTTCTTTGATTAATATTTCAATTCAAATTTTAGCCAATAAAACTAATCTGGTATAGGTGATTCAATAAATGAGTATTTGGTAGAAGCTTACCTACAGTTTATCAATTAAATTGAGATCTATCATGCAAAATTTAATTTTTTTTCTTTAAGGTTTTGAAAAAGTTGTTTTCTGATTTTCAAAAAATGAAAAAAAATTGCAAAAAAATTTTTACAATAAACTGTTTGGTCTTATTCAAAAGAACCCTTATAACAATTCAAATCATTTTTGTCAGAAAAAAATTGATTTTGAATTTTGAGGATAAAATTAACTAATTCCCAAATATCTTCAAGAAAATTTTATTTTGAAAAATCAATTTTTATCTTAATACAAAAACAAAATTTCTGGGTAAAATTTTTAACATGACTTTAAAATTTTGATTCCTATAACTATTTTTCTTAAAAAAAATACAATTATTTTTTAATCAAGCTGAATAAATCAATTTTTGTCTAACCAAAAGTTTTATCTCAAAAAAGAAAAAAAAATATTTATATTAATATTACTGGTAACAAAGACTTGTTATTGAATAATAATGATCAAAATGGTAATAAACCGGGTAAAAACTTGTTGTAATGTGAGAAATAAAATGAATTTAATAGTTTTCTTTTTCAGAAAAAATGGAAAAAAAAAATTGATCTCACTGAAACTAATTTTCTTTTATGGCTTTCTTTTTCGATCAGAATTTTTTGACACTTTGCATATACAAAATTTTATGTAGAGAATACCACCAATGAAATATTTTTAAATTTTGCCTTGTTGTTGTAGAAGACTGATCCCTTAATCATTTTGAAAGTAAATTCAATTAAAATTATTATTTGAAAGTTGATATAATGAAATCCTGAAAATAATTTTCCTTTAGCTGTTTAAATAATAAATTTTGAAGAGAAAAACAACATCTTGGATTCTTATTGAGATAATAACACAATCTTTTAGAATTTAAATCATTTAATCACTTTATTTGGTATTGTGAAAGATATAAATTTATCAGAATCAAATGGAAAAAAAAAATAGCAATAATTTTAGAAAAAAACTTATATAAAAATGTTATCCTTAGATAAAATACTCAAAAGCTCCTTATTCTGGTTAATCAAAATTACGGAATTTGTTGTTCTTGTCGAGAATTTTTCATCAAAGGTCTTATGGTTAGAAAACTTAAGGTAATAAAGAAAAAATGAAAATAAAAAAATTGAAAATAAAAAATTCCCAAAAAAGTAAAAAAATTACAAATTCGGGTAAATAGTGCCCAACTTTTCTGAGTTGTGGAATACCAATTTATTAATCACAGTTTGTGGAATCTTATTATTAATAATCTTTCTATCGGGTTTTTACTCCTCTTGTTTCTGGGGACGTGTCTAGGTTTTCCAGAATTAGAAATAATTTAATAAAATCAAGGATTTTAACTCAATTCTTTCAAATCCGGAAAAACCTAACGACAGTGGATAATTTTTAATTTGATCATGTATAGTTGGGAAAAAAATACCGGAAATGAAAAAAATCCCGGACAAGATTTTTAATTGTGATTATTAGTAAAATTTTTGTATAATTTCAATTAAATCCTTATTATAACAAACCAATTTTATTATGAGATTAGTAATAAACCTACCTAAAGTCCATCAAAGTAAGGTGTCTCTAGAATACTCGAGTAATTGTTTGATAGCCTAATGTTGATCAACTTTTTTTGAAAAATAATCGAGTTTTATAGAGGTTTACTAGAGTTTGGAAAATGATAATTTTTATTCTTGTTTTTTGATTGATTGAATGGTGTTTTGAACAAGTGTAATTTCATCAATCATCATTCTAATAAGTGGGGGAGTTATAATTGAAAAAGTTCGATTCTTAAAAAAAGGAATTTGATTGTAAATAAATGAAATTACACAATAATTTTACTAATATTCACAATTAAAAATCTTGTCCGAGATTTTTTTCATGTTCGGTATTTTTTTCACTACTCTAAATGATATAATATTTTTTTACTTTTATATTTTAATTATTTTTCTTCTTCTCTTTTTTATTTAGCAAATTTTCTTTGATTACTCCTTTCTCACAATAAATAAATAAAGAATTTAAATCATTTAAATTAAATAATTATACATTAAAAACAAGATCTACACAAAAATTAAAAAAAAAAAACTTTTCAGATTAAACTTGTTCAAATAGAATCAAAAACAAAATTGTGATCAATTTATTTGTTTATTTTTTTTTGATTTTTGTTTTATTAAATAAATCTTTATTAAAATTAAAGAGTCTTAAGTTATTGGACATTGAAACATAAATGTGTAAAACATAAGAAAGAAGCATTCAAAGAAATCGAAAAGATTAATTAAAAAAAAAAAAAAAAAAAAACAAATTTTTAATAAACTCATATTAAAATTTTCAGTGTTTAATTTAAAAATAGCCGACTACTAATTATTTTTTCTGTACTAATGAACTCCATAAGAAAATTGGTTTTCCAAGCCAAATAAGCTCTCCACCTGCCAAATGATTAATTAAATTAGCAAAGCAATAATAGAAGGAAAGAAGGGATGTGATTAATAAGAATAACCCTGTTGGCCATGAGGCAGTTCCTTCGAGTAACTCAAGGGTTAAAAAGATAAGTACAAATTCAATAGCAACCATAATGTAGAAAAGAATTTTGTTTAAGGATAAGGTAACTAAAATACATGAAAAATTGAAAATGATATAGCCAAAAACAGCTGCTCCACTATGTTGGGCTCCTCCTTCGACATCGTCTTCAGATCCAAAATGTGTTGCAAATTGTGCTCCCCCAAGTGCAAGCCAAAAGGTGGCATACATCTATAAGTTGTGAATTTTTTTTTTTTTTTTTGAAAATTCAAAAAAGAAAAAAGAAAGAAAAAAGGTAATGAAAATGAAAATTTTGGAAACTTTGATGAAAATGAATGGGGTGGTATTTTTTTTTTAAAAAATCAGCTCAAATCTTGTCAAATTGTTAAAATATTTTATTTTTTTTAATTTAAACCAAGAAATAAAAAAAAAAATCTTGTTTTTTTTTATTTTTTAAACAAATAATAGGCAGATAATTAAATTTAATTTAATTGTTTTTAATGTTTTTTCCTTTATAAAACCACTTTATGTTCTGTTTAATTACAACAAAAGTAAAAATAAAAAAAAACAAATTTTTGAATTGTTGAGAGAAAATCATTTTGTGTTGTGAGGAAGAATGTATAAAATTTAGTAAAAAAACTTTTAAAATTAATACGTCTATTTTGGGCATGTGTATCATTTTGAATTTCAGATTTTTTTGGAAAATAAACTATTTTTTTCATCTTATTTGATAAATTGGTCATATAATGTTATTGTAATTGGAAAGCCTTTTGATCGAAGGACTTTACACAAATATGTTTAATAAATGAGATCGAAAAAAAAGTGATAATTTGTTTGAAACAAAAAACTACAGGATGTGTAATAACCGGTGTTTGTTGATCTCTTTGTTTTTTTTAAAAAATTTAATGGTTGCTGAAATTAAGAATTGTTGTTTTTTTTTATTTTAAGGTAGTGTTTTTTTTTTTTTTTAAAGCATTGTAATAATTATTTATTTTTTATTTTTATCAAAAAACATGAACTTTAAATTGAACACATAGATTGGTGTGCCTTTATTTTGAAAAGTGAACTTTTTTAAAAAAAACTGTAAAAAGGTAATACACATTTACAAAAAGTGATGTCTTGGTATTTGTGGTTTTTTTACTAAATTTGTCATTTTTCCAAAAACTATAAAACTTTTCCTATGAGCCCCGATAGGGAAGGTTTCTTGTTAACAAACCTGAGGTTTTTAATTGCAAAAAAAAACAATTTAATGAATGAATAAAAATATTTGGGGTTGTTTTTGTGTTTTGATTTCTGAAAATTATTTTCGATTTTTGAATTTCTTTTTCTTCCCCAAACATTTTTATTCTATTATTAAATCGTATTTTTTGCTCCGAGAATTCCCAAGTCCGCTGACAAAAAACTTCACCCGTCGGGGCGCATAGGAAAAGTTTTATAGTTTTTCGAAAAATGACACATTGAGTAAAAAAACTTAAAATATTAAGACATCACTTTTTGAGCATGTGTACTAAAACCAAAAAAAAAAATAAAAAAATAAAAAAATTTTTTATTTCAATTTCCTTTTTACGAATCCAAGAACTCTTTTTTCAAATCGTTTCCTTTCGAATAAATTTTCAAAAATCAACTTTGTTGAATGTATTTCTTTGCATTTTAATGAATAAAAGTCTTTAGTCAAAATAGTGAAAAAAAAAAATCTAAAATGGAAATCCAACATAAAAGTAGAAATCATTTTTGTGAAATTTATCAGTATTTCTGATCAAAATGATTAACAATCTCGTGATCTAACAAACAGCAACAATATTTCTGTTGTTTAAACATTAAACTAACTAAGGTCAAAAACTCAATTTCATGAGATCAAAAATAATAACAAAAGAATCAAAACAAGAAAATTGTCAATTTTTTATTGTTGAATCTTGTCCAAATAAGGCATAAGATACTTTATGAATCTATTCAAGAAGATTGCTTTATCAAATGGCTTTTGTTTTTTTAGTTTTTGAAAACATTCTTAACTTCGAGAGGTAGTTTGAACATATCGCTTTTTTGGAATTAGATGGGGAACAATTTTAGCTTGATCTTTCTGTTTTTTTTGTTGATTATAGGTGCGGATTTAACCTGGTTGCACAATCAACAAAATGAATCTATCTGAAGTACTTTGTAAGAAGTTCATGGAACTACTATGGTCTTAATAAAGTTAAATTGTTTTCTTTTCATATCATAGCAAGTGAAAAAATAAAAATAGTACTGAGAATTGTTTTGCTTTTAATCTGAAAGCAAACACTCAACAAAACGTAAAATTTAAACAATAACCTGTAAGGAAAGAAGGTTTTCAAAACCCAAATAAAAAACCTCAATTATTTCGAATACTCAGATAGTTAAATCCGAAAAACAGCAATTATTTCAAAAATAAATCTGAAAAACAACAATTAAATTATTTTTAAAAATAACAAAACACAAAAACATGGGTTATTTGGTTTACTATAACTCAAAAAATTAGTTGATTGAAAAAAAATAAACAACAAAAGATCGTTGACAGCAACGTTAAAAAAGTGTTTCATAAAAGTTTTAAAAATGTGTTGTTGCTCGAACTGCTTTTAAGGGTGAATTTAATAAGTTTGATTAAATCTGTTTCAAAAAAGTGAGGAACCAAAAGTTTTCATAAGAATTGCTAAATTGTAAGGCTACTCTCCTAACAGTTTGGTTGGATATTTTTTGCCAGTTCGATTCTTTGCTTTTTGAAAACATTGATTTCTTACTTTTTTAAAACATCTACATCTACAGAAAGACTTTGTAATTTATTTTGTTTTCTTGTTCAACATCAGAAAAATTCAAAAAAAAAAATAAATAAAACAAATGGTTCTCCTTTAAAAATTCCACAAATCCAAGCAATTGGTATTTTTTTGCAAAAGGGTTTTAAATAGAGAGGTTACTTATAAAAAAAAAAATAAAATAAAAAAAAAAAAAAAAATTTGGAAAAAGAAAATAATTTATCTTACAACAAAAACAACTGCACCAAAAATGTTTCTTCGAAAAGCATCAACAATACCAGCAATCAGCATAAGAAATCCAGACATGACAATAATCCAAGGCGCCTGTAAAACTATTCAAGTGTTTATTTGTTTTGTTAATAAATAAATAAGAAAAATTTAAAAGGAGAAAAAAAAAAAAAAAAAAAAAAAAAAAAAAGTTGGGATAAAGAGAGAAAAGTTAAAAAATTACCAACTGATGATGAAGTAGCACCAAACGAACTCATACAAAGCATTAAACAAACCATACCCAAAGTACACACACCAATTGCTGAAGGATCGCAAACAACGATTGGTTTCTTTGTAATTTTTACATTGAATTCTTCAGGGAAATTATATTTGGTGGATGGGAAAGTAACATTTGAATTAAGATCAAGCTGTTGGAATTCCATTGTTCTTGCGTTTTGAACTAATTTGTCTTCTTCTCCAGAGGTTGTCATTGGTTACAATTTGTATAAAAGAAGAAAAATATTTTGAAAAAAAATAAATTGTTTGGATTCCACTTGATTTTTTTGATTTTATTAGAATAATAAGTACTTTCCAGTATCTTTATCAAAAAAAATTTTCACTTTTTTTTTTTAATAAGCAAGTTTTCGAACAAAACAATATAAAAATCATTTTTAAAAAAGGGTTATTTGTAAAAAAATTTTACAACTTTTTTTGTTTTCTCCTCACTTATGAGAGTTAAAATTCATATTTTTAATTTTGTATTAGATGTTACAAGAGTTTAAACAAAATTTATGACTTATTTTTCCTTTCCAATCTCAAAAATTTCCAATTTCTTCTTTCAAAGTAAATAGGAAAATATTTTGTCTTCATTTTCCTTTTTTTTTTTCACAAATAAGGTTTCCAGAGAAATAGATTGAAATTTGTTCCTTCTTTTTGTTTGTTTATTTGTTTGTTCGTATTTTGAGAGATATGTATTGTGTGAAAGAAGAATCCTAAAAGTAAGAAATTATGCTTGAATCGAAAAAATGATAATGTACTAGGACTTTTGAGCGCACATTCCATTATGACATTAAGAGATCACGATAATCAAAATAATCACAAAACAATCAATAACAGACAATAAGAGATTGATCTTCATAATACAGAATCTTTTTTTTAAAAACCAAATAATAATAGCAAAAAGGTGAGAGGTTCATTCTATACAAGTATATAAAAAAAAATTTTTTTTAGAACTTATTTGTTTAATTAAAAAGTGAGCTAAAAAGTATTCGGATTTTAATTTGTTAAAAAACATTCCTATTTAATTATTGTGTCAGTTAAAAAACTTCTTGTTGAGATGTTTTGCCCCCCTAAGGGGAAGTTTGAGTTTTTTTTACTTTTGAATGGATGATTTTTTCAATTGGTTAAAATCAATTGTTAGTACTATTTGACTAATCAAAATTTTTGAGACTTTTGAACTAGATGGAGCACTCATATCATTTACCTTCAATAGTAACATACTTTAATTATAAAAAATTCAATATCAACTAATCTTCCTTTTGAAATAAATTTAAAGGTGTAGTAATTCATCTAGAGAATTTGAAGTTGTAAACTATCCTACTAGAAATTGATTTAGAAAAATTGATTATTTATTAAAATAATTGTTTTTTTATATTATTGAGGAGAGGTGGTTCATCAAAATTGCACACTTTTTTACTCATAGGTTTTTTTTAATTTAATAAATAAAAAAAAAAATTATTTATTTTTCTTTTTTTTCTGAAATTAAAAAAAAATACTGTTATTATTCCCCGAATTCAAAAGTTTGAGTAAAATCTATGATTTTTCTCCATTCTTTTGGATTCGAGAAAAGAGTGATTAGGTTTTCTTGACCTTTCTGTTTATTTGGAAAATCAATAGGTTTTCGTTGGGTTTTTTTTTTATTTTTTCAAATAAACAGAAAATTTATTAAAATTTTCTGCTTATTTCAAAAAGGAAAAAAAACCTAGAAAACTTTAGAAATAATGAAGAAATCCGCCAAGAAAATAGCTATTAAGTTTTTTTTATATTTAAGAAATAAATCGAAATTTTCTGAAATTTTCGTTTTATTTCTTAAATATAAAAAAAAACCTAAGCACTTGACGGAACTCGAAGGCACTTTTCGTTAGATTTTCGAGAATTTAAAAGAATTGAGTAAAATATTTAATTTTACGCTATTCTTTTGAATTCTGGAAAACCGCTGTTAGGTTTTTTTTATTTTCAGAAATTGTCAGGAAAATTTCAAAAATTTCCTTTTTATTTCTGAAATTAAAAAACCCTAGGTACTTGAGGGTACTTTTTCTTTACTCTAAAATCTATTTCAATTTATTTCTACTTGATCCAATTTATACAAGATTATAGTACCTGAGATAATCTTTCTATAAAAATGAAAAGTTAAATTTAATTTAAGATTTAAAAAAGGAAAAATGATAAAGAAACACAAATTATTTCTTTTATTTATCTTATATAAACTAGATTTCAAAAATTTTGACTCTCTTTATCATACTAATGGTTTTTTTGTGTGGGCTTATTCCAGATTTCTTTACAAAAAAATATTTTCAAATTTTTGGATCAGAATATTTCTTTTCTAATTTTGCAAATTTTAGTTTTACTTTTTCAGAATCATTTTTTCGAATTTTTTTCTTTTTGTTTTTCTTTTTGTTTTTCTTTTTTTTTTTTTTTTTTTTTTTTTTTTGCAAATTAACATGTATAAAAAAAAAAATATCTTGAAAAAGACCAATAACCACTAAGAAAACTGAGATCTGTAATTTCTTTTCAAAGGGATTAAATTTTGTTGAAAAAATCTTGTTCTTAACTTTTTTTTAGTGAAGGTTCAGTAATGAACAATCAGTAATTCCTCATTTTAAAAATTTTGACGAACTTTTTTTGAGTTTTTGGCTTTATTTTTTTTTAAAAAATGGGGTTTTTAAATTTTAAGAATGACTTAAAAGTGAATTGCAAATCATATTTAATTATTTGTTGTTATTGAATATTTTGGGATATTTTTTTTTATCAATTTATTATTTCAGGCGAGTCACAATTTTTGAAATGGTTTTTATTTACTACACCATTCATATTACCATTGAAGTCCGTTCAACTTTTAAGAGACAGACTTTCCATGAAATTTAAGACACAATAAAATATTAAATAAAATAATTTTTTTGAAATTAATTTTTCACAGATTATTTTACTAGAATTTGAATTCTGTGTCTTAATTTGAGATTTTTTTTGCCTTAACTTTATAATAAATTTTGTCAATTAAAAGTGGAATTATCTGTAAATATTGTGACTCTTGACTACTTGAATTAGAAATTAAAATTTTCTCACCTAAAAATTTTCTTTTTTTTAAATATAAGAGTTTTTAGAGTAACGTCTTTAATAATAAATCCAAATTTCGATTTCTTAAACAATATTATTATTAAATCATCCTTTTTGTTTTACCGATTGGTTATATGTATTATTAAGATATTTTGAATACAGCATGGTTCATAGAAAGGGAATTAAAATAACTAAAATTTGTTTCTCGAAGATGATTATTGGGATAATCTTGGAATTAAAAATATGGGGGAAAGAGAGAGATTAACTGTTGGGGGTTCAATTTATATACATGTATATTAAAGATTTTAATAAAACAAAAAATTTTTCTATCTTTAGATTTAGGATATAAATTTAAATATAAAAAAAGGTACAATTATTTATTCTTCATGAGACAAAAATTTAAATAATTTTATCTTAATACTATTTATGATTTTTTTTATTTTTTAGACCCTCAACTTTTTCCAAATTTGTTTTTCAATTTTTTATGTCCCGTCTCTTCATTTTTTTTTCAAGTGTGTAAATGTTGTAAGGTGTATAAAGCATTGTAAGAATTGATATACTTTTACTCATTTAGATTTTAAATATATTGAAATTGGCGTGATTCGATCTGAAGCAAACTGAATTATACCTAAAAAATGGTGTGAACTGAATCTAACTGTGTAATTTAAAATCGTTTGATGTTGACTTAATCATTTTTTTACATTCATATTATCCGGTTGATAATAGAATTGAGTGTATTTTGTTGAATTGGTATCTTGTATTTATGTTTTTTAAAAATAATGTTTGGGAAGCTTGTAAATAAAAATAAATAAAATAAATTAAGAAAAAAAGATAATGAGAAACCCCATTGATATTCTTAAAAATGGTACTGCATACAGTTCCACTTTTAAGACAGAAATTTTTGATGAAATTTGAGAAACAAAAAAATTCAAATTAAAGCACAACTTCGAAATTCTATTAAAATAATTTATAAAAAAAACAAAATAATTGCAAAATTGGAGATTTTTTGGGTCTCGCATATCTTAAAAGTATGTACCTATAAAAGTAAAAAGAACTGTAAATTTTAAACGAAGATTAGTCTCCAATGGTTAAAATGTAAATTTTGATTATAATGTTGACATTAACTTGATTGGGGGGGTTGAGATCCTTTGAAAAAACAGTTTCTCCAAATTCGGCTTAAAAAGTACAAATTCGTTGTTATTTTTTTAGATGTTTCTTTGCTTTTTTACTTTTTGTTTTGACAAGTTAGATACTGATTCCCGAAATAAATATCATTCCTTATTGTTTAATTTGTTAAAAAAATCACCTTTTATAATTCTTCCTTATGTATACCCTTTCAGACTCAGAACAAAGATGTTATACTAAGATGATCTTGATGGTTACAAAGTACGACAATCGATTCCATCTTATATCATTTGGAAGGATATCATTTTGTTGTTCTTTTGGTAGAAACTGATATTAAAGCAGGGGAAATTTTCACAAACCAAAACGTTAAACATTGTGATTATGATAAACTATTGAAAAGAAAAAAATTTTATATTTTTGAATTATTACATAAATTTGGGATCTAAAATCAAAAATAGTTTAAATATGGGTAATATGTCGGGAAATGTACTCATATACATAATTAAATTGGGTTGAAAAAAAGCTTTAATCATTTATTGTTTAATGTGTGTGTGTGTGTGTGGGGGGGGCAAGTATCCTTGATTGGTGTTAGTATTGTTAAAATAATTCAACTTTATAATTACAATAATAACGATTCTTTTATGCACTTAAATTATTAAATATATTATTTAAATAAGTATAGTTGGTTATTCTACACACAACAATTGAAAATAAGGTATTCTTCAATCTTGACATGTGACGATATTAAAGGGGGTGGCTACGCCATTAAACATGTTAAAAATTTGAGAGAAATAAGAGAAAGCTCTTTTATTTTAGTGGGGTGTAGTCGTAGATTCCCCAAAATACTTTTTTAAAAAATTATATGATATTTTTTTTTAGTTAAATAATAAAAAAAAGAGAAAAGAATTGAAAAAATTGATTTGGTTTTTATTTCTTTTATAATACATATTTGTTTTTGGTGAAGATAATTTTAGACTCTTAAAATAAAACTTATTTATATTTTGTGGTTTAAAATTAAATGGAAAATAATCATATTCACTTCTCCAATTACACCAAATCCAAGTCTTTAAGAACCCTAACTAGATATGTTTTGAGATATTTATTATTTTTTAGGATCCTCCTAGCTATTGAAGCCCCCCCGTATTTTCTTTTGTGATTCTCATGATTAATTGTCGTTGTTCTTTTTAAATAAAATCCCATAAATCCCAAATGCCACTGATAAAAAAATCTTACTTATTACTTTTTGTTACCCTGATTAAGGGACGGGTCTCAATTATTTTTTTTTCTGACAAATTTCGAAATAAGGATTCCTTGTCAAGAAATATGTTTAGTATTCCAAATAAACAGGTTTTCAAATCTAAGTAATTGGCAAAAAATTTTCTCAATCTCTATTAAATTTAGGTAAAAAAATTTAATAGAGATTAGTCTCTTAAAAAAATTCAAAATCGATGAAAAAATAACAAATGAAAAAAATTAAATGCCACACTGAAATGTTGAGATAAGGATAAAAGATAAGTCATTCAACATTCAAAACATTGTTTTAAGCAATTCAGCTCAACAGTCTATTGTGGCAATGTCTTTGAGACTTTTGAAAAAAAAATTAAAAAAATCTAATGAAAAAAGTACTTTAAATAATAAAAATCAGTGAAGTGCAACCAGAGTAAAAAATGTTATTTTCTGATACTCTTCAAAATTGTCAAAAAGTGAAAAATTTTCATTTACCGTGGCTATTCCCTTAAGAAATTGTTGAAAACAATATCAAATTATATTTTTTTTTAAGCTAGGAATATGGATTTTAACAGAGCACCTCATTTTTCGAGATTTATTGGGTAAAATTAATTTTTCGAAGAAACTACCTTCGTTATATTACCTTCCTTCTGAATTGGGCATGTGTGTCAATACCAGGGAGATATAAGGTTTGTCCAATTTCATCAAAAAGACCATTTTTTATCAACAGTGCTTTAAAAACGGCTACAATATGTTTACATTTATGTCCCCATTATATATATTTTATATAAACTAAAAGACAATAAATAGCTGTTCCATTTTGATATTTTTCATTGGTATATTATAAATGGGAGTTTTGGATAAAAAAGAACAAAGTTGTGGCTGATCGGATCTACTGTTACCTTTCAACATACCCATCTCAAAATTAATCAAGAAGGGAAAAGACAGTGCCGAAGAATCGGATTGAGAAAGGTTAGATATTAAAGGGGAGGGGTTCAATATTTTTTTAAGTGCTGTGTTAGGAACTAGTGATCAGAAAATGACAAAAGATGTAAATGTTGTACCAAAAATGATTTACTCAACCATATAATTTTTCAAAAATTCAAATATTAAACCGATCAAGATCAATTCGTTCACCCTTCTTTTAACTCAACAAATATGCTGTGAGTCAAAAAAGTAATGATAACTGAAAATACAATAAAGATGGTCCTTATAACAATTAATATTTTTAAACTTGAAATGAAAAGATTTAAAGATTTTTTTAGACTTTCATTGTTTGGTAAATATCGATTGCCAAAATCTTTGTACTGGTCGTTAATTTGAATTTGTCAACTGTATTATTCATATTTAATTCAACGAATAGTTCTGACAAAGGAAATTTGTTCGAGAACACAGAAACTTTTTTTAAAATCTGTTGCGAAAACTTGCTCTGGATCTTTGAGCCAACAATCGAATTTTTTTTAAGGGTATTTAAAGTTCTCAATAGGTCTGGATCAAATTGTTCAAAGAATCCCTAATATAAAAAATAATTGCAAGATAATACCAACATAACTGGAGATCAAATAAGTTGATAGAATTACATTAGGTTTGTAATGCTATTCCACTTTTCATTTTAACAGTAGCTATTTGGATTTTTATTTGAACATTTAAAAATATTGAAAATTAGTTCAAGGAGTTTGGATCTAATGGTTTTTTTTTTTTACAAATTTCCAAAAAGTTATTTTTGGTTGAGACAAATTTTTAAATATTTGTAATCCAATCTAAAAATGTGAGTAAAGTGCCTTAAAGGTTTTTTTTTTCAACAACAAGATCGGAAAAAAAATATTATGTTTCTTTTCTTGTGTGTAATATTTTGAACAAAAACATTTTTGGAAATCTTTATTGAATGATAATTTTAAATTTGTAATTTGTTTGTTTTTGTTGTGTAAATTTGTTCCTTTTTGCCTTTTCGATTCTATTGGGGTCCAAATTTTTTAAATGTTCTATTATGGGACAATATTTTTCCATTTAATTTTAACAATGTTAATTCAAATAACAGAACAAAAGCAATCTGCTTCAGCTTGTCTGCAAATGGTTTGGAAAACGAGAAATGAATATCAATCATTTTTAAAAAAAACAAAAATAAAAGAGTTTTCTTTTCAAAAAGTTAAAAAAAATTATGTTTTTGTTTTGGATCTCTTTCAATCAAACAAAAGAAAGGGTTTTGTAATTAGTTTGTTCAACTTTTTGAGTAATTTGATGTTAAAAAAATCAAATGAAATGTTTTCAAGTAAAACTTGGGCAGGTATTAACAATCAAAGGGTTTTAACAAATAGTCTCCTTTACAAAAAACAGTCAAACCTTTTTGTAATCAAATTTTTACCCTATTCAAAAAAAAAATTTTTTTCCAAAAAGATAATAGGTAAATTACTCTTCTGTTTAAAAGACATTTTCCAAAATTAATTCTTTGCAAATCCAAAACCATTCTCCTTCACAAATTTGGTATTTGGAATCGATTTAAAGGTGTTTTTTTGAAGTCAATTCTCTTTGAAACTTGAATAATGAAAAGAATTGATAGTTTTTCATCTTAGTGTTTAAAAGAGAAATTTTTTTGTTTTTGAAATTTAAAAGCATAAAATTTTTCACCTTCTGTTTATTTGATTTCCGTTTTTTAATGAGTAATTTGAATTAGAAATTCCCCAAAATTGTCATTTTTCAATAATAGACAAAGTAATAGTCAAGTATACCATTTGAAAGTTCAAAATGATTTAATTTATTCCCCTTAGTTTCTAATCAAATTAAGATCAAAAACAGACTTTTAAAATTTTACCAAAGATTTCATCTTACATAATCCTTTCTCCCCAAAGGCTAAATTTCTGAGACTGTTGTCTTTTTCTGTTATTGTATTAAAAGTTATTATTCTCCAATTTTAAAACAGTTTTGGAAGGAAAAACTCCAAAAAGGAACAACCAATTGGCATTAAAGAATTCAATTTCATTTAATCAAAAGGTTTTATTCAATTGTGTGAATTAATTTGCATCATTTCGCTTCTTTTCTAGCAAAAAGAATAATTTATAACGAAATTTTTTACTACTTTTATTTTCTTCTTTCTATTTTGCATTTTGTCCAAAATAAATTTAGAAAAAGAAAAAAAATCAAGTTCGTGAATAATATTTTGAAAGGTTTTGATCTGTTACAATTTTAATGTTAAAAAAAAATTTTTATCAGAAAAGAGAAGATGAAAAAAAAAATGAAAAAATTTAAAATCGAAGTTAAGTGGTATTTTGGAAATCTACGGGAAGAAAAGAGTATAGAAAATTATTTAATAAATTTTTTTTCTAACTTTTTCTGAAAAAAAAATCAATCTCCTCAAAAGAAGAATTAAAAATCCCGTTTCATTGGTATGCTTTCTGAGGAATATGTATTTAAAAATGGTTTTAACATTTTTTTCAAAAAATATTTATTTAATTGTAAAACGAATATTTATAAAATAACAAAAAAAAAGTAAAAACAAATCATTTATTATTTTAAAACTTTTGCAAAAAATGAATCTTTCTACTGAACTGAGGCAACAACAGCAACAAGAGCAGCAACAAGACTTGGCGAGCCACCAAACCACCGGCCAATATGCAGCACAAATGAGGCTAACACAAAACACTTTACCTTATCAACAAATGAGATATCCACCACAATATTTCCAATCGTTCCAATATTTCAAGGACCAAATGGCCTTTAACCAAAACCCAAGTCAAAATTACCAGCTTAAACAGGTTCCTCTTTACCAGCCAACGACTTATATGTCCAATTATCCAAACATGGTTCAATTAAAGCCTAACTCATTCCAGGATCAGTTTCGAAAAAATGATCAATCCCCAAAACGTATAATACAATTCCCACTCACAAGTCCCGTTAAGCAGCCAAGGAGTCCAATTAATCAAAGGACGCCTGAAAAGGAAAAAAAATTAAATTCGGATAACAGAGAACTTAATAATCAACATTTAATTTTTCAAAATTTAATAAATCAGATTAGGATCATACAGAACCAGCAATCAAAAACGAGTAATAACCAAAAAAACAGTTGTCTTCAAAAGACGGAAACACAAAAGCCAATGATCATCAAAAACAAAAGCACAATCAGAAACACAAATACAAGCACAAACACAAGCAAAAGCAAAAGCAAAAGCACAAATAAAAAATCTTTTGATGAATTTCGTATAAACGACGAGTTAATAAGGGAGGCAGAAAATATGTTTCTAAAGGAAAAATTAAAAAAAGATCTTAATTCAAACAAAAGCATAAACACACTTAAGAATTTGGACGAAGAAGAAGCCGAAACGGAAACAGAAACAGAAATAGAAACCGAAACCAAAATAAAAACAAAAACAAAAACAAAAACAAAAACAAAAAGTACAAACAAAAACCAAGACCACCTTGATCAAGACACTTGGACGAGAAAAAGGTTTTTAATTGTTACAGGTGAACGCAAACGAATTAAAATCCTCAAGAAAAAAAAAAAAAAAAGATCCAAAAGATTAAAGACCAAACAATTCGCAAAGAATCATTTTGATCAGTGGTTCCAAGAAAATGTGAATACAGAGAAGGGCCCATATCCTGACCGCATAACCCGGTTAAACATGTCAAAAACTACAGGTGTCCCCGAATTACAAGTGCAAAGATGGTTTGGGCAAAGAAGAAGATTAGAAAAATTGAAATGGGAAGCCGGTGAAATAAAAAAACCAACTTGGGCCATCTCAGAAGGAAGGAACAATTAAAGACAAACAAAGGAACAAACAAACAAACACAGGATTTTAACAACCAAGTCTTGGGCGTTAAAAAGGTCAAAAAATTCCCAAATGAAAAAGGAAAAAAAAAAAAAAAATTTAAATTGAAATAATTTTCATTTTTTAACTTTTTTCTCCGATAATGGTTTTTACCAAAATTACCACAAGACAATACTGTTTTTTTTATAGCAAATTTTGATAATTAATTATTAAGAAAGAAAATTGAAAAAATTTTCTTTATTAAATACACATTAATCATATTCATCAAAATACATCATTATTTGTTAGTTCTTTTTTTAGAATTTCTTTCTTTTTCTTTCTAAATATTTTATCATTTTTTATTATTTATTAGTTTTTTTTTTTAAATTTATTTTTATTTATATATAAACCCACTTTAAACAATTAATTATTTTTTTTAGTATTCATTGCGATTTTTTTTTTATAATAATTTTGAAAATTAAATATTTTGTCTTATTTACAATTGATATTAAAAGAAAATTATTAAGACCGACCAAAAATTAAACCAGAAAATCACACTGAGACAAATACAATTAAAGTAACTTGGTTTTAATTTGCAAACACGATGCTTTAAATATGTTACTATACCATTTTGGAAATTATTTTCCCAATAGTAAAGTTTAACTTGAATCCCAATAAAATATTAGTTCAAAAGATCCTATATTTGGGGTGATCATAAATAATAAAAAATACTATAACACCTTAAAGTTCTAAAAGGGTTTGCGTCGAAAAAAAAAAAAAAAAAAAAAAAAAAAAGAAGAGAAAATTTCAAGTTTTTAAATCTTGAACACAAAATAGCAAAAGTGGGATATCTAAACTTCTTTTTTGTCTCTGCCTGGAATAAAATGACTGTCAATGTTCAAAATCAAAAATGGAAATGTATTGCAAAAGTTAATCAATACTTTTTAGTGGGGATTTAACAACACCCCTTCCAAAAATTATTGTGAATTAAGAACAATATATATGGAAAAGCCTTCAGAATTTACAAAAGGATAACCTTTAAAAAGAGAGGAAAATGTTTATGATGAAATAAAAAAAATATATTTTGTTTCATTTTAAAAACAGTTGAATCGTCTTGAAAACCAAACTTTAAAACAAAAAAAAAATATTTAAAAAGATCATTATAACAATAAAAAAGAATTCTGTGTAATTTTCTAAACTTTACAAATAAGCAAACTCGAAACTCAAATTATATTAACTTTTTGATTTATTTTTCCCACCACCCTATCCAACAACTTTTACCCCTTTCAAATTCTAAATCAATTATTTGAGGTGCTTTGAAAACGATTAAATTATAATTATCTGATGTTTGGATATTAAACCCTTGGAATCAAACCTGTATTATTTTTCTTTCAATGTGCTAATTGTTAAAAAATATGCCCTTTTCACCTTTCATAATATATATATATATATATATATATATATTTCAGCTAAAATGGCGACTTTATTGTTACAAAAAAAAATGATTATTTTTTAATTTTATTTTTTTCGAAAGGTTAAGAAGATTTGATTTACCATTGGTTATAATATTAACACATACACAGGCTCCATTCAGATTTCCAAAAAAAAAAAAAAAAAAAATTCAAAAGATATATAAAACTTTAAAAACACAAGTATATTAAACCAGTTATAAATTTAAATATAACATATCTAATTGAGAATTTCGCAGTTGTATTTTAAGGATAAAAGGAAAACATTTGGATTTTGAAAATCATTAATTTTTAAAGTCTTTTTTCGAGCATGGGAAAACAACAAACTATGATGTGAAGAAAACTGTTCGAAAAGCCAGAGTATTAAAAAGGGTGGTTAAAAAAAAGTAAACAATCCCTCATTGTAAGATTTACTAATTGTAATTTTTTTAAAAACACAATAAAACACAGTTGTATTTTTTTTTCTAAAAGAAAGCGAAATAAAAGAAAATTATTTATTTATTTATTTAGAGAAAGGAACAATTAAAGAAAATTTAACAAATAAAAAAAAGGGAGAAAAAATTAAAGAAAATTTTTCTCATAAAAGAAAAATTGTGGATTTTTTTTTTTTTTTTGCTTAATCGAATTGAATGATGTAAATTTATTTAGCAACCGCAGGCTCTATAATAAAAAAAACCAATACAATTAATTCTCAAAAATAAATTGAAAAAAATAAATGAACAAAAGTGTGGACAAATAATATATTTGATTTTATGGGTAAGGATCGAATTTACATGGAATTTCAAACGTTTATTAATACATTTCAAGTAACTTTCGTTTTATCATAGGGATCATTTAATGTAATTTTTTTTTTTTGTTTTTATTTTTTTTTACTTTTTTTTTTTTGAAAACAAAAAATATGAAAAAAACCTTCCTAAAAAAAGTGAAAATAAAAAAAACACTACACTTCTGTTTTTTTGTTTTTATAACCACATATGAACACTAAGTATTTAATTTGTTTTTCTGATTATTTTTTTTATATATTTCAAAACTAATGTAAAGTTTATTAAATTTATTTTACAATAAACGCCAAATTCAAAGATTAAATTTTCTGTTCTTTGAAGAAAAAAAAACATTGATTTATCATAAAAAAAATAAATTTTAAAATAAAAACTTTTGGTATCTATAAACCCCAAGAATTAAAATATTATGGGTGGAAAAAAATTGAACAAAATTTTTATTCAACTTTTAAAAAAGGTTAATTAGATTCAAGTAGAAGCTAAATTGAAATTTATACTACAACTAAGTTCTTTTATGATTTTTTTAGATTATCGGGGGTTTATCAACTTATTGGATTCTTTAATATTTTTTTTGGAAAACCGAATAAAAAGTTTGATAATTTTTTTTTTACAATTGTCAGACATTAACAAAAATATACCAAAAGGATGTGAGTCTTTTTTCTATTTTAATTTAAAGGTGGTGATTTATTCCATATTTTTTACCTTAATTCAAGACTTAAGTTACAAAAATTTTTATAAAATCTCTAAAAATCAATTTTTATTGACTTATCATGGCTAATAAAGATTATGTATATACATACATATATGTATATATATATATATATGTATATGTATATATATATATATATATATATATATATATATATATATATATATATATATAAACACACACACACACATATATATATATATATTATTCTTTTAATTGGAATTTCCTTTGGTATTTAAGGAAAATTATATTATTTTTCTTTCTGACAATTGCAATAATAAAGTAATTTATTAATTTTGAAAAAAAAAACAAAGTTTGCTAATAATACCAAAAATATGATATCAAACCAATTCTGAACCCGCCTTAAATCGTGATGAATAACTTGATTTTTTATATGAGTTTTGGTTTATTGATCATAAAATCTTGTAAATTATTTTATCTATTATTGTACTCGTTAATAGTGTTACAAGTAAATGTCTCGTTTATATATTTGAAACCAAATCCACATATTCTAGCATTTAAACCACTTCTTTTCAGTGAATTATTATTCTGGTTATTGATCAAACCGGATTAACAAAATTATATCCCCCAAATTAAGCCCAAAGATACACAAACTACCAAATCAACTTGTTTTTTTTCAAATAGAAAAGATACGGTAGAAAAAAAATAAAGAAGAAAGGTAAAAAGTCATCTTTCGTGAAACAAAATAGAATAAAGAAAAATTCTAAAAAATCGAAACCACTTTATTATATTAACAGAGAGGTTTTTTCAGTCTATCAAAATTCTTATCACATAAATATTTTCAAATTTTTAGATCAGAATGATTGTTTCAAATATTGCACATTTTTGTTCAAATTTTTTAAATCTTTGTTTCGAATTTTCTTTTACTTTTTGTTTTTTTAGATTCAAATTTTCTTTAATTTTCAAAATTTTTCTTTTCTTTACATTTTCTATTTTTTCTTTTTTTTTAGACATAAGATTATGTGAAAAAAAAAAAGATCTAAAAAAACAAATAATCATTTCCAAAATTGAGACTATTACAGGTCTTTCAAAATGAATTTAACGATTAGCAAAAAATCTTTGTGTTAACCTTTTTTCGAGTGAAATTCCAGTCTTAAAAAATCGATTAGGCTCATTTCAAAAAATTTGATTCACTTTTTTTGAGTTTTTGGGTTTATTTTTTTGATTTTTAAAATAACGGGTTTTTATATATTTAAACCCTTTTTTGGTACAAGGAACCAAGTTTTATTTAAGAAATTGGGCATATTCCACGAGTTTAATTCATTTTTCTTCTCAAAATAAAATCTCAATTATTAAATCTGATTATTTTTTCTCATTGTCAAAAAATTGGTTTTTTTTTGTTTTTTAATTTTAATGTTTTTTTGTTTTATTTTTTTTTTCTGTTTTTTTTTGAAATAAAAGTTAATTTGAAAAAAAATATATTTGAAACTCCATATTAGCACACAAAAAATTGAGGATTTGTATTTTTGTTTCATATAAATTTATTTACTATTAAAACAATTTGTTGTAAAAAAACTTAATTTCCTAAAGAAATTGAGAAATTTAGCAGGCTACATTCCAATTAAAGTTTCCAGAAAATTTTTTAATATATATATTTTTTTGAAATGTTTATTGTTTGCCCATGCTTTTCTTTGATGAATCTCAACTCTAATCGAAGTTTATTAATTCTCTTATTTCTAAACAATCCATGTTTGGCCGATTCTTTGAAAAAAAAGTGAATTTTTCATTTACGGCTCGACCTCCTTTGAGTGAAATGTGGTTTAGAATACTTTAAAAGCGAATTATTAATCAGATTTAATAATTAGTTGTTCTTGAATACAAATAAACATATTTAAATTTATTCAATTTATTATTTCAGGTGAGTCACAATTTGTTAAATCCGATTTATTATGAAAAGAAAAGAAAAAAAATTTGAGAGAATTAAAAAATTAACAAAGAAACTTTGAATAAATCAAAAATCACAATAATAAGTGAACTCTTTTCAAGGACTTGTAATGTAAAATAAAACTCTTTTTTACTTTTTAATATTATCTTTAAAAAACAATACAAAAAATTTTATTTAATTTAATTTTAATTTTAGAGTTTCAGTTTGTTTTGATTGCTGTTTTTAGTGATTTTAAGCAATTGTTTGAGCAAAAAAAGAAAACAAGAATTTTGGAATTCTACAAATATAACCACAGGGATACCAAAAAAAAAAAAAAAAAAAAAAATTGCACCAATTGGTCTACGCTGAAAATAAACCTTTTCAATTATTTTAAACGCAATTATTGCAAATAAGCAATGGAAAATTAACAAATTCAAAACTAATTACTAATTCTAAAAATAAACATCCCTTAAACACCAACCAAGAAAAGATTAATTTTTTCATTTTTTTCCTTTGTAACTTTCCCATACCCAATGAGGTGATTCAATCAGTGAATATATTCAAGTGTTTTTTTTTTTTTTTTTTTTTTTAGATATTAATTTTTGAAATTTATGGATAACGACAAAACCCATAAACCTGAAAAAAACCAAAAAATTGGAAAGTAAAATATCATTTTTGTCAAAAATTTATTTTAAGTTTTTTTTATTTTGTCTTGTTTGTATTGATCATTCTTGATTAAAAATTGATTTCTGATTATTGTAAAATTTCAGATCTTTTGTTTTTTGTATTTTGGAAAGATAATTCATCTATAATCATTCTATTAGTAAAGAGTTATACAAATAAAAATATAAAAAAAATTAAATAGATATATGAGTTACTTTTTTTAGAAAGAGGACTAAAAAGCTCTTAAAAAAAGAAAAATCTTTCAAAAACAAAAACTTACAAGAAGAATACAATTTTTTGAAATTATTTAAAGTCTTCTTCCTCTTCTACCACCATGTTTTCTTGTTCCGTCAGTTGGGATTGGTGTAACGTCTTCAATTCTTCCAATTTTCATTCCTGCTCTAGCAAGTGCACGCATGGCAGCTTGTCCACCTGGACCTGGTCTTCTTCTTCTGTTTCCTCCTCTTCCTCTGATTTTTATATGTAAAGCATTGATATTGAGTTCCTTTTTTAAAAAGTAGAAATTTTTTTTTATTTTGTATTGTTTTTTGATGGATTGGAATAAGAAGTAAAAATTAAAAAAGGTGTTCAAACCAAAGTTAGCAACATTATTAAGATGTAAAAAAAAAAAAAAAAAAAAAAATAAAAAAAATTTTATTTTAGGAATCAAATGATTTAATCTCAGAAATTAGTTGAGTTGATAAAAATACAGTTGGTTTGTTTTGGTTTTTTTATAAAAAAAAATCGATCCAAAAAAAAATAAAAAAATAAAATAAAAAAAAAAAAAAAAAAAAGAAAGAAAAGAACAAGAAATAAAAGATTCAAAAGGTAGTTTTGAAAAAGATAATTTACTTTACAACGAGTAATAATATCAACTACGGCAAGCATTGCTGCATATGGTGAAGATTCGTCACGATCTGTTTTGACTTTCTGTCCACCTTTTTATTTTGGAATTTGTTTTTTTTTTAATTTGGTTTGAATTGTGATTTATTTTAAAGTTGTTTAGTTGAATTTTAGTTGATTCTTGAGTTACCTACACACACACCCCACCAAAAAAAAAAAAAAAAAAAAAAAAAAAAAAAGAAAAGTACAAACCTGATACTCTTGCAATTGTTTCACTTCCAGAAAGATCTGTAACATGGATAAAAGTGTCCTGTGTTTTTGAAAAATAATGAAAAGTTGGTGTTTTATTTGAAGGGATCATAAAAATGAATTGAAGGGGAAAAGTTAGGAAAAGAATAAAAAAAAAAAAAAAATTGAAAAAGCAAAAAAAAAAAGAAAAAAGAAAAAAAAAGCAAAAATTTTGAAACTTCGTTTAGAAGATAAGATCAATTCGTGTTTCCTTTATTTATGATTGGGAAATTAAATTTTAATCCTCCAATAAAAAAGTAATAAATTTTTTTTTTAAGAAAGAAAGTGATTTTAAAATATTTACGTTCCATGAAGCATAAATGTGTGCAACACCAAAAACAAGTTCACCTTCTTTTACCAAAGGTCCCATTTTTTTTTCTTCAGTTTCTTTTTGTTGTTTCTTTTGTTGTTTTTTTCTTCGGCTCATTTTTTAAAATTGTAAAATCTAAGAGAAAATAAAAAGAAAATGAAAACTCAAAATGTGATTAATTTTTACTCAGACACAAGACAAACACCTGTTTTGTTTGTAGAACGGATCAATGACAGTGTGTAAAATTTTAATCTTTAAGGAGAGTTAGTCAAGAAATGAATCCCAAATTTTTTTTGAGGTTAAAATGTACTAAACTCTTTTGGGTTTCTTTCCTATGGACACATTCCAATTAATTGTTGTGAAAATAGTGAAATAAGAAAAAAAGATCAACAAGATTGTTAATTGGTAACATTACTGAAAACCTGAAAACTGAAAAGTAAAATCAATAAAATGAAGAAACCTATTAACTTTAAATAATAACCCATTGTATTATTTTCAATCGGATGAACAATAACAATTTAAATCTCCTTTTTTATCAAAATTGTTGTTGTGATTTTGGAGATCAAAAATATTCGATTTTTTCAACAAATTGTGAATGATAGATTTCTCCAAGAAAATCCCTGACGAAGATAGTATTACAAAATCTATTTTTGTCTTTAGTCCCAGATTATTGTCTTTATTTATTTATTTTTTCTTTTTTTCCTAAAATCTTAGATTTTTCAATAATGTTTTCAATTTCAAACTTTGTTTATCTTTTTTTCCCAAGTCTGTCTGGCTTCTAGTAGAACCATAAAACGTAATAGGAGATATATTTTGATTATTTTTCACCTCTGCAAACTTTATGTGAAATACATGATATAACTAATTAAAAATACTAATGTAAAAAAAAAACACCACTAAAATCTTTTTTCAGTCCCGATATATAGGTCTGAATTTATGATTCGACATTTGCCCATTTCACACAAAATTAACCCTGCCAAACACATAGAAAAAAAATAATATAATCTTGTTCTTTGAAGTTTTCTTGACTTTAAAAAATGAAAAAAGGAAGATGAAGTGTAAATTTTTAATACCGTGATTCCAAACTAACAATGAAATTTCATTTCCAGTTAAACGAAAATTCATTTCCGGTCAAATAATTTCCTTTCCAAAAAAAGATTTTGTGATTATACAAAAGTCCATTACAAATAGTGATTTTTAGAAGAAACCAATAGTCTCTCTGATAGAAAAAATTAAAATTTGAATTTTTTAATACAAACTAGAAGTTTTATTTTCTATTTTAAAATTTATCCTGATTTTTCTGGAACTTTTCTTTCCAAATACTAAAAAATCAAAAGGTACCACTATTTCGAAGTATGATGAAATTGGATCTTCATTTTTTATAAATATTTTTTTGAATTTTCGAATTTTTTCAGAAAAAAATATTTTTTTACTTTAGTTATCACATCAATTTTTTTATTACAATATCCTATATCAAACCATAAATTTTTGTAATAGAGAGCCAATAAAGGCAGATTTATTATATATATATATATATATATATATATAAATCAAAAAAAAAAAAAAAGAATGGTTTCAATGTATGGTAAATTTCATGTCAGTTTTGGAACACTGGATCATTACTTGATAAATTATTTAAATAAAATTTCTCAAACTATTTGTAAAAATATTACATTAAAATTCAAAAGTTTCCAACATAGCTAAAATTTTCCAAAGAATCATAATAATACAATTTCATTCAAATTGGAAATAATTTTGATTTTTTGAAAAGATGAAAATCATTTCTTCTTCTTTTTTTTTTTCTGTTTTATTTTTTGAATTACAAAACTTATTTCTTCTAATCAAAATTGTTTTTTCGAACGATTGATATAAGATTAAAGTTTAGTTGTTCCAAATAGAAGAAGTCAAATAAAATTAGTTGATGGTATCTAACAATTTGATCAATCAATATTCCTAATAGAATACAAACAAATTTATGGATACACTTTTTGTTGTTACTCCATCTCCAAAATTTTTATAATTTCTTGATTTATTTATATTGGTAATTATTTATTATTTGTTTTGTGATTATTTTGATTTATAAACAAACTGTGAACATTTCAATTAGTGAATAGTTTTAATTTGGTATTTCTTCTAGAATTGGTTAAATATTATTTTTTTCCAAAATTATTTTTTAATGTGTTAAAAATTTGAATTTGGGTAGTTATTAATAAGTTTTCCGTTTTTTCTAGACAAACTAATTAAATTTACAAATATTTACTTGAAAAAATCCTAAAAATATAAATTAATTATAGAATAATTAAATTTTATTTCCCTTTTTTTTTTTTTTTTTTGATAATTAGTTAGTAGTTAATCTACATAAAACAATAACAATAAGAACCCTCATCATATATATATATATATATATATATATCAATATAAATCTATTAGAAAAATTTAAAAACAACATTTCTAGTAACAAAAAGATTTTTAAAAATATTTTCAAAAACTCAAAATGTCTTGAAATTTTTTTATTTTATTTTTTCATCAAATAAAACAATATTGGTTTTTTCTTGCTAGTAAACTTGAAAAATTATTTTATTTAATATAAAATTAATGAAAAAAAGTTTTTAAAAATGTAGAAAATAGGAAGATATGATATTAACATCATGACACTAATTTTTTGAATCATTGTTCGTTAGAATACTTTCCCCAGTTAAAATCTTTGAATTCATTTCAAAATGTATATAACACACAGCAAATTCGTCCAATTCTATTCTAAAACAATCCCACATATTAATATTAACGACATTACCCCATACACAATGGAATAGTTATTTAAAATATTTTCATGTCAAAAGAGATCAAAAAAAAATTCTAATTATGAATTATTTTTCTTATTGATATTTTATGAAAAAATCAGAAAAAAGCTTAAGCATAGAAATCATCCAAAAACACATATCAATATGAAATAAAACTAATAAATAAATATATTTTTGAAAAAATTAGAAATAAAAAATCTTTGGTGACAAATGGAAAAAAACAACATTGTTCATTTTGATCTTCAAATGAAGATCAAACAAAATTCGAATAGAAATAAATATGTTTTTTCTCCAATCATTTTCACTATTTCATATTACTAAAAAACATACTTTTACTTTATGAATTTAGATCTTATCATAAAAAAAAAATTGCTAATCAAATGAGGTATTTATAAATATATAAACTCCATTTCGCTCAAAGGGGCACAGCTAAAAATGAAAGAGTCATTTTATTTTAAAGAATCAACCAAATTTAGATTGCTTAGAAATACAAGAAATAATAAACTTAGTTTTAGAGTCAATAATCATAAAAGAAAAGCCTGTACAAACAATTAATTTCAACAAAAAAAATGTTATAATTTTTTTTGGACCACCTTTCATTGGAAGATCTCGTGCAAAATTCTCAATTTCTTTAGGAAACTAAAATTATTGACAATAAGATTTTTAATGAATAATTAAATTCATTTTAAAAGAAAATACATAGTTCCAACTTTTCTTAATGTTAATTTGGAGTTTCAAACATTTTTTTTTTTAAATTTACTTTTGATTTAAAAAAAAAAAAAAGAAAAAAAAAAGAAAAAGAAAAATTTTTCAAAAAAAAAGAAAAAAAAAAACAAAAGAAAAAGCAAAACTAAAATTTTCAAAAGTAGAAAAAATAATTCTGATCCAAAAATTTGAAAATTTTTTTTGAGAAGAATACCTTAATAAACCCTCAAAAAAACTTCCATTAACATTATAAAGTGAGTCCGAATATTTGAAATCTAGTTTATAATGACCAAATCAGTAAGGAACTAGAAAGTATACACACCCTTTCAGGAAAATGACCATTATAATTTGATTGTTGGTTTCAATTAATTAAAAAATTTTCAAGAATTACAGCTTTATTATTATTCGATTTTTATCTCATTTTATGAATAAATTTGAAAACAAAAAAAAATATCACATAGATTTTTTTAAAGTTTTAAACATTTTAACATTTATCGTTAATTTATCGAAATTATGACTGGTCACTGTGGTTATACATTTAAAAAAAAAAAAAAAAAAAAAAAAAAAAAAAAAAACAAGTTTATTTTATTCTATACATTTTTTCTTTTTAATTCTATTTTTATTTATTATCCCATCTAGAATCCCCTGCATTTATGAGATTATATCTAACCATTTCTATTTCCTTTGCCAATTCTTCTTGGGTTTGTGGAAGATCTAACAAAACGTCACTTGAAAACTCGTCATTAGACGATATATTTTCTGATAAATTTTCCGTATTAGTAATTTTTTCATTTTCATCCCCACTATTTTTTGCTTTTGCAATATTTTTTACAGAATTATTGCCATTAATAACGACCACTGAAACAACCCTTTTTATTATTTTTGTATTAATATTACCAATATGAGTTAAATTTATATTATTGATATTATTTATTAGATAATCAAAATCATTGTTGCTGTTATGGTTTTTTTCACTAATTTGTTCAAGACTAAAATCACTGCTTGAAAAATGATCTGATAAAGAATTTATCGGTTGTTCTATTTCATCATCATCATCATCATAATCATCATCATCATCACAACCACTAGCGCCATCATCATGTTCGTCGCCATCTTGATGAATGCTATTATTTTTTTCATTAATATTGATTTTTTTTAATATCAAGTCTTTTTTTGAATTAGAATTTCTCATCAGTGTCGAGTGTCTATTATTTTTTATCCTTACAAGTTCTATTGAGCGTTCTCTGCAAGATCTTAATATCTCATTTGTATTTTTAATTGAAAATTGCAAATTTTTAATTGTGGTTAAATTTGATTGATATTCTTTTGTTAATTTATCTATATAGTTTTGATTACTAATGGACTCACTAGAATCGGCAGAGGAATAATCCGAGCTTGATAAACTATCCAATTCAAAAATATTATTATTTTTATTGGCATTAGAGAAATCAGATGAATCAGATGAATCATAAAAATCAGAAGAATCGCCATCACCACTATCCGCGCTGTGGTCTTTATTTAATATTGTGTTTGAGTAGACTTGGGAATATTCTTTAAACATATTTTTCAGCCCGATACCCATAAAAATCGAACCAACTGGGAAAAGTATGGTAAATAAAAACGTAACAACAGAAGCTTTTATGCTGGATGATATAAAAGAAATTATGCAAATATAAAATCCAAACAAAACAAAATTCTGAGATCCAAAATATTCATTTTTGGTGTATTTATATGGACGGATGAAGAAAATTAAAATGGTTATTACGAATATTAAAAACATTATTAGCCAAGATTTTCTCCACCTATAATTCGTATCTTGTTGATCATATAAAAAATTACGAAAAATGATTGTGCCTGCGATAAAAAATTTTAGAAAAATTTCAACTATTTCCCACCAGTAGCAATTTGGCTTATACGGATTCCAAATCCAACCAAACCTCTTATTCAAATATTGCGATTTGAATTTTTTCCTTTTCGCGCACAATATGCAGGTGCAAATCAATATGGGTATCCCTAATATCCCGACAAAGCTTATGAAGACAATAATGCCTAAAAAGGCATTCCAGATATTTTCATTCATGGTAATTCTATAATTCGAATCTAATATGTACTGTTTTTCGTCAGCATCATACGTAAAATTAAAGCAATCACTAAAAATTAATAGTATCGGTAAATATAAATATTTTGTGAACCTAGTTGTCAAATAAATAAAATCAATTTTGAACGTTGAAAAATCTAATTTACTTTTATTCAAATAGTTATTCTTGTAATATATCCAATACCAAACCAACAAATATATGCAACATACTATAATCGGGATAACAAACATCATAATAAGCTTTGTTAAATATGAATAAACTGGGTTACATTCTTGAAAAAGATAATTCATAAATTTAAAATTAACTATTGAAATGAATATTTTGAAATTGCCTTGTAAATGATCCGGCCATTCCAATTTTAATTGCAAGATTGCAGAAACTACTTGAATTGATGTAATGACCATTCCAATTAATGAAGAATCTTTATATTCAAAAAGGATCCAAATAATTTTATCAAAAAAGTTATACGTTTCTTTTTTTCTTTCATTTTCGTTTTCTATTTCTTTCTTATTAAGATTTCCATTATTATTTCCATTGCCATTCGCATTACCAAATGTATCCACACTCAAAGTTGAATTTACTTTTACGCCAATACCCATACCTACACCTACACCTACACCCGCATCCACATTTGCATTTCGTTTTGAGTAATTTTCTTTTGCCTTTTTTTGATGAATAACAAATCTGATAAAAAAATAAAATAATACAAACATCAATAAAAAGAACGTTAATATCGTAAATAAACCCGCCCTTGTTGGGCATTTAATGCAATCAAAATTATCCATATAATAGTTTGATTTACAAGAATTACACCCATGCTGAGGATCCCTGCCTTCGACACATTGGTTACCCCCCAAGCACCCAATACCAATATTACATTTTTTACATATTGATTTCCCCTTTTCATTATTAAATGTGTTAATTGGGCATTTTGTACAAAGGCTCGTTTCATTATTTTTATAGAACCCTTCAGAACATGGCACACATTTGGAGTGCAGCGAATCAGGTTGAAAACCGTTCTCACATTGCAAGCAAACCGTTGAGCCGACTGACTCGGAATAAAAATTATTTTCACAGGGGAGGCATTGATCTTTGGAATATGATCCCGGATTTGGGTTAAACGTGCCAAGAGGGCAGGGGGTGCATTCGTCAATTGAGTCGCTACCAAAATTTTCATTAAAGGTGCCCTTTGGGCAAGGTAAGCAGCTGCTATTTGAAGCAGAACCACTTGTAATCGAATAAGTGCCCATATCACATTTAATACAATCATCAACGCTAGTTGAACCCTTCATTGGATTATAGGTCCCATTATTACATGAAAAGCAGGCACTTAATCCAATTAAATTCCCATACGTACCCCGCTCACATGGCAAGCATACCGTTGAGGCAATATTTGCTGAATATGTTCCAGCCTGGCAGTCAACACACACATTTTCGTAATTATCAGAGTATCCAGAATTTCCCGAATTAGTGGTATTTGCATATTGCCCCTTTAAGCATGGCTTACACGCGTCATCAATTTCTGATTTATAATAGCCACTTAAACAATTAAAATGATAATTAGCCAAAATACCATCCGAAGTACCATTTAAATAATCCTTTGCAAATGCATTACCACTCGTTTTATACTGGTTATAAGATTTACTAAATCCCACAACCGAATATACATAATTGGAATCATCAAGTAGCCGAGATGAAACATCATAAATCTCTTGACACCCAATGGTTATGTTTTTTAAAATTTTTAAATACTCTGAATCAAAATAAATAATAAAGCTACCTTCCCCGAGATCAATTTCCCTATTTGTATTTGTATTTGCATTTGTATTGCCATTTCCACCATGATCTTCATCTGTATTGTTATTTAAATAACCATTTCCATAAATCATTAGTCCTTCTATTGTTTGATAATCAATTGTCCCATTGTCAATTGAATACTGTGCCTTAATTCCATTGATTTCGATATTTTGATTTAACTGTCCAAAATAACTTTGGTATAATATCTTACTTTCTTTATAATCAAATAATATAAAAATGCCTTCAGAATAATTACTATTATCATTGATCCTGCTTATTTGAAACCCGTTTTGAATATCATTAGAAAACTTGCCTTTGGTACTACCGCCTATCCAAATGTAAGTTGAATCCACTCTATCATTACTTAGCGCATAGCAATAATCAACTTCTGACGTTCCAAAATACCATACATCCATAAGCGCATACCCAGTTAGATTATACATTAATAAAAAACAATCACTCTCACCACCATTATATTTCTCAGCACTTATTCTTGTTGAATTTGTCACACCTATAAGAAAAAGCAAATCATCTTTGATAAGCATCATGGAAGAGGTGGGCTTGATAAAACCATCAAATAACGACCCACAATATGTAAGGCATTCTGTTAAATTCGTACCATCAAGAGTTAATGACCCTATAAAAACATCGATATCAGATTTTCCACTAACACTTTCAACATCCCCAATGAAATTACCACAAATGATAATTTCAGAATCAGTGTATATTTGAACATCATAAACTATTTTGTAGATAATCATAACACACAAATATAAAGTATAATAATTGATTAAATAATAATAATAATAATAAATTAATAGCCTAATGGCAATTGATTATATTGAAAAATCTTTTTATTTTTTTTATTTTTACTTTTGATAATAAATTAAATTTCACTGATTCGTCAGTCAAGCAAATAAAAAAAAAAAAAAAAATTACAAATAAAATAAATCTGTTAAGGCAAATGAAATAATGCTCAATCCAATACGATAAAAACTTATTGAAAAAAAAATTATAAATATTTGATAGTTTTTCATATTTTCGGTTATCATTAACTTTTATATTGAAAAAATTTAAAATAAAAATGTTATTTTGAAAATTGATGTACTTTATTTTAATAAAATAAAAATTAAATTATTAACTTGAAATGAGAAATTAAATTAATTTATCAAGAGATATAATTTTTCAAATTATTATTTAATTTTTTAAAAAGTTTGTTTATTTTTTAATTGGTTATCAATTTTATGAGATATATCAGAAAAAGGAGAAAAGCTATATCTGTGCTTATTGCTTTTGATTTGGAAACAATCTCCTTACTTTAATCCGAGTTTGGCCTGGAAGAACGAAAAAAATGATATTGTTCGAAGTGATATAAAGTGATATTGAGGAGTTCGGAGAACGACAACTAAGATCCTCTTAGCACCAGAACAAATTTCATTATTTTGAGTCTGGAAGGGGATCCAAAAGGAAGAATGAGAAAAGGCGATTGTTGGACTAATGAAACAATATGAGATACTATTTATTTTTTGGAACTTAAGGATCTAACTCAAATAAAAACAAAACCAAACAAATTTAACCAAAACAACCAATTTGTTATTTTTTTAATGGTACCTTTGAATCACTTGTTCTTCAGAAGATCTTTTTTTCTCCCAATGGAATTAACGAAAACATTAAAGTTAAATTTTACATTTTCATCATTGGAGACAAAACTTGGTTTAAATTTTACAGAGACAAACTAGGTTGTCCATCCTTTCAATGAGATCTTTTTCCTCTTTTATTCCCCGTTTGTCAGCCAATTCTCGAAAACGATCAAACTTAAAAAACCGGCATGTACTTATTGGTGTTATTAACAATGAATGATTTTGAACATTCCTCTAAAAATTTCTTAACTTGACATAGTAAAAAAAAATGTTTTTATTTTTTGTTTTTTTATAAAAATTGTAATTTTGTTTTTTTTCTACTTTCAAAATCTCTTATTAATGGTATCTTCTCTCTTTTTTTTTGAAGAAAAAAGAGAATAAATAATATTTTTTTTTTTTTTAAAATGATATTGCTTTTTTTTCGAAACAAGAAAAAAACAATGCTTAGTTTTCTACATTGTTTTTAATAAAGAAATGGAATTTATTCCTTTTCCAAACATTCCCCAAATTATCAAGTAGCACCTTTTTTTTAGTTTTTAAAGAACTAGTATTTTGGTTGCTTGGACCAAAGTATAGTATTCAAATGGTTTGAAATTGAGACATTCGCTAATCCCACTGTTATCAACTAAACAACGTCGCAATTTTTTTTTTTGGTTAAACACTACTGTTAAATAACTTTAAATATCATATTTAAAGACAATTTTTAATAGTAAAATACTTCTTATTTTGCTTTGTTAGAATTGGAAATAAGAAGATCAGAAAATTTTCAAACTTTGCCTAATAATACAAGGAATACTCAAAATCTTTTGACAACAACTACAATACTACTCCTAAACTTTTAAGTGTTAAAATCTCTTTCTTATCTGTAGTTATCAAAAATTATTTACTTAAAATTTCACAAAGAAAAAGTTTATGTTTAAAAAAAAATAAATAGCTCATTTATTGAAAAAGGAAATTGAGAAACTAAAAAATATTATGAAATCTCAGAATGAGCTAATCATACTTTTTTAATCAAATAATATTTTGACAAATAACTAATAATTTAATTATTTTTGTGATTTTTAAGTCCTTTTCAACCAAAATTTACACTCTCAAGAGAATTGATGTGTTTTCTCATCATCATCCCAATTATGAGTTCTAAACATAAATTTAAATTATTTAATGATGTGAAAAAAATATTGTTAAAGCCCTCCTTCCTTCGATCCTTTCTGAGTTTTTTTCAATTTTTATTTTTATTTATTTTTTTAATAATTCATAAATATGTAAACTAAAATTCCAATACCTTTCAGAATTAATTGTTTGACTTTTGAGATTGAAATTTTTTATTTTTGAATTTGCTTTTAATGTATTCTTTCATAAGTTTAACTTAATTAAGTAATGTTATTATCATTCAAAATCAAATATAAGTGATTTTTTTAAAAAGGTACCAATCTTATCTAGGGGCATTACATCTTTTTGCACATCACTGTACAGTTAGAAACACCCAATCTGGGTTAAATCGGTTTTAGTATCATGTCACACCATCGGATAATAAAAAATAAATTATTATTTTAATGATCTTTTTTATTAGAAAGAAATTAGAACAAATTTAATTCAACTTTTAAGAACTATCTGTATTTTATTCTCTCTGAGGGTTTGGATATAATGTTGTAAGGTAAAAGAAACATTTTAATTAAAGTATTTCCAAAAAAGCGAGGGTATTTTTTTTTTACATTTCATAAAAAAATCATCTTTGTTAGTGGTGCTATTCGATAATTGACAATAACAAATTAAATTAAAAATTAATACTGATTAAATCAATGAATATGGTATTTATTTCAATATATTTTGATTCAAATATTTTTAAAAAATGATAAAAAAAATTAACACTTTTTTTGGACAAAACAATACACCATCAATTTCAATAAAAAACTGGAAATATCGTAAGGGCACAAACGATTTTTTAAATAATAAAATACAGTTATATTTTTTTTCATTCTACTTTATTATTTTCTGAGATTAAAGAAGTTATGAAAACAATTTTTTCGATCAAAAAGAAAAAAATTAACCACTCAATTTTCACCCCTAAAAAATATCAGATAAAATCGAGATCAGAAAATTTAATATATATTTGATTTATGTAATAACACACTAACAAACAAATTGAATTATTATCAAGAATCAATAAATGGTTGTTAATGATTTTAAATATTTAAATAGTTTCATGGTGATTGGGTTTAAGAAAGATATTTTGGAATAACCCCCCCCTCATTTTCGGAAATAGCGTATATACCGAAGAAAAACCAAAATATTGCAATTTTTAGGATTTTTTTGAGATTTTGCATTAAAATCATTTATTGATCAAAAAAAATTAGTGAATTTCCCAACAAAACAAGGCAAAATTAAAATAGAATTTGTTCACCTCTTACTGGACCTTCATCCCAGATGATTTTGAAGTATATTTATACCATCACCCTAAACTCAATAACACTTGAAGATAAAGTGATGTGGAAGATCAGCATACACTTTTAGATTTGGAAATTTTGGAAAGAAATTTTATGTTTGGGAAAGAAAAATTTAAAATTTTGGATTTGGAAATGATCAAAATTGGGAGGTTTTATTTCCCTTCAAGAATATGTTTTATGATTCAAATCATTTCCAAAACAATTGCTATTTTTTTTTCTCAAATAAATTTATTTTTTGCCTTTTGATAAATCAAATAAATATTTTTTTGAAACATTCAAAAAACCCTGAAAACTCATTTTCAAAACAAACTACAAAAAAGGTTCGATAACAATAATACATTTTTTGATAATATTGGATTGAAAGTGCAACGGAAACAACCCATTTTACAGTTTTCGAAATACCCACTCATATGCCATTCAAAACCTTTCTTATCGCCGATCTAAACAGTACACCAGATTTAAAATTATGCACTGGGAAGGAATTAGAAAGTTTTGTGTTTGGAATGGAATTACAAAAAAAAAGTAACAACATATTTCTAAAAGTGCATTCATAAAAGAATAGGCGTTAAGTAACTCAAACCACAACCCAATGAAAAAAAAAAATGATCTCTATATTTTTAAATCCTTTTACTACTATTAACAGAATTACAATAATGAAATTCACAAACAAAATCCTAAAAGTAAAAGAAAAAGCTCAGGAACTGATTGATCCCAAAAAACGAAAGAAAATAACACTAAAAAAATCTAAATCAAAATAATAATAAGTAGTTTTTCGTCAAGTTGGAATGTATCTTTTTCTTTTAGTATTCTGTTCAAAAAGAAACAATTACCAAAATATAAAAAAATACCTTTTCCATCCCGATAAGTCTATTGTGGTATTAGAAACAGGAAATTTTGTATGAAAAAAAAAAAATTCATAAACCCAATAGATATACTTTTACTTTTAAACACCCCCAAATTAAGAATTTATTCAAAAAAGAAATTGTAACAATTAAGAATAGAATTTCGAAACATTAGAAAGGAAAGGAAATGGAAGGAAAGGAAATGAATTCGATATTCTTTTAAGGATGTTATTATGAGTTGTGGTGAGAAAATGGCAAAGGCGTTAAATTTTACCCAAAAATGTTGGGAAAATTATTAAATTTCAAATTTGGTCAAATTCTTATTTTTTTCAAAATAGTCAATTCCATTGAAATATATAAAACTGTAGGCATTTAAAATATCCTTTTACTGGTAGGTTAAGGTATGTTAGAGTATGCTTGGGTGGTTTGGATGATATACTAGAAAATTTTGGCAAGGATTCTGAAAAAAAAAATATGTAAGTGACCAATTATACTTTGGCAACTTGTTTTAGAGGGCAAAAAATTCCCCACTTAACTTTTATCGTTAAAATTGGGTTTCGAACAAATTTATGAAAATACTTAGTATTGATAATTTCGAGATTTTGAATTTTCTACAATTTAAGTAATAAAATATTACCAATAACAAAATAGTATTTTTGATTTTTCCTCCCACAATTTTAAAAAACCATTCAAAATCATCATACCAATAATAATAATCAAGAAACTCTTCAAAAAAATGAAAAAATTCAACTTGACCAATTTTGAAATTTAATAATATACCCAAAATGTTTATATAAGCTAAAAATTTTGAAGAAAAAAAAACAAAAATTTAAATTTTAACAAGATCTCTTAACTCATGATCCTTTGAAGTCAATCGATAAATAGGCTGTTAGTCTTAAAAGTGGTATCCCCAACTGGCCATAAAATTTGGGTATTCCTTAAATGAAAATAGAAGAAAAAGAAAAAGAAAAACAAAAAGAAAAACAAAAAGAAAAAGAAAAATTTCAAACTTTCAAGAAAATTTGTTGAGCAGATGTAGGTTGACCATAATAATTCTTCTCCATTACTCGAAATTTGCGATACAAAGCCTTGTTTCTTATCAGTTTTTGTACACTCTGTCTTATATGAGCTGTCCACCGTGGGAAAATAACTAAAATCATCCCAATTGTTTCCATTTTGGTAACCGAGGGTATAGCCAGCAATGATTATATTATCATTATTGGTATGATCAAGAGCTGATGTATAAATGCTGTCGTTAAGTTCCGATCCAATAAATGTGGAAAAGATTAATTGCTCCTTGATAGGATCCATTTTAATTATTAAGCCAGATCTTTTGTTTGAGCCTGGATTATATCCATTTTCGATCTGGGAAGAGTGCTCAAAAAAATCTACAGATGACGAATACCCAACAGATATAACCATCCCCTGGGAATCATAATTGCTATTGAATAATTTGTCATCGCCCTTGCCCCCTACATATGTAGAGTAAGTCGGATCAATAACAATTGGCTGATCGAAATTAATTAAATGGGACTTTTGATCGTCTTGGATTTGGAAAGAAATCAAGCCCTTATCTTGTCGGCTAAGAACATACTGCCCTTGGACAATGTGATCCTTTTGTAAAAAGATCGGCTGGCTTTCCTTTATTAGTACCTCCAAGGTACTGGTGTTATACAATTCTAATTCGTTCAATTCATTCATTTTGATCCCTAAATCGGTATTATATTTTAATTTAAATTTGCCAAGGCTTTTGAAAGATGGCAAATAGATATTTGACTTAATGTTGTTAGAGCCTTTGTCAAGTACAAACTCTAATGTAATGTTTACTTTTTCCCAATGGTATTGAACTGAACAAACATTGCCTTGTGTTCTTTTTTGTTTTTTTTGAAGACCTGGCTTATTATTATTAGTTTTCTTATTAGTAACCTCATCATCGTCGCGATCATTTGAAAACTGTTTTTCTTTGGTTTGCTTTGTTTCTTTTCTGTGACCACACCGTTCCACAATTAACTTGCAATCGCCTTCGCTTTCAAATTCGATTTCAATTGTGTTGTTTGTAAAATGGCTGATTGTAACAGAGTCCTTCCCAAAATACCAAGTGGCAACACCAAAACTAAGTCCAATAACTGGGATTTCCTTTGGGTTTATCGGGTTTTTCAAGAGTACTGTTTGTGGAGTTTTTGTTTGTTCGTTGTTTTTTGGAAACCTAAAAATACAAATGGGGTTGAAAAGTTTTTTGAAAAGATAAAAAAAAAAAAAAAAAAAAATCAATTTGGCAAAATGATCGTTGAATTAACAAATCAAAGTAAAGCGAAAAAAGGATTGGTACTTCATTATGGCAGGTAAAGACTGTGTTTTGTTGTCACTCACCTGATACTGATGATCCCAAAAAGATTTTGTTTTTAAAATTACAAGGCCAAACAAAAGAAAATAGAGAACCACAGACAATAAAGAAGAAACATTATAATTTTTAAACATTAAAAGCAGTTCTACCTCAAAAGAAGAGAACAGTATATGTTTGTGAACAACAATTTTTTTTGAAACAACTTCTCAAGCCAATCGATAGTGTAAGAAAATGATTTAGAAAACTGAAATTTCGAAAATATCTTTTTTATTTTAATAATTTGGTACTTTTCAAAACAAAAATCAACTTGTGTGTTAATTTTTTGTTCTATTCTAATAATTTTTTAAAAAATGTTGAAAAAATTGGCAAATAAAAAAGTAAAAATTTTTTTATTTTTTTACTCTTAAAATGCTTTTTCTATTGGGAGATCGCTAAGAACGAAAATATTTTTTCTTATAATTATAATACTAATTGTACAGTTATAAAGTTGTCTTAACTGTAAAAAGACATTTTTCTACAAATTTGGATAAAGTTTTTTCCTTCCTTTATGAAGCAAGGAACTTAGAATAACTAAAATTTTAAAAAAATTATGTGTTACATTTCCGGTTTTTTTGAATTGATTGAGTCGTCTTTTCAAACAGTGGTGTCGAAAGGGTATCTAAAAACCAACATAATTTCCAAAGTTTCTCAATATTTAAACTAAAAAAGAGCTTTATCCGTTTTTATTTAAGTTGCATAAAAAAAATTGAAAAAGGGAAAACGAAACAAAAAATTTGAAAAAGATTTCTTCAAATTTATTAGTAATTTCAAGGTATTTTTTTGGGTTAAATCGAAATGTTTTGAGGTGTAAGTCTCGAAATTATGAAGAAAAAGAATTCTTGGTATTGTTTGGAACTCAGAGGAAATTTACTTTACAATAATCCGATAAGAAAAAATGGCAATTTTGGAAAAGTCCAAAATAAAAACTATTTAATTTTGCTAGTAAAGATGACAAAAATTTTGTTTTATGTCACAAAGTCTTTTAAAATCAAGTTGTAAAGAAAAAAATCCTTGGGAAACCTTTTTTGTTGACTTTTTAGATTGGTTTAAGTAGATGGACTTTATATTTTTAATTTCGTTTTTTCAACTTTTGGCAATTAAAATTTTGGAATTTTTGTCTACACTTTTATTTTGCTTCTTTCTTTAAATGTATCCAAAAATCTAATGATTTTTAAACATAAATTCTCAACCAACCAAACTTCTTGACTTTACTGTTGTGTACAAAATTGGTTCATGTCCAAAAAGTGTTTAATTGATTTTTCTCAAAAATTACAAAATTTATTTGAGTTACTTTTATTCTACTGATCATAATCATCAGAATTTTTAAAAGATAATAAGAAACCAAACTGGGATTAAAAACTTTTAAGAAAGGTAAAACCAAACTCAAAATCTGTAAATTACTATTTCATGAAGAGGTTTGAAGAAGATTGCAGTAGAAATCAAATTTTTCTAATAAATTAAATCGTCATAAAAATGAAGTATTTAAATGATTTTTTCTCTTTATCCTTTGAAATGAATTATTTCAAAAATTAGGTTTTCTTGGTTTATTTCTTTGAGTGTTATACAAATTCCTTTGAATCTTTAATCTTTAATCCTTAATGTTGATATTTAATAATATTTTTTAATAAATAAAGTTTTTGAAATAATTTAAGATCAAAAAGAAAAATCAGAAATTGTTAATTTTCCCAATTGCTTTATTGAACTAAGACCAAGCAAGTTTTTCTCAAGTACTCACTACGCAATTCTGATTCAATATTAATGGTATCTCTGAAATTTTTAATTTCTAAGATTTGAATTGACCAAAAATGAACTTTTCATAACCTTTTATAATTTTTTTCAAATCAAAAATCAGGTATTTAATTTTGTAGGTATTCTACCTGATAGTTCTTGGTTAAATTGGATTTAAAACCAAAGTTAGAAACTATTCTTTTTAAAAGGTATTAATCCTCCTTTGGTTTCTTATTATCTTTTAAAAATTCTGATGATTATGATCAGTAGAATAAAAGTAACTCAAATAAATTTTGTAATTTTTGAGAAAAAGAAACTAAACACTTTTTGGACATGACCCAATTTTTTTTCTCTAAAATTCAATCAAACTCAAAAAGTTCTCGAAAAAAATGGAAAAAAAAAGAAAACTCAGAAAAAATATATGCAATCTTGTTAGTTTTATCATTTTTTGGACATTTTTACACTTCTTGTTTGATCTACTGAATAGCAAAAGTATACGGTAAAGGTGTTTCAAAAATATCATCAGGTATGACTGTTCCTTAAGATACACTCTTTTACCAAACTCTTTTTTCAAAAAATTAGAAGAATTTTCATATCAATTGAAGGAGTCTACGAACAAACGTTTTACTCTTTTGTCTTCAAGATTGAGTTTTTTGATTGAAAAAAGTTTGAAAAAAGGCAGAATTAAGTTTTTTTTTACAAAAACATTTTGCCTAAAAATGATTTCTTCGAAAAGTACTCTTTTTGTTAGGAATAGTTCGATTCTGAGAAGTAAAACTTCATTTACTTCTTGACATACATAGTGTTAATTAGAAATATATGAATAAACTGAATCTTGTTTTTGTCTTTGTTGTTGTTCAAAGTGAAAAACGGATCAATGAAAAAAAAAAAAGTATAAAGTTAAAACAAAACCCCTTTTCAACCAGAATTTATTCAAAAAAGAACCGAAATTATGTTTTTTAAAAATTTTAAGTTGTTTTAAAATAATAATTGTCAAAAAGAGAACAAACCACTTACTGGTATTAGAATTCTAAATGGGTTAAAGTTTTCACTTGATTTTCCATATATTTCTTTATAAAAAGGGGTTTCAAAAGAAGTAGGTTGTGATCTGTAAGACTCTATTTGAAAAAGAAATGAAAACGAAGCGAAAATTTTAACCAAGTGAAATTCCAAAACAAGTATATTAAAAAATAAAATTGAAAAAAAAAAGTTAGACAACATTAATACTTTAATTAATATTTGATCTTCAATAATAAAGATTATTCGTAATATAATCAAAATCACAGAACTTCAAATCTACGAGGTTATTATAACTATTGTTAATACTGGTATTTGAATTCCAAATGGGAAAAAATTTGCATTCCCATTTTCCAGATTTTTCTTGTATAAATACAGTCCTAGAAGAAGTAGGTTGTAATTTGGAAATATTTGAAAAAGGAAATTGAAAATTTAGTGAATATTTTTCTCATTTTTATTCAAATAACAGTAGTATAACAACTTTTTTGAAAAGACTCTAACCAAGATAAACGGTCAATTTTCGGGTAAGAAATTAGAAATAAAAGGACGAAACAATTTAGTTTAAATCAACTTTTTGAAATTTATTTTGATAGATAATAAAAAAATAAATTATGGAAATTTAAGTTCTGTAAAACCTATTATTTTATTCCAGCTACACATCTTTTATAAATTATTTTTTCAAAGGTATAATAATTTGATGCAATTAAGAATAGATAGAGCTATTAAAATCATTCAGATTCAAATACACCACCTTTTCAAAATTGCCAACTTTTGAAAAATAAAAAAACACCTTATTTTGGGAATATTTTATTTTTAGAAATTACTTGAAATGAATGAATTTTCGATTGAGCATTAATAAAGAAAAATGAATAAATGTTAAAATAATTTGTTGAAAAAAACCGGGGATATATATAAATATATAAACAATCAAATACTGAAGAAAAAAAAAAAAAAAAAAATATTTCAAAAAACAGAAAAAAAAATCAATTTTTCAATTTAATTTAGCGAAATACTTTAAAATTAAAAAATATTATTCTTTTTTGACTATTAAAAAATAGCTAAAAATATTTGTTTCAAAATTCAATAAAACTATTTCATTCAAAAGATATCTCTAAGTCAAATAAAAATTTTAAAAATTTGATAATTAAAAATGAAAAAAATATTACTGAAAAATTTTCATTTTTTTTTTGCAATTCGCATTATATCGAATTAAGTTGAAAAATTTTTTAAAATTTTTTATGTATCCTAATTTTTAACATATGGGTCTATTTGAAAAATATAAAATTTGACGATTGTTTTTTTTGAAAAAATTGAAAGAGTTATATTATTAAATAGAGTAATTATTTATACAAAAGTAGGGTTGAATCAGACCATCATCTTCATTTATCAAGGTTAGAGGAATTGGCCATCATTTTTAAAGATTTTCATTTTCCCCAATGACACTATCAGTCAAAAGATCCGATCCTTTTTTGATTAGAAATTTGAATCTTGAAATAGAAAAATTAGCAAAAAATTTTTAATTTTTGAAGAAATTCTATTTTGAGTAATTTTTGAGAATCTGTATTCACAAATAACCTTTTAACTTTAATCTTATTTAAAAATATAATTAAAATAAATCAATAGTATATCATTGAATATCTAAGGAAATTGATGTATTTATTTTATTCACAAATATTTATTAAAGTTCTTGAAATTTAAAAGTTTAAGTAATATTCTTTTTCAAATATCAAAGTATAAATTACAAAATTTTATGATTAAAATCATTTAGTCAATAACGCACATTTTTTTCTAAGAAAAAGTTATTTGAATTTCTTTTTATTTGTTTCAAAATATTTAGAAAATTGAAAAATAATAACAAAATCTATTGATATATTTGAACCTTGAGTCATTTCTGACTAACTGAAACAATTAAGAAAGAATTTTTAATTATTGATCAAAGATAATCAAATTAAAAAGAATTATTTTCTATTATAAGTTAAACTTTCTCAGGCTTGAAAGAATATTTTTAAATAATTCTTAATTTTATATCTGATACTTTTCTGGTATTTTTTTACAGTCAGTTCCACTTTTAAGGCACAAATTTTGAACTAAATTTAAGGCACAAAAAAATTCTCAAATTAAGGCACAAAATTCAGATTCTAATAAAATAAATTGTGAAAAAAAAAATTTCAAATTTTGTGCCTTAATTTGAGAATTTTTTTGTACCTTAAATTTTGTTCAACGTTTGTACCTTGAAAGTGGAACTGACTGTATTCAAAAAAAAAGAAAAAATTGATTCGAAATGTTCATCGAAGAAAAAAAGCATTCACCCAGTTCCACTTTTAAGACAATAACTTTGAAAGAAATTTAAGGCAAAAATGTTTCAAATTAAGGCACAAAATTCAAATTCCAGTAAAATAATTTGTATTAAAAGAAATCCAAAAAATGTACTTTGATTTGAGATTTTTTGTACCTTAAACTACTTCGAAAGTTTATGTCTTAAAAGTGAAAGTAACAGTAAAAAAAGAAATTTAAATTCATTTTGAAAATAATTAAGAAATACTAATTAATTTTTTTTATAAAAAATTTTCAATTCAAAGTTTTCCATCAATAATTAAAAATTAAACCAAATAATGAAGATAGAATTATCTCAAAAACAACAGGAAATACAAAGAAAAAAAACGTTTTATCTATTTTTTTCTTGATCTATTTTTTTTATTTGATTCTATTTGCTTTTTTTAAATTTATTCCAAAATATATTATGCTTGTATACATTTTGATTTATTTTTTAAATATCCATTTACATAGTTAAAGAAACGATTTTAATAATAAAATTCTGAATATACAATAACACTTAAAAATTACAATTTATATCTACCTCTTTAACAAATCCAGATATTTAATTACAAAAATAAAGAAATATTTTTTAATTAATAACTACACTAGGACTTGAAAAACTTCAAATATTGAATTAAAAATGAAAAAAACAAAAAAAAAAAAAAAAAAATTGAAAAAAAAAAATAACAAAACTAATTTTAAATCACTACACTTTTAAAATATTTTTTTGATAGAAAATAACTACACATAATGATATATTACGATTTTTTTTTGAATATCTAATTTCCATTTCATTAAAATATTTTATAATATCAGAACAAAATACTAATAAAATTAGAAAAAAATAATATTTAAAATTTTAACTTCTATAAAATTTACAAATCCAAATGATTATGATTAAATTAAATTGAAAAATAATTTTCTAAAATATAGCAACTATAAAAAAAAAACATTTTTTTGAGTAAATTTCGATAGATTATTAAATTAAGTACTCGGAAAAAAAAAAAATAAACTCTGTTTCATTCAAAGATGCAATCCAAAAAAAAACATTTTTTTCAAATATCAATTATTTTATTGAAATGACCTTTGAAGATAAAATAAAAAATAAGTAGAATAATACACATTAAAGAATTGTTGATACGTGTCTGGAAGAAAACTAATTAATCAATAAATTTTCTTAAAAATTGAAAAACTCAAATTCTTAGGGATATTGAGAAACACAATGATGTTTGTTTTGAAAGTCAACTGGTATTTGAATAATAAATAGGAAACAATTTTCACTTCATTTTCCATACTTTTCTTTTAGAAATCAAGTCCATAAACGAAGTATGTTGGTGTTGTGGTCTCTATTTGAAATAGGAAATGAAAATGAAGTGAAAAAATTTTTACTTTTATTAATTAAATAACAAGATCAAAGATCGATTAGAATTCCAATAGAAACCAATATGATTTTTCAACAATCATTTCCATGGTTTCAATAACCTTAGAATACTACATTTTTACCAAGTGACTATTGATCTTGCAATAAAAAAAATTTTGCAACTAAATTAAGTTTTAAAAAAAAATCAAAAAAAAAAATAAAAATGTGAAAAAATGATTTTAATTTTGAAAATTTCCAAAATAAAATTTTTCTTCTAATATCTATACAAACCCTTTAAACACAAGTATTTCACCCATTACAACTGGTCCCCTTTGACTGGAAAATAGTTGAAAAAACCATTTTTTAAAAATCAATGATATTCTTCACACATTCGAACATTCGTTACTGAAAAGATCAAAGTAGCAGTATATGTATATATATATACTGTTATTTTCCAATTAATAAATGAAAATTTTTATTTCAATTTCCAAAATGAATATTATGTATTACTACTACAATCAAATTAGCAGACGAAAAAGTTTCTCTCAGAGTTCAATAAGGAAGTTTATATTATTGTCTAAAAAAATCATTACTAAAAGATATTGTAAAGATCTTAGGATATTCTGCCAACTATTAAACTAGAAAAATATTATGGGATGTGAATTAGATATTTTCTTTTTTTAATTGGAAAATAATAGTTATCTCGAGAGTCTTCACAAACCTAAAGTAAATTTTTTTTCTTATACTCAACTTTTTAAAAATCAAGAGCTGTGTCTTAATTTGATTCAGTTAAAAAATTTAACTCTAGCATTTGGAAGACAGTAACAAAAGTTAGAATCAGATTATTAAGAAACACAATTCTTCTTTTTTTCATTGATTTTTGTGGATCTGTTTAATCTTAGTTTACATTTTGACCAAAAACAATTTCATTAAAATTAAATAAAAATAGTAAAACACCTATTCATCTGATTGGAATATAGAAAATGGAAATTATTCTATAAAATTGCCAACCCTTGGCTTACTTCAAGATATCTACCACTTAAAAACTAATACCAAGAAACCATTAAACCCAACCTGTTCAATCAATTAAGAATCTGATATTCAAAACCTACTTGGTTAAGAATAATAACTGATTCATTTTTGTTAACTTTCAGCAAGATAATTATTATGTATTATTGTGGACCAAGTCAAACAATTTTAGGTGTGTCAAGCAATGACTTTGTTAACAAATCAATTTCAATTGCCAATTATGGAGACTTTCAATATTTTGGTTATTTTACTGGGAAGACTGTAATTATAGCAAATGATAAATTGGTTATTCACCAAACTTTAACGAAACATGAACAAGAAATTAAAGCGATCTCTTGGTCTTCTTATTCTGGTCATGTATGTATTTTTACGTTCATAAACTTTTTTTTGTTCTTTTTTTTTTCTTTCCCTCAAACAAAAAAGAAAAAAAAAAAAAAAAAAAAAAAAAAAACAAAAAAAAACGATCAAGCAGAAAGGGTTAATATCTTTTGAACGATTTCTTTTAAAAATTAATACAACTTAATGAAATTTATAGCTAATTTCGCTTTCTTCAAATGAAATATGCTTTTATGAACCAGGAGATCGACCAGAATTAAATTTTGATGAGCCTCGAACAATTTATACAAACCTACCGACTGTATGGTATTTCGTAATGAAAAAGGAGCTCAAATGGGAAATGTGCTGTGTTTCGTGGTCTCCAATTGAAAAAGTGCTGCTAGTTTGCGGAGAAAAAATTTCATTATGGAAATCACAAGGGAACGATTATCGAGAGTTTGTTTCAATTTCTTCACCAACAAAGATTTCTCATTGTGAAATTTCAGATGACGGAAGGCTATTTGTCACATCTTCTAAAACCGATTCTTTGTTTAAGATTTGGTATCACAATTCAGGTTTGTTTTTCACAAATATTTACCTTGCTCTTTACAATTTATTTAAAAAAAATTTACTTTTTGATTCTTTTGTCTTGCAACAAAATTGGTTTCTTTCACATTTTGAGTAATTTACAGTTTCGATCTTTTTAATAAAACAAGACTCAATTATTCCAAAACAATGGTCAATAAGGCTTTTTTTGTCTCAACCCAATCACACAAATTGTTAAAGTCCTTTTAAAATAAAAAATACAGGCTTTCGTTAAAAAGGTACTCTTTTGAAATTCGTTTTTTTTTCAAAAAATGCAAGCCAAATTTCTTTTCTAAAATTATTTTACTATAAGATATTCAATACAATTCAGTCAATAATCCGAACAAAGGGTATATCTTTATTGGCTTTGATGATTTTTTGGGCGTTTCACCTAATCATATTTCCAAATTCATTTTATGAAAGTTCCAAAATTGATCTTAGGGTTGAAGGCTGTTAATTACAAATTTTAAAAGGAACAAAATTATCATTCGGCTTTCCTAAAAAAACACAACCTAAGAATCCAATAAATCACCAAAATTCACACAACTCTTAAAAAGCAAAATCAGACTATAACTTATTTTACAGAATTATCAACAATTTAAATTTTGGCTTTGATCTCTGTCACAATTTTTGAAAACTGAATGAAAATTTTGTCAATTTATTTTTCAATTAGCAGTTCCAACCAAATCAACAAACACAATTTAAATCTTTTTTATCGAAATTTGATGAGTGGTTTTGAGAGATCTTAAAAATAGCCAAATTTTTCAACAAATAGTATTTTCAAATAGAACCTTTTTAGGATAAACCCCAATGAAATAAGTACACGAATTTAAATTATTTACCAAATTAGTTTTAAACATTATTTTAAACAATATCAAATTTTACAATTAAACCACTTAATCTTATATTTTAACCAAGTTCTTTAATTACCATTCGTAACAATACATTAAATTGAAAAGAATCAAGGTCATTTATTTATTTTTTTATTTGACGGTTCTATGTTCTATGTTCTATGTTCTTGTTCTTGTTCTTGTTCTTGCTCTATGTTCTTGTTTTTAAACAAGATTTTTATTGACATTTTGAAAAATATTTTTAATATAATTTTTTTTTTAAATGGATGAACTACAAACAGAGATACAAAAAACACCAACAACCTCATTTAATTTAACGTGTTGGGGGGTAACCATTCAAAATACTGTAATTTTCCAATTCATAAATGAAAAAGATTTATCTCTATTTCCCAGAATTTTATAAATCTTAATTGGAAGAAAAAACACAAACCATCAAATATTACATTTACTTTCAAATTTAATTCCGATTCATCCTTTTCTCATTTTTCTTTGAGATAAAATGAAAAATTGTTTCATTAGAAAAAACAATATCATTTATTATATCTAAAATTCAATGATAATAAACGATGAATGTAACTTCAAAATATTCAATTTTAAAGTCTGATTTGTTTGGGGAATTTATTAAAATTATCAAAATGTATTGCAAACAAAAAGAAATCAAAATTGCAACAAAATAATAAATAAACCATATCTTTTTTTAACTTGAAAATAACTAAATAATATAAATCAAAAATATATTTTTTATAAAAGCTATTTTACCTTTATTTGTTATTTGTTGTAATTTTTTTTTTAATTATTGATAATTAGAGATTTTAAATTAATAGCAATATTTATATAAATAAATCAATATTCAAATTAAATATGAATTTTAAAAAAAACTCAAAATTCAACACTGTCAACCACGTTTTATTTTGAGTTTTTCCGTTTGCAAGACTTGCCTACCTGTGTAATGGCATTCTGTATTAAAATTAAAAAAAATCATGTGATACTCTAAAAATAAAAATTTCACTAAATTTTTTCACAATTAAAAATTCAACAGTTTAAAAACACACTCAAATCTTTTAAAACACACTCAAATCTTTTAAAACACACTCAAATCCCTTAAAATGAAGTGAAAGAAAAGACTTTACATTTAAACCTTTATTAATTTTGTTCTTTTACTATTAAATATAATATCTCTTAATAAAATTTTGAATAAATTATTCTTTTTTTGTTCAAAAAAAAAAAAAATAATAATAATAATAGAAACGAACCAGTTTGATTTTTTATATTTAAGAACACCATCACCATTATGTCATTTATCTTGGAGAAAGATACAACCAAAATTAAAAATTAATAAACAAATTTTATTAACTGTTGATGAAGATGGTGTAATTAGAATTTGGATGGAAACAAATTTTAATGAGCATTTTGTATTTTATATATGTGATGTAATTTATAGATCAAAGGGAATCCAGGTTGACTGGCTATATAATTCGATACCTAAGATTAATGATATTTCAAAGACGAGTGGAATTTATAAAAAATCAATTCAAGAAAAATTAAAATTTCAAGAGCTAGTGAAGAGTTATAAAAAATCCAAAACAACTGAAAGTTTTGAAGAATATTTAGAAGAAAACAATATTGAAGAGGATGAAGAATATTTTGAAAAAAATAATATTAATGAAGATGAAGACGAAGATGAAGATGATGATGAAGATGAAAATGATACATTCAAAAAACAAACAAATGACAATACATTAAACGGAATTTTCAAAGGGCACAATCATCAAGTCAAAATCTCACAACAATTTTTAAGAAAAAAACAAATAGATACTGTCCGAGAAAAATCACTTGATTTAATAATTGGATTAAAAAAAAATGGCACTATTAAAACCTGGGTTGCTTCAAATTTATCGAATGTTAGCCGACAAACACCGATTATTACCGAATGGGCACAATTTAAAAAAATATTTCAAGAAACAATTAATTCAAGATCTAAAATAACAGAGATTTTTTTCCCATTTCAATTATTGTCAAATAACCCAAATATAAACATTATCTGGGAAACAAAAAAACTTGCCTTACCTTATTTTTTAACGTTTTATACAAAAGAAATTAAAAATGATCATGCAACAATTTCTAATTGGCTATTAAATTTTACGAATATTGATCCAATTCATTTCCAAATTGGAGCGAATTTAACAAAAAACTTGTATATAAATAAAAAAAAAAAAAAAAAAAAAACTGGAAATTGTAGATCAAAATTAACTTTAATTTCTTCAATCAGCGGTCATTCTGAAAAAATTAAAAAAATTATAAAAAACCCTAAATTGAACTATTTATTATCCTTTGATAATAAAAATAATATAATTATTTGGGCAACAAATTGGATTGATATTGATGATTATTCGCCACAAATTAAATTTTTAGATATTTTACCGCATTCAAATCAAATTTTAGATATTTGTTGGATACCAATGAACGAACCAATGTTTTTAGTTTATACAAACGAAGGTATTTATTCATACTCTTACAATTTTTTGAATAATAATGATAAAGATAACGATAACGATGATGATGATGATGATAATGATAATGATAATAATAATGAAACTGTTAATAAAATCAATAAAGAGGAAAATGTTAATAAGAAGAATAAAGAAACAAATACAAATAAAAAATCAAAATTTCAAAATTTAGGAGTCATTTTATCAAAAGAAGAATTAGGAAATCCATTATTTGTATATATGAATTGTTTTAATATTACAAAAAATTCAATATTATTTATTAATTATCAAAATAATTTCAACAAAAAATTTATTTTTAAAATTTTAAATTTTGAAAAATTAAAGAATAATAAAATAAATATAATTCAAAATGAAATTTTGAATAATAATAATAAGCAAGAAAAATTAAATCAATTAAATATTCATAGCATTGAAATAATATCAAAAAAAATTTATATAAATAATTGTCCAAGATTTAAAATCTTTATTGGTGATAATAATGGCTTTATTCATATTTTCCAAATAAAAAATATTAATTCAATTAATAATAATAATGATAACAACAATAATAAGAATGAAAATAATAATAATAATAATAAAGATAATGATAATAAAGATGATGATAATAATAAAGATGATAATAATAATAAAGATAATGGATGGAAAATCAAAAAAATAAATGAATTTAAAGCAGATTCATCAACAATTATTCAAATAAAATATGATTCAACAAAAAATTTATTAACAAGATCAAAAGAAAATTCAAAAATCTTAAAAATTTGGGAAATTGAATCCACAAAAACAAGCTATAAACTAGAAGGCGAAATCAAAAATTTTGATAGCAAAGCAATATTTAAATGGTTTAATCTTTTTAATGGGAAAAAAATTTTTGCAATAACGAACAAAAACCAAATTAAAATATATATACCTAATCGGGAATACAATTCAATTTACTCCAATATTATTCAAAAAGACATTGAGAATTTAAATCAAAACCGTTCTAATCTAGATCAGTACCGCTCATCACTTTTTATTCCAAAAACCACAAATATTTCCAAAATTAATTCCAATTCTGATTCTAATAATCATAGTAACAGTAATACCACTGGCAGTGGTTGTTGTGTTGGCAACGGAATAAAGCCTTGGAATTGTTTAATAAAATTTTGTATACCAAATTTAACAAATTCAATAAATAATTTATGTTGGTTAGATAATGGTACTCTATTAACTAGTAATTCAAATTCAATTGTTTGCTTTTCAAAATGGTTTACTGAATTTAATTCAATGATTATTAAAGAACACGAAAAAATCCCGTTTCAAAAATCAATTCAAAATAGGTTACCAACAATTATTAAACCAATACCATTTGAAAATTATTCTGGATTAGAAAGTTCCTTAAAAAGGGAAACAAAACAAAAAAATTTCAATTATACAAATAACATAGATACTCTATTCGAGGAAATAAATAGATTCAATACCTGTTTAGTTTATTATCACCCTTTTATATTATATTCTGATTTAAAAAATTTAAATTTTAATCGAATAAATTTGATTTTATATAATTTATATAATTATTTAAATAAAAATAATTTACTTGTTATGAAAAAATTTAAAGGTTCAATTCAACAAAATAATATTATTCCTTTTATAAATTGTGAAAAACTATTAGACTGTAAATTACAAAAAAAGGGGAAAAAAATAATGAATACTACAACTTTAATTGAAGAAGAAGAAAAGGGAAAGGAAGTAAATGAAAAAGGAGAAAATAAAGAAGAAGGGGAAGAAGAAGAAGAAGAAGAAGAAGAAGAAGAAGAAGAAGAAGAAGAAATAAATGAAAAAGAAATCAATGAATTAATAAATTTTTTAAAACTAAATAATAATTTAGCAGGGATTAATACAGTTAAAGAAAAAATCATATTACAGAGTTTAATTGAAACTTTTTTACAAATAAATAACTTCAAAAATGATTTTGATGAATTTTCGTTAATTTTTTTAATTTCTTTTCAATTTAATAAAATTTTAACAAAGAATTTAAATAATAATTTATTACATAATCAAAATAACAACAACAACAACAAGAATAATACAATTAATAATAAGAACGATAATAACAACAATAACGATAATAATAATAATATAATATATCAAAATAACAATGTTAATGACAATAAAAACAATAATAATAGTTTACAAATTAATGATTTTCCAATCGCAAAATTATATTCAGATAATTATTGTTGGGCATTAAATTCGGAAAATCAAAAAAATTTAATATCAAAATGTTATTCAAAACCAGAAAAATACACGTGGCAAAATTTAAGAGCATTAGGGGTTATTTATTGGATCAAAGATGGCAATTTATTGAAAGAAATTATTGAAAAAATTGCTAAAGCGCAATATAAGATTAACACAAATCCAGAAGATGCAGCATTGTTTTATATAATTTTAAAAAAAAAAAATATCTTAAAGCAGTTATATAAAATTTCAGGCAATACAAGAGTAGAAAAATTTTTGGAAAATAATTTTAACAATAAAAAATGGAAAAGTGCTGCTCAAAAAAATGCATATGCCTTATTAAGCCAAAAAAGATATTATTTATCTGCTGCGTTTTTTCTACTTGCAGATCAAATTGAAAGTGCTGTAAACATCATTATAAAGCAAATTAATGATTATCAATTAGCCTTTTTAATAATTAGAATTTTTACGAATAGCAATTCACAACTTTATTTAAAAATTTTGAATCAAATATTTGATTATCATTTATTAAATAAAGATTATTGGTTATTAAGTATAATGTATTGGTGGAAAGAAGATTATAAACAATCAATGAAATGCTTAATACATGAAAATAATAATTATAAAAATTTAACTTTATTTAATTTTTTTAAAAAAACTAAAAAGAATGATTATTATAAGGCAATTGAATTTTCAAAGACCTTAAAACTATTTTTTTTATTAAAACAATATCGAATATTTTCCAAACAGGGCTTGCCTGTTTTTGCTTTAGAACAATTATTATTATTAAAAAATAAAATTCATAAAAACGATAACACCATAAAGGAAAATGAAAAAAATCAAATAACCGATGAAAGAGAAAAAGAAAGCTCCATTTTTGAAGAATCAAATACAAACGAATATAATAATAACGCATTTCAATTATTTGATACTACTACTAGTACTATTAATGATGGCGATGGTGATGATGATGAAAACGACAACGAAAATGAAGGTTTTGATAATTATAATACTTTTAATAACTTTGGTAATTATGGTAATTTTGGAAATTTTGGTGATTTTTCAGTAAATTTTGAAAATGATAATAATGAAAATAATAATGAAGATTGGTTTGATTCTTTAGAAAAGGAACAAGAAGAAAAAAATGAAATAAAAGAACAAGATAAAAATTTAGAAATTAATAATAAAAAGGAAATAAAAATTATCAATGAATTAAAAATTATCAAAAAAAAATTACCCTTTTTTTATTTTGAAAAGGTATTAGAAATATTAACAATATTTTTACAAATTTCAGAAAAAAAATATTCCTTATTTTTAAATAAAAATAATTTTGATTTTTTAAATAATTATTATTATAATTTAAATTATTTAATTAAAATTTTTTCTTTTAATAAAAAAGAAATTAATTTAATTTTTAAAAATTATAGTAAATTAAAAAATGATCACTTTTTATATTTTTTATTAATAGAGAAAAAAGAAAAAAAAATTGATTATTTGAAATCCCTAAGTAATAAATTATTAAATTGGATAGATTCTTTTAAATTAAATTTCAAATATGAAAAAAATCAAATAGTTAATATTTCAAATTTAATAATTAATTTATCTTTGTCTTTATTATTTTTTGAACATAATTATTTAAAACAAAATAATAATAATAAAAACCATCAAAATCAAAAGCAAAAGGAAAAGGAAAATCAAAATCAAAAGGAAAAGGAAAAGGAAAAGGAAAAACAAAAGCAAAATCAAAAGCAAAAGCAAAAGCAAAAACAAAAGGAAAAAGAAAAGCAAAAGCAAAAGCAAAACGAAAATCAAAAGCAAAAGCAAAAGCAAAATCAAACACAAAAACAAAAGCAAAAGCAAAAGCAACAGCAACAGGGAGGTCAAAATAAAAAGAAAAAGAAAAATAAAGAAAACAAAGAGAAAGAATTTGAAATTTTAAAATTACGTTCTGACATTGTACCCATTTTGAACACTACTCTTTTTTTAGTTTCTTTAATTAAAAAAGATTATCAATTGATTAAAAAATTTTTAGGACGGCCATTTAATATTATGAATAAAAATTTTGAGCCAATTCCTTTAAACTTTTTATTAAAATTATTTGAATTTGCTGATCATCCAATTTTAATAAATTTTAATAACAGTTTAAATAAAATTATTAATAATAATAATAAAAGTAATAACAATGATAACAACAATGAAAACGCTAATGAAGAAGACGATGGTGAAGAATATGATGAATTTGAATTGTCCTTAAGGAAAAAATTTGGGGTGTTATCAAAAAAAGAATTGGAAAGGCAAGAAAGAGAATTAGAAAATAAATATTTAATAAAGAATAATTTAATAGATACTGACAATCCAAAGAAAAAGAATACAAATTGGAGAATTCAAAAGCAAATCGAGAGGGAAATTAAAATGAAGCAACGGCAATTAGAAAATAATAAAGAAACAAATGATGATAATGAAATCTTAGAAAACAATATATATATAAATTTCCAATTTTCAGATTTATTTAAAAAGAAAATCAAAAAAACCTGTAATCAATATACAAATGACATTATTAAAAAGATATTCTATTATTTAATTTTTAATAATTTTTTTAATTTAATCAAAAACTCGGAAAGGATCATTACCCAAATAATAAATCCGGTCTCTTTTAAAAAATTAATTGAAATTAATAAAAACTCTAAAAATTCAATTAATAAAAAGAATTCACAAAATAATAAAATACAATTAATTAATAACTTAAAAACATCTTTTCAAAGCCTGGTAGAAATGAATAGAAACGAATTATTATTTTACTTAATATCAAATAGATTGCGATTTAATTTAAAAAAATCATTACTTAGTTATCAATTTAATAAAGAACTGAAAAACCAATTATGGCTCAAATTAACCACAAATGAAAAACATTTTTCATCATTGATCGATAATTTAAAGCAAATTCTATCACAATTCTATCCGCCAGAAGAAATTGTTAAATATAATCGACTTTATTATAAAAAAAATAATATTCTTCTGAATGAAAATATTGTAATTGAGTCAATTTGTATAAATAGCCAAGAGCCTCAAATCTTGACTGTGGTAACGAATAAAGAAATTAAAGAGATTATAACAAAAAGCGAGCACAAACCAAATATTAAAGGATCGCCGAAGCAATTAACCAAATTACCAATGAAAAAAACAGAGCAAGAAAAAAAGCAAAGACAAAGACAAAGGCAAAAGCAAAAGCAAAGGCAAAAACAAAAACAAAAACAGCAGGGGAACAAAAAAAAAGAAGTCGCAGAAATAAAAAAAAATAGAATAACAAAAACAAATACCATTGCTGGATCTCTTTCTTCAAAATCGTTAAAAAGGAAAAAGAAAATTCAAGAAACTACTGTATATAATTTTTCAAAATCAATTTCACATAGTCATTTATCAAGCAAAGATAAGTTAATTAACTTTAATAAAATAAATAAAAGCACATCAAATAATAATTTAATAAATTTTTCAAATAATATTGATCAATTCAATAAGCAAAAAAATATAAAAACCATTATTTTTAAAGTGAAACGAAATTTAACTGACCAACAAAAAATCTTTAATAAAATGCTTTCTTTAAAAACGAATCAAATTAATTGGAATGAAAAAAAAAGCCCAAAATATGGTTTCACTGTTATTGCGAATCACCCGAATTTGCCATTGTTCTTAACCGGCAACGAAGATAGCAAAATTTTACTCTGGCAGTTTGAAATCCCAAAGCCTCGCTATTATTATAATTTTTCAATAAACCAAAAAAAGAAAATCAGTAAGAATAATAACGAGAATAATAACGAGAATAATAACGATGGCGATAATAATAGCAAGGATAATAATAATTCTAATTCCAAGGGCGGTAACGTGAATAACTCCAATTCAGAGAAGAAAAAAAAAAAAAGCAATTTCAGTAACAATATTAATAATCATCTTTCCCCAATAATCGGGCCCAATTCAAGCTTTAGTAAAAACAAAATTACAAAAATCCATTTTAACCATGACGGTACACGATTTGGCGTGTGCTCCCACAAGCCAAAATTAATGCTATATAATTTCGATTTGGAAGAAAACAGCTTTGATCCCGTCTACATTTTGAACTTCCATTTAGATAAAATTTATGACTTTACCTTTTTAAATTCGGCGAGCCTATTGGCAGTCATCGGATCCTCTTCAAATAAAAATAGTAATACAATCATGATTTGCGATGTCTTATTGCCACCAACAAAAAATATCGTTTATTCCTTCTCACTCCCAGAAAACGAAACGCCCGTCTCAGTTCTTTGCTCAAGGAAGAATGGGCTCTTAATAATCGGTGGAATTAAGGGATCAATTATTCTCTATAATTTTTCAAAAAAAAGGATCATTTCTTCCTTTAATGCACACTCTTTGCGAATCAGTTCAATGGATCTACACCCATCGGAAAAATATTTTGCTTCGGCTTCCACAGACGGATCAATCGCTCTTTTCTCACTGCCAGTGCTCAAACTCGAATGTAGATTCCCAAAGGCTCATAAAAAAATGCATTTTTTTACCAAAGGTGATGGCAGAGGACCAGTGAAAACTTTGGGCGTTACTAAAGTCATCATGACAAAAAACAGACTCATTTCTTGTGGAGCAGATGGTAAAATTATAGAACGAGTGAAAAAATTTAAATACGATTTTGATTGAGCTCCTTAAGATTTCTTTTTTTTTTTTTAGTTTGATTTTTTAAATAATTATAATAACTTTTCTCAAATTTCTTTGTTTTTTATTTTTATTTTTGTTTCTTTGGTTGCTTCTTTATATTTTATTAAGATCTAAGAATTTTAAATACCTAGATATATATAAACTCCATGTCAGAATAATTGGTCCATTAAAAATCAAATTTTGAAAATAAAAATATTTTTATAAATTGAAGTTATCTATTATAATAAAAAAATTACTATTTTAGTATTCATTTCTATATTCAAGAAATATTTGTTTTTCAAAAAAAAATATATAAAAGTATAAAAAAAAATAAAAAAAAATTGGGACATTTATTATGAAATTTAGTTTATATATATATATAATTCAAAATATACTCCAATTCAAAATTTTTAACAAACCAAAATTCAATTTTTTTGAAAAAAAATCTTATTTAATCAATTCTAGAAGAAATACCAAATTAGAACCATTTACTAATTGAAATGTTAACAATTGTTGATAAATTACAATACTCACAAAACAAAAAATAAATAATTACCAATACTAATAAATTATCAAGTATGTGCTAAAAATTTTTGGAGAGAGCAAAACAAAAAAATGTATTGGTGGGTTTGTTTAAATTCTATTAGGAATATTGATCGATCAAAAGTTTAAATACCATTGGCTAATTTTATTTGAGTTCTTCTATTTTGAAGAACTCAACTTTAACTTAATATCAACGATTAGAAAAAAATATTTTGATTGAACGAAACAAATTAAGTAATTAAAACAATGAAATGAAAACAAAAACCTCAAAGATAAAAAAATGATTTTCAAATATTTTTCTAAAAATAAAATTATTTTCAATTTGAATGAAATTATATTATTGTGATTGTTTAGAACGTTTTTTTTTTGTGTGGAAACTTGTGAATTTTGGTTTATTTTATGTTCCAAATTTGATTTTTGATTAAAATTCATTATTAATTAGATATTTGAGAAAGACTAAATTATAACTTTATTTAATGAAATGTAAATAATTATTTTGCATTTATCTATTACACATAATAATTTCTCGATAAATATTAAAATCCTGTTTATGTTGAAGATCGAATTAGCAGAATAAAAAAAATATTCTTGATAAATTTTTTTTTAATTTTTGCTAATAAAAATTGATCGATCAAATGGTTCGTAAGTTCAACTATTTGGTTTTGTTTTTGTTTTTTAAAATAATCCAATTCTTACTTGAAACCAATTTGTTTAAATTATTTATTTTGTGATTGAATTCAAGTAATTCTTTTTTTTTTTTAATTTGACAAAACTAAAATTATAAATTAAATGTTAGCCGATAGTCTTAATTTATTCTTTATAGTAATTTTTTTTGTTTATTGAAAGATAATACAATTTATTAAATTGTAATATATATATATATATTATAAACTAATTTTCAAAAATTTTAGATTGACTTCAAAATTATATTTAAGTGGGTTTGCTTAATTTATATTTTATATTTGTTTCGGATTTAGTTTCAATTGAATAGATTGTAATTGTTTTTTTCTAATTGTTAGGAGTTTGTTTTACTTCTTCTTTTTTTTTTTCAAAATTTTTTTTTCTTTGGTTTTCCATTTAGTTATTTTTTTTCTCTTTTAATTTAGTTATTTTTTTTTCTTTTTTTTTCTTTTTCTTTTTTTTTTTGATTTAAAGATTATGTTGAAAAAAAAAAATATCTTGAAAAAGGCAAATTATTAAAAAAAAAAATTGGGGCTATGTAATGTTTTTTAATATGATCTTGTTTATTCAGTATAAAATCTTCATGTTAACTATTTTTCAGTGAATGCTCAGTTAATAAAAATTTATAATGCTCATTTCAGAAATTGTGTCTGACTATTTTTTTATTTTTGGTTTTATTTTTTTTAATTTTTGATATATCAGGCTTTTGTAGATTTAGAATGACTTAAAAGAGAATTACAAATCATATTTAGTTATTAATTGTTCATGAATCTTGAAGGATATTTTATTTTTTTGCAATTTAGTTTTTTATGTCAGTCACATTTTTGGGAATCTATTATGAAAAAAAAGTATTCAGCACCAAGTGTTCGCGAGAGGTTCCCCATCTCACTAACTAGCTTAGCCCTCAATTCGTTTATCTTCTGGGTTCGGAATGTGTCCAGGATTATTAAATTGGGTATGGCCGAATACAATAATATCTAAATCAGGTTATAATCTAAACAGGGTTTCAAATGTATTTTTGAATTATCAGAACAAATTTAATTTTTCAAGATTGATATCCTTTTCAATAAAAACCAACTTTAAATAAAAAGAATACAATAATATTACCGATTTTTTCTTTAAAACACTTAATAATGTAAATTGAATTAAAATAAATTTTATATAATTTTTGAGATTGTGATAATAATTATTTTTTTTAATAAAATAATTTGTGGGATAAATCAATAAATCTAATTTGAAAAAAAAAAAAAATTAAAAATAGAATTAAATTAAAATAATGCTAAATTTTTCAGAGTTACTTTTTCTGAATATTAATTCTCTTACTTTTTTCCATCAAAGTTGATAAAAAAATAGCCTTTTTAAGAATTGACATAAAATATTAATGACAATTTTTAAGAATTATATTATACGAAGAATTATTATTAATTTTATCAGAAAATTGATGAGGTAAATTCTAAATTAATTACACAGATATATTATAGCCAGTCCCACTTTTTCGACATAAAATTCAACAAAATTTAAGGTACATAAAAAAATCCCAAATTAAGGCACAAAATTTGTAATTCTAGTAAAATAATTTGTAAAAAAAAAAATTCCAAATTTTGTGCTTTAATTTGAGATTTTTTATTTTCTTAAATTTACGTTAAAGTTTGTGCTTTAAATTTTAAACTGGCTGCATAACATTTTTTATTGTTTTTGAAATTTATAGTTTATTCAGGTTTTTCTTCATTGAATCTCACTTCTAATCAGAAGTTCATGAATTCAATTATTTTTAAATAATAATATGTTTGGTTGGTTATTAAAAAAAAGTGAATTTTTTATTTTTAATGAAACCTCTTTGAGTGAAATTGAGTTAATTTAAATTAGGAGAACAATTATTATTTGTACTTGAGTTTTTTATCTTATTGAAAACATAGATTCGTTTTTTCTCAACTTTAAGGTTTTGATTGAAAAATAATGATTATTTAAAATAATCACAATTGAAAATATGAATGAGCTTTTTTTGATTTTTCTTCCAATAAAACATTTAATTCATTACCAATTGAATGATTGAATTTATACCCTATTTAAGGGTATGGCCACTGATATTTGAGAAAACTTTCAATTCTGAATTATATTTTCAAATTTTTAATATTTTTTTCAATTTTCCGACAATTTTATTATTTTTTTTTTATTAAATTTTTTCAAACTAATTTATCTATTTTTTAAAAAAAATTCAAATATGATCTTCAATTGTTTGGTTTTCTTTTTTCAAAAAAGAACTTTCAAGAAACGAATATCAGTTTTGGTGTGTGTTGTATTTACGGTTTCTTTGATCCTTTACGATGTAAGCCCTTTTAAAAAAAGAAACATACTGGTATTTGTATTACAAATGGGAAAATATATTCACTTCATTTTCCAGATTTTTCTTTCCAAACAGAGTTTCCCAAAGAGGTAGGTTCTAAATTGGAAACTTTGAAACAAAAATGAAATTGTAAACCAAGTGAAAATATTTCCCGTTTGTCATTCAAATACCAGTAGTACTTTTAATTTGAAACTGTTTGTTTACCAAGTTTTAAAGGGTTATTATAACAACAAGCGAGAAATTCTGAATTTGTGATAAAAACATTCAAAATAAAAGAGGAAAACTTTTTTTTTTAATATCAGTTGTGGAATATGATATAAAATGATTTTTACTCCTTTTTAAACACACCAAAGTTCACAGTTTTCATTCTATTTTTCTTCTCAATCAAAATAACTACATGATCAATATTTAAAAACATTTATTTGGACGCTTTGTTAATTCAATTATCAAAGGGGAATAAATTTACACCTCTTTTGAGATTTCTCATTTTTACTGGAGATCATTAAAAAAAGAATTAACTTTTCTAACAACAAGGATTATATCAATTTAAAAACACATTTTTATAGTATTCAATTCTAAGACACTTTGTTTGGTTTTTAAGTTGGGAACATTTAACTAAGCATAAGAAAAAAAGAATAAAAAGTTAAAATATTTTTTATTTGAATGGCAAAAAACAAGGAAAATTTTTCGAAAAACCCTTATTCAGATTTTTTCAATAATAATCCTCTAATGTAGAACTGTAAACCACTGAGACTAAGTGAAAATCAACTTTTTTAACCAGTAAAATGCACATAAAAATCAGTAATCAAAAACCAAGATCATTCGAGATAAGTTTTCAAAAAAGCTGACATAAAGTATTCCCAAACCCGAGTGTCAACAGTCAAGTTAAATCCAAAAGTTACTTGTTTTGGTATTACACTTTCTTGACATCAGCATTGTCTAATTCATTCAAAAGATCTTCCCAATCTTGAAGTTTTTTCTATTTTTCCAAAATTCATTTTTCTCACTCTTTCTCCTTTCAACTCGATTACGATTTTCAAATTTACCGAAATAAAACTGACAAAACACAATTCAAAACGAGTCATTTTCTCGATTTATTCTGAGAAAATTAACAGACAAAACAAAACTGGATAATTTTTTTTGTTTGAATTTAATTAAATGCAAATGTCAACTACAATGCAACTCCCAAGCACGCACCAAAAAGAGTTTCTAAGTACGAAAGAACATCAAACACCAGTAGAATATTTCCAGTCTTTGACTTACGATCAAAATCCAAAGGTGGTGTGCAAGAACAAACAAGCAAAAAGAAAAAACAAAAAATTGCAAACTGCTTTAAAGAACAAGAATCAAAAAACAAAAGAAAAAAAAGACCTTTCAGTTCAAAAAGACACAAGCATTTCAAAGAATTGCCAAATGAGTACAAACCATAAAGTAAATGTTCAAAAGAAACCACAGAAAGATCAGTCTTTAACAAGAAGCGTCTCAATAATAAATTCAGATAGCCATTTTTATGGGAAATTAACCTTGACAAATGACTTTTTAATTTTTTCACCAGACCTCAGTATGTTAACTTTTTTTTTAGTAAATCTTGTTTTTTGAATCCTTTTTTATGCTGCTTTTATTCAACCAAACCTCTTTTTAATTGTTTTGTATTTTTTTTTTTAATTAAATTACAACTTTTCAGAAATAGTTCAAAATCACCTTAAAAAGATGATTCAACAAAAATACACTTTATTTTTCCAAATAATTTCAATTATTAAATGCCAAATTTGTTCTCTTCCATCCCAAATGAGAATTGAAAGCCAGAAAAGAAAGTAAAAAAATTCTTTTGAATTTAACAACTTTGATTGACGTTTTTTTTTTTTTTTGTAACTTCACATCTCTTTAATTTATCTTCTATCCCTAATTTCAATCCACGAACAGGAAAAATTTAAAAATACTACAGCTTTCGATCAAAGAGCATGGGTCTTTTCGCTTTATTGGGAACAAACAAACGTTTGAAAATTTTTTCATTTTTTTAATTTTCCAACAGCTTTTTGTTTTTTTATGGGATTAGAGTCACCACAGATTCGTCTAAAATTAAAGTACGCTGTGATTTTAGGCAAACGATATGGGTTCTCTAACATTCAAATGACTCTAAAAAATCTCTACTAAATATTATTGAACAAAAAATTATTTCACTTCTCTAATATTAAATAATAATATTGAAAATTTTGGAATTTGACAAAACTAATACTTTAATTAAGCATTTCATCTTTTCAATAATAGACTTTATTCACAATACAATCAATGTACCATAACCCCAAATTCTGTAGTCTATTGTATTTATTGTTGTTAATAGTACCTTAATTTTTAAAACTCTCTCGTCGGAAATATGGAGTAAAAATTTTCGGGTAAGAAATTCCAAATAAACGGTACAATGAATTTTAGTTAAATTCAACTTTAGGATCTTTACTTTAATAGAGAATAACTAACAGTTTTGAAAATGCTGTACCTTTCTAATAAAATTGAAATAAGAAAAAAATTTCTCATGATAAATATTCCGTTTACTAGGTTTTCCAGAATTCAAAAGAATCGAGTAATTCTTTCATTTTGCTCTATTATTTTGAATTCTGGAAAACCTGGTGAAAGTGTCATGATTTTTCCAGGCTTCAAAAAAATCAAGAAAAATTTAAGATTTTTTATATTCTTGTCAAACCCTAAAAACCTAACGAAAGTGTCCGTCAAGTTCCATCAAGGGTCTAGCTTTTCCAGAATTCAGAAGAATTGAGTAAAGAGTGCTTTGATTTTACTCTATTCTTTTAAATTCTGGAAAAGATAATGTCTGTTTTCTTGAGGTTTTCTGTTTTATCTGTTAAGTGTTCTGGGTTTTTTTGAGGTTTTCTATTTTATTTCGAAAATCTATTGATTTTCGTTAGGTTTTTTTTAATTTTTGAAATAAACCGAAAATTTATTAAAATTTTCTGTTTATTTCGAAAAGTAAAAAAAACCTAGAACACTTCACAAATAAATAGAAAACTCAAAAAAACCCAACGAAAATCAATAGATTTCACAAATAAAATAGAAAACCTCAAAAAAAACCTAATGAGAATCTATTGATTTTACAAATCAACAGAAAACTCAAGAAAAGCTAACGGCAGTTTTTTTAATTTAAAAGAACAAATAATTCTATAATAGTCAAAATAATTGATTCCCGATTTGAAAGATATTGATTAAATTTCAAATACTTTTAAAAATATGATTTAATCTCTTAGGTATGAAAAAAAAAAAAATTCAAATTTTTTACTATTAAATTTGAAAAATAATAGAACCTGGAAAACTGTATTTTCCATCTTAAATTGTTAATTATCTTTAAAAATAATTTTTTATCAAAGATTTCTTATTAACTAATAATGTTTATTCTAAGTGGGGTTACTAAAAAAGTGGAAGAATAGCATATGTTTCATATTTTTTTGAAAAAATTCAGAAATCGGTTTTTGCACACAGAGTTAGATTTTTTACAAAGGATCACTATTAGAAATTTATCTTTTGGAAAGCTATTTTTCAAAATTACTTTTCCCAATCTAAAGAACAAAAACAAACTAATATTATTTCAGTATTTAATAATTCATATTTAGAACTTCGAAAAGTAACTATTTTTTTAATTTTTTAATAGAATCAATATTTAATCAATAACTATCAAATTTAAAAACCAAAATAAAAGTATTCACAGTATTTCGATAATTTAAAAGTCAATCTTAGAACCTCCAAAAGTAACTATTTTTTCATTTTTTTTAATTCCAAGCTTTATAGTAACGAAAAAAAACCTAAAGATTGATGACTTTTTTTCCTTTCTGTGAAACTATTTGAAACGTTAATATATTTCTAATAGGTAAAAATAATTTGTCAAAATAATCTATTGATACTAATTATTGATTTTTTTTTATCACAATCGAAAATTTTCGAAGCAACTAATCGAAATTTTGCGACAAATATAAGAAAGACATTTTGCAACTTTTGAGTCTGAAAACTGATGACTCAACCTTTAAATCTGTCTGCGAAATACAGATTATTTTCTGAAATTGTTGGAATGGTTTCTTAATACATGGATTATTTTTAATTGATATGAACAACTTTTTTTACTATTTGACTAATCGAATTTTTAGAAACATTTTAACCATAGGGCGCACTAATATGATTTTCATTCAATAGCAACATACTTTATTTTTAGATCGATTCCTTGATAGACACTAATCCCTTAATACAGACCATAAGTGAATCGATTCTTTACCAAAATTTAGAAGAGCTTAAAAATCCCATTTATAAAAGGTTATCTGGAATTCTCTACAGGTTATTTTTTAGACTTTTCCAGAGAGTTTTCTGGTTTATATGAAATGTCTGAAGATATCTAACATTTTTGATTTTTTTTTAAAAAAACTACAAGTACCATCCAAAAAATTAATTATTTCAAAAACGCTGATAGATGAACTTATTTGGATTACAAAAGAAAAAAACAGTAATGCAATAAATTCATAAAAGATCTGAAAAAAAAATAATAATTTTTTTTTTTTATTATTGAAGAAGTGTAAATTACACTCTAGATACCCTTAAGAATTAAATTCCCTTTCAGAAATTTAAGCGTTAAATCTTAGATTTCACGATTATTAATTAATGAAAATACTTTCAAACTTTCACAGTTTAAAATTATTTCATTAAGATTTATTTCTTTTTAATTTATCGAGATAAATTAATCTATCTTTTTCATAGGTAAGGGCATACCCATAAAAAATGATCAATATTTTCTATAATTTCCTCTGTTTATACTTTAAACATAAAGGACAAAATTTATTTGAATTTTTATTAATTATATAGTAATATCTATTTAGGCAGTTAGTGAATGTCCTGAATTTTAGAATTGTTGAGCTTGAGGGATAACTTGAATATTTTTGTGTTTTAAATAAATAATTTTGAGATTTTATTATTGTGAAATATTTTTGGAACTTCCAACTTGTAGAAAAAAAATAACATTTTATGAACTTTGCTATCATCAAATTTAAGTTTGTATGGTAGCTTTTAAATTTCACCAATCAAATTACCTGAATAATTTCCCATTTTTAAAAAAATCATAATAAACATCATAATTTTTTTATTATTATTATTAATAATTCAACCCTACTAACAAAAAAAAAAAAAAAATAATAATTATTTTGAAATAGAATTGAGAAAATTAATAAAAACATTTCACATCTACTTGAAAACAATTTAAAAAGAAAAGAAATGAGCAAAACAATTCAAAAAAAAGAAAAGAAAAAGACAATGGAAAAACACAACGACCAAACAAACACAACAAAGGGAACAAAGAGGAAAAATGAAATAACAAAACAGAAAACAAAGCAAAAACAAATTGAAGAAAGACAAAAGAAGAAGAAAGGAAAAGTTGAAGAACAAAAATCAATAACTTCACCAATTAAAAAGTTTTTTTCAAAAAAAAAGAGTAAAGATAGTATTAAAATAGATAATTCACGACTCGTTGAGAAAATTGATCTTTCAAAAGAATTAGATGATGATTTTATACCTTCAATAGTTAATGGAATTTCAAAAATTTTAACAAATGAAAATATTGAAACAATCTTTCAAGAATTACCAAAATCATTATCATTATCAGATTGGAAGTTGATTTTTAACACAGAAAATGACGGGATTTCTTTTAATACCTTTTACCAATCCATGGATCCTATTTCTTCCTCCTTGATGATCATTCAGACAACGGATAACGACGTTTTCGGTATCTTTAACCCCACAAGGATACACCTATCCAATTCTTTCTATGGTACAAGTCGTGGGTTTATGTTTACATTTTATCCCGAATTTAAAACGTTTCGCTCTTCTGGTAAAAATGATTTTTATATTTTAACGACAAATAAATCATTAAGTTTTGGTGGTGGGTAAATATCATTTCATCTTTACAAAAATAATTGTAGAATCATTTTTATCCGCAATATTAATGAATTTTTTATTTTTTCTTCTTCTTTCTTCTTCTTCCTTCTTCTTTCTTCTTCTTCTTTCTTCTTTACTCTTTCTTATTGTGATTATAAATATTATAGAACAAATTATGGAATTTGGATCTCAAAAGATTTTATTAATGGGTCAAGCCAATATTGCGAAACTTACCAAAATGATGAACTTGCCCAAAAAAGGGATTTTGCACTTGCAAAAATTGAAATATTTTCATTTGTTGGATAATACTAAATATTGTCTTAACTTTAGATTTATTTGGATTTTTTTTTTTTTTTTTTCTGTTTTATTTTATTTTGAGTCTTGTTTTTTAAGTTCTTATTTCCAAAAAAAAAAAAATTGATCAAGATGCATCTAATAAAATTTAAATTAAGATATCTATTTTTTTTTTTAAAAAAAAAAAAAGAATAGATATTTTAAATATGTTTCTCTTTGTTTCTTGGTCAATTGAAACCCAAAAAATATCGAGTAATAAAATAAGGAATTTACTTTTTATTAACAATTTTTTTTTATTACAAATTAAGTTAAATTTTTAATGATCAAGATTTAATATATTAAAAATTAATTATTTTTATTTACTATATTAAAGTTGTAAACAGGCAAAATAATATTTAAAGGGGGGTGGGAAGAAAGTAAAAATAAATAAATCAAAGAAAAAATAATATTAGACAGAAATATCAAATTAATGATTATTCACTCTCCTAGACGAGGTGTCATTTTCGCAATAAAATTTTTAAGAACAAATAAAAATAAAAATAAATTTTCCACAATTTAATATGAAAGTTATTTGCTTTTTGAAACCTAAGTAAAAAAAAAGATAAACAATGACCTTTTTTCTAGGAATATTATTATTGGTTATTTTCAGAAAAAAGATCTTTGTTAGATAATACTCTTCTGATTATGAACTCTACTGTTTTTTTTCTTTTTTTGTTTTTTTGAAAAATAATTGGTTGAGTTTTTCGATAAAGTCTCTCAACATAAAAAAATGAAGAGATAGATGGGTAGAAGAAATGTGAATTTTCTCTAGATCTTAATTAACCAGGTATGTTTTTTATTAAAAAAAAAATAATTCAAAAGGTGTTGTTATTAACAGATAGTGGTATTTATTTTGAGGGTTTAAAAGTGATGAAGAAAATAACTTTTTAAAAATGTTGTAATTTGAAAAAGTTAATTTTTTGGTTGAGAAGTAATTACTTTTAGACTTTTATTAGAATTTGAATTTTTTTTGAGTTTTAATGATCTACTAAAAAATGAATAAAAAACTTTTAGAAATTTTTTCTATTTTTTTTTTTAATAATTAATTTTTTATTTAGTGACGATCCATACTATTTCAACAAATAATAACTCCCATAATTTGACTCTTTGTTTAGACAAGGTGCAAAATATTTTTCTTTCTGGGTGCTATAAATATCAGCCTATCAAGAAAAATATATTGCTAATTTTCTCAACTTCGCACGAATAATGACAGTTAATTTGATATATCATAATTTTATAGCAGAACAAAGAAAATATTATTATAATTAATTAAATATTATTCCCTGATAATTTCCTTTTATATCTATTGTTCACTTAAGTTTTCGAATCGTTGGTACTTTATTAAAAAACTCTTAATAAGAACAATAATTTATCGAATTTTCATTAATAAAATTAAATAATAACGAATTTTTTTTAAAATTTGAATATCTTTCTTTATCTAACTTTTACTCAGATATTTTTAGCAATTTCGTATCCCACTTTATTCAAAGAATATAAAATCCATTTCAAAAATTGTGACTGGACTGAAATAATGAATTGATAAATATATATATCTATATATATATATATATATATTTCCTTAATATTCAAGAATAACAACTAATAATTCAATTTGATTTGTCATTCACTTTTAAATCATTCTAAATATATAAAAACCTGATATTTTAGAAAATTAAAAAAAAAATAAAACCAAAAATTTAAAAAAAAAGTGAATCACAAAATTGCGATTATTTTTCTCGCAAATAATTCCATCGCAAATAATCACATTTTTAGAAATTTACCACAAAAAACTCAAAAAAGGTGAGTCACAAATTTTTAAATGAGCCTTACCGATTTTATAATACTAAATTTTCATGAAAAAAAAGTAAACAACAAGATTTTTTATGAATAATTAAGATTCATTTTAAAAGGCATAAAACAACCGAAAAATTTCTAAATGATTATTGGTCTTTTTGAAGATCTTTTTTTTTCTCATACAATCTTTCACAAAAAAAAAAAAGTCTCAAAAAAAAAAAAAAAAAAATATTTTATAAATAACAAGAAATTCACCAAACTCGAAAGAAAAGGCATTCTAAATCAAATAATTTCAAACAAGAATTTAAATTATAAAAAAAATTGTTTTGTTTCTTTATTGATTTTTTTTTTGTTGAATAATTTTGACTATCTTTCTAAATTTTATCATTAAAGAATTTTTATTTGATCTACTTTTGGAATTCTGTGTATCAAATTATTAAAATAATTTAAAAAAATATATCTTTAAACAAATTTTTTTCATTCTTTTTTTCAAAAATTAAAGAATTAAAAACATTTGTTCATCAAGGAGACAAATTTATTTGTTTTCAAATTACAAATTACCTGGTTCTCCTTGATCAAAGTCACCCTTTCCTTCTTCATTGTTTGTGCTCATTTTTTCCAATTCTTTTAATTGTTCCTTTCCTTCTTCTGTGTCAATTTCTTCTTGTTCTTTCAAGAGTTCTTCTGGAAATCGCATATTTTTAACAGCTATATTATGAATATTTAAACAAAATTTAATTCTTTGCCCAAATGCCTTTTGTGGGATGAGTGTTGAATATAAATCTCCCATTTCTTTAAATTTGATATATTTTTCCTCATGATTTATAATTGCATCAATAACACCATCAAAGATCGCCTTTAATTATTTGAGTAAAATTAAAATAATTTATTTTGTTTTTATTTTTTGAATAATTAGTAAAATGGTTTAATTATTAATCTCAATATTTTGTATTTTCAGATCAAATTAGGTTGCATAAATTGATTATAAACTATTTTTCCAGTAAAAGGGGCCCAGTCTTAGTGGATAAATTAAATATGCTTAATCGATTTGTAAGGATATTAAAAGAAAAAAATTCTTTGGAAATTGTAAAATTGTAAAATTGAAATCATTTTTTTTCATATTTTTTCTTTTTTTTCGATTTTTTTTTGATACGTAATTGTTTTGCTTTTTATTTTTTTATTGCAAGATAGATAGTCACAAAGTAAAAACCTGTTATTTCTAAGGCTATTGAAACTTTAAATTGATTTTATAAAAATCATATTAATTTCTATTGGAAATTTCTTTTGATCTTTCAATTGGAGATCAAAATGAACATTGTTGTTTTTCTCAATATGTTTTGTAAGAATTTGGGTTTTTCTATTTTTAAGAAAATATATGGATTGATTTTTTAGTTTTACTTCATACAGCTATCAAGTTTTTTCTAATGTGTGTATTATTCAACTTATTTTTTATTTGTTCTTTCAAGGTCAATTATTCAACAATAATTAATATTTGTAAATTTTTTTGGGCACCTTTCACAAAAAAAAAAGTTTATTAAAAGAAATAATACTAATAAGATTCACATATACTCTCATTTTCCAATTATTAAATGATGAATTTTTAATTCAATCTTCCAAATTAAGTATCACAATTAGGAGAAAAAAATAAAAAAGATCTTCACAAGCCATTTAAAAACTAAAATTGTTTCGCATTAATTTGTCTCTTCCTTATTGAACTTTTGAGATAAAATTATTTTTTTTTAAATTACAATTTATATATAACATTATTAGCTTTCCTAAAAATAAATTAGCGATATTTTTCTTTTTGTAACACTATTAAAGATTATATCCCTAAATGCTGAGTCATTATGATTTTTAATTCATTTCCCTTTTCTTCTTCTTATTTTTTTTAAAGGATATTTATGAATAGTCAATTGATTATCCAAAATACAATGCCTGGAAATCCAATAGATTTTGTATCATTAAAGAAATAAAGATTTTAAAAAATAAGTACTAATAGGTGTTTTCAAATAAGTTTAACAAATCATTATTCCTATCGATTATGATTCTTAAAAAAAAAATCTAATCAAAAGGAATGTAAAGAGTGTAAATAGATTTCCATGGAAGATTGATTTAGTTTTTGTTTTTATCATATTTAAAATAAAATTTATTACAGTCAGTTCCACTTTTAAGACACAAACTTTGAACAAAATTTAAGACACATAAAAAATCACAAATTAAGGCACAAAATTTTGGATTCTAGTTAAATAATTTGTGAAAAAAAAAAATTCCCAAAAAATGTGCTTTAATTTGAGATTTTTTTTTTGTACCTTAAATTTTGTTCAAAGTTTGTGTCTTAAAAGTGGAACTGGCTGTAAATTATTTTTGGATATTCAAGAAAAATATTTTTGAAATCATAATTGATTTTTTTTTTTTTTTCTTGGTATGCGGTGAAAAGATGTTACAAATAAAAAAAATAATACCTCCGTTTTAAAAATCTGAGAACTTTTTTAAACTTTTTTGAAGTTTTCTTTTTTAAAAAAGTTAAAACCTTGTCAAGAATTAAAACTTTTTAAAAGTTTTATATTTTAATAAAGTGAGGACTTAACCTTTAAATGAGGCATAGAAGTTGAGGTGTGAAGGAAAGTTCTTTTTTTTCAAAAAAATCCTCATTTTAATAAAACAGAAAACTTTCAAAAAGTTTTAATTCTGACAAAATCATAAAAAAAAAAAAAGTACTCAAAAGCATTAAAAAATAATGTTTAAATGCAAAGTTTTTTTGATAAATTTGTGTTTTTTTCATTAAGGGTGATGTATATTATTCCACATTTCAAAAATCAAAAGAGATTGGAAAATGTTTAAACAAAATTAAGATTGGAATCACATAACCATGGATTCAAATTCTTTAATTTTTGTTTTTGATTTCGATATTTTTATTCATCAACCCAGCCATAATAGTGATCGATTCTTTTTTTTTAATTTTAATAAATTTTTTTCTTTTGTTTTTGTATACACAAATTAATAATAATTGCTGTTTTTTGTTCTTTTATTTTATTTTTTTTCCCTTATTTTTGATTTTTTGGAAAATTAAACCCAAGTCGGGTTTTTATTTTTAAAAAAATACCGAAATAAATATGATTGTTTATTCTTTCAATTTAAAAATCTAAAGTGAAATGAAATAATATATTTTTTGTCAAAAAGCTGTGCTTAACAGAAATTTAAAGTAAATAAAAAACTTATTTTGTTTTTTCCTGGGATCAGTTATCCAAATTTTGAAACTGAAATAATACACAATCATAATTTTAATTTAAAAAAACAAAAACCCAAAAATTAATTCAAAAGTTGATTAAAAAAAGGAAAAATATTTCTAAAAAATAGCAAAAAGGAATAAAAAAAAAAATTAAATGTAATTACTTTTGAACAAATTGATTCTACAGAATCAGAAGAATCTAATTGTAATTTTTTGGAAATGTCTTCAAAAGAGATTTTTGAATAAGCTGAATTCAATTTTTTTAAACCAGTTTTAATTACATTTTGTCTTAATCTTAAAATAAGTGAATAGGTCTGATCTGCTTTAAATACTTGTGCTTCTCTTAAGACAACTTTTTTAAAATCGCCAAGATTACCGGTACGTACTGCGGACGTTAATTCAAAATAAGGCTGAAGATATTTTTGTAGATCTTTTTCCATAAATAATTCAATTTCTGGGATTTCTCCAGTTAAAAGTTGGACAATACATAAAAATTTGTTTACAGATAATCTAAATCCTCTTGCACCTTTTTTCGTTTTTTGTTGTTTTTTTATTTTTTGTTTGGTTTGTTTTTGTTTTGTTTATTGTTTTGTTTATTGTTTTGTTTGTTGTTTTTGTTTTTGTTTTTGTTTTGGTTTTTATTTTATTTGTACGTTTTAATGGTATGGAATTATAAACAACCGAAATTAAAAATTAATAAAGTGGGTTAAAAATTGAATTGTTAAAAAATCTTTGATTTGAAGTTTGTGTTTTCTGAAAAAAAGATAGAAAGAAAGAATTTTTTTTTCTTTTTTTTTGATTTTGACACCGATTCTTTTTTTTCTTTTTTTTTAAACAAGGCTAAATTAAATTGAAAATTACTTACCAGCTCTTGGTGCTTTTCTTTTGGCTTCTCTTAAACACCTAAAACTTTCTGTATAATCTAATTGGATTGCTTTGATTCTTCCAAGATAATATAAGTATCTAACATGCTGACTATTTAAAGAATTAGGAGGAAATTGTGATTTTGAAATCAATTTATCACCCTGATCGTAGAGGTTGGATTGTAAATAATTACGAAGTAGACAATTGATTAAAACTGCTTGTGTTGAAACGTCACGTCTTAAAGTACTTGTTCTATAAGCTGAAAGTAATTTTCTTTTTAATTTGTTTGTTTGTTTTTTTATTTGATTAGTTATTTGTGAATATTGTTGTGTGTGAAAGAAAAGAAAAGAAAAGATGAGAAAAAAGAAAAAAAAGAAAAAGATTTTTTTTTTGTTATGTTTTTAATTCTTTTTTTGTTTGTTTGTTTTTTTTTTAATTATTGATGTTCAAAAATAAAAGTGGGTTTTGCTATTACTTTCGGATTTGTTTTGAGTGACCTAAAATCTCATTGATTCTTGAATAATAAAAAAAAACTTTTGACAAGAAAGAATCAAGAGTTCTTCTATTCTTTTTTTCGATAAAGTCAATGGAAAATTCACATAATTTCATTGCATTTTCATAGTCTTTAAGTTTAAATAATTCTAATAATGACAATAATTGAAGGTAAGCTTTTTCTTCAGGATATTTGGCTTGAATAATTATATTTCTTTGTTTTTGGCTTTTCTCTTCATCTTCTCCCTCCTCTTCTTCTTTTTCTTTTTCAATTTCAATTTGCATTTCTTTTTCTTCTTCTTCCTTTTTTTCTTCTTTAATAAGTGTGCTTGGGAAAATTTTAATCAAAAGTGATTTTGTTTTGCTTTCCTCTTTTAGAGACTCCTCAATTAATTTGGCAAGGATTTGAGGAGTAATTCTTCTGCGTGTTATGCTTAGTTTCCGTAAGACCCTTACCAAGTATCGGCTTTCATCTTCATTGACAGACTTTTGTAAAAGTAATAAGTGCTCTTTAAGATCTTGAATTGTTATTAAGTCTTTAGAACTAAGTATTGTTTGTTCCATCAGTTTATAAAATAAAAATAATAAAAATATGTAAAAAAAGAGTAAAAAATGTTATGGTGGAGTAAAAAAAAACTCTAAGGGTTTGGTAGATCCTAAATTAAATAAGATCGTTGTTGAAATTGTTTTTTCTTCCTTTTGGTTCTGATTAAAAATAAATTTTCAGATTTCTCAAATTAGTCAATTGAACCATTGAAGTGGATTGTATCTAATAACCCAAACATTTTCAAGATGTACATACTAAATATTAGTTTTAATTTTTAATTAGGTTCTTAAGGGATTAGTAACTCTTCTTTTTAATTTTTTCCAAAGGTAATATAGTACCAATTTTCACAGAGATTTAATTAAAGTTGACAACCAAAAAGCGTTACCAACTTTAAAGAAAGAGATTTTTCATTTTATAAAAACATTTCATTTTTCTCGTTTATATTTTAAGTAAAAAAGATCCCATCCTTTTTTGTTATTTTTTTGGATCAAATTAAATTAAAAATTGGAAAAATAGTTTTATTTTTTGAAGAAATCTCACTTTTTCTTAATTTCTCGGAGTTTGTATCAACAAATAATATTTGATAATTAGTCTTATTTTATAAATCCAAGATAATTAAAAGAAATATTTAATCATTGAAGGACTATCTGAATTTTATAATCTGTGAGTATTGAAATACAAATCAGTTAATAGACTAAGACCTTTAAATTATAGTGAATTGAGGGAAAGTCAAAATATTGCCAATTTTTAGCAATTTAAGATTTTGACAAAAATCATTTATTGATCAAAAAACTTTTCGAAAAATCCAAACAAAGCAAGGCAAAAATAAAAAGCTATTTTTTGATATTGGGAAAATGTCACTCCACTTTCTTTTCAAATGGGTTGATACACCCACCACCAACTCTAACATACTTCAATATAAAGTGAAGTGATATTTTCCCAATAAAATTTTGGAAATCGAAAATTTTGAGTGAAAAATTTTGGATTTGGAATATAAATTTTTTTTGCCTTCATCAAAAACAACCTAAATTTTACATTTTAACAAGATCTATTAACTCAATATTCTTTTGAGTTTATAATTCGTGCTGTGGGTATAAAAGTAATAGCCACTTGGAATAAAATTCGAATAATCCTTTTGTCCGGATAAAATTGATCATTTATTTTATTATCAATATTTTTTAAATTTATTGAAATTTACAAGATTAGTTAATATATATATATATATATATATATATATTTAATTATTCAGAGTATAAACAAAGAACTATTATTATCAAAACCAGTTTATGGATACTATCTTATAATTTTTTTTTCTTTATAATTATAATTAATTGAAAATTGTTTTCTTTGTTTGTAAATATTTTTAATTTTATAAAATAAATAAAATTCTATTGATACTTTAAACAATGGAGCTATTATTAAGGTACTGGAATAATTAAGATTGTGTTATTAATTATAAATTAAAAATAATCAAATTAAAAAGAATTTATTATTTTTTTTGAATTATAAAGATTTTTTAAAAAATTATTTTGGGAAAGTTTTTAATTTTATACTTGGGTGGTTTCTCATATATATTTTTTCTAAAATAAAAAGAAAAAAAATTGTAAAAATTTTTGAACCAAGAAAGTAAATTTTTTTTCTCGAATTGAAAAAAAAAAGTGTATAATACCTAATTGGTCATTGGGCTATAAGGTCAAGATTTTCGGAAATTTTAAAATATTTGAAAATTTCTATTAATTAATTTCCATTGATATGTTCAATTATTATTTTTTTTTTTTATCAAATCGATTCTTGTTGTTTTTAGTATTTAAAACCATTTATAAAAAGGAATTACTATATTTTTTCTTTTTTTAAAATTTAATAATTAAAAAACAATCAGAATCTCTTAAAAATGGGTGAAATTGATGTAATTTTGTTTTTATATGTTAAAAGTTTTTTTTAACAATTCAGATATATGAATAAGACTCAATTTAAAAAAGCTTCAATACTTTTACAATCCCACTAAAAATTTAGTATTATCATCAGAGTTAAAAATAATGTCTTGTTATTGAATGTTACAGATAGTTCCACTTTGAAGGTAGAGAATTTCAACGGAAATTAAGATACAAAAAAATACAAATCAAATTACAATATATATATACAATTAAAATAATTTGTCTTATAAAAAAATTACCAAAAAATGTACTGTAATTTGAGAATTTTTCTACTTTTAATTTCGTTAAAATTTTATACTTTAAAAGTGAAAATGTCTGTCTATAAACATTTTTTTGAAATAAAATTTGTAAATATATTATTTTTTTAAAAAATATGTTTTTTTTTTTACCTTTCTTGATAAGTTTCAAATTCAACAACTTTATCAAAATATTTTCCATATTAAAGAAAGCTAACACATACTTTGTCTAAAAAAAAAATTAAAATTTCTCATTATAGAAAAAACTCCAATAATTTTTAAAAATTTTTTTCAAAATTTTCTTAAAAGTCTAAAAAACTTAATCATAGATATTTTTTTTATTATAAACCTCATATCAAAAATTTAGACATATATATATATATATCAAAAATATGCAAAAAAAAACCAATTTACTATATTTTTCTAATTTAAGAAAAAACTCACATTTAATTTTCTTGGTATTAATATTTTTATCAGTAATCATTATCATCCAAATAAAAGAAAAAATATAAAACGAAAAAAAAAAAAAAAACAGTATGTCAAAAATAAAGAAACGAGTTGAATAAAAAAAAAACATTTCCAAATTTGTTGAAATAACTCCAAAAATCGGTGATCGATTAAATTGTGAAATACAGTCAGCTAATTTTTTGTTATTTTTCTATTTAAAAAACTCGGGTGTAACTTTCCATTAACAATTTTAAAAATTTCAGATCTAAGGAAATAGATTACGTAACTCGGAAAAAGGCAATGAAAACAAAATTAAAAAGAAAATAATATAATAGTTTGTAAAATAAAATTATTTCCCAATTCAATCTAAAGTGCAGTATTGATATTCTTTAAAATTTTTAAAATGTGTCTAAAAAATTTCCAATTTAATTAAGTTTAAAACCTAATTTTCTTTTAATTCACATTTAATAAAACATAGATTAATTCTTTAATCCTTTTATTTTTTTTTTTTTAAAGTCCTCAAATAATCAAACAAATATATTCTTAAAATAATTTTTGAAATTTTTAAAAGTCAATTTGAAAAATAATAACGAAATATTCTTTTATTGTTATTTGGTGAGTGAAATATATATATATATATATATATATATTTAAACCAAAATTTTCTAAAAAACAGGGTTTATTATGATGATAACATATATTATCACACTATGTGTACTAAATTTATGATAAAATTAAAAAATCACGATTAATCCTATATTTTCAAGAAAAATCATAAAATAGTGATAAACCATAATCACAATAAAATCAAAATCTTGATAAAGTAAATTATTATTTTAGAAATCATTAACAAAAAATCCCAGACTTACAAAGCCAGTACCCTTTAAAAATGTTTGAAGGGTTGTAAAGTAAATTCAAGTCTTTGAAAAGTTTGAAAGACCCGAAGGTTTATAAATGAGACAATGCTGTGGAAATAAAAATTTTTTATCTACATTTTTATTTTTATTTTACAAAATATACAATCTCGAAACGAATTTATTGATGATCAAACTCATAATTATACATTTCAACAATTTTCTTGATAATATAATAGATGTGTTTTCGAAAAATCGGGTTATTACCTTCATAAGTTAAATAACCAATAAAAAATAATTAAAAATAATTTTCTTTCTTATTGGTGAGAGATCATACAAAATCCTTTAAATATAGGTTGTGTTATCTGCCAGATACAACAATATGAAGAATAGAATAATAATAAAAAGAAGAAAATAGACTTTCTAAATAAACTTAACAACTAGTGATAATGTGTTTATGTTATGAAATCCTTTGAAAAGTTATAAATATCCATTCGACTTTTCGTTGAATATTGAAAATGTTTTGATCCAGAAAATAGATTCTTTAAAGAAAAATGAAGGGTTGTTTCTTTTTGAAACATTTTTTAATTAACACATTTTTTAACATCACAGTTAACTAAGGAGCCATTTATTTGACTTTTTTTCTTATATTTGTTGATCTAAAAATATAGATAGGTTTATCAAAAAAACCCAAAAGAAAATACAATAAAACTATTTGGTCTATCTTTGATTGAATAAAGTATCTTTTTTATTGTTTTTTAAAAGAATAACTTTTTTTTTCACATAATTTTTACTTTTGAAGGAAAAAATAATTTTTTTTTCAAAACTATTATTAAATTAACCCAAAAACCCCATCAAATGTTATATTGTGATTACTTTTTAATCGTGATATTTGGACATTTATTACAATTTTTAACTAATTATCGATTATTGTATTGAATTTCAAGATTTGTGTATTATTGTTATAATATTGAATATCGCGATTTTCTACAATATTGCCATTTTATAAAAATAATTACAATTATTGATAGTTTATCGTTGCTTATCCAAGATATCAGAAAAGTCTCTCAACTGTTAGTATCAATTTTTCATAAAAAGGTGAAATAATTCCCTGATTTTTGATCCCTATTAAACATCATTTTTTTTAAAATTATTTTGCTTGTCAACAAACAAAATAATATATAGATCAATCAGAATTGTTTTCAGTTTGTTTTTCTTGAACATATTTTTTTTCATTTTTTAAATTTATTTATCCACAAATATAAAATCCCCAAAATTAATTTTTATTCTCTATCATTATGATTTTTATTTCAATTTTTTAAAAAAATATCATCAAGTTAATCAATTTTTGTAACCTCAACCAAAAAGTCTATTAAACATAAAGAACTTGATTGATAAGATTAAAAAAATCAAATATATTATATACAGAAGAAGAATTACTCAATCCAAAAGAATTAATTTCAAGACCTTTTCGAACTTTCAGACTGACATTCTACAAGATTTCAGTCTCCAGAATTCTTTTATATTTTTTCAAATTTCAAATATTCGATTAAAGTTTTTGAAAGCTAAAAAAGGGTAAAAAAAAAATCAAAAAAAATAACATTTTGAATTTGTTTGAAATGAATCACAGTTATCTAAATATTAAATATTTGTTCATTTTGAAAACTCTAAAACGGTTTCATGGAAAACCAATCTTTAAAAGCCAAAAGTGATTTCACTACATGTTTTTAAAAGTTTGACTTGTAAAAACTATTAACTCGAAAGTTATTGAATTTGAATCTTTTTACTACTTTTAAAAACTTGGGAAAGATTCCAATAAAAGTAAAGTGTCAGGAATTAAAAAACCAACAAAATTAGTGTTCTATTTATGATTGTCTGATTTTTTAATATTTCATTTTTTACTACTTTTTGTTAATTCTTAAAATTGTTTTTTTTTAAGAAACAAAGAAATTAGAATGTCTTCTGATTATTTTTCAAACGAAAACACCCAAGAGGAAAAAAACCTTGGAAACATGTTAACGCTTAACCTCGAACTTCAACAAATTTTCAAAGATCAGATCGGAAAATTGGATGAAATAATAGATTCATTAAAAACACAAAAACAAACCTTAAAAGTGGGAATCTCAAGGCCCAAGGGAAATAAAGGATTTGAGTTTAGGGATTGTGTCAAAAACTATCAAAATAATGATTGTAAAATTTTAAATAATTTTTTAGGCTCGATTTCTGAAGCACGTTGGAAATATAATATGAAATGGGATCCTAATAAAGACAAACTAATCAAATCTTATGTTCTTCAGCAATGCTTAGAAAATTTCGGAGAAAAAATTATCGAAAACAATAACGAAATAAAGAGTGAAACAGACAATTCCCCAAACAAACAAAAAAAAAAAGAAAAATCTTCCGATGAAATTCAAGTGTTAATCGATCAACAGCAAGAAAATGAAATTGAATTATTCAAGAACACGTCTATGGTTGATTGGGAAAGGGTTTCTGATTTATTGGATCCGTCAGCAGATCCACTCGATTGTATGTTCAGGTGGAATAACCTTTTAACACCGTTAGTTTCAAAGCAGGAATGGAAGAAAACCAATCTTGATCAACTTTATCAGATATGTGACGAAGAAAGCGGGTACAATTGGGACAAAATTACATTGCTATTTAATGAGTGGGTTGCAGAAGAAGAAAAAGAAGAAGAAAAAACAAAAAATAAAGTTCTGAATAAAAACAAGAATAAAAATATTAAAAAGAAAAAAAAAAAAAAAAAAAAAAAAAAAAAAAAGAACAAGAACTGGAACAAGAAAAAGAGAAAGAACAAGAACAGGGAAAGAGAAAGGGAAAGGAAACAGAAACGCGAGAAAGATCGGTATTTCAGTGTTTTTCGGAATTTATGAAAAAAGTTAATTTACAAAAGACTCGTGTCAAATGGACGGAAGAAGAAACTTTAAAGCTCCGGAGGATTGCAGGGAAATTTGAAGAAAAAGATTGGCATCTCATTAGCCAAGAATTTGATTTTCGAACTGCAAACCAATGCAATAAGAAGTACCGAGAATTAAACAAAATTAAGAGGAATTGGACGGAGCACGAAGATCAAATTTTGATTCTTGGAGTGAAAATTTATGGCGAAAAATGGACAAAGATAGCAAAGCATTTGAATTTGCGATCCGGATCGCAGTGTGGAGAACGGTATAGGCTAATATCTTCGGGGCAAAGATCCGGTAGGTGGCTGCAAGAAGAAGAAAGCAGCTTATTACAAGCTGTTGAGAAGTATGGTGTAGGGAAATGGACCTTAATTGCGAAAGAGGTTGGTACCAGAAATGATAACCAATGTATTCGAAAATACCAACAACTAACAAAAAAAAAGACAAAACGCAAGCCAAAGGCAAAGACAAAAGCCAAAGCAAAGCCAAAGCCAAAGCCAAAAACAAAGAGTGCAAAAAAGAAAAGAAGAAAAAATTAAAGAACTAATTTGATTAAAATCAACAACAAAAAATCATCAAGCCATTCAGCTACAGTTACAACAAAACCTCAAAAGTGTTTTGAAAAAAAAATGTTTTATCTTTCTTGAATTAGTATCACTTCAAAACAAAGACCAACCTATTGAATTCAAAAATGTTGAAATTTTATTCAAAGTTTTAATAAATTTGAAATACTCTGTATTTTGAACAATTTTTACAACTTTGAAAATATCAAATGAGACAAACTTTGAACATTTTTTAAAACACCTCTATACTCTTAAAATTGTCAAAATACATTTTTTGGTTCTATTTGAATGGTTTTTTACTATTTTGGTTGTGATCACAATAGAATATTAATTCTTCTTACAATTCAATTTAATTTGATATTGTTTTTTTTTTTTTTGTTAAAATGATTTTTTATGATAATCAAAATTCTTTGTAATTGGTGAAATAGAATTACCTTTTAGAAAAACAATCTAATAAATTTTCTTATTAATTTTTTTTTTTTTTAGAATTAAAAATTTTTAATCAAATCCTGTTCTAATAATACACTCTGCAAAAACTATTTCTCAATTTTTCATGTTTTTTTGATAAAATTGTGGGTTTTTTTTTTTATATTTTGAAGAGAGGAAATTAATTTTCTTTCTTTTTGACAAAAAAGTTTATAATAATTTATAAAATTATCCAAGAATTTGGAATGAACCCAAATATTGATTAAACTTTCAAATCAAATCAATTATCAGAAATTAAATATTTAAGTATCTAGTTAGTTAATTAAAAACATTAACAAAAAAATTTTGAAAAAAGAAAAGATAGTATTTAAAAAATTAAAAATTTTTATAGTGAACAATAACTCTCCAATGTGGTCAAATTACAAATATTTAAATCCATTTGTATTACCTAAATATTTTATGAGACAGTTATTTTGAATCTAACCCAAAATGATTTCAACTCGATAGATGTTTATATAAATAAAAAAGTAACAAAATTTTTAAAAATTAATCCATACTCTCTAAGAATAATTTATAAAACCAAGGCAAAAATAGACCAAGTAAGAATTTCAATATATAAAAGAAGATTTAAACTCAAAAAGAAATTAGAAATTCTTGGTTTTGAACACATATTAAAAAACTTTATAATTTCAAAAAAGACAATGGAAATATTAATTGGGAAAGTAGAAAATTCAAAATTACTAAATGTGAATCTTAATCAATTTAGAGAAAAATTAATAATAAATAGTTCATGATCGAAATTTCAAGTATATTTAAAAATTACTAGGTATAATAACACTATAAATAAACATTCCTGCCTTTAAATACCGTCAAGTTTCTAGGTTTTCTTGATGTTTTCTGTTTTTTTTTGTTAACTGTTCTACAATCAGTTCCACTTTTAAGGCACAAACTTTCAACGAAATTTAAGAAATAAAAAAATCTCAAATTAAGGCACCAAATTTTTAATTTTTTTTTTTTTACAATTTATTTTACTAGAATCTGAATTTTTTGCTTTAATTTGAGATTTTTATTGTGCCTTAAATTTCGTTGAAAGTTTGTGCCTTAAAAATGGAACTGATTGTAGGTTTTTTTGAGGTTTTCTATTTATTTGTGAAGTGTTCTAGGTTTTTTTGAGGTTTTCTATTTTATATGTGAAGTCTAGTGATTTTCCAATTAAACAAAAAAACTAAAGAAAAACTTACAGTGGTTTTCCAGAATCCGAAATAATAGAGAAAAATCTTTGATTTTAAGGTATTCTTTAAAATTCTATAAAAAACGAATTGCTGTAAAGAGTAAATTAATTTTCTTCCCTTCAAAAAAAAAAAATCGGTTTCATAATAATTCTGTTAGCTTTTTCAATATTTTATGAAATTGAGCAAAATCTTTGATTTTTCTCTATTCATTTGAATTCTCGAAAAGAACCATAAATTTAGATTCATTTCTCAAATTAAACAAGATATAAAGGCACTTTTTTTAGGTTTTCTGTTTTACCTGTAAAAGTTATATAATTTTACTCTATTCTTTTGAATTCTGGAAAATCTCGTGTAACACTTTTCGAGAATTCGCATGAATTAGATAACATCTTTGATTTTTTTCTATTTTTTAAAAGTACAGAAAAACTAGGCACTCAATGTCACTCTACGGTACTTCTTTAAATTCAATTTTTTTTTTTTTTGGTAATTCTATGAAGAATCCTTCTTTTCTTTATCATTAACCAATAACAAGACAAATAAATAAAGATTCTTTATTTTAGATCATATCAAAGATATTATTCTTTTTATTTTTTTTTCATCTGAATTAAAAGGGGTTTCGATGATAACATATCTTATCATGATATTATCAATTAAATTTAAGATAACAATAAAAATTTTGCGATTAGTCCTACTTTATCGCGATATTCAACATTATCGCGATAAACAACATTATCACGATAAAAAATAAAAATCGCCAAAAAATGAAAAATTATTTTTTTTGAAATCACCTTAAAAAAAATTCCATGACTTTTACAAATCTTGAGAATTTTACAACTCTTTTCCCCTTTAAAAATGTTAGAAAGTGTTTCTAAGGGTTTTAAATTGTTGTAAAGTGTTTGAAAGTTATGAAAGAATTCAAACTGTATAAAAGGTCTGAGATTTTTTGTTGTGGAAAAAAAAATTATTTCTTTTCATTTTTTTTTTTTTTACACAAAAATAAAATCTCAAATAAATTTTATGATCAAACTAATAATAACCCATTTCAATAAAATGCTTGAATACAAAATATATGAGTTTTTTTAAAATCGATTTACTACCTTCTTGGGTTAAATAACCAAAAAAAAAATGAAAGAATTATTTTCCTTCTTATCAGGGATCATTTAAACAAAAAAAAACATAAGCTCAAATTGTGTTTTTGTTATAATACAAAGATTTTAGAATGAGAATAAAAAAAAAATAGACGACAATTGTTCCAAAAATTCTAAATAATTAGTGGAAATTTGACTAGGTTGCTGTGAAAGTTTTTAAATAGTTATAAATATCCTTTCGACTTTTTGTTGAATATTGAAAATGTTTTAACCCAGAAAATAGATTCTTTTAAGAAAAGACAAAGGGTTGGTTGTTTTAGAAGCGCTAAATATTCAAGGCAATTCCCAACATCACAATTAACTGTAAAAATATTTATTCACATTTAGTTATTATTGTTTATTGATCTAAAAGGATTGGATCGATTTGTCAACTAAATATAATGAAATTACAATAAAAATCTTTGATTTGAGCCTTGATTGGATCATGTATCTTTTTAGTTGTTTTTTAAAAGAATAACTTTTAATCACATAAACTGTTTTTTGATCAAACAAAATTTTTCTTTTTAAAAATATTATTACTGAGCGCAAAAACACATCAACTATTATAACTTGATTGCCTTTTTAATCGTGATATTTTGACATTTATCAAGATTTTTAAAGAATTAACCGAAATTTATAAAATATCCTGATTTTTGATATACCATCCGGATAATAGGTATATCACGTTTTTCAAAAATATTGTGATTTGATAAAGATAATTGATTTTTGGAAATTTATCGTGACTTAAGCAAAGGTATCATCAAATTCTCTAATTCTTTAATCTATATTGTTCAATTTTTTTTTATTGAATTGGAAGCCCGATAAAAAATCATCGATATCTTGTTGACTTGTAGATTAAAATATTTTATACACAAATTATTAGATTTTGTTTTTATTTTGTTCAAATCACTATAGTAAGAATCTATGTTTAGGTAATTTTGTGAATTTTCAGAGTTTTAGCATTAAAATATTCACCAAAGAACAAAAAATAAAAACGAAAAAAAATCCAAAAAGGTTATTTTTTTTAATCTTTGGATATTGAAAATTGGAAATTTAAACAAAATAAAAGGATAGTTTTTATGGTTTACCTCAAGAATTCATTGAGAACGTACACCTTGAAAAATACCACTAAATGTAAAATAGGATCTAAAAAAAATTGGATTTTGAAATAATTAAATAAATAACCAGAAATTATTTCAACAAATTATTTTCACTATTAGAAATATATTGATGTTACAAGTAACTTTATAAAAAAGAAACAAATTTATTCAATAATTCTATTTTTTAGGGTTGAAAATTATCAAGAAAATCTTCAAATTGAAAAAATGTTATTTTAGAGGTTCTAAATCTGGATTATTAAATACCGGAATACAATTATTTTGAATTTCTATCTTTAGATTTGGAAAAGGAATTAAAAAAGAAATTTCTTAAAAGAAAAATTTTTTAATAGTTATAAAAGTAAAAAGATGTAATAATTTTTTGTTCAATAATATTTCAAATCGATTTCTCACGTCATTCCAGTTATATACCACTGATTTATACACAGCCAATTAAAGTTTACTATAATTTCAGATGAATGTATTGTGAACCTAAGGGCTTAAATCTAAGACAAATTTAGATAAGAATCTTTTTTTTAATCCCTATTTAGAATTCTTTTAATAACCTTTTTAGTCCAAATACCAAATATAGCAATACCTCACAATAAAAAATTAGAAATAGATAACTAAAGATTCAAATTTCAATCTCTCTGATTTGAAATTGATTGATAAAAAAAAAAGTAAAATCAAGTGAAAATCATTTTTTGTTTAATATCCATTCAAAAACAAAATTTGAAATTTTTTCAAAATTAATTTTTAAGGTTATGTTTCAATGTAAAATCCTTTTCAACCATTATTGGAAGTAAATAATTATTTAGATGAGCTAAAAGAGAACAACAGTTAGACACGTTTTTATGATAGTTTGTCCAAAGTTTTTTCACTTTTTCGCGTTATTTTCGATTTTAACCCTTTTTGATTTTTCAAAAAAATGAATGTCAAATTTGCGTAATCTTTTCAAAGAACTTTCGTTAGAGTTTGTTGAAGAGATACAAGATTACCCTTGATTTATTTTTCATCAAACTATTAATAAAAATTCATTAAATAAAAGTCGAGAACTATTATAAGTTGAACACCAAACGAAATCAACTGATCATCGTAAAAATTTTTTTCAATAAAATTAGTCTATTAGAAAAAGAGAAAAAAACAGAAAAGATAATTTTTGAGAACACTAACTGGTTTCATAACTAAAAAGACCAAACCTTTTAACACATTTTCAAAGGGTTTACAAGAAGAATTGTAAACATTTTTTTCTTTTTTTGTTGTATTTCATAATCTCTTTAAATGAGTTTTCTGTCGAGGATTGGGAAAAAAATTGCTTCAACGACAAGCACACTTCTTGTGAGCTCAACCATTGAAAAAGTAATTACGATAAACAAAAGACAGATAAAAATTGTTGAATTAATTGCAGAAGGTTCAAAATTTTTTATAAACACAAAAATCAACCACAACAATCCAAAACTATTCACCAAAACAAAAAAAAACAAAAAAGTGTTTTTTGCTTGTTTATTTATTTTTTTCTTAAATTTAATTGCTTGATAAAAAAGGTGGGTTTGGGTTTGTTTATAAAGCTGTTGATCTCCAAAGCAACCAGATATTTGCTGTAAAAAAATTATTGTATTCGAGTAAAACAGAGCTTGAGCGGATAACAACAGAGGTTCGTATGCATAACTTGGTTAGCAAAAAAAAAACAGTCATTTCAATATATGGTGCCGAAAAAGTGAAAGAGGACAACAATTATTTTATCTACATTCTAATGGAATATTGCCCTGGTTTGTTATTTTTTTCAAATCTTTTCCCCTTTTTTGGAGAATAGTTTAAAATAAGACTAAAATTATAAAACAAAATTGAACACAAAACAATAACCACAATAAAAAATAAACCAAATTAAATATGTTCTGTTCCCTTCGTCTCAACAAGACAATTTGATCAATAGTATGAATGCAAAATTAAAACAAAATTCTTGTTTCTCAGAGAAAGTTGTTTTACAAATCTTTGGTCGTGTTTGTGATGCTGTTTGTGCAATGCACACACTTGATCCACCAATGATTCATCGTGATCTAAAAGTAATTCCCTTTTTCATTTCTATTTGCAATTTCTTTTTCCCTTTAATTTACCGAGATGAGAAAAAAAGCATGATACACAAATACAAAGCAATGAAATGTGTTCATTGCTTGTTTGTTTATAAACCCTTTTTAAGACAAACTTTTATCTAAAGGTAGCTTGAATACCAAAAGAGTACCATGTTTATTTTTAACAACTTTCAAAGAACAACTGTGGATTAGTAACTTTATTTAAACTATAGGGCACACTCTCCAAATGAATTCTGAGAATACAAACTCCAACTGTCAATATTAGAAGGTGAATAGGATCCTCTCTCAAAAGATTAAAACAAATTAATTTTTCGAAAAAAGGTCTTTGTTCACGTTTTTTTTTGGTTTTTATTTTTTGTTCTACTTGAAAACCCGACTAACAAATTTCTTAAAAATACACCTAAGAATACATTACAATTCTTTTCCAATTAATAAATCAAAATTTTTATTTCAAGTACCCAAATATTTCGCTAATTATAATATTGAAACAAACGATAAAGATCTCACAAAGTAAATTAGAAATGATATTTTGAGATTAATTTAAGTAAACTTCCTTTCTTATTGAACTTTGGGATAAAATTTTAATTACTGTTGTTAAAATAAAGCGTGCAGAAAAGTTTAATCCGTGTTTCAAAATAAAAAGAGTGTTTTTTTATTATTGAAGACCTATACATCAACCGATCAAAGAAACCAACAATAAACCCTAATTAAATATGGCTTTGGTTTCTTAAAGTTCTAATTTTTAAAAAAAAAAATCCTAAAAATGAAGTATATAATTGCAAAATTTATCTAAAAAAATAGAGTAAAATTTTTATAAAAATTTTTACAAAAATATAAAAAATTTCAAAAAAAACCGAGAAAATTACCAAAAATTTTCAACAAATTGCATTAATAATTTAAATTTTACTCAATATCAAGGAAATGACCCCCAAAATTTATTTGAACTTTGGTATACTATTGGGTAGTAAATTGGATGCTGCATTGGAACAAGAGGAAAAAAAAGCAGGGATTATATTTCGAAACACGGATTTTCGTAGTAGTACACACATTATTTTGATCATTGTAGGGTAATTTAATTTTAACAGGAATCAAATTACTTTTCAATTTGGGTCAGTTATTAGTACTTTTCTATTAATCACTCAGCGAAAAACAATAATTAGACCATAAATCAATATCAGACTTAATTACAAGATTTTATAAGTGGAAATTTACAAAAAAACCAAAAATAAAAATAGAAATTTTCAGAAAAAATTTTATTTTTTACCATAAAAAATTTATTTTAATATGTGCATAAACGATCCTAAAAACTTGAAGGAATTTTCGAATTTTGTGCCCAGTGGCAATTGGCTTTATAAATCTAAAATGTGAATTATTCGCTTGAAATCATGATAAGTGAATAGATCTTGTTAAAATTTCAAATTTAGGGTTTTTTTTTCGAAAATTTTACTCATTTGGTCAAATCCTTTTCTCGGAATGAACAATTCAAAATTTACCGTAAAAGGATTCAAGAATCCAAAAGTTCCAACTGAACTACCCTTTTGCTTTACATTTAAGTATTATAGAATTTAAGGTGAGTGTATAAATATAGTTTGATATCATCTGAGGTGAAAGTTCAATAAGGATGAAACAAAAGATGATTTCCAATTTGCCTTAAAATGTTCAAAAATTTTGAAAACTTTTATGGATCAATAAATGATTTTCCTCAAAAATCAAAAAAAAAAAAAAGTCAACATATTTTAACTTTCCTTGAACAAATAATCAATTAAATGTTTCTTTATCTTACACCATTATATTCCAGCCCCCAGAGAGTATAAAACACCGATACTCCTTAATGAAATTCAATAATTAGCTTTTGTATTGGATATTTAGAATTCATTTTGGGAATAATCCTTAAAATGACCCAAATAACCCCTGTTTAAAATAAAATATACTCCTTTTTTTTTCTTATCTTTGGGACTGGAAAGGAATATATTTCAAAAATTAAAGATCTTAAATTCCGAAGGTAAATTAAACAAAATTTTCAGGAAAAAAAAACAAAAAAGCAAAAAAAAAAGATTCTGGATAAAATAATTAGAGTTTTCAAATCTTAAATGAGAAAACGCAAAATATAAACATAGAATTAATATTTTCAGAATTCAAATTATTCTTAGATCTTTTAAATATTTTTTTGGAAAGAAGAATGAAAATTTTATTGATTTATTTTTAAATTTAACAGTAATGCCTTAATTTAAAAGGAAATTCACAAGGTTAATTCACAGAGTGGTAAACAAAATTTTAAATTTTAAATTGCATTTGTTTTGATTGTTTACAAACTTTTCAATTTGTAACAAATAAAGATATTTATTTGTTTATTATAGAATTTATAATAACAATTATCTTGAATTTTAAACAAAAATTGCCAATGTAATCCTCTAGAACTGTTTTAAAAATGTGAGGACCAAAGGTTTTCAAGCCATTTGTCTCACTCTTTTCGACAGTTTTTTTCAGACTTTTGAAAACTTTTTATTACTCGCCTTTTTAAAACCTTTGATTTTCTTTTATTTTTCTTTGATTAAAATGATTAATAAATAACCTATTTTTTTTTTTTTTTTTTATCAATTTATAGTGTGAAAATTTATTATTTTCTCAAAATGGGAAAATTAAGTTATGTGATTTTGGATCAGCTACATATAAAATATATACACTTGAAAATAAAACCGAGAGATATGAAGCCGAAGAAGATATTGAAAAAAACACAACATTAGCTTATAGAGCGCCAGAAATGATTGATTTATTTCTCAGACAAAAAATTGATACAAAAAGTGATATTTGGGCCTTGGGTTGTATTTTATACAAATTATTATTTTTTGAAGATGCTTTCAATGAAGGCAGCACACTTCAAATTTTAAATAAAGCATATAAAATCCCTACTCAACATAATTATCGAAAAGAAGTTATTGATTTAATTCCATTTATGTTGGTTTCGGACCCAGCAGAAAGACCAGATATTCATGAAGTCATTAAAAAATTGACACCTTTATTAAGTCAAAATCAAAGTATAAAAAAAGAAAATCTCAATAAAACAAATAGTAATTCTAATTCAACCAAATTCAATAAATTTCAAAATGAAAATCAAAAAAAAAATGAAAATAATATTAAAAAACAAAAAAATACAACTAATACAAAAAATTCACCAATAATTAGTCCGAATTTTAACCCAAAATTTGATCAAAATTTTAAGCATAATATAAAGAAAAGTCCAAAACCAAATATTTCCAAAAAAAGGGCACCACCATTAAAAAATGAAAAATTATTTGATGAAGAAAATAATGATAACTCAAATATTGAAATAAAAAAGAATCATTCAAATATTAAAAGTTTAAAAAGTAATTTCCAAAATTTTGATCCATTTAATAATATGAAATTTAAAAAACCAATATCAAAAGAAATGAAGAATGAAAATAATAATAATAATGAAAATAATGAAAATAATGAAAATAATATTAAGAATATTAAGAAAAACAACAATAACAACAATGATAATGATAATAAAAATAATAATAATACATTTAATGATAATGATGATGATAGTAATAACATTAATAATAATAATGATTATGATCAGGATGGTAATAATAATGATAACAGTGATAATAATAAAAGCAATTGTAATAACAATAACAATAACAACAATAATAATAGTACTGATAACAATAAAGATAATGAAAAAGATATTATAAAAGAAAAAGAAGTGATAACAAATAATGAAATAAACAATAATAAAGAAAATATAAATATAAATAAAAAAGAAGAAAATTTTGAAAATAAAGAAACTAAAAAGAATAATGAGGAACTTGGAAATAATGTTTCAAAGGAAAATAATATTTATAACCCAAAAGAAAATGAAATTTATGATCCAAGGAAAACTGGTTCTTCTGATCAAGAAGATATAGAAATTTCTAATAATGAAAATTTTCAAATTGAAAATAATAATAATAATAACAATGAAAATGAAAATAATTATAATCCATTTGTAGATGAAGAATTTTTTCAAGAAAATTTTGAAGAAAATTTTCAAAATGATGATGATAATTTCGGGAATTTTGTGTATACCGAAAATAAATTCGAATCAATTGACAATAGTAATAACAATTCAGCTAATAATTTCACTTATTTTGGAACAAATGGTAATGAATATATTGAAGATCGATCTGAAGAACAAAATACATCTCAAGAAAATAGTAATGAAGAAGATGAAAACAAATTTCGAAATAAAGACAGAAAATTTTTTGATAAAATAATTCAACAAGAACAGAAATTAGAACAAAAATCCTTATTATATATCAATGATTCTGAGTCGGAATTATTTTCGTTAACTTCTGAAGAAGAAAACGAAACAGAAAAGGCAAAGGAAAAAGATAAAAAAGATGTAAAAGAAAAAAAAATTGAAAATACGAATGGAAAAGAAACACCCAGCATAGAAAAAAAACAATCTAAAAATCCTTTTTTACAAGATAGTAATTCAAAAACTCCTTATAACCCATTTCAAATAAACAGTGTAGAGAACGTTTATCTCTCAAGCGATGAAAATGAAAAGGAATCAACTATAGTTCAGAAAAATGAATCATATTTTAATGATGTAGATCTTACTGTTGATGATAATTCCTTTGAAAATTATGACACTTTTATTTCTTATTCTGAAGAAATGACTGAATCTACAAATCCTTTTAATCCTTTTAAAAATCAAGTGAATAACTTACAAGAAAATGAAATTTATGAACCAAGGAAAACTGATTCTTCTCTTCAAGAAGATATAGAAATGTCTAATAATGAAAATTTTCAAATTGAAAATAATAATAATAATAACAATGAAAATGAAAATAATGTCAATCCATTTGAAAATAATCAATTTTCTCAAGAAAATTTTGAAAATTATAACCCATTTAATTCACAAAATGATGAACAAATCAAGAATAACGATGATAATGATTATGATGATAATGATAATAATAAGGATAAGGACAACGAAAATCATTTCAATCCATTTTTAAATGAAAATAAAAATAAGAATACAGCAACAAGTGATTGTAATGAAAATAATAATAATAATAATAATGAAAATACTTTTAATCCATTTCGACAAAATGACAAAAAAAATAACCAAAATTTCAATAAACAGCAAGTAAAACAACTTCAACAACAAAATGAAATTGTGGATGAAGACGAAAAAAAAAGGGAGACTTACAATCCATTTTTAGAAAATTTAAATCAAAATAATGATAATATAATACATGAACATACTATCAATAAACAAAACAATAATAATAATTTTAATCCCTTTTTAAATGAAAGCTTTCAACCAAACAAACAAGAACAAAATTTACAAATAAATGAAAAAACAGATAACATTAGTGATGACGAAGACAATTTTAATGCTAAAAATATCGATAAAAAAACTCCAATAATAGTGATTATCCCTGATTTAACTACAGAAAAAAAAATTATTTTCAAAAATATTCAAAACAAAAATAAAAAAAAAATTCAGACTTCAACAAACCAGACAATTAAATTATCAACGATTTCATCTCAATTATTATCAAATACTGAAATGGAATCTTTATGTCTACAATATTTAACTTCAGAAATCATATCTAAAGATCTTGAAACACAAAATAATATTATCATTATAACCTGGCAAAAATATCAAAATTCCGAAATTAGTGAAATAAAAAATTTATTTGTAACTGCAATGAACGCACCTATTGAATTAAATCCAACTATTCATTTGAAATTTTTAAACCTTTTAATGATTTTGATTCAAGAAGGTTCCCCAAATGTAAGTTTTAGTAAAATTAGTTATTATTTTTTTTTAATTTTGAACCAAAGAAATTAATTTCCTCTTCCATCAGTTAGGTTTTCTTGAGTTTTCTGTTTATTTGGAAAATCAATAAATTTTCGTTAGGTTTTTTTGAGTTTTCTATTTATTTATAAAGTAAAAAAAACTTAATGAAAATCAATAGATTTTCCAAATAAAATAGAAAACCTCAAAAAAACCGAGAACACTTAACAAATAAAACGGAAACCCCCAAAGAAAATCGCCGTTAGGTTTTTTTTAATTTAATAAGAATTGCGTAAAATCAAACATTTTTTCTCTATTCTTTTGAATTTTAGAAACCCCAAGTACTTTACCTTTCGATATACGACACTCTCCGGTACTTGGCTGACACTTGACGGCACTTAACGTTAGGTTTTTTAAATTTGAAGGAATTGAGTAAAATTATAATTATACATTTAAACAAAATAAGAATTTTTCTGAAAAACAGCAGTTAGCTTTTCATGAATTTAAAAGATGATAGCAAAATCAAATAGTACATAAAGTCTTTTAAATTCCGGAAAAGTTCCGTTATTTTTTTTTTTTTTTGATTTTTCTGTTTTATTTCCAAAAATAAATAGATTTTATTATAAAATAAAAAAAATACATTATCTTTTCCATAATTTAAAAAACTTTATGTACGATTTGATTTTACTCTCATCTTTCAAATTCATGAACAGCGTCGTTTGGTTTTCTTGATTTTTCTGTTTATTTGGAAAATCTATTGATTCGACAAATAAAATAGAAAACCTCAAAAAAACCTAGAACACTTAACAAATAAACAGGAAACTCAAGAAAATTGATTATATGTTTTTTTTTTAATTTAAGAAATAAAAAGAAAAAAAACCTAGACACTCTACGACACTCTATGACACTTAACAGCACTCTAACCAACTTATAAAACTTCCCAAATTTTCTAAATTTTGGTGAGAATTTTCAATAGAGAATCATAATTTTATTTTTCGTTTATTTATGAGCAGATGGAAATTATTTATTATTATAATAATAATAAATCTATTTGTTAAAAAAAAACAATTCTTATTTCTCTTACCTTAAATAATTAATTAAAATTTTTAGTTCTTCTTTATTTTTTTCGTTTAATTTTTTCTTGATATTTACAAAATTTTTTAATTTAAAAGGCTATTTCAGACATCATGAAACAAATGGGAATTATTGTACAATTAAAAAAAAAATTGAATGTTTTCCAAGAACCAAGAAAAATCCATTCACTTTTTGGTAGCATTTTTGTTGATCTATTGATTCAAAAAATCAATTTGCATTTAAAAATTCCCGTTTTTGAAGGAAATTTTTCTCTTGATACCTATTTAACAGAACTATATGAACACAATATTTTTTCACCAATGGTTGGCAGTGGTGTAATATCTATTTCATCCTTAAAGTTGATTATACCATATTATGGAATGTTATTATTATATCTTGAAAAGACAATTAACCCAAAATTTCAAAATTTGAAAAAAGGAATAGACTCTTGCCAATTCTTATGCTTAATTAGCATTGTAAATGAGACGATCAATATTTATAAAATAATTACTTTTATCATATCTCGCCTTCATTGCACAAATATAATAGAAAATTTATCAAAAAATAAATTCTATAACCAATTTATTAAATTATTTCAGAAACAAACATATTTATTTGAAAAAATATTTAATTTTGAGTTCTTAAAAAAATATTTAATAGATGTTGGTTATCCAAAAAAGATGCCTCACATTACAAAGACTAGGAAAGCTTGGGAGAAATTTACTTATCCAGTTTCTGTAAATGAAAATATTTTACTTTTAAAACCAAAATATATTAATAAAATTAACAGTTCTGTAATATTTCAGCCAATTAAGGTATCAAATATTGATAATAATTAACACTTCAAAAGAAAAATAATAATTTTCTTTTAATACTGTTAATTTATATTTATAAAAAGTAAAAAAATGCATAAAAATAAATGAATGTTTTTTTTTTTTTTTTTTTTTTTTTTAAATAACTTTCAATATATTATTTGAATTTGGTTAGTACACATTATATATCCGATTCCTAATAAAAAAAACTTTTTTTATAACATGTTATATAAGTGGTATATACGTGTAATAAAATTTGAGAGTTATTAAATTTTAAATCAATATTGTATTTAATTATATAATTGTATATTTTACAACACACGATTCATGAAAAAAATTTTTCAAAAAAAAATTAACTTTTGCTAATTTTTCACTTTTTAGTAACTTTAATTAGAATAAACACTATTGGTTAATAAAAGATCTTTGATCAAACATTATTTTTCAAGATATTTAACAATTTAAGTTGGAAAATCCAATTTTACAGGTTTCTATTAAGATTTTTTTCAAATTTTATGATAAAAAATTAGTAAATATTTTTCGTCATTGTTAAGAGATCATTTTATTATATTTTAAAAGTATTTTAAATCTGAGGAATATATTTTAAATAGGGAATCAATTATTTTCAATTGGTTCAAAATTTAAATTTTAGAAAAAATATTTTTTTTTTCATTTTAAAGTTAGGTTTTTTTTTTAATTTTTGAAATAAACAGAAAATGTAAGAAATTTTAGGTTTATTTTATAAAGTAAAAAAACACCGTTAGCTTGTCCAGAATTTAAAAGAATTGAGTAAAATCAAATATTTTTTTCCATTCTTTTGAATTTTGGAAAAGCAGGCACTCTCTGGTGTTCTAAGGCACTTTTCTTTGGGTTTTCTAGTATTTCAAATGAATAGGTTAAAATGTATATGATTTTACTCTCTTCATTTGGATTTTGGAAAACCTTGGACACTTCTTTTACGTTTTTTTTTTTAATTTTTGAAATAAACACTAAATAAAATAATTTTTCAGTATATTTTTGAAAGTAAAAAAAAAACAATTCATTTTTCCAGATTGTAAAAGAATGATGTAAAATATTTTTGACTATACTCTATTCTTTTGAATTTTGGAAAAGCTAGGAACTTGACGGTACTCGACGGTACTCTACGAATACTTTCATAAGGTGTTCCAGAATCAGAAAGAATAGAGTGAAATTAAAAGAAATTAGTATGACACCTTTTTATAAAGGAAATATAGGATACTCGTTAGTTATTATACGGATTTTTTTTCGATTTAAGTTTTATTAGATGTGTATAGCATTTTCAAAACTATTAGTTATTAGGTACCAAACTAAATATCTTCGAGTTGAATTAAACAGAAATTCACCGATCTTCAGTTTATTTGGAATTTCAAATCACAAAATATCTCCTTTTTTTCTCGAAAAGAGACCTTTTCGAAATTGTTGTACTACTTAAAAACAATAAATACAATCACCTCAAGTTTTTTAATGTTATTTAATTTTAATTCTATTTTTAAAAAACTTTATTTACTAGATGAAAAAGGTTAATTGTAATAATATTTTACCCAACTATACTTTTTCTATTTTATTTTTTCGTATTAGTGCAGCCTTGGTAACATTATATGAAAAAAAAAACTATTGTAACATTTTTTTACTATAAAATGTGTTATAAAGTTCCTTTTGAGTGTTATTTTCTTGTTTTGGAATTTTTATTTTAAACAATGTTTTGAAAAGATATTTTTAGATTTTTTTAAAAAAAAATATGACAGAGATACAAATTGATCTAATTATTTTAATGAATAAAAGTTATAAAAACCAAAATTATAACAAAATTATCTTATTATTAATTAATAATAAATTAATTTTAATTAAAATAATATAAATAAAATTATGATATTTTTTTATTATTCTTATTTTTTTTTATTGTTATTTTTATTTTGTTTTTTTATGATAAATTAATTAAGAAAAGAAAGTTTATATTGATTAAATCTCATAAAAGATTTTTATTATAAGATTTTTATTAAAATTATAAATAAATAAAAATAAAAATAAATTGATCTATTTTTCTGGGTTAAATTTTCATCATTCCCTTAAAAAGAAAAGAAATTTATGGACATTAATTAAGTAAAATTGTTTTAAATTACCTTTTTCAGATATATATATATATATATACATTTATATTGAATAATTGAGAACTCAAGGGGATAATTTAATAAAAAGGGGAAATAATAAAAATGGAGTAAAGAATATTTTTCTAAATAAAATAAATTATCAAAGAAAAAATGAGAAAATAATTTGTTTTTAGTTCATATTTTATAGCTTCTGAAATTTCTTCGATCTATAATTAATCTTTGATTAATTAATTTATTGAGAGAAAGGTTTAATTAAAGAAAAATTAATAAAATAAATAAAACGATAAAATGTAAATTAATCAAAATATTATAACAAAATAATAATATTATCATCTGTAAGATAAAAGTAAAAAATTTTCAATATCGAGGTAAGGCTATAATTTTTTTTGGTACTAACAACAAAACTTTGTTTTTGTCAAAGGGAACCAAAAAAAATTTCTCAAATATCAAAATATTAAATATTTGAACTTTGGAGAACAAATAAGAAAGGGGTAGAATTTTAATAAATATCAAAGAAAAGTTTAGAATCATATGAGAAGTAAAACTAATAAATCAACAGATTTTCTTAAAAATAGAAAAACCGAAATTCTTGGTTAATTTTATCTAAGAAAAAAAAACAATGCTTCATTTTAATCCTCAATTTAAAGATCAAATAAAAATCCAATAGTAATCTCTATATTTTTTTTATAATCTTTTTTTCACTGTTAAATAAACATAAGAATACCAAATTTTTACTTGGGGGTGATTCTAGGTATTGTAAAAAAAAAATATTGAAAAAGATAAAAAATATTTAAAAAAATGGTTTCAATTTGGTTACTTCTCAAAATACGAATTTCCTTCTAATATACAACCAAACACTTTTAATTCACTCCATACAACTTGAACCATTTAATTCAAAAATAGTTATTTTACTTAATAAATTTTTGGTAGATCTCAGTAACCAATATTAGTAGCAAAGTGACTGGGTTCAGTAAATCGAGGCCTTTTTTTGTGATTGAGTTAATAAACAAAGAAGTGCACTTGATTATTTGTATCTCTAATAATTCTTGTGAAAAACCTTCTTATCTGAAAAACAAGAATTTCTTCAAAATTTCAATTTATCAATTGTGAAAAAGTGTATTTTTTAAAAATTGTTTCTAAAAACAAGAATAAAAAAAAAATAAAACAAATTTTCCTTCCATAAATTCTTAGAATAAAATAACAACAATCCAAATAAAAAATTAAAATAGTTAAAATACTGTATTTATTGATAATATATATTATTATTATTTCTAATAATTTGAAATTTTTATAATTAAATTAGTTAAAAATTATAGAAGAAAAAAAGAAAATCTAAATCAAAAATAAAAAAAATCAAAATTTCCTTTAATTCTTATTCGTTTTTTTTTTTTTTTATTATTATTTTATTTTTTTTATTTAAATCAAATAAGGAAATTGAGATTTTTTTATTAGTCAATTTTTATTTTTCATCTGAAAACGATTCATCATAATCTGTTGATTTGTCTTCGCTTAAATACGAATCACTCATTTTTAAATCAACTGTAGAAACAAATTTTAGATCATTAGCATTTTGATTTGAGGTGTAATTTAACTGTTTATCAAGAATTTGATTATTGATTTTGATAAAGTATGATTCTTCATCTTTAGTTATATTTTCATATTCTTCAGATGTTTGTGAATTATCAAGTACATCTTCATATTCACTTAAAATTTCCCCTTGCAACCCTGTTGAACTGAATCCTCTTTTTCCATTTTTTTGCACTTTTTTATTTTCGTAATCATCAATTTGATCCAATCCACCGTCCTTATTATTTTCTAATAAGCCAGCCTCGGAAGATTCCGTTTCTTCAAATGGTAAAAAATCTTCATCAGTCATGTCTATTTGTTGTTCTGAATCTTGTGATTCTTTTGGAAGTTGCTGCTCTTGCTGTTGATCATTATCAAGTGCAGTTTTATCCATCGAATAAGGCTATCATTGTAATAATAATAAATAAAAAAGGTTTGTTTTATAATTTTTATTAGTTATTTAGAAGAATAATTAAGAAGAATATATATATATATATATGTATATAATTATTTAGAGTAATAATAATAAGAATAAAAATTATAACAATAATATATTTTGGATTACTTACTGGAAACCATTCATCCTCTTCCGAATAAATTCGATGTAATAAAAATTGAATTGTTGCTAAAGATAACAATAATATACCTATTGACAAATTCATTGATGAAAAAAAATCATAATCAATTAATAATCGATTACAAATTTTATCTTTGTTTAATAAAGGAACTATATCGTTTTTTTCTATATATGAATTACAATTTGTTTTCAATATTATTGAATTAACTATCTTGTCTTTTAAAATTTGAATTTGTTCTGTATCATTTTCATATTTTTCAGAATCACAAGTATGGATTGTTTCTTCAAAATATATATCTGGGTAAGTTAAATTATTTATCTGTTCCAAAGTTCCATTTTTTATATTTTCAATAAGTAAAAATTTTTCTTGTAAATAACTTTTATTGAAAGATTCAAGAAAATAATCATAAACACCTATTATTTTTTTAAGATAAAAAAGATTTTTGAATGGGAAAATTTTAAAAAAGATATGAAAAGAAGAAAATGTGGATAAATAATGATTATTATAATTATAAGAATATGCAGCAATTATGAGAACATTTTGAGAAAATAATTTCAAAAGTGTAAAAGTGAAAAATACATCAAAATTTATTTTTCAATCGTAAATGTTATAAGAAGTAATTGTGGTTAAAATGAATATGAGAATGGTAAGTTAGAAAAAGAAGTTTAATTACTTGTTTTTTCTCTATTCAAATCTTCACAGGTGTCGTCAAGTGCAGAAGCAGCTGAAAAGGTGATCCCAAAAAGAATAAAATAAATTGATGATAAAAATAAAAATGATATTATTGTAATTACTAATAAAAATTTTCTTCTTTTTTGCATTGTTACATAAGCTATTAAGAAAAATAAAAAATATTGATAAAAATTAAAAATAGAAAGGATAAGTATTATGCTGATTACAATATCTACTTTATTTTGATTTTAAAAATTTATAAAAATTGATAATTTGATAAATTACGATTTTACTTGTTTTAGAGATTTAAAGATTTTAAAGTTGTGTGAGAAAAAAAATTTTATTTCTTTAAAAATAATATGAAAAATAAGACAACCATAATTAAAAAAAATTATTTTTCTTTTTCTTTTTTTTTTTTGTATTTCCCATCCAAAAGACTGAGCACTCTATTATCTGTCTGTGTGCGAATCTTAACACCAGAAATTAGAGACTTGTTGAATCGATTGAATTAACTTGTATATTTCTCTCATGAATTAGGTTCTTGTGGTAATTTTATCATGGATTTGAGTGAGGCTTATATTCCAATTTTTAACCAGGTACTTAAAAGTCAAAAATTGATTTCAGTAAAATGATTTCTCTGTTAACCGATAATTTTTAGATATATTAGCTTGGTTTTAAGTTAAAATTACAGCTTGATTGGATTTGGTGAATTTTTAAATAGTGATCAACAAATCAGAAAATTGATGGTTAAGAAGGTTTAAGCACCTAGCTTTCTGAATTGATACTGAAAACATTACCACTTTCCATTAACCTCAATCTTAAAAGTTATTTTTTTCTTTTCTTTTCTTTTTTCTATTAAGTCACCAGCATAATAATAAAAGCATTCAAAATTAAAATGGGTATTTGAACAAGATCATGTTTATTTTATGATTTTTAAATAAGCTGTTCATTGGTATTCCAACTTGAATTAAAACACAAGATCATTTTTTAAAAACATAATGAAATTTATAAAATAATTTTTTTCATAAAAATAATTTCTCAGAAAAATAAAACGGATTTTTGATAAGTTTTTAATAAAATTCAAACTAAATTATAGGGTTTTTTAAACCATTTTTTATTAAAATTATCTTTATTATTATTTTTTAATTCATTTAAATCAATTACTCGATCAAAGAGACACTTTTTTTTCGAATTTAAAAAATAAGAAAAAGAGATAGAATTTTCAAGTAAATTCAAAAATATATTAAAAAAAATATCTTTTGAAAAAATTTTGGATATTTTCTATTTAATAATCAAAGAATTAAAATGGAAGGGGATTAAACAATCCCAGTCAAATCATTTATCATATTATTAGAATTAAAAGAATTAACATACTTAATTTCGGTAAATTAATAAAAATAAAAAATTCAATTATAAGAAGAAAATTTTATTCGGAAAATTCATCAATATAATTTTTTGATGAAAAAATGGGATTATTGGGAGTTTGGTCGATAATCACAATTTACAATTTTTTTTTCACTAATTAAAGAAGTTTTCATTAATTTAAAAACTATTTATGGTTTTGATGTTCTTTCTTTCAATTCACAATAAAGTTTCAAAAATCGTGATTATTTTTAGAAAATCATGATAATCAATAATATCGTGATAATATAAAAAATAGCAATTATTTTTATCAAATCACAATATTGTAGAAAATCGTGATTACAATTTATCATTATTGTAGAAAATTGCGATATTTTATAAAATCATGGTAATTGTATACAAATCTTGATAAATGTCAAAATATCGTGAGAAAAAATTAAATAGAAATATAATAGTCGATGACTTTTAGGGCAAATTCAGCAATATTTTTAAAAAGAAAATTTTTGATTGATCAAAAAATAGATTATGTGAAAAAAAGTTAATTTTGAAAAAAAATGAAGATAATTAATTCAATCAAGGATCAGATAAAAAGATTAATTTCTATTTTGTTATGATTTGGTTGACAGATCGGCCCTTTTCATCAATAACAGTAATAACTAAAGGCAAATAATAGTTTAAACAGTCTATTTTAACATTATTAATTATTATGAATAAAAATGTTTAGGACGCAATAACAACCAACCCTTCATTCATTCTTTAAAGGGTGTGTTATTCAGTTCAATCATTTTCAATATTTTCTATGAAAGCTGAAAGGTGATGTTTAACTTTTCAAAAGCCTTCCAATAACAGAGCCGTGCTATCACTAATTTGAAAGATTATTTTGATAGTTTACTTTCTTCTCTTTACTCTTCTTCTTCTTCTCTTGTCTTTGAATTGCACAGAAAACTACAACTAGAGTTTAAATTGTTTTTATTTAAATGGATCACTATTAAAAAATGAAAATTCCTCTTTTTGCTTTTTGATTATTTAACCTGTGGGAGAAATAACTCCCATTTTAACAAACTCGTCTATTTATAGATTTAAGTACATTGTTGAAATGGGTGATTGTTTGTTTGATTCAATATTAAATAGGGAATTTTACTTTTGTAAAAAAAAAAAAATGAAAAGAAAAAAAACAACATCTCCACACACCGATTAAAACCGAAAATTTTCTCAAATGAATTTTGGATCTTGCTTATTGAACTTTCCAGATAATTTTTTTTTTTTTTCAATTCTAATTCAACAGTAACATTCATTCCGACCCTGTCGTGAAAAGTTATAAGATATAGAGATTGATTGTCTATTATAAAATTGTGTTTTATGAAACAGAAAATTCAATTTCTATCTTACCATAAGATAAAAATTTCAATTTCTATTAAATCATAAGAGAGAAATTTGTTGTTTTTGGAATAAACAAAGAGAAAATTTGAATTTCAAAAGAAAAAAAACCATGGAGACACAGAAATCAAAAATTTATTTTTTGATTATTGTTTGTAAATTGTAAAAACCTGAGATTTTAACAATTTTGGAAATTGAAGATCCACATTAATGCAAGTTATTTTTATCAATTTGTTGTTCATTTACAAAAAACAAAAATGGTTTAACATAAATTCTCCTATTATAAATTTCATGGTTTATGATAAACTTTCATAACCATTTTACGGTTTATTGTCATTACAGTTAAAAATTTTTCATAGAAAACCAATTTCTCTGCCTTATAAATTTTTTCTTTAGTGTTGGGCTGGAACGGCTGTACTATTTTTTTTAACGTGTAATTTTCGATTTCATTTTTTTCATGAAGGCGATTTCTCATGCTAGTCTATATCAAAACATTTTTCATTTCTTTTTTGAAGATTTAATCAAATCAATTATCTTTGCATATAAACTTTATGTTAAATCTTGGATCTTGAAATCAAATAATAAATTATTAAAAATTACACTTCCCACTTTTTCGTTATTTTATTTTGGTTACTGTATAAAATACATCCATTTTCAAAAAGTGAGTACTTTTTTTTTGAGATTGTCAGAATTAAAACTTTTTTAAAGTTTTATGTTTTAATAAAGTGTGGACTTTTTTTTAAAAAAAAGAGCTTACTCTCCCCCCTCAAATGTCTATCCCACATTTAAAGGTCGATGCCCCACTTTTATTAAAATATATAACTTTTAAAAAGTTTTTAATAATCTGACAAAAGTTTTTACTTTATTAAAATAGAAAACTTCAAAAAAGTTGTAATTCTGATAAAAGTTTTCACTTTATTGAAACAGAAAACTTGATAAAAGTTTTAATTCTGAAAAAGTTTTAACTTTTTTAAAATATAAAACTTGATAAAAGTTTTAAAAATTTCCTCGCTTTTTTAAAACGGCTGGAAACGTTTTGTAAAGTTATTTAATTTTAGCATTCTTCATAAAGCTGTTTTAAAAAAGTGTGGACTTGTAGTTTTCTTAAAGTGTTACCCAAACGGTTTAATTTAGATGAATTTGACAATTTGAAGGACCAGTTATACTATTATTTCACAATTAAAAAATGAAAATTTTTAATTCAAATTCTCCAAAATATTTTTCTATGAATAATAAGTTGAAAACCCTAGAATATTGAACAATATCATTTAGAAATGATATTATTAGGCATTTAATTAAACTACCTTAGTAACTCTAAGATATAATTTTTACTGGAGTAATTTGATTGTAAAAGTGATAATTAATATACATTTTGGATATTGAAATGAAAATTTTCATTTATTAATTGGAAAATAAAAGTATAACTTTTACTAAGCACATATTTGCAAACAGCAGTAATTTATTTTGATTTTTTTTTGTTGAATATACAAAGATTAATAGCATAAAGACGAGTCTATCTCAAAGGTTATTCGGAATTAGGTTTTATATTCTTAAAATGATTTTTATGGGTACTTGTTGAAATGCTTTCTTTTGTTTGGTTTTGTATGTTGTTTTGGTAGGTTTTGAAGAACAAAATTTTCTGAATGGAATTAAATGAAAGGTGAGTCTTACCTAAAATAATCGAAGCCAAAAGTAGCACATCTATAAAAACAATAACACCATCCTGTAGAGTAAGCTTTGTACGAAGACTATTGAGGTGATTTTTAGAATGTTGGTAAAAATCTAAGGACTTGTCGGCAAACAACGAGTCACTCTCGATTGTGTTTGAGTAATTATGAGCAAAAAGTAATCGTTGGTTTGAAATTATTTTTGCAGTATTTTGAATTTGATCAAGTGTTGGGTATGTTTCTTCAGCAGACACAATTAAAATAATTAATTGCAAAATAAAAAAAATGCTGTGGTGATTCAAATTTGTATTGATAGGTGGTGGAAGTAAAAGACAACAAAGAATGAGAAGAAGGTGAGAATAAAAATGCTGATGATGTTTTTTTAAAAAAGAAAAGATTTTGTTTTTGTTCTTCTTTCTTTTGGAAGAAAGGTATCAAAAATATTCAATTACACACAATCGTTGTAATTATTATAATTAACCCTCAAACCAACAAGTTTTTAGTGTTCGCTTTATAATTTTTTTTTATCTTTTTTGGTAGAATCTTTTCTTCAAACTTTCTCATTTATTTATGATCCAAATTTGGAAAACAATAATTTGTTTGTTTTTTTTTTGTTTTCTTTTTTGTATTTTTTTTTGAAAATAAAAAAAAAATTTTACGTAGTTAATGCAGTAAGTATTACAAAAAGAATTTTCAAAAAGCTTTTTGTTTTTTGGCTATAGTCACCTGTTAAATTATCCTTGTTTCGATAAATGCGAAAATGGTACAATAAGTAAACCAAAAGCACGACAAATATAACTATACCAGGCCCAATTCCAACAAAAGCTGCTTTTGTTAGTTTCTTATTAATTGTGAAGATTTATAAAGAGGAACATTTAATTTGATAAAGAAGAAATTAAAAAAAAAAAAAAAGTTGAAAAGTAAAAGCATGAATTTTAAAATTGGTTGTAATTCATTTTGTGATTTGAGGTGCATTTCTCTTTGAAAGAGAAATAGACAATTTAAAAAATGTTACAGAATTATATTTTGAGGAACTTGGATCAAAATTTTGATAAGGAAAAGTTCTGAGCCTGCTAGCGCTTAGTGGTTGACTAAATTTGGAAAAGAATTGGTTTTTGGAGTTGTCTGCTTTCTCGTCTCCGCTCTCATTTAAATTTTCGTTTGTGTTTATAGCTTGAAGAAGGATCAGTGGTATGAAAAATAGGAATAATTTTTCATTAATAAATTTCATTTTTGAAAATGAAAAAAAATGAATAAAATATTGGGTAGTTTTTAACCAAAAAATAAGTGTTTATGATTATTTTTATTTTAAAACTGTTTTGTGTGTTAAATTCTTAGTCACTTAGAATAAGACTCGAAAGTATTGAAACACTCTAATCGATTTTTCAAACAAATTAATTTTGTGAACTTTGGAATTTAAGGACTATTCGAATTTTATGTTCTGTGAGGGTTCAAATAATATACAGTGGATAGTAAAATTGGTTTAAAAGACATAGGTTTTGCAGAAAGTAAAAATATTGCAATTTTTGGGGTTATTTTTGGTTTGATCAGAAAATTAAAATACCATTTATTGATCCAAAAACTTTTCAAAATTACGAACAAAACAAGGCAAATTTAAATTACAAAATTTTTACCTCTTACTTCTCCAGCTTTCCACTTTATATTAAAGTATATTGACGCCACTCCACTAAACCCTTGAATGGCTTAATATGAAGTGGAAAGTCACAGGAGCAATAGGTTTAATTTTAACAGAATATTTGGAGGAAAATTTTGTTGTTGAAAGGATCAAAAAGTTGGAACGGTATTTTCGATGTTCAATTTGGTTTTGTATATTCTAATTGATGTAGGAAAAAAGTTGATTTTTATCATTTTTTTCTTATTTTTTTTTGTTTTTTTTATTTTTTTCATAAATAAAAAAATGTTGAAAAAAAAATAAAAAAAAGCCTGAAATGATTATGAAATCTCAAGAAAAAGTTCCTTTCCCAAAAAAACAAATCCACTCAAATACAACACTGATACTTTTCAATATTGCCCAGAAAAGGTTCCCAAACACCAATGCAGATTTGGCTCTTGAAGTGCAAGGACATGCACCTTAAATGAAAAGAAAAAAATAGCAACATTTTATTGCATCAAAAAATGACAAAGGCTTCAAATTTCCTAAAATTCTTTTGCCTTCCTCAAATATTTTCCAAAAAAACCTAAATTTGAAATTTTAACAAGATCTATGAACTCAACGAAATTTTAAGACCTTAATTGTGTGAGTAGACGTAAAAGTAATATCCACTGACCATAAAATTCAAATATTCCTTAAATGGGTTCAACCAAACATCTTTTTTTTTAAAAAAAAGAGCTTTTTAAAAGAAAATCTTAAATTATAACAATAGGTATCAAAAAAAGTTTTGATTCTATTCATCTTTCACTTGTCTTCATTCAATTAAAAAATTTATAAAAAATAAAAAATATTAAATTTTGGCTTGCTTATTATTCGAAAGAGGGAATAGTTGTTTATCAGGAGATTGTTTATGTGCGTTAAAAGTGAAACTGACTGTATTCATTTTATTCTAGACAAACTCAAACCATTAGCGATACATGTTCAAATTTTTGCAGATGATTTTTAACTAATTATGAAAGGATCAAAGATTGAAATAAATTGCAAGTAGAAAAAATATATTGAATTACACTCAGTTTCACTTATAAGACACAAACTTTCAACGAAATTTAAGGCACAAAAAAAATCTCAAATTAAGGCACAAAATTCAAATTATAGTAAAATAATTTGTGAAAATTAAAATTCAAAAAAATTGTGCCATAATTTGAGATTTTTTTGTGCCTTAAATTTCGTTGAAAGTTTGTGCCTTAAAAGTGAAACTGACTGTAATAAATCCACACTCGCCTAGACTTATTTATAAAACTGAAGCAAAAATCAAACTCAGCAAGAATAATGATATATTAAAGAAGATTGTAACTAATTCAAAAACTAATTTTTTGGAATTAAATCAAATAATTAATAATCTTCATCTTTGAGAAAAAGAATTTGAAAATATTAACTCGTAATCGAACATCTTAAAAAAATTCGAAATTGAATTTGATATATACAGAATCTAACAACTAGAAAATAGTCCAAGTTGGAAATGTCGTTTGGTTTTTTTAATTTAAAAGAATTGAGTTAAATGATAGATTTTTCTCTATTATTTTGAATTTTGGAAAACCGCAGTTAGGTTTTCTTGAGTCTTCTGTTTATTTGGAAAATCGATAGATTTTCGTTAGGTTTTTTTGAGTTTTCTATTTATTTGGAAAATTGATAGATTTTTCAAATAAAATAGAAAACCTCAAGAAAACCTATGCACTCCACTACACTCCACAAAAATATTTAAAAATAATTTCGATTCAAAATAATATTAAAAAAGAGCCCTGTCGTCAAGAGTCTAGGTTTTCTAAAATTCAAAAGAATAAAGAAAAATCTATGATTTTACTCAACTCTTTTAAATTCTGGAAAAACTAACAAAAAAGATATATAAAATAGAAGGCCCCGGCTTCAATTTTAAAACTCAGAAATTTTACAAATTATCTAAATTGTATTCTTATGTTATGAATAACCACAAATAAAAATTTTACAAATTATACAAAAAATAAAAAATTAGATATCATTGAAGATTTGGATCATTTTCTCTGTGATCATGTCTAGTTTTTCTATAATTTAAAAGAATAGAGGTAAAATCAAAGATTTTATGCAATTCTTTTGAATCCTGGAAAACCTAACGACTGTACAGCGTATTAAATATATCGTAAGATTTGGATATTAGAATTAAAAAAAAATTAATATATCTAAAAAACAGTCAGTTTCACTTTTAAGGTACAAACTTTCAACGAAATTTAAGGCAAAAAAAAATCTCAAATCAAGGCACAAAATTTCGAATTTTTTTTTTTACAATTTATTTTACTAGAATCCGAATTTTGTGCTTTAATTTGAGATTTTTTTTGTGCCTTAGATTTCGTTGAAAGTTTGTGCCTTAAAAGTGAAACTGACTGTATTAAAAAATATTAAAATTTTTAAAATTATTAAAAAAAAAAAGAATCAATTAATTTATTATCACTAGTGGATAATACAAGATTTTTTGAGTGTTTATTAAAATTTCTAAATCAAAATTTTGAAATTCTCAAAAAAAAATATGATTTTTTTCCAATTCTAGATTTTGTTTCCAAAATGTATTGTTTTTCGAAACATAACAAAAATTAAAAAAAAGATGGCGACAAACAATGTGGATTAATAAATCCCATCTTAAATAATGATAATAATAAAAAAAAATAAAAATACCCTAATTTTAGTCTGAAGTGTGATTTATGCTTATCCCTTCAGACTATACAATTAATGAGAATTTTTAGAATTATCTACAACATAACATTAATTAATTTTATAATACAGTCAGTTCCACTTTTAAGGCACAAACTTTCAACGAAATTTAAGGCACAAAAAAAATCTCAAATTAAAGCACAGAAATTCAAATTCTAGTAAAATAAATTGTAAAAAAAAAAATTCCAAATTTTGTGTCTTAATTTGAGATTTTTTTGTGCCTTAAATTCTGTTGAAAGTTTGTGCCTTAAAAGTGAAACTGACTATAGCAAAACTTTTCCAAATAGTGAGTGTTGATTTGGAGAGTAAATTAAGGAAACAACAATAGCGGTTAAACATTTTTTTTGTTCTACACCCAAATTATCTAACATGAAAGATTTTGGATTTGGGATTTATTTTAAAACCCATGGGAATGATTCATAATAATGAAGATCGGTAGCTACAAGAATTATAGTTCAACATACTGAAATGATACCGAAGTTATTTTGAAAGATTGATTTTTTTCTTCAAAAAGAAATATTTAATGGATTATAGTCACACAGCTCGTCCTAGAATTAAAATATCTTTCAATTAAATTTAAATCAAATTCTGATTATCTATCTCAAACAACTCTAATAAATTGGGTTATAATTATTATTTAATAATAAATTCTTTAATTATTCATTAATGATTACAATTAAAAATTATCAATTTGGAAATTTTTTTTTTAATTACTTTCCCGAATCTAAAAATAGAAACCCAAATAATAGTATTCCAGAATTTAAAGATTGATATTTAGAACATTCCAAAAGTAACTATTTGTTATTTTTTGTTAATTTCAAAGACTAACTCAATTATCATCCAACATAAAAACCCAAAGAATAATTAGCTTAGTTTTTCATTCTTTATGAAACTAGTGTATTTTCAATATATTTCCAATAGGCGAAAATAATTTGTTAAAATGAACATAGTCAATTGATTTATTTTTTTTGGCTGCTAATTGAAAATATAAAGACAGTCAAGATATTTTGCAACTCTTATAGTCTGAATATTGATAATACATCCTTTAAATATGTCTTGAAAGGTGAATTTTTTTATGCCAGTAGTTATATTTTCTAATAGCGAAAACAACAATCATTTTTAATTGATGAAGATCAAATAATTGAGTTTCCTAACTAATCAATTTTTGAGAGACACGTATACCAAGGATCACTAATATAATATCTACTAAATATCAACAAACTTTAATTTTCGACTTCTATTTGTGTTATTAATCCCTTAAATAATCAGTTTTTTAAAAATAAGGAATCGAGTTTTTGTAAAGAGATTTACTGTATTGTTGGGGAGAGTAAAATTAGTTCTCATCAAGTTAGGAATTATTTTCTCGTTTTTACTATTTATTAAAAAGTATTAATCATTTGATTTTTGTTTGAAAAGTTTTTTGATTATACTGATGAATCACCTTCCAAAAATTTCACAAAATACTTTTCTAAATTTGCTCTCTAAACAAGATTCCGGATATCTCTTTTCAGATAGAAAGTTTAATTTTAAACAAAATCTAAATTCTTTAATAACAATTTATTTTTTATTACTTTTATTATTATTTGATTTTACTTTTAATACTTTGAAAATGGACAACAAACTACTCAATTTCATGATCTCAAAATCAGACCCCAAGGAATTTGAGAAGCTAAAAGACAAAAAAGATGATCCTGAATTCCAAAAGCGTATAAAAGAAATCAGAGAAGTGTTTGATAGTTTATATGTTGATGAAACAGATCTTATGCGTAAAAATCTGACTTTTCTGAAAGAAGAAAAGACAGATCTTGATCCCGAAAAGATCGAAACTGCTTTAGAACAACTTACGGATCTTGTTGAACGAATTGATAATGCAAATGGTAAATAATTTTTTTTTATTATTTTTTTTTTTCTTTTCAGAAGAAGAATTACAGAACTTTTTTGTTTCTTTTTCCGTGGTTCCAAAGTTTCTTTGTTTCTGGAAATGATCAAGGATTAAAATGAAATTTTAGTTGATGTAAAGAACCAGCCAAAAATATTGTTCGTGATTTAGAAATTTCTTGTATGAATAACAAATTATTTCAAATTTTTTTAAAGTAACAATATCTAATAACAGAATTGCATTTTGTTTCTTTATTATTTTATTGAGGATTAGTAAATGTTATTTATTTTTTTTTCAAAAACTGCCATACAGCTGTCCAAATAATACGTGCAGAAAAGTTTAATCCGTGTTTCAAATAAAAAGTCTGTTTTTTTTTTTATAAAAGACCTTATACATTAGCCGATCAAAGAAACCGACAATAAACAATAAGTAAATATGTCCTTGGTTTCTTAAAGTTCTATTCTTTAAAAAGAAATTCTAAAAATATAGGATCAAATTTGAAAATTTTTATCAAAAAAAAATAGAGTAAAATTCTTAGTAATTTTTATTACTGTTGAGAGAAAAATGGTTGGACAGCATTTTTAATTGGGAACATTAGTAAAATTGAAAATCAAATCCTATTGATAACAAGGTGACTTTTATCTAAATCCAGGTTTAAATGTGTTACAAGTTCATTAATCTGTGGTTTGTGTAGAATACTCATTTGAATGGTTGATAACTAAAGTAGATCATGCTATTTTAACAAAAATCCAAGTTCTAGTAAAGTTTGCTATTAATTCTGAAAATGGTAATTTTTAAACTTGCATTAGATTATAAGAGATGAGGTTTTGGAAAAGTAGAATTACATTAATCGTTATTCTAACAAGTAGATTATTGTTCTTTTCTTTAGTTATTTCACAAACGATTGAAATTAAAAATCATTTTCAGTAATATTCCCAATTAAAAATACTGTCCAACTATTTTTCTGTGTCCAACATTTTTCTCTCAACAGTTACTAAAAATTCAAAAAAAATTTCAAAAGAATCAAAAATTTTCACTAATTTCATTTTCTATTTTAAATTTACTGAAAACATCAAGGGCTTTACATTCAAAATTGATCTGAACTTTAGTATACTATTGGGTAGTAAATTGAATGTTGCCTTGGTACAAGAAAAAAAAAAATGCAGAAATTTTATTTTGAAACACGAATTTTAGGCTTTTGAAATGTTTATTTTGATCACTGTAGATTCATTATTTTATCAAAGGTCCAATTAAATTTGATAAACAAATTCCTTTTTCAGTTTTAAAGTAGTGAATTATTATTTCGAAAAGAATTCATTTTTTACAATAAATTTTCAGTCAAAAAGATCAAGACACAGTTTGAATTTTAATTTTGAAAAAGAAAAACAATAAAGAAAAATTTGAGAAAGGTTACTTTTACCGAAATTTCAATTTTAGAAATTAATTCTTCCAAAAATTATATGTCTTAAAGCCCTAGCTCCAGTATAAAAGCAAAAAATGGCCATTTTTTTTTGACATTTTTTTTAAATTAACTTTTTTGGAATATCTTGGGGTTATTGATAGTTTTGAACCAAGTATTATGCTCGGTTTGAATAGTAATCATTTTTACATTTCAGGCAGCCTTTTGTTCATGGTGTTTTTAAGAAAAAGGAGATTGAAAACAATGGCAAAAAAAATGGCCATTTTTTGCTTTTATACTAGGACTAGGGCTTTAATATATGGGGATAATGTTTTTTTTTAAGAATTTGTTTTAATGAATATACACATCTAAATTTGTTTAGAATATTGTTACAACCAACTCTTGATTCACTATTTTGGTTCAACAAATCCTCAGAATCTATTGCTAAAAATTAAAAAAAAAAATAAAAATATTTTCAACGTTTTATTATTTTTTAGTTACTTAAATCAAAATAATTTAAAGATCAGCCAAAAAGACAAATTCGGCTTGTTTTTCTTGGGAATTTGAATAAAGAAAGAAAATCATTTTATTTTTTTTTGGAAAAATGAAAATTTAATTTGAATTTTTTTTTTTGAAAAAATACGACTCGTTTTTTCTGTACCGAGTGGAATTTACACCACCAAAACAAAAAAAATTTAAAACTGAAATGGAAATTAAACTAAGCTTCTATGAGTTTGGGAAAATAAATGTCTCTTTTTTGTTATTTTCTTCAATCAAAAAAAGATAAAATCTAATTACTACCAAACATTCAAGTTAAAAATGGTTTTATTTCCGGCTTGTATTTGTAATTTTTTAAAACCCACTTGGTAATAAATCTTCTCAAAAAGTAAATCTCGTTAATGAAAATGAGTACCAAATTCCAGGTGTCTATCGGAGATTTAATTTTTTAATGGAAAATCTCAGTTTAAAAAAAGCAATTAAATACTGTTTTCCAGTCTTACTCTAAACTAAATAACATTTTATTCTTTAGAATTTGAAATTGTAAGGGTTGTTTTCCAAAAAATTATTTCAAAAAAAATAATAAATACCTTCTTATGTTTCGAAAAATATAGTATTTCAAGGAATTTCTTTTTTCAAAACAAATTTATTTTGAATAAATCTCTAATGATCAAAAAACAGAGTATCTAAACTTTTCTAACCTTGTTAAATTCAAATTTCGACAAGTAACTCTTCATTCAATTCCAAATTAATAAATTTTTAATTATGTGTTCACATAATAAGTAAGCAAAAATTGTTTCAGTTTATTATCTTTGAATTTTTGTTTCTTTATTAGTTTATTGATCAACATTTCCCTTTCAATTTTTAATATTTGCATAAGATTCAATATTATTTTTGGTTTCGATTAATGGAAATTCGAAAAAATAAAAAATACCGAAATTGTAGCGAAAGGCATATAAAAAAACCTTTTAAATACTAATCTTAATTGAAAAAACACAAGCACAAAAAACAAAATACTACACAATTTTGGATCAGAAAAGATTTCTCTTTTATTTTTTCGTTTAATGGATCAAAAATTAAAAAAGCAATTAAACATTTTTGAAAATAACACTTCAAGAACAAGAAAGGTTGATCAAACAAAAATCATATTTTCACTTTAGTTTTTCAATTTTAACCTGTAGTAAAAAATAGAATTTAATCTATTATTAAAATTTATAAGAAGATTTTTTTCCACTAGCAATTTCTTTGATGATTTCAACTTTGTGTATAAAAGTATCAATTTGCAAATTTTTTGAATATAAATTATTGTAATTTAAGGGTAAACAAAAAACTTTTCAAAAAGTTACTATCGAGCAAGAGTCAAATTCAAGCTGAACAATTTTTTCACGTATATTTTTAAAACAACTTGGGTTGATTTAAAGAAAAAGAAATTTAATTTTTATTTTTACAATTAAATTAAATATAATCAGAAACCTGCATCTGATTCTTTATACAAAATAATTTTTAGTAGAGTTTCAAAAATTGTTCGGCTTGAATTTGACTCTTGCTCGATAGTAACTTTTTGAAAAATTTTTTGTTTATCCTTTTTAAATCCACTTTGGATTTACTTTAAAGAGAGATTTGATAATGATTTTCAACCCTCAAAACAATCTTTGAAACTATATGAGTATTCTTTAAATTTTTATTTTCCAAATTATAGGGTTTTTTTTTTTTAGCCATCATAAATAACCAAAAAGGTTTTGAATTTTACATCTTGGCCCATTAATCTTAAATACCATTTCATCATAAAAGTGCCAATAAAATTACTAAGCTGTAAAATTTATTTTGCATAAAAACAGTATTTTCTATTTATTTTAACACCACCAATTGGAAATGGTGTTTTTGAATTTGTTAGTAAATAAACTAAATTTTAAAAATTGTGTCACACTGATTTTTATTTTTCTATTTTTTTTAGGAGTTTAATTTTTTGATTCAAGAAGGAATCGATAATATCTATTTTTAGTATTCACAGCTAAATATCCACATCCAAATATATAAGAGAAGAAATAAATCTTGAGTAATGATTATTTGATATTAAATAAAAAAATTTTCATGTACCTATTTTTGAAACTGAGTTTATTTATATCGTTTTTTTTTTTTTTTTGATTATTGTCTTATGAAAGTACTTTTGTTTTCAAATTTCTATTTATCGACTTCATCTTCTCCTTCTCCCTTTTCTCCTTCTTCTCCTTCTCCTTCTCCTTCTCCTTCTCCTTCTCCTTCTTCTTCTCCTTCTTCTTCTCCTTCTTCTTCTTCCAAATTCTAATTAAATACCCCATTATGATATTAATGTTATTTTTCATTTTTATTTTTAATCTTCTACAAAAATTATAATTTATATCTAAAAAAAGATTTTGATAAATTGGACGGAATTACTATTGTTTTAGAATATTTTGATCATAAGTCAAGTAAAATAAGAAGCTGTGCCATTGGAGTTATTCGTGCATGTTGCCAAAACAACCCAAAATTCCAAAAATTATTATCAGAAAAATTCCCAGATACACTTGAGAGATATATCGAAATGTTACAACAAGAAGAGGAAACGGATCAAGTCAAATCAAAATTAATTAGTGCAATTTCTTCCTACATTTTGCACTTTCCTTTATTACAAAACCAATTCTTTGAAATGAAAGGCCTGAGGAAATTATTTAATTTACTAAAAAAATCAAACGCAATGATGCAATCTAAGATCCTCTTTTTCTTTATTTCCTTATTGCTTGATATCAACGCTAAAAAATTGCAAAACGATTTTTGGAAAATGAAAGGGCTTTTCGATTATATCTATAAATTATTTTGTCAAGAAATAATTAAGGAAGAAAAAAATGAAGAATTGATTGACAAATCCCTTACCTTTTTTTACCTAGTTTCAAAGGGAAATAAAAGAAATTGTAACAAATTTAAAAAATTAGGAATTAAAAAAAAATTAGCTTATCTTTCGAGAATCGATTTATTTGAAGGAATTAAAGCAACGGCTAAAGATTTTAATATAATTTTGTAAATAATTTATCCATTTTTAATTAAAGATATTTACATATTTCGACTCTTTTAATAGTTTGAAATTCTAGATATTTTTTTTTAATATTTATAATGATGTATAAAGATATACATCCATGAATACAACAGATAGTTATATTTATGTTGATCTTTTATATATTTCTTAATTAATAAATAATTATTTATTCAAATTTTTATTTTTTTATATTTTATTGATGGAAAAAGTGTAAATTAAACTCTAGATGTCCCTTTGACTTAAATTTCATCAAAGGTAATTTAAGCGTAAAATCATAGATTTCACGATTGTTCAATGGAAAGACATACCGAAATTTTTTTATGTTTTAAAAACAAAAGCAAAAAATTGAAAAGAAAAAAGGAAAAAAGAAAAAGAAAACAAAATAATAAAAATAATTTAAAAAGGGTTTAGAAGAAGCAATTGGTAAAAAATCCAAAAAAAAAAAAAAACTATGCTATCTTTAATTAAGGACTCCCAAAATTACAGCCACGATACTTTTGATTGATTTCATAATTTGATAATTGATCATGAATGTTCACTTGGGAATCGTTGTACAAGTTGTTGTAATTACTTTTTTTTTTTTTGATCTGATTTGCTTTTAAACCTTTGGTCATTTTTTGCCTTTTCTTTTTCGTTTTTATTTCCAAGTTACTCATACTTTCGTGTTTCAGTGTCACAGTATTAGCAGGTAACAACTTGATCTTTTTCCTTTGTAACTCTTCTTCCCAATATAAAGAAGATCCAGCCAGGGGGGAAATGGAAAAAAATTAAATTTTTATTTGTAGACTTTTATGTTTTTTTAAAATTAGCTTTGTTTCTGTCAAAATTAGACAAAAAAAAATTCCAAATATCAATTTTTTTTTCGAATTAAACTAAAAGAATATTTAAAAAACAAGTAGAATAATATATAATCGGAGATAGTAGATATAAGTGTTAATCAATCTATATTTTTTTTTAAATTTTCAAAAAATTAAAAGAATGATTCCCCAATCGTAAAAAAAAATAATATTTATTTTGATTTTAAATTGATTTAAAAAAGATCGTGGCGTTTTTTTCAGTGAATAATTAGGGGAATATTTTCATATTTGAAATAAAAATTGTTATTTTTTAATAGGAAAAAGGCAGAGTTAAAAAAGTGAGGAATAAAAGTTTTCATAAGAGTTGCTCAAATGGTACGACTTCTTCTTTTCAGCAATCTAAGTAACGTTGTGTAAAATTTTAGGGACTATTTTTGAAAATATACCTATTATCTTTTTTAAATTACCAATAACAACAGTAAAATTAATTATTGTCTAACAATATTTTGAAAAGAAAAAAGCTCACTATTGTTATCAAAGTATTAAATTTTAATTTCATCCTACAATGAATATAGTCAATTTACAAAAATCAGTACTTTTTTAAGAGGTTATCTGAAATAAACTTTTTTACGGTTTCTGGATTTTAAATAACTCTCTACTTTTTTTTAAAAAAAGGGGGTTCTTTTCTTAAACCCTAACCTCTATTTTGCATTTAAAGATTGATTCCTAACTTTATTAAAACAGAAAACATTAAAAAAGTTTTAATTCTGAAGATTGTTTCACTTTTTTCAAACAGAAAAAAGGGAAAAAGTTTTAAAAAAGTCTATACTATTTTAAAAACTCATCTATTATTATTTTATTGTATGTATATTTTGATTCTTAACTTTCACTTTTTTTTTGGTATTTTACTAATTTTTCTTTAATTGTTTCTATCTCTCAACAAATAAAGAAATCAGGTTCATTTAATACATAATAAAAATTGGTAATTTCAAGTAATTATCAAATCTAAATCCCAGAAATTGTAAAAAACACTTAAAATTGCATTTTAAACTGATCAATTGAAAATATTAGTAAAATTCCAAAATATTTTCCTGTTTCATAGATAAATATATAAAATATTGAGTAACTTCTATTATTTAAATTCGTATATTGATCTAATATTCTGATTCTTATTAATTTTAAATCTTTTGTAAATATAATAAATTACAAAAAAAAAAAAATTAGTAAAACTAATAGAGAATGTAACTGAATAAAAAAATTGACTTTTAATTTTTAATTTTAAAATATTTGTAATTTTCATCAATTTACAATATTTGAATTAATTTTAAAATGAGAAAAGCATGTATTATGGTGAATTTACATTATATTAAGATAAAAAAATTGTAAAAAAAATTCTCACAAGGTTCCCAATTTAAAAATAAAAATTTTGAAAAAATTAAAGACAAGATATAAAATAAATAAAACTCTCATTTTTGTAAAAATAGAACAAAAAAAATTCTCACTTAATTGTTTATTCAAATTTCACAATTTTAGTAAGGAGTCATCACAATAAATTAGATTTTAATTGTTAGTTTGTTTCTCCGATATTCTTCAGATTGGGTTTTTTTTATTGTTTTCGTATTTATTAAAGAGTTAGAATTGGTACATTTATGATATATGACAAATATTCCAATTGAATAGTAGAAGTTGCTTAATATTTTATTTTTATTTATAAAACTGGAGTATATTTTGAACTTTTTACTAATATTTTCAATTGATCAGAAAAATCGAATTTCAAGTGTTATTTAAATATTTCTGGTAAAATTTTTGGAAGAATATGTATATATATCAAAATAATCAACAAAGAAAATTTTTAAAAAAATTACAAAAATAAAATAATCAAATTTTTTCTAAATGAAAAATTTTCATTAAGGGACTAGTAACTCCTTATTTATTTTTTTTAACAAAGGTGGATAGATTTATTATTTACATAATGATACATTTAAAAAGGGTATGCAAAGTCATTTATCAACTTTAGAGAAAGGGTTTATCATTTCTAAAAAGGAATTCATTTTTCTCAATTAAATTTCCAGTAAAAAGAACCTATCCTTTTTCATATTTGATCTCCGCTTTGAAAAAGAAACATTTATAAGAAAAATTTATTTTGAAGAAATCTCACTTTGAGTAATTTCTGAGACTTTGTATAAACAAATAACTTTAAAATTTTTATCTGATTTTTAAAAATACAAGAAAAATAAATCAAATATTGAATCTTCGAAGATCTAAAAAATTTGATCATTTATTTCACTCACAAATATTTATTCAATTTCTTGAAATTTCAAAGACTTGTCAATATTCTTTTTCAAATTTTCCGAGTATAAACAAGGAACTTTTTGTATTAAAAAAATGTATTTGAGAATATCTTTTTTTTTTTTTTTTTTTTATGTAAATTATTAATTTGCATTCGTTTTATTTGTTTGACAATTATCAAAAACTAACAAATAATTGCAAATTCTATTGATAAATTTAGTCTTTATGTTCTTAATTGTTCAATGAAAAAAATAAGATTGGGTTATTTATTTATTGATCTTAAATAATCAAATTAAAAGGTATTTCTTTAGATTATAACTCGAATAAGCCAGGTTTTAAAAAAGTAATTTGTTAGAATTTTTAATATCAAAGTTTGGTTTTTTTTCAAAGATTTTATTGTTCAATAAATATAAAAAATTGATTTGTGCGGTTCTTTGAATCAAAATTTTATTTTTTTCAAGTTTTAAAATAATTATTCTAATTTTTTTTATGGGTTTTTTTAGAACTTAGTGGTTTCATTCTTAAAGTCTATTTTGGTACACCCCTTCAAAAATAATAGGATTTCTTTCTTCTTTCATAGAAAATAATTGTTTTTCAAATAATTTGATTATATATTGCATTTTGAACTTTTTAAGAATGAGTAAAAATGGATCAAAAATTTTAAAAACAATAATTCCTTTCTGAAAATAGCATAAAAGTAAATTTGATTTTCTAGTTGTCAGATTTTTACCCCATTTTTCAATTTCAAAATAATTAAAATTTTTTTTGAATTGGCAATTTAATTAACTCCGAGATTTTTTTGAGTTTAATAGTCCCTTAAAAAAAATGTAAAAATAGGCTTTTTGCCTTTATGTTTATTTATTTTCACATTAAAAAATCCTCAGATTTTAAACCCAATTTCATCAACAAAATAGAATCAACACAAATTATATTGGTATTTGAAATCTAAATGGGACAAAATTTCACTTCCTTTTCGAGTTTTTTACTTTTATAAATAGAGTTCTCAAAGAAGTAGGTTGGTAATAGGCGGTTTGGAGCTGTAATTCTCAAAGAGAAATTGAAAATAAGTGAAAATTTAACCCATTTAAAATTCGAAAAGAAGTTCAATAGGATCGTAAAACAAAATGGTTAAAAATGGATTTAAAAAGAAACGTGAACTTAGATTTTTTTGCCATGGGAATAATATCTATATGAGTGATAAAAATCGAATTTATTAACACAAATTTAAAAACAAAATTAGTTCTCAGATGTCAATAAAAGCACTCAAAACTCGAATTACTGAAAGAAAACTTGAAAAATTAAGAAATAACTACTTATTTTAACTTAAATAATCAATTATAATAAAAGTTTCTTTTTAGAAACGAAAACATTTTGAAAAAATAATTCATTATTTCATTTTTTTCTTTTGATTTTTACTTCAATATACTTCAGATTCACACCAAACCACACCTTTTGAGCAACAAATCTTTATGAACGATAAAAGTAATGAACAAAAAAACAAGTTGAAGGATCGCGAAGGGATTAAGTTCCCAACAAAAAGAACAACAATTACTCCCAAAACACAATCTTTCGCCTTAGACATAAACCCCAATAACAAAAACCAATCGTCGAAACCCCAAAGCGATTTCCTTTCAAGATCACTTGGGGGTAATCGAAACCTTGGTTTTAAATCTATTGGTGAAAACGAGAACAAGAATTATAATAGTAAGCAATCGTCGACAGCATTTTTTGCAACTTCACTACAGGAGCCAAGCGAAATAAAAAATATGATGGATTCCTTATTTAGCTATGATCAAACAAACAAAACAAGAAACTTCACCAAAAAACGGATCGAAAAGCCAAAATCTTCGCAAATGTAATTGTTCTTTTTTGAGATTGGTTTTTTTTGTGAAACCTTTGTTCTCTTTGTGGGTTTACAAGTCCTATTCTTATTCAAATAATCTTGTGCATTATCTATTTTTTTTTTTTTTTTTTTTTTCCACAAAAAAAACACTATTTCAAATTTACTCCATTTAGTTTGGGAGGAAATAAACGGGGAATAAACATTAGCCAACAAAAAAACTGGAATGTGAAAGGTAACAAAAAATTTTCATCCAGCCAAGACAGCACAAAAAATAGTTTTGGTTTGTTTCCTAATTCCGCACCTAATGGCGGAAACATTTGGAGAGGATCGAGTGAGCATAATCAGATTCCATTCAACTTTGGAAATAGTAGAAAGTTTGGGGTTGGTTCATTCAACACAAATCTTTTTAATCAACAACAAAACGTCACAGAGCCTTTGTGTAATTGTTTTTATTTTATAAATTTTCTTTTTTGATCATTCCTTTTTTCTTTTTATCAAGTTTCAAATGCAAAAAGTCGTTAATTAAGAATGGAAATTAATTGCACAAATAAACACACGTATAACATACAAGATTTACCAAGAGTCTTTCTTTACACATCCCGTCTAAGACTGTAAAAAAACCTGTTTTTGCTTAACTAGAAAAGTTAACACTCAAATTTTTTACTGTTAAATTACAGAATCGAAAATGGTAACATTCTTTGGCTTTCATTATCTTTCGAATAAAGGTTATAAAAAAAAATGCACTTAAAAAGCACTGGCTAATAATTTTATGGATATTTTGACCTTTCAACACCTTGAATACAGAAAAAAAGTTAATTTTCGTCATAACTTTGATTTAGATTAGAAAAAAATAAAAAATCAACAAATTATCTTTGGATAAAAATTAATTATATTAGTGAAAAAAATACCTAACCTGAAAAAAATACCGTAAAAGTTTTTTAATTGTTAATATTAGGAAAATTGTTATGTAACTGCAAATATTTTCAATCAAATCCTTTTTATAAATAACCATATTTTTTATTAACCTAGTAATAAACCTACCCAAAGTTCATTAAAGTGGGGTGTCTAATGAAAACCCATTTAATTTTTTCATAACCTCATTAGTAGATCTACTTATTTGTAAAAAAATAGAGTTTTATAGAGATTTGTTAGAGTTTGGAAAATGATAATTTTTATTCTTAGTTTTTTGATTGATTGAATGGGGTTTTGAACAAGTGGAATTTCATTAATCATCATTCTAATAAGTGGGTGGGTTATAATTTCCAAAGTTTTGGTTCTTAAAAAAAAACAATTTGATTTTAAATAAAAGAAATTACAAAAATTTTCCTAATATTCACAATTAAAAATCTTGACCTGTATTTTTTTCAGGTCAGGTATTTTTCTACGACTATATAAAAAATTAGCAAAAAAAAAAAAAAAAAATCTATTAATTCTAAAAATATCATTAATACTAACATAACTCTTTTAGGGCCTGTCAAAGAATTTTTTTTGTTCTCAGGCTTTTTGAAAATAATTAAAATAAAAAAATCAGGGGGTACCCTAATAAAAAAAGTTTTTTAAAACATGTTATAAACATGTTGTAAAGGTGTTATAAACGTTTAAAATGTTATAAAATTTTATAATAAAAACTTTTATAACATATACGTTTGTTTTAAAATGTGTTATAAAATTTATAACATGTTATAAGTCTGTTATAAGAATATTTTTTTCAAAAAATATTGAAAAAATCATCATATAAAAGGAAATTTTGTTATCAAAATGTTATATAGATGTTATAAAAAAAGTTTTTTTATTAGAGGTATTTGATTTTATTTAAAAAAACATTTCTGTTAAAAAAAACAGGGGAAATGTCTTTAAAAATAAGAAAGGCAAATTTCATCAAAATAAAAGAAAATAGCAAATATTGAATCTGAATTCTATTTTATAATATTGTACAAATCTTCCATTTTTTACTTACAATAACTATAATTCTTTTAAAAATTTCATCAAAATATTTTTAAAGTTATTTATAATTCTAATAAAATGAATCAAAAATCTGAACAAATAAGAATTCCAAATGAAGAGAAAAAATTTGGGCAAATACAAAATCAACAGCAATATATTGGAGGAAAACAAGAATTAAACAATCAATTTTCAAAATATGGACAACGATTAAGAGGGAGGGGAGGTGTTGGAATAAATTTAGATAATAGGGGTATAGTATCTCAAAGAAATGTTTATGAAAATAATCGGATACCTATAGGTTTGGGGAAAGGTATAAATAATGAAAGTCGAAGAAACAATTATAAAAGAGGCAGAGGTCGAGGGAGAGGGAGAGGGAGAGGGAGAGGGAGAGGGAGAGGGAGAGGGAGAGGGAGAGGGAGAGGGAGAGGTAGAAATTTTTTATTTAAAACTCTTGATGATGATTTATTCAAGGAAGATGAAAATTCTGAATTACTAGAAATACAAAATAATGAAAATGAAAATCAAGACGAAAAATTCATCAAAAAAATAAAAAATCAAACTCAGATTAATAAAATAACAAAAAAAAATAGATTATCAAAAAATCAAAATAAAAACGAAAATAAAAATGAAAGCAAAAACAAAAACAAAAATGAAAATGAAAAAGAAAATGAAAAAGAAAAGGAAAATGAAAATGATAAAAAAGTTTGGAAAGTTGAATTTAAAGGTGGGAGAGAGGGTATTTTTGAACTTGAAAATTCGAATAAAATAGAGATTGCCCCTTTAGATTTTGTAATTGTTGAAGCAGATCGTGGACAGGATCTTGGTAGAGTTGTACAACAAATCTTCCCACAAGATCTAATCAATACAAATGAAAACTTTTATAATGAACATAAAAAAATTTATCGGAAGGCAACAGTAACTGAAGTCAATAACCTTCCATTAAAAATGGAAGAAGAAAACCAAGCACTGTCCATTTGTCAAAATAAGATTTCAATCAGAGGGCTTCCAATGGAAGTAAGATTAATTATTTTTTTAATTATTTTTCTTTATTCATTTTCTTTATTTTTCCATCAAATTAAATTTTAATTTTAATGATTATAATAATAATAATAATAATAATAATAATAATAATATGTGTACATGTATGTGTGTATATGATATTAAATTCAAAATAATAAAAATAGATTTTGGATGCAGAATTTCAATTTGATCGGAAAAAATTAACTATTACTTTTCTTTCCAATGCTAGAATTGATTTTAGAGAATTGGTCAAAGATCTTTATAAAATATTCAAAGTAAATTACTTTTTTTTGTTTTTATTATAGAAATTTTAAAAAAGCAAAACTTTTTTATGATTTTGTCAGAATTAAAACTTTTTTAAAGTTTTGTGCTTTAATAAAGTGAAAATTTTTTTAAAAAAAGGTGCTTTCCTTCACACCCCAACCTCTACACCACATTTAAATGTTGAATCTTCACTTTTTTCAAATGGAAAACTTGATAAAAGTTTTAAAAAGGTCCTCACTTTTTTAAAACGACTGTATTATAATTTGAAAATTTTTTTTATTTTTATTAATAATATTTGAAATTTTTTTTTATTTTAATATTTTATTTCCTTTGTTATTATGTATTTTGCTATTATTATAGGTTCGAATTTGGATGAAGCAAATTAACCAAACAAGAAATAATTAAATTCTTTTTTTGATAAAAATAGAAATAATAATAATAAACTATAATTTACTAATATAATATACAATTTTAAACATTTTCTATTAGATAACAATAAAATAAAATTAAAATTTTAATGATTCTTTGTTAATTTTAAACAATAATATTATTTAGCACTAATTATCAATTTTGTAAATGAGAATTTAATAGAGATGGGATTTGTATTTTTTTATACCAATCCCTATAATTTGATTATTTAAATGGGTTTAATCAAGAAATCAAAATTAGGAGAGTATTTGATGTTATTGTTGTGAAAAATATTTTGTAAACTTCAAAAGAGTGGAAGTTTTTTTTTTTTGAAATTCAATATTTAATTGCCAACATTAGTAAAAATGATCAAAAACACCAGATTGTTTTTAAAGATAATATGAATCCAAATGGGGGTTAAAACCTTTTAAGAAGTAAACTCTTTTTCAAAAATTGTGACTCACCTGAAATAATAAATTGAAAAAAAAAATTTATCCTTTAGTATTCAAGAACAATTAATAACTCAATATGATTTGTAATTCACTTTTAAGTCATTCTAAATCTATAAAAGCCTGATATATTAAAAAATTAGAAAAAATAAAACCAAAAACTAAAAAAAAAGTGAGTCACAATTTTTGAAATGAGCATTACGGATTTTTTATTACTGAACTTTCACTGAAAAAAAGTTGAACAACAATATTTTTTATGAATAATTAAATCCATTTTCAAAGACACTACATAGCCCCAATTTTCTTAGTGATTATTTGTCTTTTCGAAGATCTCTTTTTTTTTCCACATGATCTTTTTAAAAAAAAAAAAAAAAAAAAAAAAAAAAAAAAAAAAAAAAAAAAAAAAAAAAAAAAAAAAAAAAAAAAAAAAAAAAAAAAAAAAAAAAAAAAAAAAAAAAACAAAAGAAAAACAAAAATTTGAAAAAGCAAAACTAAAATTTGAAAAATTAGAAAAAATGATTCTGATCCAAAAATTTGAAAATAATTTTTGTTAAGAATACTGGAATAAACCCTCAAAACAACTCCCATTAACATTATAAAGTGAGTCAAAATTTATGAAAAATAGTTTATAATATCTAACTAGGATTTTCTTCATTTCAATTTTATCAAGATCCTTTAAGTAGAATGTTTTAAACATCAAATTCTTTAATTTTGATTGTCAAAAGTGACAAAAACGAGTAAACAAAGTATATTTTTTGGACATTATATATCTAAAAATTTACGAATTTCAGAGATATCACTTAATATTTTAATCTGAATTATTTTGCGAGTACTTGGGAAATTTTGATGCTTGTTAAAATAAAGTAATTGTGAAAATTACCAATTTCTGATTTTTCGATTTTTCATTATAAATCTTATTAAAAGAACTTGAAAGCTTTATTGTTAAGAAAATAGTATTGTGTATTAAGATTAATGATTAAATACCCTCAGGAATCGGTATAAAATATAAAGATCTAAATTAAGTAATTCTTATATTTAAAATGATATTTAAAATGGACAAAGAGTAAAAATAGTGATAATTCTTTATAAACTGGTTCTATTAAGATTTATTTTTAAAATAGAATATTGGTTTTTTAGAAATTCTTCTTGAAATATCTTGATAAAATTGAAATCACCTAAAATATAAGTTAGTTACTTTATTTTTGAAAAGGTTTTAACCCCTATTTGTGTTCTTATTATCTTTAAAAAAATTCTGGGGGTTTTGATCAGATTTACTGATGTTGGAGGTTAAATTTTGTATTTTTGATGAAAATTGGGTCCTACTCTTTTGTAGTGTCCCAATTTTTTTTCACAAGAATTATTTTCCAAAATCACGATATTACAAATAATAAATAAATTGTAATTTTTTTTTTATGCTAATCTAAAAAAATGACAACAAATAATTTATCTAGATGACAATAATATATATAAAATAATTAAGATCAAGTTATTTAATAAATCTTCTCTCAATTTTTAATTTTTTTTGAAATGGGATTACTTATTTTTAGTAATCAGAGATAATTCATTAAATTTTTTGTAAGAGCCTCTAATTGGGAAAATGGAAGAGAAACTGGTGAAATAGAAATTTGGCTTTACGTCTGGATCAATTATAACCAGTTATCACCATTTTTTCAATTTTTTCAAATTATATAGTCTATATTTCAAGAGATTTTTCTTTTTTGAGTATCTTTAAGACCAACATTTTTAATTAATAAAAGTTTGTTTATTCAATATAAAAATATATATTTTAAGATGGGTTGTGTTATTTAAAGCAGATTTTTGGAAATTTTCTAGTATTTGTAGAAACAATCGATCAGATTTTTTTTTAACTTGATGATTTTTTTTATATAAAATCTTTTGAAAACAAAAGGCCAGGCCTCCTAAATCATCAATCTTATTGAATTTGATTGTTCATAAGATAATAACTTAATGGTGATTTTGATTTTAATTACTCATTTTTTTCATTTTTTGTTTTTTATATTTATCATTCATTGAAAAGTCGGAAAATGAAAAAAAAAAAAGATAAGAAGAAAAAAATTTGGAAATAATCTACCAGTATAAAAATGAAACAGTTTAAGTTTGATTTCGAATCAGCTAGATATAAGAATTAAGAAAGAAGGTTATTGGATTGATACATGAAATAAGAAAAGAGAAAATAAAAATAAAAACAATTACAACAAAATACCAAGATGAATTGCAGGCTTTGACTTTAAAATGAGACTTTAAAGAACAGAAGTTTGACCTTTAAAGAATTATCAATAAAATATAGAGAACTTTTTCCCAATTCACCTTGTTCAAAGGTTTTTATTGATTTTTTAATTTTTTTTTCTTTAAAATTTACAAAACAAGATTTCTCATTTCCAATAAAAGGGCACATCTATTTTCAAAATATTGAATTTGAATTTTTATTGTTTTGTTTTAATGTGGTTTTAAATATTCAGTTGGGTTTTTTTTTATGTTTTAAAGTGTTTCTTATATTTTAGAATGATACTACAATTAATTTGATTCAATTATGAATAATTCTTGAAATTTTCTGTGTCATTTTATTTGAAAAAGAGTTTTTTTTTTCTTTTTTTTGGTTTCTTGAATGTAAAAGACAAAAAGTCCAACAATGAAATTAGACATGAAAAATAATGTGTGGTTATGGAAAATAGAGGAATTATTTTAGGGAATACTTGGTAATATTAATCAAGAAGAAGAATACGAAAAAGAAGAAATGGGTGTTGAAAAAGAAGAAAAAGAAAAAGATATTATAAAGAAGAAGGGGAAAGTAAAAAAATATTAGGAACAAGAAGAGAAAAAAATTAATTAGAATTAATAATAATTGAAGATATACAAACAAAAACAATAGGGATATTTAAAAATGTAGCAAATGAGAGTATTTTATCTTTATTTTTGTTATCTAAACATTTTGAAAAATAAAAATAATTTTGTTGTTTTATTTTTATTGCATTTTTTTTAATTAATATGTAACTAATATCCCAACAAATAATAACTCTTGGCATTTGGTTCAGCTATCTAAAATAAACTGATTATAAGTATCTCTTTCTAGGTGGGTGATATTAAAAATATCACCTATCTAGGATTATAATTAGCTTATTTTTTCTACTTCACTCAAATATAGCCAGTTATTCCAACAAATGAAGAAATTCTTTAAAACATTTTTTTAAAAAATATTGAAAATAAATTTATAATATGCTCTTGGATTCATATAATAGTATATTTTATATGTTAACAGAAATAAAGATGACATCTAATTTCTTAATGATTGAGAAATTATTTTATTTTTATTTTTAATTATTATTTTCATCCATATTTCGTTTTTTCTTTTATTTTCTCTTTTCATTTCTCCTTTGTTTTTTTTTTTTTTTTGTATCTGTGTCTGTTTCTTTTTTCTTTTCTTTCCTCTTCTCTTTATTATTCTGTTTTTTTTCTTTTTCTTTTTTCTTTTTATTATTTTCCTTTTCTTCCTCTTTTTTTGTTTCCTTTATATTTGTTTTTTTTTTGTTTTCTTTTCTTTTTTCATTGTTTATTTCTCTTTCGTTTTTCTTTATCTCCTTTTTTTTTCCTTCTTCTTTTTTGTTTTCTTTTTCTTTTTTGTCCATGTCTCTGTCTTTTTTCTTTTCTTTCCTCTTCTCTTTATTATTCTGTTTTGTTTTCTTTTCTTTTTTCTTTATGTATTTTTCCTTTCCTTCCACTTCCTCTTGTTCCTTTATTTTTGTTTCTTTTTCAATCTCTTTTTCATTTTCATTTTCAATCTCTTTCTCTTTCTTTTTCTCTTTCTCTTTCTTTTTATCTTTCTCTTTCTCTTTCTCTTTCTCTTTTTTCTTTTCTTTTTTCTTTTTCTTTTTCTTTCTCATTTCTTTTTTCTCTTTTTCATTTTCATTTTCATTCTCTTTTTTCTCTTTTTCATTTTCATTTTCATTTTCTTTTGTATTCTTTAATTTTTCGGATCTTTTGGGAATTTTTTTCACATTTTTTGGATCAAAAGGAAAATATATTGGCATCAATCTTTTATAAACGTCCCATTCCTTTGTTAGGTAGGTAACAAACACAATTTTATCAACTTTGTCTGCATTTTTCTTTTTTTCTAACCATTTTCTAGTTGTGTGCAAGGCAACATGTACTGCCTTTTCAAGTGGATAACCATAAAGACCTGATGAAATTCCACAAAGACCAACAGTTTTTAATTTACATTTTATAAGTAGATTTAACAAAGATTGATAGCACTTTGTTAACAATTTTTTATTTTCTCCAATTGGACCTACACTGTGAAGAATATACTTTGCTGGTAAAAGATGCCCTGTTGTGATTTTTGTATCCCCATGATTGCAGCAATTTAGTCTACTGCATTCTTCTCTTAATTTTTGTCCTGCTGCTTCATGTATAGCACCATCAATACCACCGCCACTATTTTGTTTTATAACAATTATATTCAAGATCAATAATTATAAATGGTATAATAAATACAGAAAAGAATTGTTTAAAAATTTTCTAAAAGAATTTATAATCATATTGATTTATTGTTTTTTGAAAATAATAATTATCCAAGTTTTTTTTTTTAAATCCATTAAAATTTGTCAAAAAAAAAATTGTTTTATAAGTTATAAACCACTTCTGATAAGAATGATGTATTTTTAAAAAATTTTTATTTTCTTTTGATTTTTCAAAAAATAACTTTATGGAATGTACTATATATAGTAAACATGTTAAAGAATGAATTGAAACACACAAACATAATATTAAAAAAAAAAAAAGAATTAATTTTGAAAAATAGTTAGAAATTTTATTTTTCTATTTTTAGATGATCAAAAAAGTAATCAACAAAATTTTGATAAAGGTTCATTAAATAATTGAATTAAATTTTTTGAAACTTGGAAATGAGATGATAAAAAAGGTGATAATTTTCCTATGATAAATTCTAGCTTTTTAAATTTTCGGAATTTTCTAAAAAATAAATTTATTTGTTAGTTATTTACAAAAACATTAAAATATTTTTAGATCAAATAAGTAAACTCCAATTCAACATTTTTAACACACCAAAATCCAATTTTTGAAAAAAAAATCTTATTTAATCAGTTCTAGAAGAAATACCAAATTAGAACCATTTACTAATTGAAATGTTAATACTTGTTTATAAATTACAATAACCCACAAAACAATAAATAAATAATTGTCAATACTAATAAATTATCGGTGTGTTAAAATTTTTGGAGAGAGCTAAACAAAAAAAAATAAATTAATAAATTTGTTTAAATTCTATTAGGATTATTGATCGATCAAATTGTTATATATCATCAACTAATTTTATTCGAGTTCTTCTATTTTGAACAAATTATCTTTAGCCTAATATCAACTGTTTGAAAAAAAATTATGATCGAAGGAAATAGGTCACGTAATTCAAAAAATGAAATGATAACAAATAACTAAAAGATGGAAAAAATGATTTTCCATATTTTTCTAAAAATCAAAATTATTTTGCAATTTGAATGAAATTGTATTATTGTGATTCTTTGAACCATTTTAACTGTGTAGAAATTTTTGGATTTTATTTTATTTTTAGATCCTTTTTGATCTTTCATAATATTTTTAAGTTAATTAATTTTTATTTTTTAAACTATTTCCTTTTTCCAGATTCCCTTTTTGAAGTTGCTTTGGTTCCTCCCCTTTTTGTTTTTTTTTTAAAGTGTTTCGGGTATGAAAAAGGGTTAAAAAACATTATAAGAATGGTTAACTTGCACATAATTAGATCTTGAACAAATTGAACTTGTATTGATTTGATCTTAAACAAGTCGGGCTTGATTGATTAGATCTTAAACAATAGAAGTGAACCAAATCCACCTTTCAGTATAATATAAACAATTGGTTCTTTTATTGGGTTAAGACTGACCGGTTGGTATTGTGTACTGGTATTTTGCGAAAACAAGATTTGGGAAATTTTCAAAAAAATAAAAATACAAAAAAAATATATATATATATAAATGAAAAAAAAAAAGAAGAAAATTTCAAAAACAAAAAGCAAAGTAAATTCTTATTCTTAAAAAATAGCTCTTTATAGATGTACCTTATCTATAAAGTTCTAAATTAAAACTTGATTAAAGTAACATATTTCATTTGATCTAAAATTGTTCAAATATTTTGGCTTCTTTCTTAAAATAAAATATAGTGGTGAATAAGAAATTTTCGACATAAAAAGAAACATCCACCAACGTTTTCAATAAGTGGGGTTCAAAATAAACTTTTAAATTACCTTTGTGGAAAAAAAGTGAAACACAATTTTTTATTCAAAACATTAAGAGAAACTGAAAATTAAAAGTAAAACCAATCCAATGAAGAAGCCTATTAAATTCAAAGAATAATTTGTCATTTTATTATTAAACAAACTAAATAAAATCCCATTAGATCTACTTTTTATATCAAAATACAATGAGTGCTTTTATTTAATCCCAATAATACTGATATTGGAGTTATAAATGGGTTGATTTTTTCACTTCATTTTCATTTCCTTTTTCAAATAGAGACCACAAATTGAATCCTTACTTCTTTGAGAACTCTATTTATAAAAGAAAAATATGGAAAAGGAAGTTAAATTTTTTTCCCATTTAGAATTCAAATACCAGTAGATGATTTTTTTCACAAATTTTTAATAAATGAATCAATTACAGAAAAATCTCTTATCAAAATTAGGATTGTAAATACTGTTATTGTGTTAGTACTTTATTTTATCTTTATAATTCTAAACTCAATTCCAAAAAACGGGACACAAAAAAAAATTACATTAATAAAAATATACTCCAAAATACATGATACTTGTCAATTAAAATAATAAAAGACCCTAAAATATTTAATTAATACTATTTATATATTTGTGAGTAAATTTAAAATTCAATTCGAAAAATAAAAAAAAGTGTGCCACTATTTTTGGAACACGGTTACCAAATAATTCAATTTTATTGAAAGAAAAATTAATAAAAACTATTAATAGATTCAGCTTGTCTTTTGATAACTAAATCTATCCTTTAAAATATAGAGTTTACTAATTTTCTTAGGTTTCCCAACTCAAAGTATTCCATACATTAGTGAAAATTTGAAAATTCTTCTTCGTTTTTTCGTTACAATTTTTCAGTTTAGTATCCATTAACTACCAATTGGATTTAAATATGTGGAATTGGGGGTCAAGGGTCCAGAACATTACATCCCTGATTTAAGTAAATTTGAGTTTTTTTTGAAGTATGTGGACAAGCTCCATCATTTTGGAAAATCCATTTCAGCTCACCATATTCTGAATTAGCGAGTTGAATTACATTTGATTTTTTTGATAATATCATTAATAATACATTCAGTATTCACACTTCCATTAATGATAATAAGGTCTGTTTGTAGGCCATGTGCTATAGCACCTCATATCATGATTTTTTTTCAAAAAAATTTTTTCTCGATAAAAAAAGAATCTTTTTTCTTTTTGAGAGAAAAAAAAAATTTTTTCTTGTGATCAGAATGAAAACTTTTAAATTTCATTTTAAAGTGATTTTGAGATTTTCGAAAAGTTTTGAAAAAAAAAGAATACAAAAAAAATCAAAAAAATTATTGAAAATCAAAAATCAAAAAATAATGAAAAAAAATGATAAATAATTAACTTTAAAATTATTTCCATTGATTGTTAATATCTAATGTTTCTATTTAAGTGTCAAATATCACTTTTTTTGGAATTAAATTGATTTTGAAGGTGTGCCCTAATTTTTCGAATTGAGTTTATTTTTTCTTCCATTAATTGATCGAAATTTTCCTTTCCAGTGTTCTGTGGTTTCTGTGTTTTCTAGTTATGTTTACAATTAAAAAATGTGTTACACTTTTTTTCCACAATAATTTTTATTTCTTCTTTCTTCCAATTAAGGGACTAGTCTCTATGATTTTTTTTTTTCCATTTCTCGAGATTCCATTACTATACAAATTATTTTTTCACTTTAATTTCAAATCTAAGTAATTGTCAAAAAAATTTCTCAATCTCTATTAAATTCCCGTAAAAAAATTTAACAGGGATTAGTTCCTTAAAATAATAATATTTCTAAAGGCTTTTCAATCGGCTAGTTTAAAGAGTAATTTTAATGTTATTCATTTTTATAACTATTTAAATCGAATTTCAATAAAATTGAACTTTGTAAGTTTTCATCTTTCTTGTTTGGAAATATTCGAAGAAATAATTATCATTGAAAAAATTCTCCGTGTTAAATTTGGTCTCAAAAGTTTCAAAAGTGTTTTTTGATATCTTGGGTGTCTTTTGTTTTGGTGTTTGTTTCTAAGCCCTTGTGGTTTAATGTGATACAAAACCAAGGAAATATTTTTTCCTACTTGTTTTATTATTATTTTAATAGGAAAGAAAACCAAATAGGCACCAATAAGATTTAAGATGAAGCCCATAAAACAATTGTAAATAGTCAAAAAGTCATTTTTCAACTTGAGATCCGTATTCTGTGATTCCCGAGAGTTCTTTTGTCGAAAATACATTGGTCGTTCGCCACAACGATCATTTTAAAGTCTTGTTAATCTCGGAAATAGAATCTAGTCTGATCACTGCTAGAAAGCTTTTGTCTGAAGAAAAGAAGTGTGTACTGAATTTAAAGTTTTTGATTTTTACAATTTCAAACCATCAAGGGGAGAATTAAACACCATTCAAGAAGAATAAAAATTTGAAGACTGTTTTCTTTGGTTGGCATTTGAAAAAAAGAAAAACCAAAAATGAAATACCCTAACAAACTAGATCTTGCAGCATTTACAACAGCATCGATTTCAAGTTTCACCATATTACCGTGCCAAAGCGCCACTTTTTTATTCAGTGCAGAATCGATGGGAAATTGATCGTGGCTAATCAGTACTTCATCATCTCCAATATTTTTCGAAATAAAGGTCTCCCAAGTGTCAATGTCTTCGACGCTTGTAAAATCTTCTCCACAATGATATTTTTTTCTTCTTTTTTCTTGTGATTGGAGTTTTGTAGTTTTTTTAAAAACAATGCTTTTAACTTCTTCAGAGATTTTTGGGTCATAAGGAATAATACCAAACTTCTTTTTTAATTTAATTTTATGGTGTTTTCGGGCTTTTTTTTTTAGTTTTTTGTTTCCAGACATAAATTGAATTAGAAAACAAATAGTTATAAAAAATGATTTTAACCAGACAGAAATTTATACCAAGTCTTCAAAACTGTTTTTAATTGTTAAGTTGGGTAATTTAGGTCTTTGAATAATATCTACAATTTATAATAATTAGCCTTACTTGTTCAATTGTCTCATTTGTGAAAAAATGAATTATACCACAATTACAAAATCAAACCACACATAAACTCTATAACCAACAGAAAATGTTCTGTTTAATCTGGGTCATGATAAGAAGTTTGAATTATTAAGAATTTGTTTTCAAATCTCTTTTTTGAAAATAACGTAGATTTTCGCAAAATAAAAATGATCCAAACATATGGTATAAAATATTAAAAGTATATTCAACCATTAATAGAATTTTGATTAATACTTTATCCCCGATACTAATTGAAAAAAATCTTTGATTGTTGTTGAGTTAATTTATTTCATAAGGGAGTAGTTTTTAAAAAAAAAAAATGAAAATTTATAAAGATCTGAAAAAAAAGTTATTTTTGTAATTTGTGTTTTTGATTATGAAATGGATTATTCACCCCTATTTAAACAATTTATTTATTTGAATCTCTTTTTTGAAATCTAATTTTTTACATTTTTCGAATTCGACAAGTTTAAATAAGGAATGTTGTAAAAAATAGAGTTTTTACAATTTTAGAGTTAAGTAAAAAATTTCATATATTTATCCCAATTTTGCTAATAGTAAACCAAACGAACAGTTTGATTTTTGAGCTCAAAGGTATTTTCAATATAAAATCTTTAGGTAAATACCAATACTTTGTTTGAAAAATGATTTTTTTTCTAAAAGGAAAGATTTGTATTTGCCAAATGATTTTTTGATTTGAAATTATTATTAATCTATTAATAAACGAAATTTTATAATAAATGGCCCATGTTAATAATGAATTTTGAATTGATTTTGTATTATTTGAAAGTTTTTCCCATCACAACGAAAAGTTGTCAAATAAATCATTTTTTCTCTTTTTTTATTTTTTCGACAGTGTTTTGTTTAAATGGAAAATGAAAATGAAAAATTGGAAAGTAGCAGATGAATTAATGAAAAAATTGGTTTCAAATATGAAAAAGAGATTAGATTTAGTTATTCCAATAGAAGGAGAATCGATAAATGGGTTTTATTATTTTTTTAAAATTTCTATTTTTTATGTAATGCTTCTTTCAAAATAGATGTCCCAATTGTTTTTAACTGTTTTTTTTTCTTTTTTTTTCTTTTATTTTTAGACAAAAAATAAAGATCTCTTGAGTATAGAACTGAATATTAAAATCAAAATTTTTATATTATAATAGATAACTTCAATTATTAAATATATTTTATTTTGAAATTTGATTTTTAATCCGCTAATGATTTTGAAATAGGGTTTATAATCAGATATTATTTTAACTATTACTAAACTGTGGGTAAATGCACTGAAACTCTTGATTAATCTTGAAAATTGTAAAAACTCTATTTTTTACAACATTCATATTTAATCTTGTATAGGATCAAAAAAATAGTAAAATATTATTTTTATTTACAATTAAGTGCTATAAAAAATAAATTCATCACAGGTGTCTTAGGAATTAACAAATCATTGAATTAGAATCTTTATCTCTTGGAATCCAGAAGAACTAATAAAATTTCCAAAATTTAGGAATTTGGAATTTGGCCAGATCAGATTCTTATTTGTAAGGTAGTAATTAAAACTAAAACCCAACTATTATTCTTCTTATTCAAGTATTGTCTAGTTTCTAATAAAAACCTCTGAAAAGGGGGGGCTTAGAAGAAATAATTATGTGGTGTGAATAACGAAAAAACTTACAAATAACAATATGATCAAGCAAAATTTTCTATTCAGAAATTTTTGAGATTTTATAGTTCTTCTGGGCATCAAGTAATAAAAGATTCTAATCCACCTATTTTTTAATTCCTAAGGCATCCGTTGTTGCTTTATTTTAGATAATCCTTGAATTAATTCTTAAAAATTCTGAAAATGTTATTCATTTTATATTGGAAAGTATTGATTTAGAAAGAAAAATTTTTATTTATAATTATTTTGAATAATTCAGATTTCAATATAAAAAAAAACTAATTGAAGTATAGGTGATTTAATAAATGAATATTTGGAAGAACTTTTACAAAAAATTTTCTCTTTTAATTCGAGATCTATTAAGAATTTTTTTTTTTATTCTTTAAGCTTTTAAATCCCTAATACGAGTATAATAACAAAAAATGGTCGTTTTTTTTTAATTAACTTTTTTGGAATATCTTTCATTGATATTTTTGAACCAAGTATTTGGATAAGTTTAAATATTGATAATTTCTACATTCCAGGCAACATTTTACTCATATGGTTTTTGAAAAGGGGGATTGAAAAAAAAAGGGCGAAAAAAGTAACATTTTTTGCTTTTATTCTGGTATCAGGCTTTAAAACCTAAAAGAATAAAAAAAGTTGCTTAATTGATCTCTAATTAAATAAAAAATTTTTTGTTGAACTTCTTCCTAAATATTCATTTATTAAATAACCTATAATTCAATTATTTTTATTGTTTAAGATGTGTATTGAAAACTGAATTATTCAAAATAATTATAAAATTAGAAACTTTTCTTTCTAAATAAAAACTTTCCAATATTAAATGAATAAAATTTTCACAATTTTGAAGAATTAACTTAATTGTTAATAAAAATAATATGTTAATTTTTTTTTCTATCTTGGAAGCATGTGAATTTTTGATTTCAAAAAAGAGACTCAAATCAATAAATTGTTTAGCTGGATTTAACTCATCCATTTCATAATCAAAAACACAAATTATAAAAAAAAAGTTTTTCTTCAAGATCTTTACAATATTTCATTTTATTTTCAAAAAATACTACTCCCATAATTCTTTCTTTCTTCCTAAATAGAAGTTTCCACAAGAACTTTTAATAATAGTATTTACTCTCTTTTGTTTTTGAATAGTATCTCTCCTTTATAAAATACCCAAACCATTTCGTTATTTATAGTATTACATTTGTATGTTTTGATTTTTTCTCTAAAATTCAATTGGTACTTTCAAAAAAAAAATTATTGGGGGTGTTGTGGGAAACATTTTGTTGAATTTTGAATTCAATGATCTTATGAAAAATTATTTTTCCCAAAAAAGTTTTTTGTTGGTTTTTATTTGGGAAAAAAAACATATTATTTCAGTTAATAAAAAATAATCTAATTTTGTAGAAATGTGAATTTTGGTGAATTAATTGCAATTCTATTTGCTTTTATAAGTTTCTCTACGCTTTCTCTTTATTTTAGAAATAACAAGCGGTTAGTTAGTAAAAAAATCCAAGCTTTCTTTTTATCCTTTAATTTGGAAATTTTATATTACTCTTGACTTAATTACAATGTTAAAAAAGAAGAAGAAGAAGAATAAGAATGTTTTCAACAATTCATAGGTGTTTTCAATACCCGTATAAATAGAATATTTCTCAAAAAATTGTTTTTTCTCATTCTATTTTGTCATTTTTAGAAACAATTAAGACACTCAAAACAAGCAATAAAATTTCTTTTTTTCCTTCTTAGATCTTTCTAAATATATATTTATGAGATTTCCCAACATATAAACCCCTCTTTAAAAAAAAGTAATCTTTAAATTTCAATTCTCAAGGTAGTCCTTAATATGAAAATAAAAGTAATAAAATTTTCATTCATCTTACTAACAAAAAACAAAAATCCCAAGAATGACAAGAAAACAAGAAAAAGGACAACTCTAAAAGGGAAAATTAGAACATAACTGATTTGTGGAATTAAAAAAGTTTGGGTTGAGAATTTAAACTTGACTAATATTAGAGAATTAAAGGGTATTAAATTTCAACAGACGATTTTTTCAATAATTCGTAAATATTCCCTTTCATTTTGAATTCCTTGTATTCCAAAAATACACATGTGTGCCTCATAAAAAGGATCAAACAAATAAAGAGATCTCTTAAAGTTCAATATATTTCTTCTTAAAAATTATAAGTAAATGACATTTTTTTATCAGCTTTCTCCAAACCACATAACATTTTTTTGGAAAACCAAAACAAAATTTCCTCTATTTTGTTTTGAAGTACAAGGAGATAGTGTTAATAACATTATTAATGGTCACTATCACCGAAATTTTGAAGAAAAAATCTTCTCAAATAATCATTTTTTAGTTGTTTGAGAAGTTTTCTTTTACCTTTTCTGATTTTATTTTTGTATGATAAAATTCATTCTTATTGTTAATAAACTGGGTCAAACAAGACTCGCGCAATATTATACAACTGGTTTATCAATTAATAAACGTGTTGCACTCGAGAACGAAATTACAAGAAGATGCTTGTCTCGAAAAGATAAAGAATGTTCCTTTTTAGAATTTCGAGATCTTAAGGTAATTTACCGAAGATACGCATCACTTTTCTTTTTAGTCGGCGTCGACGAAGAAGAAAATGAGCTGGGCATTTTGGAATTTATCCATTGTCTTGTTGAAACACTCGACAAATATTTTGAAAATGTTTGTGAATTAGATCTCATGTTCAACATTGACAAAGCCTACATGATCCTCGATGAAATGGCATTAAATGGGAATATCATCGAAACAAATAAAAAAAATATAATTGCTCCTTTACACATTATTGACCAAGTTAGTAAGAAACTCAAATAATTGTTTTTATTTTGTTTCTTTTTCAAAATTGCTTCTCTTTTGGAACACCAAAAAGAAGATCTTTTTCTTTTTTTTTTTTTGTTTTTTTATTTTTTTCTTCTTTCTTTTTCCAAAGATCGTAATTGAATATTTAATTATTGTGTTCTCTTTTTTAAAAAAACAATTTTTCAACTCAGAATAAAAACAAAAGCAAATTTATCTTTTTATTTTTTTTTTTTTTGATTCTAAAAAAATTTTACAACAAAACAAAGAATTTTTCAAAAAATATATCAACCTAAATGATTCTTGATCTTTGTTGTTTTCTATTTTTTTCTTTTTTTTTTTGTTTTTATATTTAGAAAAGGATCCATCCACCAATTCTGTGTGAATTATTTTTAAAAATCACCTTTCTTTTGAATTTCAAAATATTTACAAATTGTCCAAAGATAACAATCCCTTGAAAAAAATTTCAAATCTCTTTACATTTTAAAAAATAAAAAAATGTTGAAGTGTCATAAGTTATTCTGTTTTGAATTTAACCCATTTAAAGAAATTAATCTTTAGGAATATTACAATCCCACATAAACTATTTTTCTCATGAAAAATTGAAATTTTAAAATATTTTTTAAGGGTATAGTAACGACCTTGTACTTTGTTCAAACTCAAACAATGGCTTACTCTCTAAAAGAGATAATGTGGAAGTACACTTCTCTTTAGTTGAAGAATTAATCAAAAATATACGGTAAAAGATACAAAAGATTCCAAGACTGTAAAGATAAGGTTTGGTAAAAAAAGAAAAAGAAACCAATCTTTTTTTAGTTTCTAGATTTCCAACAGACTTAAATTTCTTCAATTTGGGGTAAATTGTTTTATCTTTCAGTACAAAATGGATTTAATTTAATATATTCTAATTTGTGGTTGTTCTGGAATCCTTTATATTTGGACAAAGAAAGCATTCTGTTTGATTCTTTTAGTAAAAAGTGGTTAAACTTTAGGGTATTCATTAATTTCATTTTTATCTTTTGTGTGTGTTAAGATGTACTTTGGAAAGTTAACTCTTTATTCCCAAACTTGAAGAGAACTATCAAATAAAAAGTATAATAACTTCTTAGTAAAATTCAAGTTTGTTTGATAAAACTTTTTAAAATGAACGAATTATTGCTTTTAATTTTGGATCAAAAATAAATTTCTTTTTATGTTACAAGTAATTATGTTGAAAAATAATTCTTTGAAATGGAATTAAATTGTTTAGTAATTTTTATCAGTGCCCAATACATTAAATACCAATCAACTCGTGATGTCTGATCGATCCCTAAAAATCAACAATTAAAAAAGAGGTCATTTTTAGAATAAAGTGCCAAAAAGATCGACAGTCAATTTTAATTTGAATGGTTTTATATTTTAATTTTGAAAACAACTGTTTTACTTTCAGAAGTATGGCTCTTTGGTGTTTTTGGAGATCTTGTAGATTTTTTGTTCATTTTTTTAATTTCTCCAATAAGTTATTTTTATCTATAAGATTGTTCCAAAATCCTAACATTGTGGATTTTTAGAGAGGATTACAAATAACTACGAATTAGATTAAATCGAATAAAAAGGTTACGTAATTGAAATATAGCAATTTGTCATAAATTAAAGAAATACAAACCTTTGGAAATGTAAAAGAAGGGGCAGTTGATTGTTTTTTTCAATTTGGATTTTGGAAATTGAGGAATAATTTTTAAGGGACTAATCTCTATTAATTTTTTTTGCTTAAATTTAATAAAGATTGAGAATATTTTAATATTGGTAATATGATTTAAACAATATTTCCATATAGTTGGAATATTTAAATATGTTAACCAGGGTTAAGACCAGCATTTGTTCGAAATGCGAGGGTTCTTTTGCCTCAAAAATTTTTGGGAAAAGGGTTATTTTAAAGTTTTATTAAATCTTCCTTATCATGGGTAAAAAAAAAGCTCTTACCCAAAGACTAAGCTATTTCCATCAAAGTCGGGCAAATTTATTTTATAATATATTTATTAAACTCAATCTTCAAAAAGGTGTTTAATTGTCGAAAGGTATTAACTATCATTTATTGGTTCTTGATAATAATTCGATTTTTTTATTAGTATTATATTATATGTCCCTACAACCCAAAAAACACTAAAAATTGAGAACTGATCAAATACTTTCCATTAAAAAAATTAAAAAAACTAAATGAAAAAATAAAAATAAATAGAGTATCCATTTAACTTATTCTTGAAAACATTTTTTGCCAAAATGATTGAATTCAAACTTGAAATTATCTATATTTTTAGATACACTATCTTGTTTTAACTCATTTACAAAAACAAATTCTAAATTGTGGTGATTTTATTTTCACAAAAGCGACTAATTTGGTCATCAAATAGTTTTTTTCACTTTAAATGGTGAAATTTAAAAGAAAGTTATTTAAAAAAGATAAACTCTCTGGAAAATATTCTAATTTAATATTTTAACTTATTCTTTGATTTAAAAATTTTTTCAACCCCAATTTTTCAAAAAAAAATAAAAAAGTGCACAATAATTTCAAAAAATATTTTCAATATTCAAAAGTTGAGAGTGTTTTTATTCTAAAAAAAAATTATCAGAGTGTATAATTGAATTAAGTTATCAACTTAATTTCAAAAAATATTAATCAGAAAAAAATAGTGCTTAATTTTATTAAGGACATATAAATAAAGAATTTTAAATTGTCTGATCTTGATTTTATCTGATATTTTTTAGGGGTTATAATTTGCTTTTATATTTTTCTTTTTGATCGAAATAATCGTTTTGATAACTTGTTTAATCTCAACACATTTTCAAATAGAATTGTAAACATATAATTGGCATTTATTCTTTCAAAAATCATTTGTATCCTTTCCATATTTCCAGTTTCTTATTGAAATTGGTTGTACATTGTTTTGACCAAAAAAAGTGCATTTTTTTTTTCTTTTATTGAAAATATTCCAACCAATATATTTTGAAACAAATGCCATGGTCATTGATTCAACCTGTATTAATACTAAACTGAATTTCATATTGTTAAAAAACAAATACTTCACTAACAAAGAAGATTTTTTAATGAAATGTTAAAAGAAATGCCTCACTTTTTTGGAAATACCCTATAATCCGTGTTTATAAATAAAACCCCAACTTTTTTTTCTGCTTGTTCCAATAGGACATCCAATTTTTTACCAAATAGTATACCTAATTTAAAAACAATTTTGAAGGTAAATTCCTCTTTTTCTTTAATAAATTTAAATTATGAATCGAATTAGTTGAAATTTTTCTCAATATTCTCAATTTTTTTGAGTTTTTTTCCTAATTTTTTGAATAATTGTCAAAAATTACTCTATTTTTTGAGATGAATTTTCTAATTTGATCCTTTATTTTTAGAATTTCTTTTTGAATAAAAGAACTTGAAGAAACCAACACCATATTTAACGTAAAGTTAATTGTCAGTTTCTTTGATCAATTAATGTCTAAATCTTCTATATCAAAAAGAAACCCGCTTTTTATTTTGAAAAACTAAATTAAACTTTTTTGAGAGCATTATTTTGGCAACAGTGCATGAAAAGATTAAATAAATAATATGTACAGCAGTGTAAATAACCCATGTTGATAACCATTAAACCATTACCAATATTTAAGTCGTGTTTTTTTTTTTTTCAGACTTGGGTATTAGAAGATAGGAAGACATAGTTTATATTCTTAGTTTGGATCAAAATTGACTTTAGAGGTTAGATTCTTTGATTCGATTAAATGGCTCAATAATATTAATTGCTTTTGGTTCAAAAATTTCATCAAATTTACAAAATTTCTGTGATTAAATGATTTGTTTAAAAAATCATAAAAAGATCTTTTTCTCAATTTTTTGTCGAAAAATTACATTTTAATCTTTCAATTTCTTCATAATTCTTTTTTAAATTTTATTTAAAGAACCCTATTTCTTGTTTATATAATGTTGTCATCACATTGATTGTTTCTTTTATTTCTACAGTCATCCAATATTCATTGTATAAGTTAAATTTCAGTAATGGATTAAAATAAAAAACACGGGTTATTTACACCAATGTACAGTGATCAAAATAATACGTGCACAACAACTATAATCCGTGTTTCCAAATATTATCTGTGCTTTTTTTTTATTCTTATACCAAGGCAACATCCAATCTTCTACCCAATAGTATACCTAAGTTCGAATCAATTTTGAAAGTAAAGGTCTGGTAATTTTCAGTAAAATTTAAATTATTCATTGAAATAATTGAAAATTTACATAATATTCGCAATTTTTTCGAAATTTTTTTTTTATTTAATTATAAAATTTTTAACAAAAAATTTATCAATTTTTTGAGATAAATTTTTAAATTTGATCCTTCATTTTTAGAATTTCTTTTTAAATAATAGAACTTTAAGAAACCACTACTATATTTTTTTTTAGGGTTTATTATTGGTTTATTTGATTGGCTAATGTATAGGTCAACTATAACAAAAAAACATGCTTTTTATTTTGAAACTTGCAATAAATTGTTTTACACGCTTTATTTTAACTACAGTAGATTAAACTTTTCTGCACGTATATTTTTAACAACAGAACAACATGGATGTTCTTGGATTAGAACACACTTTGTTGTAAGTGAACTCTCGAATCTGTGTTTCTATTAAAGAAAGAAATAATGTCAATTAACCGTTGTGGAAAAAAAGTTCAACATCTGTTTTTAATTGGGTGCCTTACTGAAAATTAAAAGTAAGATCAATGAAAAAAAGAATAAATAAATAAATAAAGACAAAATGAAGTATTCGTCACAATAACAGTTTATTAAATACTATCTTTTAGTATGGGTTTTTTTTTGATTGATCAATTATTAAAAATTTGTTCAAAAAATTGACTATTTTTGAGATCTCCAAAACCACAACCTGAATTTCGATAAATCAGGTAGATTTAAATTGTATTTGTTGGGTTGATTGAAAATAATATAATGAGTTATTATTTGAAGTTAATTGGTTTCTTCTTTTTATTGATTTTACTTTTCATTTTCAGTAATGTTCCCAATTAAAAACTGTGTTTCACTTTTTTTCCAGTTTCACTTTTTTTCTACAACAGTTAATTTGGTTTGTGTACTTTGGGTTTAATTATATTAGCCAACCTTTTGGCTCCCTCACTTCAAACTTATTGATTTGAGATCAAGCAGTTGTTGGACGTTTCGTTCTTTTTGATTTGTTACCCTTATTTCTGGGGAAGAAAAACATATTGGAAATATTTTTTTTCCTTCAAAGTTTTGTAAAAGAACGATTTTTATAAAAACCAATTTATTTTTTTTTCATTTTTTTCTTTTCATTTAAAAAAACAAAGCAACCTTTGCCTAAATTCAACGTTTTTCAAAAATTACCTTGTTTAACTCTTTTTCACAGAATCTTACCGACTCTATTTTTCGAGAAAAATAGGTTGGTTGAGACATCAAGAAAATATTTGATCAACTCGAGAAAAATTAAAAAGTTTATTTATCAAAGGAGAATATCTGAAAAAACCTGAACATTAATGAACATAAGTGTTGCTTAGACGAGACTTTGAATTTGTTTTACAACAAGCTTAACTTTTTCATTTGGTATTTAAACAAACAAAAAATTGATTGTGTTTCTGATTTTTCCTAAATTTACAAAATTTTTTTTTGTTCATTGTAAATTTGGTGTCTTTCGAATTAGCAATACAATGGAATTATTTAAGGGAAAATTTCGTAATTTTAAATGGAATTGTTTTTATATCCACACAAAAAAGAAAACCCATACAAACGAAATCATGTTCGTTGTTTTGCATTTTACACATATTGACTTCTGATCAAGAACAAGTTTAATCCCGTTCCCAAGCAATTCTTTCAAGTCAAAAAAAAAATTGTGAAACTTTGTTTCAACTGAAACCAAAAGATCAGTCCAAAGCCTGCAAGACGCAATTGTTTGAATCTGATCATAAAATTTTTTACACTTTTAACAAATTTTTAACAAATTAAAATTCTTATTGATGTTTTTCTGCTTTTATGAAACAGATCTTGAACCTGGATGTTGAAAAATTCTTTACTTGGGAATTTCTTGTTTTTGTGTTATCCTCATAAAATTAAAATAATCTCATATGGTTCTATTCACTTTTCTTGGAAAACAGAAACTCTGTTCCTTCGTTTCGTCTTCTTTCTGTTGACTCTTCAACAGTTTGGACATTTGTGAAAAGTTAGTAAAATAATTTCAAAAGTAAAAGAAATTGAGTCTTTAATACACCAAAAATCAATTGATTTTTAAAAAAACAATCATAATTTTTGTGGTTTGGTATTTAATTCATTTTTTATCCAAAAACTTCCTCCAATTTTTCATTCTTTTTGATTTTTTTTTATTTTATTTTTAATTTTTTGAAATTAAGATGAATAACTTAACAAACGTTCAAGAGTCCATTAAAAAGGGTGTTTTACCAATAAAAATTTCAGTACTTACTTTTTTTTTTTCCTCTAATCTTTTTTGTTTTAACAAACCAATTTTCCTTCTCTAAAAATAATTTTTTTTTTTTCTTTTTTTTATTTCGGCCTTTTTACAAATAGGATCTAAAAAAGACACAACTCATCAACATTGCCAAAAAAACTAGGTTCGCTATCAAAAAACCAAAATTTTCACTAAGTCTTATTCAAGAAGTAACGAATTCTTTCCCTTTTTTTCCTCAAAAAAAAATTAAAAAGAAAAAAAAAAATTCTGAATTTTTTGTTTTTTTTGAAAACCCTATATACAAATTTGTTACTTCATTTTTTAAAAATAATCACAATTATTTTGTTTGGTTCTTATAATTTCGTATATTTTATTACTAATATTTGAATTTTAAATGGGAATAATTTTCATTTCTTTTCAATGACCTTTTCTTTCCTTAAGAGTTTTTAAATTACAACCTTACTTGTTTGAAGAACTGTATTTATAAAAGACAAAATCTGGAAACGGAAGTGTAAATTTTTTCCCATTTATAATTCAAATACCAGTAAACGAATTTAATTTGCCAAACTAGTAAATACTGTTTAAACTCTGACGAAAAAAAACAAAAAACAATGGGTTTCAATAAAGTGTAAAACAATACAAATTGTAAAAAGCCCATAAAATAGTTCGATTTTTGTTCTTTAACCGTTTTGTGATGCTTTTGAACACTTTTTTGTTTTCCACTTTTTCAAAATCCCAAATATCTGTAACAAAAACTTTTGATCTTTTAAAACAAATAATTTTGGAGAAAGCAACTTTGTTATTTCTATTTATACTTAAAATTTTTGTTCTAAATAATTTTTTTTATAATTAACAAATGAATTCCACTTATTTTCCTTGGTTTATAGCATTCACAAAAAATATCCAAAACACAAAACCTTGGTTATACAAGCATTATCGGCTTAAATGAGACATTACAAAAGATGAAGAAAGATGTCTTCAAAACTTACTTGGACTCGATTTGCTCCGTTGGCCTCTTAGACGAAGTAACTTCCTTTTACACAACCTTTTCTGTCTTGAAAGAGTGGTACCCGGAAAGCAAAGTTTGGATTCCAGGCAGTTCATTACCAAAATACAGTAACTTCTTTAGATTCTTGCCAAATAATTACGAGAATGTCAATCTCTATCGAAGCAATGAATTTTATCACAATTATAGTGTTGTAAATAAAAGCCCATTCCAACCAGGATCCATAATCTTAATGGATATAGTTGATTATAACAAAAAAGAGTCGCAACTCACTGTTGAAGGATGGAAGAGATTAGCAGCAGTATTTAAGAAAAATAACCTTATTGCTATCTTAAATAATTCATACTCGGGATTTGCAACAGGCAATTTTGAAGAAGATCAGTTACCAATTCATATCTTTAGATCTGAAAAAATACCAACCATAGTTATAGACGATTATTCTTACAGATTTGGGATCCCTGATGCCCAAGTTGGCGTCGCACACTTTCTCACCCCAAACGAACAAAGCGCAATCAATTTGAAATCTGACATCGAAAAATTAATTAGGCCCCTTTATTCAAACCAAAATAGATATTATAGCCTCTTGGCATCAAGCGTGCTGGGTGATAATGCCGAATTATTCCAAAATCAATTTAAAAAGTCTAATCAATTATTATTGAAGAATTAATTATATTTTATGAAAAAAAAAAAAATAAAATAATTCAAAATGCAAGAATCAAAATGCATCAGTCACGAGCCAATAATTCATAAAAATAATTAATTCACCGAGCACTAACAAAAATACCATCACCTATTCTTAGATTTTAGGTTTCAATAATCTTATGTTTTTTTTTTTTTTTTTTTTATAGAATATTTTCTTATAATTTATTAATTGAGATTTTTTTAATCCCTTTTTAACGAGTAAAATGGATTTAAGAGTTTTCTTTTTTTTATAGTTTTTTCGGTTTTATATTTTTATTTTTAGTTTTTAAAATTCTTATTTTCAAGCAATACTTTTTTTTTGTTAGACTTTTTATTTGAGTAAATTTTTTTTTCGAGAAAAAAAATTACTTTGAAAAGTTTGAGAGGTAATAAAAAAACAAATTAAACTTTTTTTTTTTTTTTGACACTTGATTTATTTTTTTTTGATTTTTTTAAGGGTGTATGTTCCAAATTAATTTTGAATATTCCTTTCATTTACAATCCTTTCCGTTTTAGATTGGAGAAGGTGAAAATTATCTATATTCCCATCTGATTAAACGAAAATATTTTTTGATTTTTTTGTTTTTAATTTTTGGTTAAATATAAAACAAGCCCTTTACCCAATTACGAATTTCTTAAAAATTAACCGAAGAAGTTATTTATTCAATTAGGGTTTCATTTAAGTAATTTATTATTACAAATGCACCACAATTACCAAAAAAAAAACAGCGGCCGAGACTTGATTATTATTTATGCCAAATTCAAAATGTGGTTTCTTTTCTTTTCTTTTTTATTTTAGAAAGTTATTCTAAGCTAAATTTCAAAAATAGGGGAAAATTTTTCATCACTAAAAAATTTGTTTAATTGTTTTTTTTTTTTAAATAATACTGTATTTTATTAAAGTGTTTAGAGATAATAACCAACATAGATTAATAAATAAAAATATAGTGTAATCATTTACCCTTTAAAAGAGAAATGAAAACAAGATAATAATAATAATTAAAAAGTTTGCCCCTAATTTTGAAATTTGGCTTACATTAACCGATTTATGAAATTGAAAATAAACACAAGTAAATAAGATATTAGTTTCTTAAATTTTAAATATTTACAAAAGAATTTTTTAAAATGAAAGATATTTATCCCAAAAATAGAGTTAATTATCAAGAAAATTTATCTTGTAACAATATACATTAAATTTTTTTTAACAAATTAGAAAAATAAAAAAATTTAAAAAAATTCAATTTACAGTTTCAAATTTGTTTCAAATAAAAAGAGTTTTAAGTCAATTATTTTGATTTTTTTTTGACATTAGGTCTAATATAGCATTACCAAATTAAATTGTATTTTGGAGCAAGAAAAAAAAAAAAAAAAACAAACACATTTATTTTATTTGTAATAAAGCTTTTATATTTACGATAATACCCCCAACCCATAAGGAATTAGTGGCACCATTGGTCGTTATATTCTTAAAATAGTCCATAATTGGAGTTAAATAATATTAGTGCTCTTTAGTTCAAGTGACTCCAAAAAATCGAATAGAACAATTATTGAACAAAAAATTATTGTATTTTTTCACTAATAATAATCTATTTAAAAAAATTTTATTTTTAAATTTTTTTATTTAATTACTATTTGAGATACCAAAGACCAATGACTAAATAAACTATTTCCAAAAAAGTGGATTAAATTTATTTTAAAATATATTTAGTAAATCGAATATTTAAAAACTATATAAATAAGCTATTTCCTATAAAGCCGGGCAAATTTTTTTTAAGATATATCTTTTAAATACAATAATAAAAAAATATTTTTATATACAAAATCATTAAATACCCTCCATTGATTCTTGATAAAAATTCAATTTTATTATTAGTGTTGTATTACATAAAGAAAAGATATTAAATTTTTTGATCTCGATTTTATCCGATATTTTTAAGGGGTGAAAATTGGTGTTTATTATTTTCTTTTTGATTGAAAAAACCGTTTTCAGAACTTTTTTAATCACAACAAAATTTCAAATCGAATTGAAAACATATAAGTGCATTTTATTTTTAAAAAAATCATTTGTAACCTTTCCATATTTTAAAGGTTTTTATTGTAATTGGCCGTATATTGTTTTCACCAAAAAAAGTGCTATAATTTTTTTTTTCATTTTTTGGAAATATTTCATCCAACATATTTTGAAAAAAAATAACTTAGTAATTGATTCAATTACTATTAATATTAAACTAAATTTATTAATTCCAATTGATTAATACTACCACTAACAAAGATGTTTTTTTATGAAATATAAAAAAAAATTCCGCTACTTTTTTGGAAATAACTTATATAAAATATTTTAATACCATTTATCGATTCTTGGTAATAATTGAATTTATTTCTTATTATACGTTAGAAAAATAAAAAATATTAAAATTTCTAATCTCCATTTTATCTGATATTTTTTAGTTAGGACAATTTATATTTTATTAATTTCTGATTGATCCAAAAAACTGTTTTCATAACTTTATTAATAATAACAAAAACATTTCAATAGAATTAGAAAAAGTCCACTGCATAATATTATTTAAAAAATCATTTGTACCCTTTCCATATTTCAAGTTTGTTAATTTAAATCGATTGTACCTTGTTTACTACAAAAAAAGTGCTATTTTTTTTTTCATTTTTTGGAAATATTTCATCCAACATATTTTGAAATAAATACCTTAGTAATTGATTCAATTGCTATTAATATTAAACTAAATTTATTAATGTCAATTGATTAATACTACCACTAAAAATCATGCTTTTTTATGAAATATAAAAAAAAAATTGCCCTCACCTTTTTAGATATATCTTATACATATCAAGTATACCAAAGTCCAATATTGTGGACTTATAAAAGTAACAATTTTTTTATTTTTTTCATTTCAAGATTTATTCGCAAGTATCACATAAAAATTTTGAATTTGAGTACTTTTGTTTCCTTTCTTTGGAAACTCATTGTATTTCAATAAATTCTCACAATATGAAAATTTTTTGTCAAAATATTGTTTTGGAAATTATTTAATTGTTTAGAAAAATCTCATTTTTTATACATCTAATCCACATTTTGAGACAACTTTCAGAATGAACCTCTTTAACTTTAAAGTCTTTAAGATTGATGGTTCAACATTTAACTGCATCTTAAATCTCTATTTTTTTTTTTAAAATTATTTGATTTTTTTACTAATACTAGGATATTATTTAATTGATGAAGATCACCAAATATTATTACTTTTCTAATTGATTTTTTAGAGACACTTGAACATGATTACTAACTCGATTTGCATCCAATGACAACTTACTTTGATCTTAGAGTTGTCCATAATAGGTACTAATCCCTTAACATTACTAATATTATTCATTTTTTTCATATTTATCTGTCTTATTTCAATATTTTTTTGAAAAAAAAAATGTCATTTCATAAATACGGGTGGCTCAAATGGTTTTTGACAATAAAAGAAAACAAAGTTTTTTGTAAGGTCTCAAAATGGTTTTATTTTGATGATTTTAATTTACATAGTCTATCAAATTTTATACCAGACTACCACCTTGCAGTTGGTTTAATAAGAAATTACAAAGTTGATCTTGATTCTGGTATCTCTTGGTTTTTTTTTCTTTGATATTCCATCCAACCATAAACAACAAAATTAAATATTTTTTTTTTGTCCCTTAACCAAGAGAACACGCCAAAGGAAGAACTTGATCGAATTGATAATATTACAAAAACACTTTATGGGTTAATTCATGCAAGATTCATTGTAACAACAGAAGGCCTTTCTGCTATGGTATATATTTTTTGTTTTGTTGTGCTTTTTTTTTTTTTTTATTATTAATTAATTTTCCTTTCATCAAAAAAAACAAAGACCTTGACAGAATTTTTTTCTTTGAAAATCAAAAAGCATCTTTATTTTGATTGCCTTACTATCTTTAAAGCCTAGTTCACAAATCTTTCAAACCTGAGTTTAGTAAATATTATTTCAATCAGCAAAGAATAGAACATTTCTTTTTTGTTTTTCACATTAAATCCATAATCTTTTTTCATTCTTCAAATATTGTAAACCCTAATTTATACCTGTTCTCAATTATATTATCACAAGCACTTTTTTTTTTTTTCACACCTATCCTTTTGACGGATTTGCTGATGTATTCGCTCAATCCTTTTGATCAACAATAATAACAAAATGTAAATCATAGTTTCTCAGTCTATTTTTGTATTATAGATTGCGTTGAAAAAAATACTTCAAAAACAACCAACCATTAACTTGTTCTTTAAAGAAAGTATTCCTGGGTTAAATCATTTCTTGTCTCTATTCAAGATTAAGTGTGAGATGGTTCACTTTTCAAAAGCTTTTCCAATAACCTAATAACACTATCACCAATTTAAAAGATTTTTTTCCATTTTTTTTCCAATTTTTCTTCTTATTATTATTCTTCTTTTTCTCATAACTTTGAATTGTACAGAAAACTCGACTAGAGAATAATAAAGATTTTTTGATCGATCACTAATAAGAATGAAAATTATTCTATCTTAATTTTGGCTATTTAATCTGTGAATGCAATACTCCCATTTTAAAAAAACACACATCGGTTATATACTGATAAATTGTTGAAATGGGTAATTATTAGTTTGATCATAAAATTTGTAAGGAATTTTTGTATTTTGTTAAAAATAAAAAAAAATGAAAAGAAAATTTTTTTTTAGTAAAAAAAATCTTATTTTCTTTTTTCGAGATTTTGTGGATTATCGAGATTTTATGATTTTTTGTAATCAATTTAGATTAATTACGATTTTTTAATATTACCTTGAATATATTGCTACTATCACAACAATGCATGTTACTATCAAAACTTCTATTTATTTATTATTTTTTTTGTATTACTTATTTTAATTTCCAACAAATGACTAAAATTCAATTAAATTTCGTCTTTCTAGAATATAACACAAATAAAGATATTTTTTTATTTAAAAATGACTAACTTCTTTGATCATTTATCCTATTTCTTTTATTTTCTTTAAATCACCGAATAATATTTATAGCAAAAAAAATATAAAAATAAAGATTTTGGCACCTGCCCTCGTGTATACTGTGAAAAGCAACCAACCTTGCCAATAGGACTTTCGGATATAATTGGCCAAGTAATTTTCCCAATTTTACCTATCATTTTTATTATTTTATATTATTCACAAACAACAAAATTGATTCATTTTTTTATTTTTATTTATTTTATTGATAACTCTAAAAAAACTATAAAAAAAAATAAATTTCAAGTATTCTATGAAATTATATTGCCCAAAATGCCGAAAAGTCTATAACCCAACCAATCAACACCAAAAAACAATTGATGGTGCATTTTTTGGTACAACATTTGCACATTCTCTATTAAACAATTATAAAAACAACATACCTATTCGCCCAAAACATGCTTATGTGCCAAGAATTTATGGGTTTAAAATCAGTCCAAAAATTCCGGTTTATTTTAAAAAAACAGAAAAAAATTCAAATTTTATCTTTTTTAAAAATACAAGTGAAAATAAAGAAAGTGTAAAAGAAGGAAAAAATGAAGATGAGAAAAAAAATAAAATGGAAATAGAAAAAGAAAAAGAAAAATGAAATGAAAAAGAAAATGAAAGAGAGGCAAGAAAATAAGATAAAATTAGAGGGAATTATTAAGGAAAAGGGAATGGAAAAGTGACATGGAAAAGGAAAGAGTATAATAAAAAGAAAAAAAGAAAATTTAAATTATTTAAAATTATTTTTGATAATCATTCAAACATAAACCCTACTCCAAAATCTACCATCTATGAAATTTAAAATTTCATTTTTTTTACTTTAGTTTTAATGAATTTTAATGGAATTGAAGATTAAATATTATTGCTTATTACAGTATTTTTTTTTCCTTTTTTTTTGGATAAATAATAGATTTTATATATAATAATTTTTTTTTTAATTTTGATTTATTTATTTATTATTTGATTTTTTTTCTCAGCATTTACAAAATAATAAATTATTTATGATCTTTTCGAAAAATTAATTTAACAAATATATGTTATTTCTTACCCGTTATTCTATTTTAGGACCCCAATAAATATTCAAAACTATTGAAAAAAAGTAATAAAAATTTTTTAATTAAAAATTATATTTTTAATAGTTTAATTTTTAAAACAGTTTTCAAAAATATAGATAAAATAGATAAAAAACCTTTAAATACCACTTTTTAGGTATTTATTTTTTTTAAAAAATAGTCACAGTTTTTGAAAACTAAACTATCTCATTATTATTATCAAGAGAAAGGAGTAATTAAATAAATTTTATCAAATAAAAAAAATGGAAAAAGAAAACTAACTATCTTTATAAAATGTTAACTGGCTTTAGAATACTAGAAAAAATGATTTAGTGATTTTGCCTCAGATTTTTATCAAATGAAATCTTTAATTTTATAATAAAAAAGATTTTTTCTAATTTTATAAATTTTTATTACTTTTTCAATTTTTTTTTTACTTTTTTTTTATTTATTATTTCTTTTTAAAATTCTTATTTTTTTGTATTCTTTTTTCGTTTTTGATGATCAAATTTATTAAGAAAAAATCTTTAAAAATACCAATAAAAAATAGATAAAAATCAGATTTCCTAATTCCTATTAAAATTAAGATAATTATTCAAGAAAATTATACCTCTTAACTATTTTTTGATGAAAGAACATATAGAGAAAATACTTAATATTCTTTTGTTAAATTGTGAAACACTTTTTTTTATTTTATTTTTTTTTTTAATGTCGAAAATATTAGGTTTTTAAACGTTTAAAATGATAAAAAAGTGTATTGGTGAATTGGTTAATAATTATTTATTAGGGAATACTTGTAAACAATTTTTTTTTTTCTTTTTCAATTTATTAATTGAATTAAGTCATAGAATTTTGAAATATAGTTGTCTTTTTTAAAAATTAGATTTTAATATTTATTTAGAATATGAATTTTAATATTTTCATTCTGAAAATATACAAAATTTTTGAAAAGAAAAATTTAAAAAATAAAAATATGAATTAAACAAAAAATATTTTTTTTTCAGAAGGAAAACATTGATACCTATACTATCAATCTGAAAAAAGATATTCCATATTTATTTTTTATTCACTTAATGATTTTATTTACTATACAATAAGATATATAATTATCAAATTGTTTGAATACAGGCCATAAAGATCTATTTTATTCTGATTAAAATATTTTTATCTCAAAAAGATTAGGAAAAAATTTAAAATTTGTAACAAAATATAAAATTATAACTTTATGTCAAATATTAGTCAATGATTCGATTGTAATTATTAAAGGAAATTAATTTTAAATTAAATCAGAAATAAAATTCAATCTAAGAAAAAAATTATTATTCAATTTGGATTAAAACCTAGGGAAGATAAAACAATTATATTGAAATATTTTTAAAAAAATTAAATATTTGGGTATTTATTTAGAAAAAAATTCACATATAGTTTATAATTTTAAAAAAAATATACGAAAACTATAACTACTGCAAACAATTATCCAATAACAAGTCTGAACAAAAGATTAAAGATTATATTATTTAAATTCTCTATAAAAAGATAATTGACCTATTGATTAGAAATATTCAATTATAAAATAAAAACAATAAATTATATAAATTCCTTTATTGCTTTATGAATTACTGGAATATGTAAAACAAATAGAAATAAATCAATTATTATTTCTAAAAAAATTTATAAAATTGAAAATTTGGGAAATTTCAGTTAATAAAAAGAAATTTAAATTCAAAAATAGATTAGGAAATTTATCTCTGATTAAGTGAGTATAATTAATAAAATTTAACCAAAAAATAGTCAAATAAAAAAAATGGAAGTCTGAAGATTTAATCGAACTAAAAAATGAAATATAAAAATACACATATAATGAGTTGCCGAATTCTACAATTTGGAAAGGTATTAATATTTAGTTAACTTTTTGAAATTCAAAAGAATAGAGTAAAATCAAAGATTAAACTCAATTATTTTGATTTTTAGAAAACCACTGTAATATTTTATTTCTAAAATTAAAAAAAAAAAAACAGCGTTTAGCTTTTTTGACCTTTTTTTAGAAGAATATTTATTTAATTTCTCAAATTAAAAAAAAACACCGTTAGGTTTTCTTGAGTTTTCTGTTTATGTCAAAAATTAAAAAAAAACCTTCGGAAGTGTCCTATGTTTTTCAGAATTCAATATAATACATTAAAAATTTGATTTTTCTTTATTCTTTTGAATTCTGGAACATTTAGGTAACCTATATACTTAAAAACACACCCACAAAAATATTTCGCAATAATCACTAATCTAAATTATTTATTTAAAATATCAAATATATATATATATATATCTAATTTATACCTCAAATTCAACAATTCTAAAATTCAGAACATTTACTAACTTCTAACAAATAGTTTTTACTATGCAACCAATAAAAATTCAAGTACATTTTGTCCTTTATGTTTAAACGATAAACAGAAAGAAATGAGAGAAAATAATGATCATTTTTTATTGGTATGCCTTTCTTATGAAAAAGATAGATTAATATTTCAGAAAAAATGAAAAGAAATAAATCCTAATGAAATAATATTAAAACAAGATTGTTTGGATTAATTTTCATTAATTAATAATTATATTTCTATGATTTCACTCTTAAATTTTATTTCAGAAATTTAATTCTTAAGGACAATCTAGAGTGTTATTTACACTTCTTCAATATTAAAAAAAAAATAGTTATAACTTTTTATCATTCTATTTTTGATATATATTCTAATGGAATCTGATTATAATCTTTTTAGCTCGATTGCAGTAAAAAAATACCCAGAATTAAAAGAGGAGTTGAATTTTTTCCACATTCAAAATTCAAAGGTCAAAACAGAAAAAAACCAATCAAAGTGAATGATCTTTATTAAAGAGAATATTAAGAGACAAAAACTAGTCTTGAAAATATTATAAACAAATCACCTTCAAATAAATACCACCCTTAAATTTCCTCTCAGAATTCATTTTTTTTCCTTTTTACTGATAAAATAATTGTCTTCTTTTCCAAACAACGAACAATTCAATGGACTACAATGTTATCTTAACAAAAATACTAACTCAAGAAACAACAACTTTATTAGAAAAATATCAATATTTGGAAAAAATCCTTCGTACTATGGTCAACTCCAAACAGTTAAAGGAAAGAAATATTGTTTCTCTTTTGCATTTTGCTTGTTCGCTACGCCACTCAAACAGCCAACAAATAGTTCAAAAAAATGAGTTTTTGTATCACTGGACTTGTGATCGTATTTTGGATCTTGTCTCTGAAAGGTACCTTGATCTTTATCAGAACACTTTTGACACAAAGTTTTTTAATGAAATTCCGAAAGTTCGTTTCCAAACGTGGTTCCAACTTCGATGCCAAGTTTTTATTAGGATGAAAAATTATGACCAAGAAAAAATTCAACAAATTAAAATCTTAATTGATCATTTAATTAAAAAAGAAATTAATAGCCAATGTAAATGGGTTATCATTAAATTTGCCCTGAAGGATTTTTCCTTAATTCCTCAAAATGATGTGCAAATTATTAATGTATGATTTTTTTTTCTTTTTTTTTTTTTTTCTTATTCCTTTTCTTTTTTACAGAAATTATATGAAAAAGAAGAAATCTTAAAATCAAATGGTAACAAAAACAAAGTCTTTCTAAAGAAAAGATTTACGAAGAAGAAATTGAAAAATAAATTGTTTAAAATTTTCAGTAAAAAAAACAAAAAAATCAAAAAAGAAGATTTGAATAAATCCACAAAGTTCCTAAATCAAAATGAGAAATTCAGAACAATAATAAACAGAGGTTTAATATTTTAAAGAGTTTTAAATTTTGATTGATTGCTTTAAATATTTTTTGGTAAGCAGAACAAGATCATGAAAAACATTATTTTAAAAAAAAATTAAAAGATTTGCTAATTTTTCACTTTTTAATAACTTCAATTGGAAGCAACGTTATTGACTAATAAGAGATCTTTGATCAAAAATTATTTTTCAAGATATTTTACAATTTAAGTCCAAAAATCCAATTTTCCAGGTTCTATTTTTTTTCAATATAACAGTAACAAATTTGAAAATTTTTTTTTCACAGTTAAGAGGTTATTTTATTATATTTTAAAAGAATTATATATTTAATAAAGATTTTTCAATGGGGTATCAATTATTTTGGCTATTAAAGAATTATTTATTGTTTTAAATTCTGGAAAACTGCCGTTAGTTTTTTTTTAATTTAAGTAATAAAAAGAAAATTTCATAAATTTTCAATTTATTTCAAAAATTAAAAAAAACCTATGCACTTGACTACACTTGACTGCACTCCACGGCACTTTTTTTTTGTTATCCAGAATTTCCAAGAATAGCGTCAAAACATATGATTTTACTCTACCCCTTTAAATTCTGGAAAACATAGGACACTCCGTTAGTTTTTTTTTTTTATTTTTTCAAATAAACCGAAAATTTTTCTAATTTTCATTTTTTTTTCTCAAATAAAACAGAAAACACCAATAAAACCACCAGTAGCTTTTCCAAAATTTAAAAGAATAGAGTAAAATCATAGATTGTATTCGATTCTTATAAATCTTGGAAAACCCAGGACACGGAATATTCATCATTAGTAATTTTTTTCCTCTATTTTGTTATTTTTTTAGATGAATAGAGCATTTTCAAAATTTATGGTTATTATCTATTTAAACAAATATCCCAAAGTTGAATTTAACTAAAATTCATTTTCTACAAGGAATTTAAAAAATTTTACCTCCAAAAAAGACCCTTTTTTCTGCTAGAGAGTTTTAAAAATTGTAGTACCACTAACAACAATAAATACAACAGCACCAAGCTTTTTAAGTTCTTGAATGTTGATTATATTATAATTTACAACTTTATTACTCAGGATGAAATGTTAATTAAAAGTAATAGTTTTGTCTAACTTAAAATTTTCAATGTTATTTTTTCATACTAGTGTAGCAACAAATAAGAACTCAAAAAAAATATTTTTTTTGTGAAGGGGGTATATACATTTTAAAAATTTTGAGTACCACCATTTATGTGAAACTCAATTATTAAAACCATTTCTTTAACCAAATAAATGAATATTTTACTAAATAGGGAAGCGTTCTATATCCTAGTGTGTAATATATTTTCAAACCAAAAAAAATTGGAAACCAAATTAAATAATGAAAAAATTTGATCAAGAAAAATTAAATCAAAAATTATTTATTTCTTGATCTTAACTGTAATCTTTTATACAATTATTTCTTCTTTATTTGGTTTTATTTTTAATTCTGAATCGAAAAAACTTTTGTACAATTTTTGAGAAAAAAATTACTTTTTATTTCTAAAGATTTATAAAAATGAATTTTACATTACATTTTTAATTTAATTCATCTCAATTAGATTTGTTTCAAGAAAATAGGATATTTTTTTAAAATACTCTTAAGAAAAATATTTATTGGGTTTATTTATTTGATTTGAAAACAATAAATTTTCTATCAATTCGTTAAAACTCAAAATAATTCCGAATCATTCTTTAATTTTTTCTACCAAATTTTCTTTTTCTCTTTGTGTTGAACTTTTGTAGTTATTTTTTAATTTTGATAATAAATATCCTTTACTTTAATTTTTGAAATAGTATTTTTGTTTTGGCATATTCTGAGAAAAAAATTTGAAAATACAATTTTGAAAACAGAGTTGTAAAAAACATTTACTGTTTAAAATAATAATAAATAGTATTGGGATGAGAAATTCAAGGTAAAAAATTGTTTATTCTCCTCCACATTAAGAAGATCAAGAAGAAATATCTTAAAAAATATACTTTTATTGAGAAAAATTATTTCCATATAGGATTTCAAAAAGTTTCTTTGGTGAGACGATCTTTCTTGTTTGATATTCAAAAGAAAAATATTTGTTTAAAATACACACCTTCCTAGGTTCTATTTTTTTTTTTTTTTTGTTTTGTTAAATGATTAATTCCAAGTATTCACATAAACACATTTCTAGATTCAAAACATAATTTAATAATACCAAAAATTTAATCAAAAAAAAAATGTTCCAAAAAATTGAAAAATGACAGATTCAACTCTGGGTTTATTTTTGGAACCTTTTCACAAATAGAGCAGAGAAACGAAAATTTTTTTTTCATATTTTTAATATCTTGTGGTACTCTCAAAAAATCTTTTTCAGTAATGTTCTCCAAATTAAAATTTTTAAAAATGGTAAAATTTACCTACTTGCTTAAAAAAAAATAATATTTTTTGAAATAACCAAAACTTATACGTTATAAGAAAAACAATATCAAGTAAGTGCAAGAATTTTTAAAAATTATTGTTTCAAACTATTTTCTTTCATTAAAAATTAAAAGAGACTTCTTTATACATTTTAATCAACAACATTAACGAAATTAATAATTGTACAACCAAAACTAATTAAACACACATAAACAAACAAACATTTAATTATAATAATAATAATCCTCCAAGATTTTAATAGATTGGTCAATGAAGCCACCAACAGTTACTGAAATCAAAACAATTAGACAATATCAAGAAGATTTTCAAAATATTGTTTCAAATTATTTAAATAGTGTTGATCTAAATCTTTTAACTAATACGTTTTATCAAATAATGAAAATTATAACTATCCAACAATTTAATAATTTTTCAAATTTTGAAAACCTAAAAATTTTTCTTCGAAAAATACCGATTCATTTATCATACCACATTGGGATATATTTTCGTAATTTACAAATGTTTCAATATAAATTTAATATTTTATTATTTCGGATTTTACATTGGGAAATTGATGAATTCATTTCAAATTGGCTAATTGAATTTATCAATTATTATTGCGAAAGGGGGAATTATCAAGATTTATTAGGATTATTAACATTAAAATTTCGAAATGTTTTTCTGCAATTATTTGATGCCAAATTGAAATTAGGTGCATTTCCATTTATCAAATTTGTTTTATTGGGTATCACCGTTTCACCATTTTTATTTCATTTAATTATTAAAGATTATTATAAATTATTAAAAAGCTTGGAAAACTCCAAAGATCTTCAACATAAAAAATTTTTTAAAACATTGTTATTGTTAATAAACTGTTTAATTTACAAATTTAGAGGGTTTCCTGAATTATACGAACCCTTTGTTTATTTTTTGAATAAATATGAAAAACCTACAGAAAGGAGAATGAAAGAAATATGGGAAAATAATTCATGGTTTAAATCTTTTGATAATCAATCTTTAAGTAAAGTGTATGATTACTCTGAAAATTTTATTGAGCAAGAAAGATCTGTGGAAGGCGTAGGTTTAAAAAATTTAGGCAACACTTGTTTTATCAATGCATTTATACAGAGTTTATTTTTATTGAAATCTTTCAGAAACGAATTATTAAAACTTAATTTATCAAATAAAAAGAATAAAAATAAAAATAATTTTAATCCAAATCAGATACAGAGCGAGAATGACAACGATAATGAGAATGAGAATGAGAATGAGAGCGATAGCGAGGGTGAGAATGAGAATATAAATAATTATTACAGTGAAAATAATAAAAACATCATAATTAATCAAGAATTACAAAAAATTTTCGCTTATTTGTTACTATCAAAAAGAGCTGCAATTTCTATAACACCCTTTCTTGAAAAGTTGCCAAATCGTTATGCTAATAGAACACAGCAAGATTCTTCTGAATTTGGCATTTTTTTACTTGAAAGTTTAAATGAAACAATAAGGAAAAAATATTTTGGTGGGATACAAGAGATGAGTATAATATGTTCAGAATGTAATAATATAACAAAAAAAAAAGAAGAATTTATTCAATTAATGCTACCTTTACCACAACCTGGATCGGGATCGGGATCGGGATCGGGATCGGAATCAGAATCAGAATCCAAATTGTTATCCAAATCAAAACCCAATAAAAAAAAGATACCAACAATTCAACAGCTGTTAAAAGAATTGTCAAAACCTGAAATTCTAGATGGCGATGATATGTATTTTTGTTCAAAGTGTAATAAAAAATGTGTTGCCACGAGAAAAAACCAAATAACAAAATACCCAAGATATCTTTTCATTACTTTAAATAGATTCATTTTTAACAAAAAAACTTTATCTATTGAAAAAAATTTGTCAGAAATATTACCTGAAGAAAATTTCCAATTTGACAAGGTTAATCTAACTTTTTCATCTGCAATAATTCATTCAGGCTATTCATCAAATTCTGGTCATTATTTCACATATGGTAAAAATAAAAATTGGGTATTGTTTAATGATAGTTTAGTAAAACCAACTTCTTTTGAAAAGTTGAAATCCGTTCAAAAATTCTTTTCTTATGACACCCCATATATTTATTTTTATAAAACTAATCAAATGATCGAAGAAGAAGAGAAAAAAGAAGAAACCAATGAAAAAGTGATTAACAAAGATTTACTAAATGTAATTACACGAGATAATCAATTATTTTTAAAGCAAATTCAAGATCAAACGAATAAAAAAAAATTATTTTCTACAACTTCTTTAAAAAAATAATATCACCAATTAATATTGGCGATGATAATTATAATCTAATATATTTAATTAATATTAATGCTTATAATAAACACAAAATATTTTTAATTTTTATGATAATGTAATTATTAGTAATATTGAATTTACATATTAATTTATTTTTTACTTTTATTCAAAAAAAAAAAAACAGTTTTGTTTATAAATCATTTTAGATTCAAAATTCGCATGTTTGCATAGAGTAAATTAAATTATTTAGTTTTTTTTTGATAAAAGTTTGAAACTTATTTTAATAAAAAAACATAATTAACAGAAAAACTTTGGAAATAGTTTGTAAATGGATTTAAGTACTTTGAATCTTTTTATTTTCTCAAATTAAGATCTTTTATTTACTATCTTAAAATAATACCATCCATTAGGAGATTTACAGAAAATAAATAAAAGTAAAGAAAAAAAATAATTAATTGAAATAAAAAATCGATTTTTAAAAAGAAATTTGAGCAATTCAGAAAACATATAAATAGTATTTAAGCAATTTATTTTTTTTCAGTTTCGAACTTGTAAAAAATTTTTTGGTAAAGGAATTTTTTTTTTTGAAAAAGTAATTAATAAATTTTTTTTTTATTTATTTAATTTCTTGTTGAAGAGAGGTAATTCAATAAAATTACTTCCTATTTGTCATTAGGTTTTTATTTTTTTTTCGAGAAATAAAAAGAAAATCTATTTAGTTTTTGAATCAAATCTCAAATTAAAAAAAAATGGCCTTTAGCTTTTCCAGAATTTATAAGAATTGAGTAAAATGAAAGATTTTATCTCTATTCTTTTGAATTCTGGAAAAGTTTTGTTAACTTTTACTGAGTTTTCTGTTTATTTGGAAAATCCATGGATTTTCGTTAGGTTTTCTTGAGTTTTCTATTTATTTGTGAAGTGTTCTAGGTTTTTTTTAATTTTTGAAATAAAACCAAAAATTTCAAAAATTTTCTTTTTATTTACCAAATAAGAAAAAACCTAACGAAAATCTATTGATTTTCCAAATAAATAGAAACCTCAAGAAAATCATTATTAGGAATTTTTTTTTTAATTTAAGAAATAAACAGAAAATTTCAAAAATTTTTGGTTTTATTCTTAGATTAAAAAAAACCTAGGTATTTGCCAGGCACGCTATGTCATTCTATAGTACTTTTTAAAACTCTAAACTTAGCTTTATAGTTTTTTATCCTAACTATAATTTAGGTATTTAAAAAATAACATTATTTTGTGATCTTTCTAATTTTTTTTTACAATTGGATTTCTATTTGAAAAAATCATTTAAATTTTTCAATTTTATCAATTTAGTTCTAAATTTCAACTGATCCAAAACAATTGATGGAATTGAAAATTTTTTTGTTGAAATTTGAAACGAGGAAATTCTACCAAAAAAATGAAAATAATGTAAATGTTGAAAAGCCCATCATAATATTATAGGTTCATTTTTTTCTAAAACTTATTTAACTTGTTTTATGATGAATAATTGATGTATTGAATTACCAACATTTTCTTTTAGATAAGAAAAAAGATAAAAAAATAAAAATAAATAAATATAAAAAAATAATAATAAACTAATAATTTTTTTTTTATTACAAAAATAAATATTTCAAATAATTATTATTATTTTAATTAATTATTTTTTTTTAAAAATTTCAAAATTTAATACAACTTTTTATTATTTCGAGTGGTGAATTGGTTATCCTTTTTTAATAATATTAAATATTTGTTTGGCCATTCATCAGAAAGGTCTTCAATTTTAGTTCTTATTTCTGAAACATCCATTTTAAGTTCTTTTTTTTCGATCCATTGCTTTGTTAATTTAATTGGTATTTTTTTAGTTTTTGAAATTTTGTCTTTACTTTTATTATTATTTGAATTGATAATCTGAGCACAGTTGTTTTTAAATTTTGATAACCAGTTTCTTTTTAAACAAACCTTATTCCAAAATTTTGGAATAGTTTCTTCAATTTCTTCAATGGAATCTTTTAGCTGGTTTCCTATTATAATATCCTTTTCCAAGATTTCTCTTCCATCCAAAATTTTAACACATGTTTCCATTTGCCTATCATTTGCACTGTTGCCCATCATACTATTATTTTTTTGATGATAACTATTCGTCCTATTAATATTATTACCATGATTATTATGGTTAAAAAGCGTATTTTGTTTTCTCGTCACCAGGCATGAAATGGCTAGTTCTCTTGAATTTGGGATTGAAGAAATTGGGTTTCCAGAGATCATCAATTCCTTTAACCGAATAAACTTATGAAAAACATACAACTGCGAAAATTTCTCGATCAAATTATTTTTGAGATCAACAATCTTTAGATTTGGTACATTTTCTAACCAAGAGATATCTTTGATTTTGTTTCCTCTCAAGCAAAGGACTTCAATGTTCCCAAATTCCCAAGAATTTACCGATTTGATTGAACTGAGCAAATTATAACTCAAATCAACTTTCCTTAGCAACGGGTTCAAATTTAAATTTGCAATCTGTGGGATTGAGTTGTGCTGTAAATCTAAATTTGTTAAGGACTTTATTGATTTGATCGTTGACGGTATTTCTTGAAGGTTCGCCTTGATGGCCCTTAGCGTGTTCAATTTACAAACACTTTTCTTGGGATTTTCGTTTTTTTTATTTTTTTTCTTATTTGCCTTTTTTCTGTTCAATGGAGAAACATAAAGATTCTGCTCTCCTTTAACAGTTAACAATTCGTTGAAGTCAATTCCGTTGATATTTGAGACGAACTTCACTTCTTCTAATTGGTGGTATATTAAATGCTGAAGATCAAAGATTAAACTTAGATCGCAATTTGTGATTTGCAACTTTTTAATATTTGAAAACAATTTCCCAATCTGTAAGGGCGATTCTTGGATCCCCTGTTCTAATTTTAACCATTGAACGTGTTTTAAATAATAAACCAATTCACCCGCTAATTGTTCCTCATTTAGCATTTGCTGTTTTTTTTGTTTTTGTTTTTGTTTCTGATTCTGTTTTTTTGTTTGATTTTGTTTTTGTTTTTGTTTTTGGATGCTTTTTTGTTTTGTTAAAGGTACTATGGGACGAACATTTCCTAACCTTGATGTAAAAAAAAATAAACGAAAGTTCGAGAGACGAAGTGCAGTCTGCCCTTTAAATATCTCTTCAGATCTCTTTTGAAATGTTAAGTGAAGACTTGACATAAACTCTTCTTGATTTAGAACAGTTGTAGATGTTCGTGAATCATATTCTTCAAGTTTTGTTGAATTCATCCTCAGGATTATCTTATTAGCCGAATAAATGGATTTGGCTGAGCAAAAAGAAGAGTTATAGTGATACAAGATTTGTTTAAAAAATGATTAATTGGGATTTTTCAATTTGTTTTCAGTAACCAAAAAAGTACTAAAATAATTTTTATTGTTTGAAAAATTGTTAAAATAGAAGGTTTTACAAAATTTGAAGTTGAATTTATTTGGATACTAAGTGAATTCTTTATTATTCCCTTTTGAAATGAAAAAGTTGGGAAAATTTTCAGTTTAGGGACTAGTAACCATAAAAAAAATCTTCAAGTATTTTTAATAGTAAATTATAAAAACTTTTACTTGTACTGTAATTGAAAAATAAAATAAAAATATGATTATCTGAAGACCAGACTTATTTTTAAAGATTTTCGGAACTGAATTATTGGGATTAATATTATATATAAATATATATATATATATACATATATATTATTTGATTATTGAAGAGAGATGATTCTACTAAATTACTCCCTGTTTGTTGTTAGGTTTTTTTTTTTTTTTTTTTGAGAAATAAACGGACAATTTATTTAATTTTCGGTTTATTTCTCAAATTAAATAAATGAAAAAAAATTTTTTGGATTTTCTTAAGTTTTCTGTTTATTTGTGAAGTGTTCTAGGTTGTTTTTACTTTTTGAAATAAATAGAAAATTGTAAAAAATTTTCGGTTTATTTCAAAAAGTACAAAAAACCTAACGAAAATCAATATATTTTACAAATATAACGGAAAACCCCAAGAAAACTGCTCTTAAGTTTTTTTTACTTTTTGAAATGTAAAGAAAATACATTTAATTTCGTTATCATTTTAAAAATTAAAAAATTCCTAGGTACTATACAGCACTTGAAACACTCTATGGCACGCTTTACCACTCAATTAAACTCTAAATTCATTTTATTTAAAATTTATCATAGTCATAATGTAGGTAAGATTATAATTCAAAGGATATCTTTTATTTAAAAAATGAAAAGAGAAAATTTTTATTTCTAAACTAAGACAAAAAAAAGCGAAAGAGAAGTAAGAAATATAATTGAGAGTCAAAAAAATAATAAAACCAAACGAAAAAACTTGATTAAAGAGTTATTTTTTGGACCCCGAGTATTAACTTGGCTTCGTCTTTATTTCCTTTTATATGGAATTTTTTTTTGATAAAATATTATTTTAATAAATAGATTTATATATTTGAAAAACTATAGTTCAAACGACATTGGTTACTTTATTTAATTTTAATTTAGAACTTTATTAATAGTTTACAAAATTAAAGTACCGAATATTTTCGAAGAGGGATTTATTTTATAAAACTTCTTTTAAGTTGGTTTGATTTTTTTTTTTTTTTGATTTTTTTATTTTTTTGCAGTCTTCACATATCTTATTTTAGTAAAATCCAAAATAAACTCTTTTTCAAATAAAAGGGCACAAAATTTTTTAAGAATTATTCATAAATGAATCAAATTAATTGTAATATCATTCCAAAATCTAAGAAACGCTTTAAAACATAAAAAAACACTCAACCGAATCTTTAAAACACATTAAAACAAAACAATAAAAATTAAAATTTAATATTTTAAAAATTGGTTTGCCCTTTTATTTGAAATGAGAAATCTTGTTTTGTAAATTGTAATGAAAAAAAATATAAACCCAATTAAAACCTTTGAACAAGGTGAATTGGGAAAAAGTTCTTTACATTTTATTGATAATTCTTTAAAGAACACTTTTGTTCTTTAAAATCTCATTTCCAAGATAAAGCCTGCAATTCATCTGGTATTTTGTTGGAATGTTTTTTCTTTATTTCTCTTTTCTTTGTTCCATGCATCAAACCAATAATAGTCTTTCTTAATTCCTATTTCTACATCATTCGAAATCAAACTTAAACTGTTTCCATTTATACACAGGTAGATTATTACCAAATTGGTTTCTTCTTATCTTGCTTTTTCATTTTCCAACTGTTCAATATCCATAAAACAAAAAAAGCGAAAAATGAAAAAATGAATAATTTAAATGAAAATCACCAATAAGTAATTATCGTATAAACAATCAATTTCGATGGTATTGATGATTTGAGAGGTGTGCCCTTTTATTTGAAAAATATTTTATATATTACCGACCCAAATCAAAAATATAGTTCATTAATAACTCAATAGATTAAGTGGAAAGTTCAATTCCATTCTTTTCAATTGATTTCAAATTACATTAGTTGTCTTGATTACATTATGTTTAAGTTCAGTTCATTTTTTTCAGATCCATAAGTTAAATTCATTTTAACTTCGATCTAATTATGAAAAATTTTATCAATTCTTATATTTTTTTTGTATTTTTTTTACCTTCCATAAAAACCTAAAAAACAACAAGTCGAGGAACTCGAACAATGAAAAAAGGCAATTGGGAATAGGTAGAACATTATAAAAATGAGAAAAATATCTAACTTTTTTTTTTATTATTTTTTATATGTTTAAAATACTATAAAAAACTATTTTCAAATTATTATAAAAAAAAATTATTAAATTTGAAGAAATAAAAAATCTTTTTTTCGATGAAAAAATGCTGAAAAAAACTTTTAAAAAAAAAATATCAAGTTTTAGAAAAAATTAGTAAAAATAATCGACATAATTCTAAAAAAAATATCAATTATTATTTTAAACTTGAAAAAAATATATCCTTATTCAAAGAATAGTTTCAAATCACTTTATCCATTCTTTTCTATTGAACACAAAAATATAACATCGACTATTCAAAATTTCACAGGATACTTTTTTTAATACTTTGAAAAATTCAACTTATAACTTAAAAAATAATCAAAATGTGATTCGTTTTAATAAATAATTAATAACACATTCTAAACAATTATTTGAGTGGGTTAGTAATAATCCAAAGACTAAATGTATCAATAGAAATTTACAAAATTAAGAAATATTTTCAAACAAATAAAATTATTTGAAATTAATAATTTTAATAAAAAAAAATTACTAAATTTATTAAATACCATTATTAAATAATAATATTTTGTTATTTATACTCTGAATAATTAAAGTAAAAATTATACACAGGTAGGACGTAATAGCATTTAAATGAGTTAAATTCAACGAAAATTCACGTTTTTGCGTTTGTTTAGGAGTTTTTTCGTGTAAAACGCGTAAAAGGCGTTTTATTGGGGATTTTTTAAACCCCAAAAATAGTTAAAGTGTTTTTCTGTTTAAAACTTTTAAAATTTTTAAACGCTTTAAACGCTTTGAAAAAAAATCTGTATTTGGATGTGAAGAAAAGAAGGGCAATTTTCACTTTTTTACCAATTCCAAGTTCGATCAGATCACATTTTTTTGTATTGGAAAACATACCCTTATATTCGATGAAATACTGACCAATTGAAATTTAAATGTAATAATTTTCTTAATTCATAAAGTTAAAATTAACAGTTTCAAACTTAAGACAAAATATGAAAAAAATGATTTATCATTAGAATTCTTATAAGGTATTTATGAAGTATAAATTGAAAAAATACAAAATCTATAACTTATTAACAATTGTAAAAAAAAAATCGTATCAACAAAATTTCTTTTTTCAAAGTTTTTTCCAATCGTATTAATTTTCTTTGCCGAAACCCTTATTACTATCCTAAAAATTTTTTTCTGTGCTTTATAATTTTTATTGATCACAAAAATTTTTTTAAAAAGGAAAAATTATTCCCTTAAAAAAATTTTTTTAAGGGAATTTCTAACTTGTGAAATGTCATCAGTAATTTTTTTCAACACATGAAATCATATTTTCTTTTATGAGTGAGACAATTAAATTCCTAATTTTTTGGAGATGGATTTTGAATTAAAAAAAATTTTTTTTTCTATTCTACCCATTCTCACCAATCTTTATTTCTTAACAGTTATTTGTTACGTGAGCAATATTGTCTTTTTGTCAAAAAAATTTTTCATTTTTTATTCTTTACTTATTATAAAAATTTTTTCAAAAAAAAAAATTGTTGCTTTTTTAACCAAAACACTGCTTTATAGGTTTTTTGAAAAAATATTTTTTGTTTGGTTGTAAACACAAATTCAAATTTTGTTGTAACAGAGGTAATAAGTCCTTTCATATTTTAATTTAACTTTTTCGAATTAAAATATTACTTCTTTAGTAAATCCACCCATTCTATCTTATTGGTTATTTACTCCAACATAATATGGGAAACTGATGAACCAACAAAGAGAAAATATTATTCGACAATCTATGTCACTGATTTAAACCAAACTTTTTGAGAAATTTACTTTCAATAACAAGTATTATTTTTTTTTTATTTTTACTATTGTTTTTTTATGATCGATCAAAAATTTTATTTTCGAAAAGTATTTGATTATAACAAAATAATTTTTATTTGTAAATTTTAGGATTAATTAAATTTTTTGGTCACAGGCCAAATTAAATAAATAAAATAAATCATTCTATTACATTATTTTAATTTGAAATTTTATTTCTTTATTTTCAGTTCCAATAATTAAAATTATTTTGAGATGTATTAAGAGAAATAAAGAAATCTCAAAATTAAACGCGAATTTTCGTAAAAAAACTCTTTATTCTACGCGGTCGCAACGCGTGGAATTCGCGGTTTTTTTTTAGTTTTCCCGTTTAAAAAATTGTCCTACCTGTGTACTGAATCTTTTATATTTCAATAATTTTTTTTTTTTTTTTTTTTTTTTTACTTTTTGACGAAAATCTCATAATGCCATATTTGTTAAAGTAGTATTTTAAAATAAGATTAAAAAAAATAGTCAATCAAAAAATAAAAAAACCAAAATTATTGAATTATTTTTGATTGTTTGTTAATTTAAATATTTTGTATAATAATTTTCAATAAATATTTTATATTTCATCTATTCATTCACTTACGATTTGAATTAAAGTTTCTGTTTTTTGAATTATAATTGTTATTTCGCAATGGAGTCAACAATTTGGGAGTTTTTCTATAATTATTTAATGAGACCATTGGTGAAAGCAACTGATTACCAAATAAACTACGGCCACCGAATTTTTGAACAAGCTTAATTCCGGCCTGCGACATTTTATTAACATTATTCCCATTTCCATTGTTTCTCAAATTATGGTTATTATTGCTTAATGATCTTAATTGTTTCCTTTTTTTTAAATTTGCTTTAGCTTTTTTTGACATTTCAAGTGCTGCCTTTTCGCCAATTTCTAATTTAGGAATTTGAAATCGTGCTTTACCACTCAGTTGCTTAATTATCGTTTCCGATTTTGTTTTGTTTTTCTTTTTGTTAGTATCAATCCGAACAGGTAAACTCGCAATTTTCCCCCAAGTCATTATTGGGATATCATCCTCTCTTCTAGGTGTCGCAACAAATCCATACCCTTGTACTTTCGGCGTCTCCTCAATTTCAGAAAGTGTTGAAATTTCAGATGAAACCGAAGAAGAATCATCAATTTCTTCAGTATTAACACGCGTATTTGTATGGGAGATCACCCTAGCCGGCCTTTTAAATGTCCCTATTGTATTTTGATTTGTTCTATTAATACGAGTTAAAAATATTAAAACATGAAAATAAAAATTGAAAAGTTGTTAAAAAAAAAAAATTAATTGGAAAAGAATTGGGAATGATTATAAATTATTGAATAAAGAAGTTTTTATTATTCGTAAGCCACATTTAATCATTTATTTTATCTCTCTTTTCCCTTTCCTTTTCTTTTCTTTTCTTAATGGATATTTAAAGTTTTATTATGTTGTTATCCCTCGACACCCTTTTTTTTTCTTTTTCTCTTTCTCTGTTTCCTTCCATAAATAAACCATTTTCCGGTCAAAGAGGTCATTTGTAATTGAGTGAAATTGCATTTGTTTAAAGGGTTTGAATGGATATTAGAAGTAAAATATTATTTAGAAAATTTCAAAATTGAAATCAATTTGAATCATTTTGCTTTTTTTTTTTTTTTTTTATTTTTTGAACTAATTGTTTTTTATTTACTTACGTAAATGATATAGTCACTTGGTAAAAAAGTGTTATTCTATTATTACTGAAACCGTGAAAATGATGGTAGAAAAATCATATTTATTTCTATTGAAATTATATTTGGATCTTTAATTGGGGATCAAAATGAACACTCTTGTTTTTTTCAATGGAACAAAGAATTTTTGTTTTTCAATTTTTAAGAAAATATTTGATTTATCAGATTTACTTCACACAGATATCAAACATTCACTGCTGTTTATTATTCTACTTAATTTAAATTTGTTATTTAAAGGTAAATTATAAAAAATAATTCATATTTTGAAAATAGTATTCTTTGACAGAAACAAAGTTTTTATATATATATATGTGTGTGTGTGTGTGTGTATCTTGATTCAAATGTAATTTTCAGATTTAAAAGTGTATATTTTTTTATTTCAAAGTTATTTCACTTTGCCTAAATGCTATTTTTATTTTCATGGATTGATTACTTAAAAACCTCTTTTCTCAAATGAAAAAATTTCTTTCTCTCTTTTCCACTGATATTTTTAAACACTTTTTCTTTTTTTTTCTTTTTATGGAAAAATAGGAATTGAACTTCTTTCTCTTCAAATAAAATCAATTGATCTTTTTTCTTTATTTTTTTTTTTTCATTTTTTGGAAATATTTAAATGAACATATTTTTTGAATTATATACCTGAGCAATTGATTCAATCTGTACTAATATTTAACTTAATTTGGTTTTGTCAATTAACGAATAGCTCCACTAACAAAGATTATTTTTTATTAAATAGCAAAAAAAAAAATACCCCACTTTTTCTGAAATACCATAAACTTTTAAACACAAAATTGACTGACCAAATGAAAGGAATCAATATATTGAATTTAAGTAAGGTGTAAAAATAGCAATTTTTTAACTAGAACACCTTTTGGTGTTAGACGAGTATTCAACAAGACCGGGTTCATCGAGATGATTTTAAAAATACTTTTTAAAATATAATAAAATAATTTTTGATTGAATTTCTCTACTTTTAACTTTTCATTAAAATCGACTCATGGTAATAGATTTGAAGTAACATGACCAATAAACTCAAATAATGGAGTTTTATCTCATTACTGGCCTTATTCAAACAAAAATACTACAGCCTTGAAGATTTTTATATTTTCTACGAATTTAGAGCAAGAAATTTCAAAATTTTTTGGTAGGTGTTGTTTAAATTTAAAGTCATTTCACCGATAATTTTAAGCTACACAAGTGTAAAAAATGATACTGTAATTTTCAAAGTTTTTTTAATAAAATTGTGATTTTTTCATTAACAATGATACTTTTACAGTGTGCCCACAAAGGTTCAGGAAACTTGACAGTATATTTGATGTATTTAGTAACATTCTATTGTCTTTATAAAAAGAAAAGAAGTGGTTTGTGGGTAGAAACGAACATTTGAAAATCGAAAATAATTTTTTCAAATTCAAAACAAACCCAAACATCTGTAATTGTTTAAAAAAATGGAATTTTTTGTCATTTAAAAACATCAAATAAATTGGCAAGATTCCCCTCTCTCCTGTGCGCCTTGTGGAAAAGGTTTCTTCTTTAAGGGACTAGTCTTATTAAATTATTTTACCTAAATTTAATAGAGATTGAGAGAAAATTTTTTGTCAATTACTTAGATTTGAAAGACCCCTTGTATTTTCATATTAAACTTATTTCTAGATAAAGAATCCTTATTTAGAAATTGGTCAAAAAAAAAATAATAGAGACTAGTTCCTTAATGAAAAACAGAAAATTTATCAAAAAAAGTTTTATAATTAATACATTATTTTTTACACTTTTGTAAATAATTGCCTCGGTGAATTAAAAAAGAAATACAATTCTTAGCAATTTTTTTGTTACTTGTTGGTGTATTTTTACACCTTTTGGTGTTAATTTTGATTTTTACAGCTTTTGGTGGGCTATGATTATGAGTCAGTAAAGCGAGCATTCATGTAATAATTTAATTTTTCAAAATCTGTATTTATGGTTTTGTGTTAAAATTCCTTCAGAGTTTTTTGTAAAAAAAATCAAAGAAAAATCAACACACAACAAGAAGGGTTTGTTTTGAAATCTCACTGATCAATTTAATCAGTGAAAAAGTAAAATTAATTCAGAAAAATGATTGTATCTCTTTGAAGATAATGAGAATGTTTTCAACTTATTTTCTACAGACACTTTTAAGAGTTACACTTACCAACCAATTTCGTTGTCTTATTTTTGATTTTCAAAATAGACTTTCCTCTTTCTTCCACAAGCGTAATAAATTAAAAAAATAAAAAAAATGCTAAAATCAGAAAGATTTCTTTAGTTGTAATCTTTATGTTGTTACTTACCCTTTTGGAACAAACATTAATTCATTTTTGGCTTTGTAAGACCAAGTCAAAAGGTGTGGACCATTTTCACGTTTCTGCATTTTTTTATTGAGCTCTTCTGACTCCTTTAACCATTTGTGATTCGCTTTAAATTTTTTACGATCCTTTTCTGATATTTCTTCAAAAGAATAATTGTCTTCGCTTGTATAGGTAGATAGGTATTCGTCAAGTGAAAGATTGGTATTGATTTTTTTATTTTCTGATGTTTGTGTTGAGTCTTGTTCTGTGTTTGTTTCGATTCCTTCTAAATTGTTAATAAACTCTTGGTATTGTTTTTTTAGAGATTCCAGATCAGGAAAATAGTCACGACCAATTATTTTAGACATGCCCTCAAGATACTCTTCTTCAGTGAGAACCTTTTGTTTTGGTTTGATCCTTTTCTTTGTTTTTTTTTCTTTGTCATGTAAAATTACGGATTTTGAGTTATCTTTTTTAAGAATTACAGCAAATTCACCACTCATGCTTGTACAAAAAGTTTTTACGATTAATAATTTTTTTTAAAAAAATGATTCTTTATGGTTATAAACTTTATTTTTACAGAAATAGAGTGATTATCTATCTATTGCCTTAGTCTAGTAATACATGTAAATTCATCATATATTTCAGATTTAATATGCTGTATTTATTTTGAAATCATAAGCCCTTTTGCTCTTCATACTAATTATTTAGTTTTATAAAAAGTTTAATTCAATTTTTTCAACTCAGGGTTACTTTGAGTAAAAATATAATTTTTAATTTTGGCAAGGGGTAGTATTTGAAGAAAATTTAGACTTGTTCTTGTGGATCTAAAAAAATCATTTGGCTTACATTTTAATTACTAGATACCACATTTGCGAATCATAAAGTTTCACAATTTATAATATATATTTCTATTATTACTATATAATGAACTGAACCCATATATAAAATTTAAATTGGACTGTTCTTCATCCTAGTCTCTGCTTTCGTCTTTCTTTTGATGTTTTTTTTTCTCAAATTTTTTCATATCATTTTATAATTGTAAAAGATTATATATTAGATTAAAATATTTATGAAAAGTTCTTTTATTTGTTTTGAAAAAATAAAATAATATCAATTATTTAGTAATAAAAATCATATTTTCCTGCGTGCTTATCCCCCATACACAAATAATTTAATTCAGGATAAAAACATCAATTGAATTACCAAAATAAAAAAAAAAAAAACAATAATTTATATTATTCCTTTTATTTTTCTCTTGTAAAAAAGTTTTAAATATATAAAAAATTATGCTGCATTTTTCAGATCTACATCACTTGATATATTTCTTCTAATATACTTTTTTTTAATCTGATTATAATTATAAAGTAGAATTATACTCTCTAAGCCATTCTACTTTTTTAGGTTTTTAGTTTATTTAAAAAATCAAAAGATTTTATGAAGAAATTAGAAAACTTGATGATATGTTAGGTACTAAGTTGTTATTCTCGTAGACTTATATTTTCATTTTCTGAAATATAAACTTAAAATCTAGATTTGAGGATTATCAATTAATGAAAATAATTTCATACTGTCTTTGTTTATAATAAATTTATTGAATTTTATTATTTTTAATTTGTTGAGAAATATTAATCTAATCGATATCCAGGTAAGTTGGGTTTATGTATTTTAAAATATATTTATTAAAATCAATATTCAAAAATAGTATTTAAATATATAAAATCTTTAAATACCATTTTTCAAATGTTAATAATAATTCAATTTATTTCGAAGTATTGTATTATATAAATAAAATATTTTAATTTTTCTAATATCCATCATATCTGATATTTTTGAGAGGTGAAAATTGAGTGGTGATTATTTCCTTTTTGATTGAAAAAACCGTTTTCATAACTTCTTTAATCTCAGAAAATTTTCAAATAGTATTAATAACATTTAAATTAATTGTTAAAAAAATCATTTGTGTACTTACTATATTTCCCTTTTTTTATTGGAATTAGTTCTACATTGTTTTCACAAAAAAAAGTGCTTTATTTATTTTTTTCATTGTTTGAAAATATTTCAACAAACATATTTAGAAATAAATACCATAGTCATAAATTCAATTGGTATTAATATTAAACTAAATTTTTTATTGTCAATTAACGAATACCCTAACTAACAAAGATGATTTTTTATAAAATTTAAAAAAAAATGACTTACTTTTTTGATAATGCCTTCTCGTAATAATCGAAGGACAGATACCATAAAAAAGTGGATGATATTTCTATTGTTTCTTTCTGTATATATTGTTAATAAAAAGTATAAAATCTATTTCATTTTTTTTATTTCATGCCTTGTAATATCTATTTAAGCGATTATTAATTATTCTGAAAATGTAAATTGTTGAACTTAATGGATAATTTAAATACCCTTGATTGATAAATTATGTTTTATAATTTTATATTATTGAAAATATTTTTGTGGAGTACTCCAAATACTGTAGAGTGCATATGATTTTCTTAAGATTTTCTATTTTATCTGAAAAATCAATTGATTTTACAAATAAACAGAAAAATCAAGAAAAGCTAACGGCGGTTTTACAGAATTCAAAAGAATTGAGTAAAATCAAATATTTTACTTAATCCTTTTAAACTCTGGAAAACATAATGGTCAAAAGGTGAACTTTGAATATTCACTTTTTAATGAAAAATTCAATAAATAATAAGAAAAATAATTTCTTTTGCTGAAAAAATGGAAAGAAAAAATAGATCTAAATTTTAATATTTTCCTTTTTGGTGTTTCTGAGAAGATTAAAATGGCTTAAAACGTTATGTATCTATAAAATAAGAAAGTATAGAATATCACCAATAACATTTTTTATTGGTTTGCCCTTTTAACACGAAAAAAAGGTTCCCTTAATGTTAATTTTAATTCAATTGTATTTTCAACTGAAATTTTTTCTCAATTATACTCAGGATCGTTCATAATATGTGTAAAAATAGGAAATTCACTTTACCAAAAAGAAAACCAATCTTTGATAAGATTATTTTTATAAAGATGTTTTTTTAATCTTATTTGTTCCAAATAACAATATTTGTGATCTTCTTTCAACAATAAATTTTTTTCTGCAAAATGCTATCTTTATTAAAATCTAAAATTTAACCCAACAAACGTCAAAAATTTTCTTACTGAATATTATTATTTTTAAAATTTAATTTTAAATATTGATGAATAATAAAATATAAATAAAAAATATAAATAAAAATAAAAATAAAAAAGAAAAAAATAAAATATATAAAAGTAAACTTGTATCCTTAATAAATAGTCAAAAATAAATTAATCAAAAAATATGATTTATATTAATTCTGTGATATTTCCATATCAAATTTTATACATTTTTTTGAAACTAATTCTAGATTATTTAATAGCCAACTATGGAATAAGCTATTTGATTCTGAATATCCCCACCATTTACGAATAATTTTACGTACTATATTTTGTTTAATATGTAAATGTTCAAGTTTATTTAAAAAGTTTATTGAAATTATTGAAATTCTTAATTCTGAATTTGGGTCATCTATTCCAATAAGATCGCCTATTATTTCAATAACATGCTTTCTACCTTTCTCATTATCACAAACATGTTCTAGAGTATTTAACAAGATTGATATAACAAATTCAGTCATGTGTGGATTGTTAATAAGAAATTTTTTAAAGGATTTCCTATATGATGTTGAGTTGATTTGTCTTTCTACGATTTGTTGTAAAAAGGATCTCCAATGAAATAATTTTTGAGTTGTAAATGTAATCGGAATATTTTTTTCTTTTTCTTGATCTTTATCCTTTTTCTTGTCCTTGTCCTTATCCTCGTTTTCTTTTTCAACTTTATTTTCTTTTTCATTTTCATTTTCATTTTTATTCTCAATAGTAACGATTTTACAATTTGTTAAAATTATTTCAAATAATTGTACTAATGGGTAAAAGAATTTTTTAATTTTCCTTTCTTGTTGATTAATTTTTTGGTTTCTCAATTTCATTGATTTTTTTCTTTGCCTGGAGTAATCGGAAATATCATAATTATTATAATATGATCCATAATTATCATCATATATATTAAATTTCGAAATTTTTTTTTGATAGCCAGTGTTGATTTGATTTTTGATAATTTGAGGATAGTTTGTAATAAAATAAGAAGATAAAAACTGTAATAGTTTTTCTTGAATTATCAAATAATTAATTTCATCATTTCCTATTGATCCAAAGGTATAAATGATATAAAAATACCAATTCATTCCCTTTCCGTAAATAATTAGTTCTTCGTTAATATTGACTTTAATAAAATTTAGGAATCTAATCAAAATTGATTTTGGAATTAATTCTTCTGTAATGTCATTTTGATTCTCATTTAAGATGATTTCTTTCTGATTTTCATTTTGATCTTTGATTTTTTCGTCTTTGTCATTATAATTGTTTTCAATTTCATTAATACCACCATTTTTGTTTTGCACATTTTCCATATTTTTACGATTACATTTTCCACTTTTTCTAATTTTAGTTTTAAAATAATTGAGTTTTTCAATTTTTGATATCGAATTCATGGCAGATTTTATACATTTGACAAATCCTTCTTTCATTAATTCACTTGGGCTATGAATCAAAATACTTGGCAATAATGATTTTTCTTTAATTAATTTTTTTAAAAACCATTTACTCCCCAACGATGATTGGTCATATAATTGTGAAAGGGAATCAAACCAGTTTCCAATTTCTTCTGGTGTTTGACCTCGACTAAGTATTTTTAAAATAAATAGAGTAACAAATTTGATTCTATCATAATTAAATGTTTCTTTATTAATCTTCATCAATGATTTATTCTTACTTGATTCATCGTTTTCCAAAGAAGAAGGAAATTCGTGAAGTAAATCCCAAATAAAATCTGTAAATGATTTATCATAAATATATTGTTCCAATCTAAGTGAAACTTCTTCAAATTCAATTTCTGATAGATTAAATATATCTGCGTTTATCATTTCTTGTTCTTTCTTCATCTTTTTCATTTCCTGGACTTTTTTCTTTCCTTCTTCTTTTTCTTTTCCCTTTTCTCCCGTTTCTCCTTCTTCTTCATTATTATTATTATTATGACGTATTCCTTGTTCATTTTGATTTTTATTTTTTGCCTTTTCATCTTGGTCATTATTCTTCTTTTCAAGTTCATTGATATTTAATTGATCTTCGGTTATATTATCAAATTCATTATTGATTTTTAAAGAAGATGTAAAATTTTCATTACCAAAAGTTTCCTTTTTAATTTCGATTGGTTTTTTTCTTGTATAAAACAACATATAAGCATTATATTTTTTAAAATTTGATTTTTGATTTTTTTTAGAACCAAAAGTGAGCTTTGCAAGTTTTTTTATATCAAAGTTCTTTACTCTTGTATCATTAAATTCATTCCAAGTATTTTTATTTTCATCTTTTTCTTTATCATCAAGATCGTCATTGTTATTGTTCTTCGACAATTTTGGTGGCTCACGAATATATGAATAATAATGTCCATAATCTGCTGTGCCCGCATGAATTACTATTCCAGTTAATTCATATTCATAATAATCATTCCCTCTTTCTTCTAATTTTTCCAAATTTTTTCCATCATCATCATTTTCATCATCATCGTCATCGTCATCGTCATCGTCATCATCATAATTATGATCATAATTATGATCTCCATTTTCATTTTCATCATCGTTATCATCGTTATCATCATTATCATCTTTTTCATCATCATTAATATTATTTTGTTGTTTTTCGGTTATTCCTTCTAAAGTGGAATCCTTTAAATTTATTTCTAAAGGAAATCCGAAAAAAGTATTTAATTTCTTATTCTTCATTTTTTCAAAATTGAATTCAAATCTTTTTAAATGAATGATTAAATTATTTGGCAAATTTTTAATACAGCATCTTTTTAAAGCATTTACCTTTTTATTACATATGTCACAATGATATTGATTGTCGTCTTTTAATAATTCGCCTTTGATGAATAATTCTAAAGAGTCTTTTAAATTATTTGTATTTTTCACTTGTACACTTAAAGTGAAAAATGGCTCTTCTCTTTCACTAACATGATTTTTTTCTTGGCAAATAACTTGGTGAATTAAAGTCCCCCCAAATACTTGCTTTAATAAATTTTTTCTTTTTGGATCAAATTGTAAACCTTTTTCCATTCTATCAAATAGCACATTTAAAAATTCGTTAGCATCTTGCTGTTCTTGTGTGTTTATTGGATTACCATCAATATCTTTAAAAACTTTACAAAATGGCATTGTATTGTAATATTTGAGTTCCCTCTCTTTTAATTTTGAAAAAATAGTTTGAAGTTTTTCCAAGATTATTTCATCTTCAGTTAATTTCAATTTACTAGTCAACTGATTTTGATTTTGATTTTGTTGAAATGGGATATTTTTAAAGTTTTTTGCTAAAATAATTTCATTTCTAAAATGTGTAATCATAAATAATTGCTGTAATACAGAATTCATATAACAAGTGGCTCCTATTTATTGATTAATATAAATATTTTATTTTAATGTTTGGAATATATATATATATATATATAGAGAGAGAGAGAGAGGGGGGGTAAATAATTGAGTATTATTATAAAATCTTATTTAATGTTGTTTAGAATTCGGTTTAACAGTTAAATTGTAAAAATAAACAAGATTTTTTATCTGGAAAAATTAATAAAATTTAATCAAAGAATAAACAATAAAATTAACTGGAAGTCGGAGAGTTTAAACCTTCTTAAAAAGGAATTTTATAATTATAATTATAATGAGTTGTTGAATTCTACCATTTGGAAGGTACAAAAATATTTCGCAATAATTAAAAACCAAAAAAATTTATTTATTAATCAAAGATATTTAAGTTATCCATCAAGTTCAACAATTCTAAAATTCAGAACATTTACCAACTGCTTAAATAGATATTATTACGGAATAAATAAAAATTCAAATAAATTTTGTCCTTTATGTTTAAAATATGAACATAAGGAAATAATAGAAAATATTGATCACTTTTTATGGGTATGTCCTTCCTATAAAAAAGATAGATTAATTTTTCTGAAAAAGTTAAAAAAATTAAATTTTAATGAAATAATTTTAAATTATGATAGCTTAAAATTATTTTCGTTAATTAATAATCGTGAAATCTATGATTTTACGCTTAAATTTCTGAAAGGGAATTTAAGTAAAAGGGCACTTAGAGTGTAATCTACACTTCCTCCTCAATAAAAAAAATAAAAAAATAAACAAGATTTTTTTTTTCTTTTTTCGTAAATATTCAAATCAAGATCTTTGTTTTTTTTAAATTTTAGAGTTTTGTATGCAGATGATCTTATTCTTATTATGAAAGGGCCATTAATCTCTCTAAAAATTAATTTAGAAAGTATTTTTGAAATAATAAAAAGATTCGGGATGAACCCACATAATAAAAAAACCAAATATAAAAAAGAATTAAAAGATATTTTTTATCTTGGGATTTGGTTAGAAAAAAACACGCATCTTGAATATAATTTCAAAAAAGTGGAAAAGTCCTTGGAAACACTTAATCGATTGTTTCAACAAAATAAACTCAACAATGGAGTCAAAATAACTTCTTTCAAAGCTCTCATTTTAAGTCAACTTTATTATGGTCTTGAAATATTTGACTTGAAACAAAATGATTTTGAAAGAATTGATAGATTTATCAATAAATCAGTCACAAATTTCTTACAAATTAATATCCATTCACCTCGATTAATTTATAAAACTGAAGCAAAAAATTGATCTCGCTAGATTAAAAGTATACCGAAGAAAATATAAATTGATAGAAAAATTAGATTTCTTAAATTTAAAAAAATTAAAAACAATACTAAATTTTCGAAAATTGGAAAATGAAAATATTAATTGGCACACTAAGGGATTAAAATTATTAGATTTAGAATTAAAAGTTTTCGATTAACCGAATTGGAAAATTCACCTAGTTGGAAAGTTCAACAATATCTAAAAATTATAAAACAACAAAATTGCAATTTCAAACAACAAAAATATTTAAACTGGAAAGCTTCAAAAACAATTCTAAAATTTCGAAATTTTACTAATTGTTTAAATAGGTACTCTTATGTAACAAGTAAAAATAAAAATAAAAATTGTGATTTATGTAAAGAAAAGTTAAATATTGATATCATTGAAGATTTCGATCATTTTTTATGGGACTGTCCGGCCTATAAAATAAATCGAAAAATCTGGATATCTGAATTTTTTGAAAAAATAAAAAAAATTAATAATATCAGAGATATTATTAATAAAAAAGAATTCATCATATATATTATCATTAGTAAGTGATAATAAAATTTGTGATTCTTTAACAAAATTTCTAAAAAAAAGTTTAGAAATTAGGGCACACAGGAGAAAAGCAATTTTCTCTCTTCAAAAATAAAAAAAAAAAAAAAAAAAAATTTTAGAGTTTTTTTTGTTAATGTAGTTCGACTTGATGTTAAAATAAATTAAAAAATTATGGTTTTTAAAAATTATTTTTTGTTTTCTCTTGTTGTGTGAACTTTTTTCAACTTTTTCAAAGACTGAGCTTTCTTTAGATCTTGTTGGCTTTTTCAAAATTAATGTACTGAATCTAGTGAATTTCTTATGAGGATTGTGTTGTTTCTATTTTCTGAAAAGTGAATTTAAAATGTTAGTACAATTTCCCTACTTTATGACTACCAATAAGTGCCTAGATCTTTTTATAAAAAAGAAAAAAAAAATATTTTTACTTTTTAAATTTATTATTCTTAGATGTTCAAAGAAAATGAATACTAATTTGGTTTTCTTATTTTAATTTCAAAAAAAACTTTTTCTGCCTGCTAACTTATATTGACTCAAGTGTTGTTCTAAGTGAGAAAACTAAATTGTAAAACTAAATGGTAGAGCAAGTTACTAGAATTTAATTCAAAACAAATTATTTTTCTAGGAATATCTAAAATTGAGAATTAAAAGCTTATTAAATTGATTATTAAGTAAAATTATAGCCAAATTAACCTCAAATAGATATATCTATATATAAAAAAAAATTGTTTTCCTAATTCTTTGTATTTAATTGGAAACAGTTTGTTTTTTATTTTGTATCGATCATTTAAAAATGAATAAATTTTTTGATATTTTCAAACTTTTTACAAAAAAAAAAAAAAAAAATTATAATGATGACAATTAAATCTCTTATACAATGTAACAGATAAGATGATATAAAAAAAAAAATAAAAAATAAATTAAAAATTACCTTGATTTCTTAATCCAACATAATTCAAAACATTTGTTTCAATTTCATTGATTATTGGGACATAACCCCAGCCATCTGGGATTTTAATAAATTGCATTTGCTTTAATACCATTTTGATCAAAATGGAGGTATTTTTTTTTGAATTATGAACAAAGTTTATTAATAAATTATAACAAATATTTCTAGTTTTAATATTTTTTAATTTTGGTAAATTGTGGTCTCTTTTGGGGAATGCATTTATTGGAACATAACTGAATAAAAATTTATTGAATAATTCATTTATCAAATTAAATTTTTCTTCTAATTGTTCTTTCATATTAATTGTTAAATCGTTTCTTACCAATGTTGAAAGTAGCGTAAGATTGCCTTTCATAACTTGGTCACATTTTTTTGGTGTGTCATTAATATTTTTGAAATTTATTATTGTTTTAATAATATTATTTAAAAGATGTTCATTTAATAATACTAATTCCTGAAATGAATCATTATTTAAATTATTTAGAGTCATATTAAATAATTGGAAATATTGTTTCATTGTTTTTGAATATTTTATGGTTTGTGGTAATAATTTAATAAACAATTTAGCAAATAGCAAATTTATTTCTTGTTTTTTTTCTGGTTTAATGTCTGTTAATAATATTTTTAAAAAGGTTAGATATAATTTTCTTATTATTTTATTGTTTTCTCGAAATAAAAATAGAAAGGTAATTTTATCAAAAGAATATTCTTGAATGTATTGCCATAAATCAGTTTTATTTTGAAATATTAAGTTTAAGACTAAAAAAGAATATTGTATACAATTAACAATTTCATCCAAATATTGAGCAAAAATATTAAACTTTGTAATTAAATTTGATAGCTGATAAATATAATTCAATATATTTTGAAAAAAATTATTAAAATCATTATTTTTTAAATAATTAATAAAATAGTTTGATAAAATAACAGTATTGTTATTATTATTATTATTATTATTATTATTATTATTATTATTATTATTAGTATTATTATTTATCTGTTCAATGTTTTTAATTATGATAATATGTAAATTTTTCATTAAAATCCTGAGTGATTTTAAAATAATTTGAAATTTTAAATTTTTCAATATTAACAAGTTTTCTTTTTTTTTCGATTGCTTATTTTTTTTTATTAATTGTTTTTTAATATTGATCAGATGGTTTGAATATTTTTGAATTAATTCAATAAAACATTGTATACCATTGTGTTTTAAAAAAAATTTACACCACCTGGTATCCCTATTAAACTTATATTCCAATAAATTTGAATTGTTTTCATCGGGGTATTTAACAATCATTATATAGATGATTTCCAGACAATATAAATAATGATAATAATTGTCATTTTCATTAAAAATGTTAATTAAATCGGCACTAATTAAATCAAAAGAATCATCATCATTTTTTTGTTCTGATTTGATATTAAATGTTTTATTAATTGTTTTAAAAAATATTTCATAAAGATTGGAATCAAATTGGTAATCCATAAATGGTAATTTCTTTTCTGGATAAATTGAAGCAAATTTATTTATTAATTTATAATTTGTTGGTAACAATCTAATTAGTTTCCAAATTAATCCAGTAATTTTCCTTTTTTCATCATTTAAATCCAAATAAAAGTAATTAAATAATATTTCATTTGACAAATAGTATGCCGGGAAGCGATCATTTTTGTCTTTGCTTTGCTCGTGTTTAATTTTTTTTTTCTTTTTTTTTTCTTCTTTTTTCTTTTTCAATTGCCTTTCCTTCTTTTTCCTTTTCCTTCGGTTTCTTTTTTGTTTTTGTAGAGTTTTGTTTTGCTTTTCTTCTTGTGTTGGGTTGACCGTGGATTGTATTATTCTTCCTATTCTTTTAATTTTTCCACCAATTGAATCATCATAATAATTATTAAATCTGTAATAGTTGGAATTAATTTCAGATTCTGAAGATTCTGAAGATTCCGAAGATTCACTCAGCGCATTAACTAGAATTGTTTTTTTACTGTTTCGCCAAGTTTTTTTTTCTATTTGTTTATATACAGGTTTGGATACATAAATAATTGAATTATTTTCGATATTTAATTGCTCTAATGTTTTTTCATTATGGAATTCCTGGAAAACTAATTTATTGTATCTAATTTTGAATTCAATTTCATTCTCATTACCAAGTGTTTCGGAAATTATTTTTTTCAAATGTTTAAATCTGATTCTTTTATATAAATTTAAAATAATTTCTTTTTTAATTTTATTGTTTTTATTTAAATATTTCATTTTTATTCTGATATGAAATGGATTTAATCTTTCATAATGTGGAATCAATTCGTTTGATAATAAGATATCTTTTTTATAAATTAAATCATATTTTTTTATAAATTTTATTAATATTTTTAAAAATTTAATTTTTTTAAAATTACTATTATTAATTTTATTATTATAATTTTTATTTATTTGGCGAATGCTATCATTGATTAATTTTGTCCCTTCATTGCTTTCCTTTTGCTTTTTATGATTGTTTTTTTCATTTTCATTTCCCTTTTCCTTTTCGTTTTCCTTTTTCTTTTCGTTTTCGTTTTCCTTCCCCTTCTCTTTTTCTTTTTCTTTTTCTTTTTCGTTTTCGTTTTTTTCTTGTTTTTCATCTGTTTTGTTTATTTTTGTTATTTCTTTTTTTTCATTTTCATTTTCTTGTTCATTATCATAATCTTGTTCTTTTTCATTTTCCTGTTCATTTTCATTGTCGTTTTCCATTTTTTCTTTTAGGAGATCAGTTTGATCATCAATTTCATTTTTATTATTATTACTTATTTTTTTATTAATTTTTCCAATTCTGTTTTGATCGATATCATAAATAGTTTTTAAGATGGAATCAATAAATATTTTATATACCCTATTTTTGTCAAATTGGTTTTTGTATAAATTTTTACTCAAATGTAAATGAATATCTGTAATAAAATCGATTATCTTATGTATGATTTCAGCATTGTTAATCTTAAAGAATATTTTCCAAAGTGTTTTCATTTGAAAAATTTTTAATGAATTTAAAAATATTTGATTAATTTTTTCTTTTGTTATTTTATTGGTTTTTTTACTTTGTATTTTTTTTGTAATCGTCTTGACTTCAAATATTTTTTTGTTTAAATTACATAAAATAAAAAATTTTAAAAATACATCAAAGATTTTGTTGTCCATTAGTTTAATAGAATAATTACAAAGCTTTTCTAAAAAAAAGTTTTCCATAACAAAATAGTTAATTTCTAACCCCATGTCTTTCATTTCTTCAATTTCATCTGTTGATTCTATTTCAAGGATATCATTTTCCGATTTTCCAATTCTCGCCATTAAAAGCCATTCCAAAAACAAATTGTATTCAACAAAACTAATATTATTTAGAACAAAATAATCCCATAAAAAATTTAAATCAGATTCCTTTAATGTTAATTTGGAAAATAATAAGAGAAAATCTAAAAATTCGATTCTTTTTCTTATTTGATCTAAATGAGTGTATTTACCAATCAAAATTATTGAAGTGAAATCAATATACTTTTCAAATTCTTGGGCTTGTATTTTGTTTTTATTCAAATTATTCTTTCCATTTTTATTTCCATTATCATTATAATTGTTATTTTTTAATGTCAAAGAATAAAACTCTTTCGTTTTTTTATAAGCTTTTTTAGAATAGTATTTGAGATCATTAAAAAATATTTCTAATAAATTTTCCTTTTTTATCAGATCATTCAATTTGATTTTAATTCGATCCCTTGCTTCTTTATTCAATAAAATTTCTTCATTGTTTTTAAAATTTCCAAAATTGCCTCCATACGCTTTTATTAATAATTTTTGGAAAAATTCTAAAGATAATATTATAGACTTATGCTCAATAATATTTTTCAAACATTGTTTAATCAAATATTCTCTAAATGATAAAACTACCTTTAATGATAGCATTTCATTTAAATATTGTAACGCCTTAGAAGATATTGCTGAGTTAAATTGAGATTCATTCTGAATAATAAACCAAAATATTTTCAAACCAAAAATTTCTTCAAATTTATTTTTATTATCTTTATTATTTTCATCTTCGATTCCGTTTTCATTTTTATCATCTTCATGATCTTTTTTGTTTTCATTTCCATTATTATTTTTATTACCATCTTCTTTTTCATTTTCTTGTTCGATTTCGATTTCTTTATTTATTGTTCTATTTAACGTTATTAGGGTAATATCATTAATTAATTTTAAAAATTCAAAATCATAATCTTTATTGGAAATTTCTTTAATTTTTATTTCGATGTGTTCCAGTAAATGTCTTGGAAAAATTTTTACAAGTTCAATTATAATTTTATAATTATTTTTTCGAATTATTAAATTTCTTTTTATTGAGAGTTCTGCTTCTCTCTTTTTTTCTAACTCTAATTCTTTATTATTTTTTACTTTTAATTTTATATCTTTTTTGGTTGTTATTTTATTTTCATTTTCATTTTCCTTTTCTTGTTTTTTTTCTTTTTCATTTTCATTTTCGTTCTTATTTTCCTTTTCTTTTTCTTTTTCTTTTTCTTTTTCATTTTCTTTTTCTTTTTCATTTTCTTTTTCATTTTCCTTTTCTTTTTCTTTTTCATTTATTTTTTCTTTTTCTTTTTCATTTTCATTTTCATTTTCATTTACTTTTTCTTTTACTTTTTCTTTTACTTTTTCTATTACTTTTTCTTTGACTTGGTTTTGTTTTTTATTAATACCTAGCCATAAATAATCGATATGTTGAATTGTTAAACAAGAATTTTGACAAAAGTATTGTAAAATTTTTATTACATAATTGTTTGTATTTAAATCAACAGAATGTGAATTTAATTTGATCATTTTTTTAATTATTCTATTTTTTTTGATCCAATTAAAAAATTTATTTAAGAATTTTGTATAAAGTTTATTTCTTTTCTGGATAAATTCTTTATTAATTGTGATCTTAGTGGTTGTTTTAAAATAAATATGAGCATTAAAGTCAATATCCTGTTCTTTTATTTCATAATTTTTTCTCTTTTTTAATCTAAATTTAGTCGGATTTAAAGATGAAACATAATTAATTAAATTTATCAACATTTTAATACCTAAATAATATAATTCATTTTGATTATTAATATCATTTCCTCCTCTTTTTTTATTTCGATCAACATTAGTAATAAATGAATACTTTATTAAGGATAAGCATAATACTTGTATTTTTTTATATTGTAATTTATTATTTCCATAATTGTTATTAGTTATATCATAAATTTCATAAAGTCTGGAAATACATTGAATCATTAGTTTAATATATTTATAAAATTGCTTAACATAAATGTTATTTGTTACTTGTTTCCAATAATTAACGATCTTTTTTTCAATAATATTGATAAATGGTAATAAAAATTTACCTGCAAAATCTTGAGATAAATACGGGATCATTTCAGAAATAATTTGTAAATAATTTTTAGTAGTAAAAATATTGTCAATTGAATCATCTAAAGTTCTCAATTCTTTTAACAATAAATTAAACCCTCCCAATCTTCCAAATAATTCAATATTTTTTACTAAATAAAGCGAGGTTTCTTCATCATCAACCTTTAAATAAGGAAATTAGTTAATTTTAGAATCAGTGGTAAAATTTTAATTTGAAAGGTAAATAATATTAATTTTTGATCTTGTTTTAAGAAAATATCAAAAGAAAAAGTGAATTTAGGAAAAGAAAATGAGATGAAAAAATTTTTTTTATAAATTATTAGTAAATAACTTATTTGTGTCTAAATACAATAATTTTTTTTTTTTGTTTGTTTGAATCTAATAAAAAAATTTCAAAATATAAGTTTAGGAATTAGGGAAAATAATAGGAATTGAAAATTTCTCCTTTTAATAATAATACAACAAATTAAAAAAAAATACCTTTGGTTTTTCCAGAGTTCAAAAGAATGGAGAAAAATCAAAGATTTTACTCAATTCTTTTGAAATCTGGAAAAGCTATCAACTCTACGGAACTTTAGGGCACTTTTCGTTAGGTTTTTTTTAATTTGGAAATTTTAATAAAGGATCATATTTTTCCCAATCATTAACCAATGCCAAGAGAAATAATGATACTTTATTTTGAATAATACCAAAGATATTTTTTTGTTTATTTAAATTTATTTGGGTTAATTCTTGAATCCAAAATTATCGATTTTCTCCATAGTTTGGAACAATTCCAAAGAAAATGATCGATATCTTTAATCTAATATCCAAATAAGAATGATTTTTTGTAGAGGTTGTAAAGTTTTGTTTTAAATTTATTATCATGAACATAAGAATATCTATTAAAATAATTTGTGAAGTTTCTTAATTTTAAAATGGAAGTAGAGCTTATTATTTTAAATTTTGTTTTGATGTTGTTTTTTTTTTTAAGTTTCTGTATATTCCAAAAATTAATATATTTTCTTGATAAAGCAGAAATCCTTGAAAAAATATTTTCGAGAATTTAAAGGAATGGGGTCAAATCTAAGATTTTATTTCCCAATTCTTTTGAATTCTGGAAAACTTAAAAGCAGTTTTTTTGAATTTTCTGTTTATTTAGAAAAATAATAGATTTTCGTTTGGTTTTTTTGAGTTTTCTATTTATGTGGAAAATCAATAGATTTTCGTTAGGTTTTTTTTACTTTTTGAAATAAAAAGAAAATTTTGATTTATCAGTCATTTTTTAATTGAAAAAATTAAACACCTTGCAAAACATGTTCAAATTTTTGCAGATGATTTGATTTTAATAATGGAAGGAACAATTTCAGAAATCGACAAAAAATTAATTATAATCTTTAAAATTATTCAAGAATTTGGAATGAATCCAAATATTGAAAACACTAAAGTCAAAAACTCTATCAAAAATAAAATATTTAGGAATTTGGTTTGAAAAAGAAAAACTATTTGAAAAAAAAATTTGAAAAGGTAAAAGATAGTTTTAAAAAAATTAAAAAAATTTTTAGCCAACAAAAACTCGCCAATGGAGTAAAATTACAAATGTTTAAATCAATATGTATTAGCCAATTATTTTATGGACTTGTAATTTTTAATTTAAACCAAAAAGATTTAGACTCAATTGATGTTTGGATAAATAAAAAAGTAACAAAATTTTTAAAAATAAATCCACACTCTCCAAGAATAATTTATAAAACTGAAGCTAAACTTGACCAAGCAAGAATATCAATCTACAAAAGAAGATATAAACTCAAAAAAAAATTAGAAATACTTGGGTTTGATCACATTTCACAAAAATTAAAATTTTCCAAGAAAAAAGATGAAAATATCAATTGGGAAATAGAAAACTTAAAATTACTAAATGTAGACCTAAATGATTTTAGACAAAAGTTAATTATAAATAGCTCTGGGTGGAAAGGTCAAGAATATTTAAAAATTATTAATTACAATAACAATATCAACAAACAACAAAAATATTTAAAATGGGTAGGTTCAACTTCCATTTTAAAAATTAAGAAATTTCACAAATTATCTAAACAGATATTCTTATGTTTATGATAAAAAATAAATTAAAAACAAAATTCTGCAACTTATGTAAAAAAACATTTAAATCAGGAAATAATAGAAGATATCGATCATTTTCTATGGGACTGCCCATTCTATGGAAAAAAATCGAAAAATTTGGATTAAGGAATTAATTCAAATAAATAAAAATAATAAGCAATTGAAGAATAATATTCTTGATATTATTTCGAAATAAAGACTCATTATTTATTTTATCATTGGTTAATGATAAAAAAAGAAAATTATGACTCTTTATTGAAATTTCTAAACAAAAATTTAGAAATCAGGGCTGTAAGAGGAAACTAGTTTCCTCCCTTCAAAATAAAAAAATAAATAAATAAACAGAAAATTTTAATAAATTTTCGGTTTATTTCTAAATTAAAAAAACCTAGAACACTTCACAAATAAAATAGAAAACCTCGAAAAAACCTAGAACACTTTATGGATTAAAAAAAAACCTCAAGAAAAACACTGTTAGATTATCTTTAATTTAAAAAGGTATTGCAAAATCGATGATTTTAATAAATATTTTTGAAATTCTGGAAAAGCTAAAGCAACTTTTTTTAATTTAAGAAATAAACCGAAAATTAAATAAATTTTCGATTTATTTCTCAAATTAAAAAAAACCTAATGGTAAATAAGAGGAATTAACAACTCCCCCGTTAAATAATAAAATAAAATAAAAAAATAGAATTTTTTATTTCTCCAAGTGTATATTGAATTGAAATCATTTTGAGTCGGATTAAAAATCACTAATCTAAACTCCAATTCAAAATTTAATTTTTGAAAAAAAAAAAACTTATTTAATCAATTCAAGAAGAAATACCAAATTAGAACCTTTCGATAATTGAAATGTTATCAATTGTTTATAAATTATAATACCCACCATAGAAAAAAAAATAAAAATTTATCAATACAAATAAATTAAGGGTGTGTTCAAAATTTTTTGAGAGAGCAAAAAACAAAAAAATAAATTAATAAATTTGTTTAAATTCTATTGGAAATATTGATCGAACAAAGGTTATACATCATCAACTAATGTTATTTGAGTTCTGCTATTGAAAGAACTCAACTTTTACCTAATATCAACCGTTACAAAAATCTATTGATCGAGCCAAATAGGTTAGGAAATTCAAAAAATGAAATGAAATGCAAGCAAAAAACTACTAAAAGATGGAAAAAATGATTTTCATATTTTATAAAAATCAAAATTATTTCTAAGTTGAATGGAATTGTATTATTGTGATTCTTTGAACTGTTTTAACTGTGTGGAAAATTTTGAATTTTAGTTTATATTAAAAAATCTTTCAAAAAATACAATTATCAAATATATTGTCATGTTTTAATAAATTTAAAAGACATTTTTTGAAATAATCTTGGTAAAATTTGATTAAAAGAAATTCAGTCTAAATTTCAAAGCAACTTATTTCTATCATTTTTTGAAAATAAACTAAATTTTTCTTTTATAGTTGGTTGATTAATAAATGTAAATTAAATTTCCACTTCATTTTCATTTTTTTTTTCTTTTTTATCAATTAGAGTTTTTCAAGGGAATAGATTGAAATTTGTGATTTTATATTTATTTGTTTGGTCTTTTTTTTTCAGTTTATATATTGGGTAAACTAAGAATCCTAAATTAAAAGAAAAGTTTGAATACTGTAGTCAAAATAAAGCGTGCAAAAAAATTCAATGTCTGTTTCAAAATAAAAAGCGTGTTTTTTTGTTATAGAAGACCTATAGATTAACCAATCAAAAAAATCAACTATAAACCCAAAAAAATATGGTATTGGTTTCTTAAAGTTCTATTAACTAAAAAGAAATTCTAAAAATGAAAGATCAAATTGCAAAATTTATCTCAAAAATCGCATAAATTTATGATAAAATTTTTATCATCAAAAAAACAAAAAATTTCAAAAAAATTGAGAATATTATGGAAAATTTTAGGCTATTGGCCTTCATAATTTAAATTTTACCGAAAATAACCAGACCATTACTTTCAAAATTGATTTGAACTTAGGTATACTATTTGATAGTAGTTTGGATGTTGTCATTGGTTCAAGAAGAAAAAAAAGCACGGATAATATTTTGAAACACGGATTATAGTCTTTGTCCATGTATTATTTTGATCACTGTCATTGAAAAAAGAGAATCAGCCAAAATTTTCTCCCCTTTAAATTTCAACTCCCAGCTAGATCTGGTAAATAAAATTCCAAAATAAGAAAGTATTTTGGAGCAAAGTACACTTTAGTAATGAAGGAATTTACACTCTCATAGTTGATTCCATTTTTAACTCCACAAATGCAGATATCTTAAATCTCGGGATAGAAAGGATTTGAAGATACTACTATCAGAAGAAACTCTTAGCTTGACAATGAAACAAGATTGGAAAAAAGTATTCCTTTCTTCTTTTTTGGATTTCTTGTTCCAAAAATGAGAATGTGAAAACGAACTTCTTTTGGATGAAAAAATTACAAAGAAATTTGGCAAAAGATCCAAAGGATTTTCAACACCAAAAATTCGAAAGAAAAAAACAAAAAAAAAAAAAAAAACTACATTTTGAATATCTACTAATACTCATTAAACAAATCAAGATTTTTCAAAGTGTGAGTATTTTCTTGATAAAGATAAAGTACAAATTTCAGAGTATTGTAGGGTTTAGATTTGGAAATGACAATAAAAAAAAAATCTCAAAAAAGTTAATAAAGGTGTTGTTTGCATTTAAAAAAAAAAAAAAAAGAAAAAAAAAAAATAGATAAATAAAAAAAATTATTACCTTAAGTACAGAAAACATTTCATTTTTGTTCTGAAATTTGTTTTGGTTTTTTAAAACCTTTTGGTGATTCTTTTCCTTATTTTTCTCATCACTTTCGTTTTCTGATTCTAGTTCAATTTCTATTTCTTTTTCATTTTCTTTTTCTCTTCTTTTTTTTTTATTTTTCTTGTTTTTTTCGTTTTCATTTTCGTTTTCATTTTTGTTTTCATTTTCGATTTCGTTTTGGTTTTCATTTTCTGGTTCTTCTACTTCGTTTATTTCTTCTTTTTCATTTTTTTTTTCCAAGGGATCATAATCAACGAAAACAAAATCGGAAGAGTGCTGATATTGTGAACGAAATTTTGAATATTTTTTATCATTTTGGAGGTTTTCTTCAACAAAATCCCAATTGTAATAATCAGGATTAAAAATTAATACCAATGATTTGATGTTTTCGGGGCTTAATTGTTTTTTATTTAAGAAAAAAATTACTTGGTATTCAAAAAATTTTGAAACAATATTGTAATGAGAAGAAGAAAAGTGTAAATTCGGAAATTTAGATACAATTAAATTTAGTGCCTTCTCAAAGATTTGGTAGTGTTCTTTAGATCCGAGTGTCCCTTTACAAGCACTTTTTGTGTATTCCTTTAAAATATCCAGTTTTTTTGATAATGTGAGCAAATTGGAATGTACAATTTTGGAGATTAATGTGGTAAGTGCTGAATTAAATGATGTAATATCGTTTATTTCTGTCAATTGCGACTTTGAATAACTCAGATACATTTTTTGATCTTCGATTTGTTTGAAATATCTGTATTTTTTTGTTATTTTGCTGAAATTTGTGTTTTTTTTTTTTTTGGTTTTTTTTGCCTTTGTTTCATAGGCAGAAACATTTTCTTCAGAATCAGACGTGGATCCTGTTGGAAAGAACAAATTACTTGTAAATTTTTTTTTCTTTTTGTTGCTGTCTTTTTGTTCTTTGAGATAATCCATCTTTATAAAAAAGAGTTTATAAAAACAAAAAAACAAAAAATGATCACAATTTGACCTAATTTCTTCCTTAAAGTTGAAAAACAAATACAAGTTGAATTAAAAACTTATAAATTGAAGTTAGACGTAAAATTATCTCGTTTTTTAAAAAGATCTTTTCTTCAAAAGATTTTGATTTTTTTTTCTTGTTTTTTAACCAATGTATTTCGATATGTGTTGTTTGCAGAGATTTTACAATCAAACTCTGAACGTTTTGGTAATGAAGTTGGGGTAATTCTCACATTCAAAACAATTGTGTATTTATTTTTATCAACAAATAAATAAAGAAAACTTAATTTCTAACTCTTGGTATTTGGCGAATAAAGGGGTAAAAATTTTCACTTTATTTTAGGTTATTTTTCAAATAGAGTTTCCAAAGAAATATAGTTTAATTTGGGAAATATTTCTATTTTTTGTTTGTTTTTTTTGGATGTTAATGAGAAGGTGAATTAATAATTTAAATGAAAGAATTGAGAAAAAAATAATAAATTTCTTAAATTTTACCACCATTAAATACTGATAAATTCAAAAATATTTGAAAAAATTATTACTTCAATTCCCCATTTTGTAATCTCAGTTCTCAACTTTTAAAACAACTCAAGAGAAAGAACATAATGAAGATCAACCAATTTAACAAAGCTTTTTTACATTTAAAAGAAATAAAATACTTTCTTCAAAGCTTGTGTAAAACAATTTGTAAAAATGGAAATTGAAGTGAAAATTTTCAGATATTTATTTGAATTTATCAGTATCAATTCATATTATTAAAAATTTAGGTACTTTCAGGATTTTATGTTCGAAGAGGGTTAATAATACAAAAAAAATAGTTTTTAATAATGAGTTAATTGATTAAATATTTAATACGAGACTAAATATTTTAAATTTTAATAAGGATGCATTTAAATTATATTAATGAAACCCTTAATTGTGTTTGATGTTTGGATTTTTTCATCATTTTTTAATTGAAAAAATGAATTCTGTGTTAAAAAAAAATATCGATATTTAGATGATATAATTTTTACAATGGGTGGAATGAAATCGGAAATTGATAAATAAATAATATGATTATTAAAAAAAGTTAAAAAATTTGTAATGAATTCAAATACTCTAAAAACACTAAAATTATAATATTTTATCGGAAATTAAATATTTAGGAATTTGGTTAAAACAAAAGAAAAAATAATAAAAAAACAAACTATATAAAATTAAAGTTTGTTTAAAAAAAATGTAAATCGAGTTTAACAAAAAAAACTAGCCAATATTATACAATTTTGAATTTTAAAGTTACAGTCAGTTTCACTTTTAAGGCACAAACTTTCAACGAAATTTAAGGCACAAAAAAATCTCAAATTAAGGCACAAAATTTGGAATTTTTAATTTTTGCAATTTATTTTACTAGAATACAAAATTTTGTGCCTTAATTTGAGATTTTTATTGTGCCTTAAACTTCGTTGAAAGTTTGTGCCTTAAAAGTGAAACTGACTGTAATATGTATTGATCATTTTTTTATGGACTGGTTAATTTATATTTGTCTCAAAAATTTTTTAACGCAGAAGATATTTTAGTAAATTAAGAAGGTATGAAAATTATTTTGTTTAAATTCACATTCTCCAAGTGTGATTATAAAATTAAAATCAAATTTGATCATGGTAGATTTTCATTTTATGAAAGAAGGTTCAAACTGAAAAAAAAAAAAAAAAAAATAGAACTTTTTGGTTTTAGATATATCTCTGACAATCTGAAATTATTCACAAATGAAAAATAAAGCAAATATTAATTAGAGAATAGAAAGATTGTAATTCGAAAATAAATATATATAAGCTTAATTTCAAAAATAGGGGCAAATTTTTGATTGAAAAAAAATTGTAATTTTTCATTTAGTGAATACCAAAACTCAACCCAGTAAAATCAGAACTTAAAACTAACAAATAACTGTCTAAAACGCCCTTTTCTGTTTTAATTATTATTTCTAATAAAAGAATAGAGAAAAGAAACACATAAAGAAAAAAATAAATCTGACCCTATTTTTGAAATGATTTTTCATCTTAAAATTATCCATTTAAGATTCACCATTGCTTCCAAGAACCTTTTGAAACAACTTTCCATCAGAGTTATCAGATTTTTACTATTTACCCATTTGGTATCAACCCAAACTTTCCTTGATACCTTTTTCAAGATAAAAAGAATCTCAACAAAAGAAAGAAAAAGAAAAAGAAAAGAAAAGAAAAACGAAAACAAAACCAATTTTTTGAATGTACAACAAAGAACTCAAAGATAAAATGAATACGATCACATTCATCACATTGTCTCCAAATGAAAGAGAAAAAGAAGATCTTATTTGATCTTGCTATTTCTTCACTTTTCAAGGAACCATTGTAACTCATTAAAGCAAATTTGGTTGATACTTGTTTTCGAAGCAAACACTTCTTGGGTGTTTTACTTTCTTTGAATTTTACAATCCCTTTCTCCAATGCTAATTAATCTCATCTCTTGAATATTAACGGTTTTCAAAAATGTTCTTGTTCATTTAACATAAAAAATAAAAATATGGAATCATTTTGAAAGAAAAATTACAAAAAAAATGAATTCAACTTTGGGAAATTTTCATTAAAAGAAGATTGTTTCTTGATATTAAATATTCAATAATGACTTTTAAAAGATATTGGGTTCAGAATATTTGGTTAACACAACACACATACCAATAATTTAGAAAATACTAATGATGACCCTATTTTTGAAATTTAGCTTATATATATAATCTTGAAAAAACAATAATTTCAAATATTTCTGGATGAAAAGAAAAATATTTTAAAAATTATTAAGTCGGAGAAGATTATCCATCAAAGCTTGTACCAAGGGTTTTTTTAATTTGAGGAATTAGAAAGATAATATAAGAAATTTTCGATTAATTTCATAAATTAAAAATAAAACTTTGATTTTATTTATTTTTATTTATTTTTGAAGAGAGAAAATTGCTTTTATGGTATGTGATGTTAGGGTTTTTTTTAATTTAAGAAATAAAAAAAAACATAGGCACTTGATGACACGCATCTAATTTCTAAACATTTTTTTAGACATTTTTGTAAAGAATCACAAATTCTATTATCGCTTATTAATGATAATATACATGATAAATTCTTTTTATTAATAATAGTAGAGATATTATCAATTTTTTAATGTTTTTTATAAAATTTGTTTATATATATATATATATATATATATCCATTTTTTTCATAGGCCGGACATTAACATAAAAAATGATTGAAATTTTCGATGATATCAATATTTAACTTTTCTTTACATAAATCACAATTTTTATTTTTATATATACTTGTTCCATAAGAGTACTTATTTAAATAATCCGTAAAATTTCGAAATTTTAGAATTGTTTTTGAAACTTTCCAGTTTAAATTTTTTGTTAATTAAAATTGCGATTTTGTTGTTTTATAATTTTTAGATATTTTTGAACTTTTTAACTAGTTGAGTTTTCCAATTTGGCGAATCGTAAAACCGTTAATTCTAAATCTAATAATTTTAATTCCTCAGTTTGTCAATTAATATTTTCGTTATCCAATGTTCGAAAATTAAGTACGGTTTTTAAATTTTGGAAATTTAAGAAATCTAATTTTTAATTCAATTTATATTTTCTTTGGTTCACTTTTAATCTAGCAAAAATAAAACTTTCAAATATGTATGCTCAAAATTTATTTATCCATTAAGAAATTTCACAAATTACCTAAAAATATATTCTTTTTTTCTGGTAAAAATATATCAAAATCAAAATCTTTATAACTTGGGTAAAAATCATTCTATTTAATAAATTATTAAAGAAATCGATCATTTTCTTTGAAACTGTCCATTCTATTAGAAAAATCAAAAAATTTGGTTTCAAGAAGGAATACAAATAAACAAAAAAAAAAAGAAGAAGAATAAAAAGAAGAATATCTTTGATATTTTTAGAAATATAAACTATATTCCGAAAATTTGGACACAGTTTAAACAGTGGAAAGAACACCATTACTGCACTTTAAATTCAATTTGGAAATAATTTTGATTTTACCATCAACTATTTCATTTTTTGTCTTTTTTTTTTTCTTTTCATTTCCTTTTTTCAAGTTACATAATCTTTTTCCTTAGATCTGGAAAAAATCTGTTCAATGGTTAATATAGGGTTAGTGTTGAGTTAGTTAAATGAAAAAATAACATACAATTGGTAGATGGTATCTTAACATTTGATCGATCAACAATTGTTGGTGAAATTTCAACATATTAACCAATACATTTTTTGCAATGCTCGTTTCATTATTTTGGGCATACTGATTTTTATTTTTGAGTTTTTTATTTTTTTCTTTTATTTGGATTAAAATGAGTACTTATTAAAACATTAATATTCGGTAACTTGAATAAGATTTTAAATTAAGTTTGGAAAAATACAATAAATTGGTTTTTTTTTTTGACTATTTTTGATTTTGGGTGTCCAAATTTATGGAATGGGGTTTAGATTCACTATTTATCTTGTTTTTATTAAAGAATTAAGAAAATTAAGATTTGTTTTGAATTTTCTAAACAATAATTTACAAATTAAGGTTCCAAGAAGACATAATTATCTCACATCAAAATTAAAAAAATAAGGAAGGGGGGGGTGTATTATAGGTAAACAATTCAAGAAGAATATGACTGATTTTCAAACTAAACTATTTTTCATAAATTTTGACTCGCTTTATAATGTTAATGGGAGTTGTTTTGAGGGTTTATTCCAGTATTCTTTACAAAAAATATTTTCAAATTTTTGGATCAGAATCATTTTTTCTAATTTTGCAAATTTTAGTTTTGCTTTTTCAAATTTTTGTTTTTCTTTTTCTTTTTTTTAATTTTCTTTTTTTTTTTTTTTTTTTTTTTTTTTTTTTTTTTTTTTTTTTTTTTTTTTTAAAAAGATCATGTGGAAAAAAAAAAAGAGATCTTCGAAAATACAAACAATCACTAAGAAAATTTCGACTATGTAATGTCTTTGAAAATGGATTTAATTATTCATAAAAAATCTTGTTGTTCAACTTTTTTTCAGTGAAAGTTCAGTAATAAAAAATCCGTAATGCTCATTTCAAAAATTGTAACTCACTTTTTTTTAGTTCTTGGTTTTATTTTTTTTAATTTTTAATATATCAGGCTTTTATAGATTTAGAATGACTTAAAAGTGAATTACAAATCATATTTAGTTATTAATTGTTCTTGAATACTAAAGGATAATTTTTTTTTTTCAATTTATTATTTTAGGTGAGTCACAATTTTTGAAAAAGAGTTTACAATTCTCTCGTTTTAAAATGGCCCATCGACTTACTTTAAGATTAAAACCGATTTTCGTAAAAAATTGATAAAGTAATCAAAATAAAATTATTTTGTTTGAAAAAAAAAAAAAAATAACAAACCAAAATAAAAAAATTAAAAAATGATTTTGATGATGATTTTTTTTTTTTTATTTTTATAAAATATTATATATTTTATGTTAAAAAATTAAAGCCTAAGCAATGAGAAAACAAAATATTTTGGAATAAATAAGTTAATTGTTTTATTAAAAATAGGCTTTATAATAATAATATATATAAATAAATAAAAATTATATTGATGACATAGTTACCATGTTAAGATGAATGAAAAGTTCAATATGAAATGTGGAATAAATCTAAGACTTCGATCAAGATTTGAAATGAAACAAAAAGTAAGAAAAAAAGTTAAAATGATCAGTAAAAAAATACTACCAATACTTGAAATTAGAATTAGTTTTCTTCTTCTTCTTCTTCAAAAGCTCTAATTGGCTAATTAATTGAAAAAAAAATAAATAAAGATTCATTTAATAGAGTGTTATTGTTATTGTGAATTATTTTTAAGGGAAAATTAAGCATATTAAAACTGGAAAAATGCAATTTTGTACAAAAAAAAAAAAAAAAAAAAAAAAACAAACTTCAAAGGCGACTTTCACGTATGCAGTTCTTCCGCCAATATCAGTTTCATTAAGTTGAAGAGCTTCTTCCCTGCTTTCTTTGTTAGCAAATTCAACAAATCCAAATCCTTTTGATCTACCAGTTTTGGAGAAAATTACCTTTGCTCTTGTAGGTTCGTAATCTGTGAAGGCTTCAAGGAGATCATCATCTGTAAATTCAAATGGGAAGTTATTGATAAAGACAACAGTTTCACTTGGGTTTCTTTCGTCGAAATTTGGTCTTCTTCTTTGGAATCTTCCTCTTCCTCGTCCTCTTCCTCTTCCGCCAAATCCTCTTCCGCCAAATCTTCTTCCGCCAAATCTTCTTCCGCCAAATCCTCTTCCTCCAAATCCTCTTCCGCCATATCCTCTTCCGCCATATCCTCTTCCGCCATATCCTCTTCCTCCAAATCCTCTTTCACCATAACCTCTTTCTTCAAATCCACTTTCTTCATATCCTCCAAATTCTCTATATGGGTTATAGTAAGGATCTTGGTAAAAACCGCCATAAGGTACTCTCTACATTTGTAGAAAAAGAACATATTTTTTTTATTATTTTTTAATGTCAGGTACGTTTGTAAAAGAAAAATAAAAAATAGAAAATAAAAAAAAAAAAATTACATAAGGGCTGAAGTATCGACCTCTTCCTCTACCTCTGCCTCTACCTCTTCTTCTACCTCTGCCTCTGCCTCTACCTCTACCTCTTCCTCTACCTCTTTCTCTTGGCTTCTTTGGTCTAGCAAATTCAACAACGATTTCACGTTCATCAACTTCTTGGTTGTTAAGTCCTTCAATTGCTTTTTCTGCACCTTCAATCGTTTCCATTTCTAAAAATCCATAACCTAAACTTCTGTTTCCTCTTCTGATGATTGTAACTTCTTTTCTATGAAGGTTTTTTAAAAAAATTTGAACAAAGGTTTATTATATTATTTTATTATTTTTTTTTTTATTTTTTGTGAAAAAAGAAGTAAAAAAGAATTAAAAAAAAAGTTTCAGAAAAGAAAAAAAGCAAAGTTGAAAGTTTTAAATTTTTGATGCAAAACAATTCTTTCTGTGAATTTTTTGTTGTTGGTTTAAAGAAAGCATTGTTTTTTTATTTTTTTTGTGTTTTGTTTTTTGTTTTTTGTTTTTTGTTTTTAAAAAAAGACAAAGAAATAAATGTACACTTCACCATATTCAACGAAAGCTTCTTCAAGAGATTTTTCAGTTGAATTGAAGGAAATGTTTCCCAAGTATAAGTTTGGTGTTGGTTGTGTTTCTTGTTCAGTTTGTTTTTCGCTCATTTGATAAGAAATTTTGTTAATTTAAAAAAATGATTTTGTTTTTTTGAGAGTAATTTTCAAAACTTTGCTTTAATATCTTTATTTCTTCAATTTTAAAACACTTTCTAATGGACAACATTTGTAATTATATTCACTTTGGGTTTTCCAAAATAGTTAAAAAAGTCCATTAAATTATTTCATTCATTAAGTAATATGAATATTTCCAGTCAAGAATTGTATAATATGATAATTTGTTTTGAAATTTTTTCAATTTGGATATGTTATTTTTAAAGTTAAGGACTACCTTTTTCGGTGAAAACAGTGAAATAATCGATAAAATCGCCCTTGAATAAGTTATGTAATCCAAGTAATATTTGTCCAAGGAGAATTTCTTTTAGAAAAAATGTGAAATTTTGACAATTTCAACAATTTTCACCAATTTTTACCTTTTTAGATCATGCTAAATTTTGATTTTAATATTTTAGAATTCCCATTTCAACTTTCAGAACTCACACTATTTTCTAGAGCTGTTCTAAATATTTTTTAAATTTACTTTTACAAGTTTGAAATGTTCTCAAATTTGAAATGTACTTGAAAATCCCCAAAAGCAATTTTTTGCAATTATTTTTTTTGTTATTTACAATTTTCCTTTTCATTGAATAACAAAGAAAAATAGTCTTCGTGAAAAGGTAAAGATGACAAAAAATGTTTTTTTTTTTTTTTTTGTCCAATTTCTACCGTGTGAAAATTTTTTTTGAGAAGCGAAAGTGAAATAACACAATTACTCAACCCCTTCAAGGAAAGGAACGTAGTCCTTAAAGGAAAATTTTGATCCAATTTATTACAATTAACAGTATTTCAGAAGTATTGTTTAAAATTATTCTTTTTTGTTTATTATTTCTTAAAGGGTTTGAAATATACTGTTATTTTCCAATTAATAAATGATAATTTTTATGTCACCGTTATGGAAAAAAAGTGAAACTGGAAAAAAAGTGAAACACAGTTTTTAATTGGGAACCTTACTGAAAATTAAAAGTAAGATCAATGAAAAAAAGAATAAATAAATAAATAAAGACAAAATGAAGTATTCATCACAATAACAGTTTTTTAAATACTATCTTTTAGTGTGGGTTTTTCTTTGATTGATCAATTATTAAAAATTTGTTCAAAAAATTGACTATTTTTAAGATCTCCAAAACTGCAAGAACAATTTCGATAAATCAAGTTGATTTAAATTGTATTTGTTGGGTTGATTGAAAATAATATAATGGGTTATTATTTGAAGTTAATTGGTTTCTTCTTTTTATTGATTTTACTTTTAATTTTCATTTTCAGTAATGTTCCCAATTAAAAACTGTGTTTCACTTTTTTTCCAGTTTCACTTTTTTTCCACAACAGTAAATTTGGTTTGTGTATTTTTCAAATTTAATCTTTCAATTTATCATCTTTAGTCTTTTTGTTTTATTGGTTTCTTGACTCACAACCCCTATTCAATTTTTAATTTTCGTCTCAGAGTAATTATTATTTTCAATATTAATTCAAGGAAACCCAAAAATAAGAAAAAATACCGAAATTGAAGCAGAAGAAATAATCTCTGAATTTGGAAAAGGTGATGGTTTCAAAATATTTCTTCTTAATTTTTGGAATACTGTTATTTTCCAATTAATAAATGAAAATTTTTAAGTCAATTTCCAAAAGATCTATTAATTTTCACTGTTACAATCAAATTAGCAAAGTTAAAATTTTGTCGAAGAGTTGCCCATGTAAGTTTATATTCTTGCCTAAAAATATCATTTCTAAATCATGTTGTACGAGATCTTAGGATTTTATGAATTTATAAACGTTAAGAAAAATATTTTGGAAGGTAAACCAAAAATTTTCGTTTTTTAATTAGAAAATAAGAATATGAGAATAAAGTTAAGAAAACCTACTGTTATTTGAATTCTAAATAGAAAAAATTTTCCCTTTCTTCTTCATATTTTTACAATCAGAGTTCCCTAGAAGTAGGTTATAATTTAAAAAACTTTTTGAAAAAGGAAATAGAAAATGAATAGAATATTTTTGCAACTTGTAATTCAATTAATCAGTATGGTTTTCAGAATAAAATGTTAATAAAAGTTAAATCCAGTTTTAAAATAAAAAGGTGTTTCTTTATTTAGAGAAGAACTATATAACAGGGAAAAAAATACCTGACATGAAAAAAATCCCTGACAAGATTTTTAATTGTGAATATTAGAAAAATTTTTGTGTAATTTCTTTTATTTTCAATCAAATCCTTTTTATAAATAATCAAATATTTTATAAACTCAATAATAAACCCACCTAAAGTTCATTAAAGTGGTGTGTCTCTTGAAAACCCAAATAATTGTTTGATAGCATAAGTAGATCAACTTTTTTTGAAAAACAATCTAATTTTATAGAGGTTTACTAGAGTTTGGAAATTGATAATTTTTATTCTTGTTTTTTGATTAATTGAATGGTGTTTTGAACAAGTGCAATTTCTTTAATCATCATTCTAATAAGTGGGTGAGCTATAATTTTTAGAAGTTTGATTCTTAAAAAAAGGATTTAATTGAAAATAAATGAAATTACACAAAAATTTTTCTAATATTCACAATTAAAAATCTTGTCAGGGATTTTTTTCATGTCCGGTATTTTTTTCACTACTTTACATTAACCAATCAAAGAAGTCAACAAAAAACAAGTAAATATTGTCTTGGTTTTTCTTAATGTTCTAATATTAAAAAGGAAAATCTAAAAATGAAAGATCAAATTGGAAATTTGTCTCAAAAAATTAAATAAATTTTTTAGAATATTTTTAATTATCAAAATAAAAAATAAATTTAAAAAACAAAAAAATCAAAAATTTTGTTTCATAATTGAAATTTTACTACAAATAACATAGATCTTACATTAAAAATTGATTTGAACTTAGGTATACTATTGAGTAATAAATTAGATTTTAAATTGAAACAAGCTGAAAAAAAAGCAAGTATTATCTTTTGAAACAGGGATTATAGTCTTTAGATATAGATTCTTTATATCAGAGTATTCTTTTGTTATTTTTAATATTATTAAAGATTTTAAAAACTTCATTTGCAATTGAAATTCCAAGAAGAGTGTGTTTTTGCCAGAGGTTTTTATAGGAAGTAAATCTCAAAATTATTTATTCAGTGAGATCTAAGAAGGAAAAAATGAAGATTTTAGACTAAATTTGGATCTCCTCTTCACATTACTGTTTAATTTGAAGAAATTTCATTATAATTTTTAGTTCAATTTCCATTTTTGTAATAAAGTAACTCAACTTTTAAAACAACCCAAGAGAAAAAATATTTGAAGGAACAACCAATTTTTCAAAGTTTTATTACATTTAAACCAATAAAAGGCTTTATTGAAAGCTTGTGTATAAATATTTTAAAAATTTGCAAAACGAATTACAAATTTACAGATATTTATTTGAATTTATTAGTACTAAAAATGAAAAAAATGAAGTTCCGAAAAATCAACTTTTTGAGAAAATTTCTTAAAAAAAAATTTAAAACCTTGAGATATTTTATAGAAGCTTCTAATTTTTTATTTTTGATTCAGTAGTTTAGTTTGGGTATTTTAAGTTTGACATAAAAAGTCAAAAATGGTGAAAAAGGGTAAAAAGTTTAAGATCTTATTCATTCTTTGTTAAATCAAAATAAAGACAAATTTGATAAAAGTACTGAAAATTAATATTAATATATGAATTATTCATAATTCTCATTTTCTCAAAAGTAAGATCCTTTCCTATAGTATGAAGAAAATAAATTTTTTTTTTAAGAACAACTGTTTTTTTTTTGAAAAATTTTTGTCATTCGATCTTTCATTAAAAAATTTGACATAACCTTTACTTAAAAACTCCAATCAAATTCTATCTTGAAGTTAACAATTGGAGTTTGGGAGAAGCGATTGATACAAAAACAATTTTATCAAAAAATAAATCAAATGGTTTGGATATTTGACACTGGGGATTCTGTTCATAATATCAAATAAAGTAAATAATATATCCCCTAAAGCATGGCTGGGGAACTTCCATCCAAGAAAAAAACAAAAAGAACCAAAAAAAAAATACCATTCGTTTCTCAGAATTATTCTGATTTATAGAAACAATATAATCAACCTCTGAAAATTCATAGATTATGCTATCTTTGACAAATTCTAGTTATTTGTTGTGAATTTATGCTAATTATCGTCATTTTTTTTAATATTATAATGTATTTATTGCTAATATTGCGATAATTCAGTGTTATTATCAAAATCCCTAATAATCGAATATAAAAAAAAAAAAAAAAAAACAATTCATTTATTAATTATTCGAAAACATCCAAATAGATTCATCTTCATTATCGTTTTCTTCATCGTTCGTGTTGTTTTTAGTGATTTTTTCAAGATTAGGAAATCCTTTTTTTTTTTCTATTTTTTTTTTAATTTCTGAAGCTCTTTCAATTTCAATTGTTTGTGGAATTTCTGAATTTTGAAAATTACGTTCAATTGATAGATTTTTCAATTCATTTTCAAATTCATTTTCATTTTCATTATCATTATCATTTTCGTTTTCTTCTTCATCTTCAATTCCAATTTGCTTATTATTAAATGAATTATTTAAAATATTTTTTGTTTTTGAGTCTTGGATGTTTGTTTTTTTATTTTTTTTTGAATTTAAATTAAATTTCATTGCCAATTTTTTTAATAATAAAATGTCTTCTAAGGCAAAATCTTGAACAGATCTTGATCTTAACAGCCCTTTTTTTCGAACCTTGTTGTTATTACTTTGGATTTGAAAAGAGTTTGTTTTGTTTCGTTGCAAAACAGATGATAATAATATTGAATGCCCTCTTCGAACATTGTTAATCCCCTTTTTGGAAAGAAATAGTTTTCCTTTTTTCTTTCTCATTTTCAGAAAATCGCTCATTATTACTTGTAAAAAGCCAATTTTGGTTTTAATAATTTCTCCTCTTTGGATCGATAAAAAAATATTATTTTGTTTATTTCCAATTTTATTAATATCAGAATTTCTTATTTCTTTAATATTTTTATTTTTATTTTCATTTTCATTTCCATTTTTATTTTTATTTTGATTTTGACTTTCTTCCCCACTCTCCTCTTCTTTATCTTTTAGAGATAGAATGCTGTTCCAAATTAAAGCTGTTTTATCTATTATAAATGGTGTTGACCAAGAAAATATATCCACAAATTTTGGTAACCAATAAGGTTCAGATACACCTTGGAATTCTTTAATGGTTACTGCCTTTGGCTTGTATTTAAATAGAGCTGATTTGTTATTATAGATCCCAACATAATTGGGGCTTGAGAAGATGGTTATTAATGATGGAAATTCTGTTTCTTTCATCTTTAAATACATTCTAAACCCTTCTTCTTGTGCCTCATGTGCTCTGATTATACATGTCAATTTATTGATTAATAAGAATCTTCTCACAGCTTGGTACGAATAATAAAATGAACAGTTCCTTGCATTGTTTCTGGTAAAGTATTTTGTTGTTTTATTATTATCATTATAATTTGGATGTGGATCAGACCACAATAAGTCACCAAACAATCCAGTTGTTGGCACCTCCTTAAACCTATTAATTGAATTGATCATCGATACTTTTTTCAATTTTGGCGATATCCCTCCATGAACACAAAAGAATTGTTTGTCAACAATTGCTGCTAATGGTAAACAATAAAAGGTTTTTATAATTTCTTCATAAATTTCTTCATCATATTTTTCAATTACTTCTAATTTGAAATTAAAAAAACTTGTCAAATTTCGACATTCATGATTCCTAGATTTTATTTGTTTTTGTTTATTATTTTTTTTTAAAAAAAAAGGAAATAATATTTTTAAAAAAAATATTGTTTAATTAAAAGATTAATTTGTAAAATCAATAATTTCAATTTAAATTTAAATCAATATTTCCAAACTAAATTATATATATATATATATATATATTATTATTTTTTTTTGATTTAAATCAAATTATTGGATGGAAAAAAAATTAACATTAAATTATAAAGATCATATATTTTGATTTTTTTTGTTTTATGTTTTATAAAAAAAAATAAAAGTTTGGAAAAAATAAATTTAAATAGATTTTTAATAGAAAAATAAAAAATAAGAAAAAATCTCTTTATTATTATTTGTTCCATTTTTTTTTTATATTTAGGAATTTTTATCTCAAAATGTCTTTAATACATAATTTGAAAAGTGAACTTATTTTTATTTTTTTCTGAGTTTTTATTTTCAAATTTTCTCGAATTTTTAATGTTTATTGATTTATAATTTTATTTTAAATATTTTTTTCCAAGATTAAACATTAAATTGCTTATTTATCCCACCATAGATATATTAAGGATTATTAAGGATTTGATTTCTTCTTTTCACAAATTAGTAAACATTTTCTTTATATCTGGAGTGATTGATTAAGATTTATTTTTATTTTGATTTTTTTTTTTAAAAAATTGTTCCAAAAATCTTGAAACTGTATTTTGATTAAAATTAATCCATTTTTTTTATAATTTTTTTATTATTTGAAGGTTTTTTTTGAAGTTAATTTATGAATTTGTGTTTTTTTTTTTTTATTTTTTTCAGTAATTATTTGTTTATTGTGGTTTATTTGAAGTAAGTGAAAGATAAATGAACAAGGGGTTAAACTTTAAAATTAAATTCATAAATTAAAGTAAGTTTATATAATTGAAGATTGGAAATTGAAAATTTCAGGAAAATTATGATTTTTAAAAAATTATTTGTTTACTAAAGTTATTTCGATAGAAAATAAACAAAGAAATCAGAAAAAAAAACATGATTTCTTAAATCTTTATATGATCATAATTCCAGTTTGATATATTTATTATCTTACGAATGGAACAATATTCAGTTTATAAATATTGATTCAAAGTAATTAAAATTTCATCAAAAAAACAAATTAATTTTTTTTCATCTGCATTTTTTCAATTATATTCAAAGACAAAAAGGTTACCCTATAAAATTAATTAAAAAAATAAGAAGAAGAAATAGAAATAGAATAAATATAAAGAAATTAATTATAATAATTAAATGATTAACAGTTGAAAAAAGAATTGAAAGATTAAAATTAACAAATAATCTATTGAAAAAATTATAAAATGCCATTTTTTTTTTTTTTTTCTATTTAGATCATTAAACAGTTATTTATTTAACAAGTTCAAAATTTTAGCAATTCATTTTACATTTTTTATTTAATTTTTAAAATTAGAAATTATATTTCAATTTTTTTGGTTTATAAAATTTTGGAGAATAAATTATAATTATATAGAAAATATCTTTTTTTTTTTTTCATATTTTCCTGAATCAAATTCCTCTTCTTGTCAAGTTTCTTTTTGGAAAATTATTCCCAAAGAAATTCATTTGGGAATTTATTTTATTTTTTATTTTTTTTTATAAATTTTTTATTTGTGAATCTTTTTAAATTTATTCTTTAATGTATTCACACTGCCAGTATAGGCTAGTAATGATATTATTTATCTTTTTCCATTTTATACTGGCTGAATCTTCTTTATCTTGGGAAGAAGAGTTACAAAGGAAAAAAAGCAAGTAGTTACTTGCTAATACTGTGGCACTGAAACACGAAAGTATGAGTAACTTGAGAAATAAAAAAGAAAAAGCAAAGGCAAAAAATGTCCAAAGGTTTAAAGCATATCAGATCAAAAAGAAAAAAGAAATTACAACAATTAAAAAACGATTCCCAAATGAACATCCATGATCAATTATCAAATTAAATTAACCAAAACTATCGTGGTTGTGATTTTGTGTGTTCTTAATTAAAGATAGCCATGTTTTTTTTTTTTTGATTTTTTACCAATTGTTTCTTATAAACCCTTTTTAAATTTCTTTTTTTCTTTTTTCTTTTAAATTTTTTGCTTTTGCTTTTTAAACAATCATAAAATTTTGGGTGTGTTTTTTACTTGAACAATTGTAAAATTTATGATTTTACGCTTAAATTACCTTTGAGGAAATTTAAGTAAAAGGACATTTAGAGTTTAATTTACACTTTTTCAATAAAAAAAAAAAAAAAAAATGTAATTATATTATTTTCAATAATCAAATGAAAAGTGAATTTTTAAAAATTCGCGATTCTTGTAAGGGGTCGAATATTAAAATTTTGGAAAGTTAAATTAGTAAAACTAAAAAGATAAAAAAAGAATATTTTTTAATACAAGATCTGTCGTAAAAAAATTAGGTAAAAAAATTCTAAAAAGTGTATATATTATGTTTTATTTCGATATTTAAATTGTTATGTGGTGTTGTTTTAATTTGTTTATTTCAAAAATCCTAAAAATATCAAAAAATTTTTAGTTCAATTTCCATTTGAGAAAATTTCTATTTCAATCCCCAAAACATTTCATATCAAAGAACATCTGCAAAAATCAACTTTTTTACAATTCGTATTTTGATTTAAACAAATGAAATTCTTTCTTTCAATACTTTAGTCAATACATTTAAAAAAAAAAAAGGAAATTGAATTAAAAAATTGAAAACATTTATTGGGATTTATCAGTATTTAAAATTACAAAAATAAATTTGTTTTCTGATTTCTTATTTTTTTTTGGTTCAAAGAAATAAAGAGTCAAACATTTCTTTTTGAATTATTTTCTAATAATAAAAAAAAAAAATTAAATCAATTAAAAATAAAACATTTCAGAAGTCAAATGATGTTTTTACTGAAAAAAATGATGATTTTGAGAATTGAAATGAAATGAAATGAAATGAAATGAAATTCAGGACTATCTGAATTTTATGGTTAGCTAATATTACTTTTATGAATAAAAACACATTTATTAACTCGAAAGAATATCGAGTCAAGAAATCTTGTTAACCATTTGGGAAAAAAAGTAAAACTGTGAAAAAAAGTAAAACAGTATTTTTAATTGTGAACACTTAATAGAACCTGAAAATGAAAAAGTAAGATCTATTTGTAAAAGAAAAATTAAAGGATTAAAGACAAAATGAAGGATTCAACATAATAAAACTTTTTATAATAATACCTTTTGGTTAATGGGTTTTTCTTTGATTGATCTATCATTAAAAAAAAAAAATTTATGAAAAAATTTACTGTTTTTGCGATCTCCAAAACAACTCTATCAGATTGAGATCAATAAGTAGATTTAAATTGTATTTGATGGGTTGATTGAAAATAATATAATGGATTATTATTTGAAATTAGTTTGTTTCTTTTTTTAATTGACTTTACTTTTCGTTTTCAGAAATGTTTTCCAATTAAAATCGTGTTGTGTTTTTTTTTCCCAAATGGTTGAGGGCTATCTGAATTTTATGGTCAATTAATATCACTTTTAAGACTAAAAACACATTTATTGACTTAAAAGAATGCTGGGTCAAGAAATCTTGTCAGTTGAAAATTTTAGGTTTTTTTTCATCGAAAATTAGAATTTGGTCAAAAATATTTTCATAATTCTAAATTTGACATTTCTCATAAAAAGGTTCGAAAATCCAAATACCCCTCTAACTCTTACTTCTCACTTCATTTTAAAACCTTATAGAGTTGATTGACAATTGGTTAAATATACTTTCCGACAGTGTAAAAAGTAAGTGTTGTAAGTGGTTAAAAAAATTGCTTTTTAAATTTGCCTTGCTTTGTTCGAGTATTTGAAAAAGTTTTTTGATCAATAAATGGTTTTGATAAATGAAATGTTTATCAAAAATCCAAAATTTGTAATATTTTGTCTTTCCTTAAAGAGACATTCTTTTAAACAATTTTTAACATTTACACACCGAATTTAAGTTCTCACAAAACATAAAACTTGGATATGCTTGTGGTATTGAGAATTTAATTTCCAAAGAAAGTGGATATCAAAATAAAAAACCAAAAAGAAAGAAAATTGAAAATTGCAAATAACTTTTCAGGCGAATATTTCAATTTTCTTTTGAAATTTTTGTTTGATTTTTGATTGACGGTTGTTTTCTTCTTGGCTTGAACAAGAAAAAGAAGTCAAAAAAAATTAGAATATTGTTTCTTTTGATTTCTTTTCTTTATGATAACTCTTTTCCTTTTTTTTTTTTTTTTTTTTGTTTTGTTTTTGATTTTTATTCTTTTTTCTTCAATCAGCTTTTTTTTTTCTTTTGGAAAAAGAATGGAAAAAGAAGAAAAAGAAATGAAAAAGTATGGAATAAAAAGGGGTGAATAACAAACCTCTGAGTAAATAACAGCCAAAAGGAAAGCAAATTTTCAAAGCAAAAAGATACAAAACGATTTCAACACCAAAAAATCCTCTGTCAACATAGTCACCCAAAAATAGGAATTTGTTGGTTTTGGGATCACACTCACCAATTGTTTTGATATAATTCACTAAATCAAAGAACTTTCCATGTAAGTCACCAAACATGACCACAGGAGAGCTTAATTTGACCACATTTTTTTCTTTTTTTAAAATCTTTCTGCAATTTTCAAGAAGAAAAATCACATCTTCTTTTTTTAATTTCCCCTCTCTTTCGAAATGCTTTCTGAGCGCTAAATGATCAGGAATCGTTCCTCCATTTGGATACAGTGAGTCACTTGAGAGTGGTGTTCTTATTAATTCAATCACATCTTTTTCAACACGATCAGAACCACAGTCTAATTTTCCTTTTTCTTTTTCTTTTTCTTTTTTTTCATCTTTTTTTTCATCTTTTTTTGTTACTTCTTTTTCTTCATTTTTTTTGATTTCTTGGAGTTTTAAATGACTTTTTGAAAGCCTTGATGTTTTCTTTTTGAACATACTCAAAATTTGTTGGACTTTAAACTTGAAAAGAGAAAAAAATCCTAAATAATCGATATTTTAGAAAAAATGTTTAGCTTTTTATTTTCAGTAATTTGAAAAAATATTAGACACGGACTAAAATCAAAAACTATTTGGTTAGAGAAAATTAAAAAAATAGAAACAATTTACTCCAAATTTAATTTCAGTCATATTAATTGAAAGGTTTTATTATTGTTATTTTAAGGATCCAAATTATAAGAAATTTATACATTATTTTCAGAGATCGATTTTGTTTTTTTAATTGTAAGTCATTTTCTGAAAATTTCAAAGTCATAGAGTGATACTTCGATTTATTTATGGTCAGTTGATGACTTTAGAAGCTCATAAATAAATTGTTTCACATTTTTATACATTTTTTTTTCCTAGATTAAAATAATTTTTTTCAAAAATTTACGTTATGAGATTAATATCACAAAAGATTCTTTTATAATTCAAGTATCAGATTTTTCTTGAATATAGGTGATTCAGGGATTAG